>CM054142.1:19592778-19917778 GCA_028751875.1 Rapana venosa | reverse complement strand
ATCGGCGGGGCTTAAAACCTTGGGATTTACTCTGTGGGGAGGGGGGGGCTGTCAGTATAAATAGCATCTCCACCTTCTGGAAACGCTGTACTAGGAATTTCCTCTTTTCTATCCCTCTCTTTGTTTCTGCCTTGTTCCTTTTCATCTTGTCACCTCATCCTTGTCTTATTTTCTGCCTTCTTGGTCCATTCTCCTGCCTTTTTCCAGAAAGACTTATACAATAACAAATCTCTCCCATGCCAAAGTCGGATGCGCCAGGCCTGATTTGTCGCATTTTCGCCCATGTGACAAACAACAGTAGTTGCTGTTTGAGCGCTCGATGACGAAGAAGAAGAAGAAAACCTTGGGATTTGATTGAAAAAAAGAGGATTTTGAGCAGCGAACTGGTGTCATATGACCTAGACAATAAAGTGAAAGTTGGAGGGATGCTTAGATTCAAACAATCCATACATTTTTATTATTGAACAGGGGGAAAAATCATTCTCTTTTATATCTCTTGATACCTATATCTGTGTTTCTCTCTCTCTCTCTCTCTCTCTCTCTCTCTCTCTCTCTCTCTCTCTCTCTCTCTCTCTCTCTCTCTCTCTCTCTCGCCGTATCTGCATATAAACATAACGTGTCTAAATATCATATCATGTACTTGTTCGCTCTTAATAAGTTCAGGGTAGCCGTGCGTTTGCATGTATGTGTTGAAGTGTGTGTGTGGTTGGGGGGCGTGCATGCGTGCGTGCAGTGTGTGTGTGTGTGTGTTTATCTTTTTTATTCTGGTCCATTTATCTGGAATGACCTTCTCTCTCTTCACTGAATGCCTACTAATGACACTTTTAAAGTCCAACCTCCAGACATACTTATTTCAAATCTAAGATTTCCATTCTGTTGCACTACTTCCCCCAACAGCAAAATTCCATCACCCGCCAAAGTGTATAACCTTCAATGGTGTGTGTGTGTGTGTGTGTGTGGTGGTGTGTGGTGGTGTGTGTGGGATGTGTGGAGGGAGAGAGAGAGAGAGAGAGAGAGAGAGAATTTCAATTTGTAAAACTATTCGTGATTTGGTTGTATGTATAAGAATAGGTTGAACACAAGCGCTTTGATATGTTCTTACAAGATAAAGCGCCAAATAATTTATATATTATTATTATTATCATCGATATTATTATTATTTCATTTCGTGTTGTTTAAAGCCCTATGTAATATTTTGACTGTCACCTCACTTCGTTTCAATAACTGTAACAACTTCCACTTCAATTTTAGATGAAGACCTCCTAATCCTCCTTAACTCTCTTCAAGGTGTAAGTTATTTTACGTGTGTTTAGTTATGCTGCATATAAACGTTGCTCAACTGTATTTAGCGTTTTGGACACATTATAATTATGTGCGAAGTAAAGCCTTCATTGTACCTGATGGCAATATTACCTCCCATTCATAGGCTATCACAAACAGTTACATTCCTTTTCTTTGTTTGGCATTGCTCAGAAGTCCAAATAAAAGTTTGTATCTGATGGAAATAAAGCAGCAATTTTTATATAGAATTGTAGACTCTACCGTTTACCTGTCTGAAACAAGGACAGAGTGAAACTGAGTATTTAGAATAAGCATTTTTGCTATTTCCGAAGTAATATAGGAAAAGACACCTTTACAGTTTGGAACTGTTAGTTTCAATAAAAAGTTGTAAAACTATAAATGCAGCAGCTTAGCTGTGAGCTATAGGAACTTGTGATCTTTATGAGGATCACCCCTAACTTCTAATCCTCTGAAGTTTGGAGGAGATGTATTGTCTATCTTCCAATGTTTGTGTGGGGGGGTTTAATTTTATTTTTGGGAAGGGGTAGCTGGGGAAAGGAAAGGAAGGAGGGTAACTTGGTGGGGAAGAGAGGGAAATAGAGGAGGGAGAGTGGGTGGGAGGAAGTAAGTTTGGAGGGGGGTAACTTGGGGAGGGTGGGGAGGGGGATGGGAGGGTAGCTTGGGAAAGGAATACAGGGGGGAGGGGTAGCAGGAAAAGGTAGCTGGGGGTGGGTGTAGGTACAGGGATGGTAGGGTAGCTAAGGTCAGTTGGGGAGGCACAGATTCATCGTTTCCCATGTTAATATTGGTCATAATAATCGTAAATATATGTATGCAAACTGGCTAGCTGTCACTCTGCACGTCACAATTTAATCCTTGGCGGCTGTGCTAATGTCAGTTTGATGGACAGAAATCTGCTGAGGCTGAAAATGCTGAAGGATAATGGTAATACTACTCTGCCCGATTCACGCAGATAAATAGTCCGTGACTTTAAAAGGTTAAAGTAATGGTTAAGGTGTTCCCACAACCTATGCGGTCGTTCGGGGAGCAAGATGTCAGAGACCTTAGCTTCTCCATGGGCCAGCATATTGAAGGCGGCGCCTATTTCCTCTCCCTCAATCCTTTACCTTCCCTGACCCTAAAAGAGGCAGGTACCCATTTATTAGTGTGACTGTACGAATGCTTGATTATCTCATATCAGAGAACTTCAAGTAGGTTACGAGCAAAGAATGAAACACCGGAGAACAAAAAGAAGAAACAGCAAAGGTGGCATCGAGAGCTCCTAGCACCATACATACAAAATCAACTCATAAGCTCGCTGGTGACATGTTTGCTTGTGCTCTATCTCACAGCCTCTTCCCCGTGTGCTTGATTCCTGCAGAACATTCTGCCATCCTTTTAATGGTTGAAAGTTTCTTCTTCTTCTTCTTCTTCTCCTTTCTTCTTCTTCGTCGTCGTTGTCGTCAAACTCTCCCTCCAGACCTGCCCAACACACCAAAATCTGAGGCCCAATATCTGGCTACTGGCCAATGAGGGACAAACTCTTCAGACTCCTGGAGGGCCTTCAGCGCACGGCAGCATTTGTCAGAGCCTCAGGAGTTGCTGTCTGAGCGCTCAACGAAGAAGAACTCTCAGACAGCAATTACTGTTGTCTGTCATATGAGCGAAAATGCGTTGATCTGTGCCGTTTAGCGCCTGAGAAGTTGGGCCCAGTGCATGCGACTTCGGCCTGAGATAGAATTGTTATCTTGTAAGTCTTTCTGGGTTTTTAAAAAAAAAAAGCCTGGAAAATGGACCAAGAAGGCAGAACATAAACAAGAAGGAGGTAACAGGAAGAAAAGGAACAAGAGAGAAAAAAAGAGATTGAATTCCAAGCACAGAATTTCCATATTGTTGTTATTTGTGATTATTGAATTTACGTCCCAGCGGAGATTTCCGATTTAGGGTCTGTAAGAGTTTTCAGAAGGTGGGGGGTGCTATTTATACTGACAGGGCCTCCAGACTCCCCACAGGAGGGAACTGCTGAAAGCCGGTTTCACTGTCTCTTGTCTGGCAGCCTCCTGAGGTGCCTGAGGGGGTCAGCAGTGACCTACGCTGTCTGCTGACCGACATGCTGAAGGTCCGGTACAGGGAACGACCTTCCGCCACCAACGTCTTGGATAAGGACTTCCTGCAGCACTGTGAGAACATGCAGGTGAGTGAGTGCCTGCACTTGGCTTTCTTCAGCACTGTGAGAACATGCAGGTGAGTGAGTGCCTGCACTTGGCTTTCTTCAGCACTGTGAGAACATGCAGGTGAGTGAGTGCCTGCACTTGGCTTTCTTCAGCACTGTGAGAACATGCAGGTGAGTGAGTGCCTGCACTTGGCTTTCTTCAGCACTGTGAGAACATGCAGGTGAGTGAGTGCCTGCACTTGGCTTTCTTCAGCACTGTGAGAACATGCAGGTGAGTGAGTGCCTGCACTTGGCTTTCTTCAGCACTGTGAGAACATGCAGGTGAGTGAGTGCCTGCACTTGGCTTTCTTCAGCACTGTGAGAACATGCAGGTGAGTGAGTGCCTGCACTTGGCTTTCTTCAGCACTGTGAGAACATGCAGGTGAGTGAGTGCCTGCACTTGGCTTTCTTCAGCACTGTGAGAACATGCAGGTGAGTGAGTGCCTGCACTTGGCTTTCTTCAGAACTATGAGAACATGCAGGTGAGTGAGTGCCTGCACTTCGCTTTCTTTAGCACTTTGAGAACATGCAGGTGAGTGAGTGCCTGCACTTCGCTTTCTTCAGCACTATGAGAACATGCAGGTGAGTGAGTGCCTGCACTTCGCTTTCTTCAGCACTTTGAGAACATGCAGGTGAGTGAGTGCCTGCACTTCGCTTTCTTCAGCACTTTGAGAACATGCAGGTGAGTGAGTGCCTGCACTTCGCTTTCTTTTCCTTCCCCCCAACACTCCCCCCCCCCCCCTTCCCCACTGCTGAGTTTTCTTTCTGTCATCACCTTGGGGTCGGGATAGCTCAGTGGTCAGAGCACTCGCGTTTCCCCCAGCCGAGGTTAAGCAGCATCAGCATCAAGCGTGGTTACCAGTTAGATTTGGGTAATCGTTTGCGCACCTTGGCTTCAGTACAGTTCCCCCAGTTCACCCAGCTGTAAATGGGGTACCTGCCCTCTTTAGGGTCAGGGAAGGTAAAGCAGCGAGGGAGAGGAGATGGGCGCCACCGCCCTCAATATGCTGGCCCTAGAGAAGTTGAGGTCTCTGACGCCTCGCTCCCCTTTGACCACATAGGTTATGGGACACCTTTACCTTTCTTTTTACCATCACCTTTAGTGCAGGCAGCATGAAGCCTGTGTGCTGTCTTCTGCTGTATTGCCCTGTGCTGTGCTATGTGAGGTCAGGTCGGTTGAGTTTTAATTAACCTCATCATTTCCAGTCATGCCTTACCCAAAGTCTGGTCAAGTGACATGGTTGACCCTTATTCGGTTATGCTTTTCAGATCACGTTGATATGATGGGTGCAAGTTCATGTCAGTGGGGATGTTTAGGTCAGGTTGGCAGAGTTAACTTTATCTATTATTAGTGCTTCATTTTCCTAGGTCATGAATGTGTGGGGGGAGGGTTAACCTTATCCAGTAGCCTACTATACCGTTCCATGTCAGGACTATGGGTTTTTAACCTCATCCAAGTACTATATCATTCCAAGTCGGAGTAATGGGGTTTTAATCGTCTTTAACATTATGTCAGGTCAGGGTAGTGGGGTTTTAACCTTATCCAGCACTATATCAACACTTCCTTTCTGAATAGATCCTGTTCTATCTCAAAACAAATCACTTACATCTTCCAACCAATCAAAACTCGGTTTTAAGCTTCGGGTCACGTTGTGTGCTCGAGCGTGTGTGCCCTGTAAATGAGTCAGGCCTTGGGGCACGCAGCGACCTTCACTTTTCTTTCAGCCATTCCGTGTAGCAGTTCGTCCTTTTCACCCTGACATGTCGGAACGAACAGGTTTGAACCGTCCGTCTGAACAGCAAGGTTGACAAGGATGGTGTGTCGGCTGCTAAAGACATCCACCCCTCCGCCACCCTACCCTAATTCCTTTTTCTCCTCATCCTCTATCACTTTTGTCATGTTCTCCTTTCTCTGACACTCAAGCCTGAAGTGAAAAGTCAGTACTTTTACCTTCTTCTTCTGCTTCGTCGATCGCTCAGACAGCAGCTATTGTTTTCTGTCATTTGATCCCCCCAAAAATGACCGTTGTTCTGACAAGTCAGGCCTAGCGCATCGGACTTCAGGGTTAGAGAGAATCGTTGTCTTTAAGTCTTTCAGGGGAAAAAAAGGGTAGGAGAATGGACCAAACATGCAGAAAATAGACCAAGAACAAGATGACAGGAAGAAAATGAACAAGGCAGAAACAAAGGAATACAAAAGAGGGAAATCCGAGAAACAGACTGTCCAGAAGGTGGGGATGCTATTTATACTAACAGGCCCCTAGAATACCCATGGTGAACTACCTTAACACTTTCTGGCCGGGTACCGATTAAATCTACCACGCAATTATCTCCCGTGAACGGGGTACAGATTTATTCGTACAGCAACAGTTACTTTCACCTTTGCCTTCCCATTCTGCTCTATTCTCACTTCGTCGTTTGAGCTTGTTGGCTTTAGCTGCTGCATTGGCTATATGGTTCACGGATGATTTGCATATGATTTGTGTGTATTTTGGATGTGGTTGGAGGGGTGGGTTTTTTTAATTCTTTTAGTTTGAGGATAATGGAATAAGCACTCATGTGCTTTTTTTCATCCAGTCTCCGTGTGTATGCTGTTTTGTAAATTTTGTCATGTTGTTGCTGTGCGTGTCATATGCTTGTAGTATGGCTTTAGTACATCACACTGTCACTACTGAAAAAGCAACACAACTTTATAATGAGTTATGAGGTCACCCATAAAGACAGTGTTTGGATTGGGACCCTAAGAACTTTGAGCCTAGCATACTAGCTCTGTTCCACTTGTATCTTTACGTAAAGGGAGAGAACCCTTCTTTCCCAGTACACGTGCACTGTGCGCTTTTGTATGCTTCTGAAATGCCAACAAGTAAACCGTGAGGTTCTGGGTTCGATTCCCAGCCTTGCCCTTTCTTCCCAGTTTGACAAAAAAATCAAACTGAATGTCAAAGTCCTTCGGATGTGACTGTGGACCGGGGCCCCATGTGTGAGAGCGCGTGCGGAGCATCTTGCGCACGCGTTGGGTCCTGTTCCGCTTTTTCAAAGAGTAGGCCATTGTGTGCCGGCGGGAACAGATGACAAAATTTACAAAACTGCATACACACGGGGACTGGATGTAAAAAAAATGCACATGAGTGCTTATTCCATTATCCTCGATATTTTTTTTAAAAAGTCATCTGAGCGCTTTGATTAGTTGCTTTACAAGATTCAGCGCTATATAAAATCCACACATTATTATTATTATTATTATTATTATTATTATTATCATTATTATTATTATTATTAAATCCAGTAGTGGGTGGTATGAGGGAAAGGTTAGTAGAATGTTGGTTACCCTATAGCGGGTTACCCGTAGGGAAAAGGTTAATCAGTTCATCTAACACCCAGAACAAGAAAGGTAAACAAACGGCGGGTTCCTTGTGTTGCAGTCCTTTCCTCTTCTCCTGGAGCACCAACTGCTGGACAAGCTGGGCATGCGCTTAGATCAGCCATCCTCCTCCTCCTCCTCCTCCTCCTCCTCCTCCTCCTCCTTCTTCTCCACCTTCTCCACAATGTCCCTCTCACATTCCTCCTCCCCTCCCAAGCTCGACCTCAACAATGGGGAGAAAGTCCGGGAATACTATGAGAAAAAGCGAACGCGCGAGCAAGGCAGAAAGAAGGGGCGGCGGACTTTCAGCAAGACGAAGAAAAAGAAGTTGGTGACGGTACTGGAGCGTGAACAGTCTCAGACAGTGACGCCAGAGAACCAGGGGACCTCCGGCAACGGTGGGGACCCTGGTGGCGCAGCAGGGATGGCGTGGAGGGGTGCTGCACAACAGGATGTCTCCCTCAGCAGAGCGCTTCTGTCGTCTTTCACTTTATCCGTGTCCTCGGTTCAGTCTCGGAGCCTTAGACCCCAGGTCAGTGTTGGTAGGTTAGACCCCAGGTCAGTGTTGGTAGGTTAGACCTCAGGTCAGTGTTTGGTTAGACCTCAGGTCAGTGTTGGTTAGAGCTCAGGTCAGTGTTGGTTAGACCTCAGGTCAGTGTTGTTAGACCTCAGGTCAGTGTTGTTAGATCTCAGGTCAGTATTGTTAGATCTCAGGTCAGTGTTGGTTAGACCTCAGGTCAGTGTTGTTAGACCTCAGGTCAGTGTTGTTAGTCCTCATGTCAGTGTTGGTTAGACCTCAGGTCAGTATTGGTTAGACCTCAGGTCAGTGTTGGTTAGACCTCAGGTCAGTGTTGGTTAGACCTCAGGTCAGTGTTGTTAGATCTCAGGTCAGTGTTGTTAGATCTCGGGTCAGTGTTGTTAGACCTCAGGTCAGTGTTGGTAGGTTAGACCTCAGGTCAGTGTTGGTAGGTTAGACCTCAGGTCAGTATTGGTTAGACCTCATGTCAGTATTTTTAGACCTCAGGTCAGTGTTGTTAGATCTCAGGTCAGTGTTGTTAGATCTCAGGTCAGTGTTGGTTAGACCTCAGGTCAGTATTGGTTAGACCTCAGGTCAGTGTTGTTAGATCTCAGGTCAGTGTTGGTTAGACCTCAGGTCAGTATTGGTTAGACCTCAGGTCAGTGTTGGTTAGACCTCAGGTCAGTGTTGGTTAGACCTCAGGTCAGTATTAGTTAGACCTCAGGTCAGTATTGGTTAGACCTCAGGTCAGTGTTGGTTAGACATCAGGTCAGTGTTGTTAGATCTCAGGTCAGTGTTGTTAGATCTCGGGTTAGTGTTGTTAGACCTCAGGTCAGTGTTGGTAGGTTAGACCTCAGGTCGGTGTTGGTTAGATCTCATGTCAGTGTTGGTAGGTTAGACCTCATGTCAGTGTTGTTAGACCTCGTGTCAGTATTGGTTAGACCTCAGGTCAGTATTGGTTAGATCTCATGTCAGTGTTGGTTAGATCTCAGGTCAGTATTGTTAGTCCTCAGGTCAGTATGGTTAGACCTCAGGTCAGTGTTGTTAGATATTGTTAGACCTCAGGTCAGTATTGCTAGACCTCAGGTCAGTATTGTTAGATATTGTTAGACCTCAGGTCAGTATTGGTTAGATCTCATGTCAGTATTGGTTAGATCTCATGTCAGTGTTGTTAGACATTGTTAGACCTCAGGTCAGTATTGTTAGACCTCAGGTCAGTGTTGTTAGACCTCAGGTTAGTGTTGGTTAGACCTCAGGTCAGTGTTGGTTTGACCTCAGGTCAGTATTGCTTAGACCTCAGGGCAGTATTGGTTAGACCTCAGGTCAGTGTTGGTTAGACCTCAGGTCAGTGTTGGTTAGACCTCAGGTCACTGTTGGTTAGACCTCAGGTCACTGTTGGTTAGACCTCAGGTCAGTGTTGTTAGATATTGTTAGACCTCAGGTCAGTGTTGTTAGACCTCAGGTCACTGTTGTTAGACCTCAGGTCAGTGTTGTTAGACCTCAGGTCAGTGTTGTTAGACCTCAGGTCAGTGTTGTTAGACCTCAGGTCAGTGTTGTTGGACCTCAGGTCAGTGTTGTTGGACCTCAGGTCAGTATTGTTGGACCTCAGGTCAGTATTGTTAGACCTCAGGTCAGTATTGGTTAGATATTGTTAGAACTCAGGTCAGTATTTGTTAGGCCTCAGGTCAGTATTGTTAGACCTCAGGTCAGTATTGTCAGTATTGTTAGACCTCAGGTCAGTATTGTTAGACCTCAGGTCAGTGTTGTTACACCTCAGGTCAGTATTGTTAGACCTCAGGTCAGTGTTGTTAGACCTCAGGTCTGTGTTGTTACACCTCAGGTCAGTATTGGTTAGATATTGTTAGACCTCAGGTCAGTGTTGTTAGACCTCAGGTCAGTATTGTTGGACCTCAGGTCAGTATTGTTAGACCTCAGGTCAGTGTTGTTAGACCTCAGGTCTGTGTTGTTAGACCTCAGGTCAGTATTGGTTAGATATTGTTAGACCTCAGTCAGTGTTGTTAGACCTCAGGTCAGTATTGTTAGATATTGTTAGACCTCAGGTCAGTATTGGTTAGACCTCAGGTCAGTATTGTTAGATATTGTTAGACCTCAGGTCAGTATTGGTTAGATCTCAGGTCAGTATTGGTTAGACCTCAGGTCAGTATTGTTAGACCTCAGGTCAGTATTGGTTAGACCTCAGGTCAGTATTGGTTAGACCTCAGGTCAGTATTGTTAGATATTGTTAGACTTCAGGTCAGTATTGTTAGACCTCAGGTCAGTATTGTTAGACCTCAGGTCAGTATTGGTTAGACCCCAGGTCAGTATTGGTTAGACCTCAGGTCATTATTGTTAGATATTGTTAGACTTCAGGTCAGTATTGTTAGACCTCAGGTCAGTATTGTTAGACCTCAGGTCAGTATTGTTAGACCTCAGGTCAGTATTGTTAGACCTCAGGTCAGTATTGGTTAGACCTCAGGTCAGTATTGTTAGACCTCAGGTCAGTATTGGTTAGATCTCAGGTCAGTATTGGTTAGACTTCAGGTCAGTATTGTTAGACATCAGGTCGGTATTGTTAGACCTCAGGTCAGTATTGGTTAGACTTCAGGTCAGTATTGGTTAGACTTCAGGTCAGTATTCTTAGAACTCAGGTCAGTATTGGTTAGACCTCAGGTCAGTATTGTTAGACCTCAGGTCAGTATTGTTAGACCTCAGGTCAGTATTGGTTAGACCTCAGGTCAGTATTGTTAAATATTGTTAGACTTCAGGTCAGTATTGGTTAGATCTCAGGTCAGTATTGTTAGAGACCAGGTCAGTATTGTTAGACCTCAGGTCAGTATTGGTTAGACACCAGGTCAGTATTGGTTAGACACCAGGTCAGTATTGTTAGACCTCAGGTCAGTATTGGTTATACCTCAGGTCAGTATTGGTTAGATCTCAGGTCAGTATTGGTTAGACACCAGGTCAGTATTGGTTAGACCTCAGGTCAGTATTGGTTAGACCTCAGGTCAGTATTGTTAGACACCAGGTCAGTATTGTTAGACCTCAGGTCAGTATTAGTTAGACCTCAGGTCAGTATTGGTTAGACCTCAGGTCAGTATTGTTAGACACCAGGTCAGTATTGGTTAGACCTCAGGTCAGTATTGTTAGACTTCATTCAAGGATTTTTTCCCCCAGTTTCATAATTATATTTCAGGAACTGCTGGAGGTGGGGGGGGGGGGATGGAAAAAAAAGAAAAACACAGCAGGAACAGAAAGAAGACCTTCACAACTAAAAGTACCACCTGTACTTCAACTGACGGGTGGGGGTCGAGGGGGGTGGGGGGTGGCGGGAGTAGGAGGGACCTTTCCTAAATTCATTTGTGATAATTTCATTTTATGGTTTTGGGTACGCTTAGTGATAGATTATCTCCCTTTGACGGTCAAACCGTACTTATTTCAGAGAAATGTTTACCATTCGTATGCTTCATGATATTTTTCTTGTTCAATATCTGTGTGTGTGTGTGTGTGGTGTGTGTGTGTGTATGTGTGTATGTGTGTGTATGTGTGTGTGCACTGATACTCAGATGCACATGCATACAATACATACCGCAGCACACGCACACACGCATGCGAGCAAGCAAGTGTGTGTTTGTGTGTGTGTTCATGTATGTGTGTGTGTGTGCGTGCGTGTGTGTGTGTGTGTGTGTGTGTGTGTGTGTGTGTGTGTGTGTGTGTAACAACAGCAAGTAACTAAGTGATGAAGGCAGCTTAACCTCAAAAAATGTCTTTTTCTTCCCAAGGGCCAACCTCAGGCTATGGGCCTGCAAATGGCGGCAAATCTCTGTCCTCCGGGTAAGACATTCTGCATCTATCTAGACATTCAACCTAGGCCTAGTCATTAGACATTGTGTATATCTCTATAGACGTTCATCTAAGGCCTAGGCATTAGACTTTTTGTATCTATAGACATTCAATCTAGGCCTAATCATTAGACATTGTGTATCTCTCTATAGACATTCGACTTAGGGATAGTCATTAGACATTGTGTATCTATAGACATTCAACGTAGGACTAGTCATTAGACATTGTATATCTATAGACATTCAACGTAGAGCTAGCCATTAGACATTGTGTATCTATAGACATTCAACGTAGGACTAGTCGTTAGACATTGTGTATCTATAGACATTCAACGTAGGACTAGTCATTAGACATTGTGCATCTATAGACATTCAACTTAGGGATAGTCATTAGACATTGTATATCTATAGACATTCAACTTAGGGATAGTCATTAGACATTGTGTATCTTTCTATAGACATTCAACGTAGGACTAGCCATTAGACATTGTGTACCTGTCTATAGACATTCAACTTAGGGATAGTCATTAGACATTGTATATCTATAGACATTCAACGTAGGACTAGTCATTAGACATTGTGTATCTATAGACATTCAACTTAGAGATAGTCATTAGACATTGTATATCTATAGACATTCAACGTAGGACTAGTCATTAGACATTGTTATCTATAGACATTCAATCTAGGCCTAATCATTAGACATTGTGTACCTGTCTATAGACATGCAACGAAGGATTAATCGTAAGGTATCTGTCTATGAAGGTAATTTGGGGCACCTTTCGATGAGACAAAAGGGATGAATCTGTGCTGATGGATTTGGAAGTTGTTCTTCCTGTGTGTGTGTGGGGGGGGGGGGGGGGGGGGGGGGGGGGGGGGGATGGGGAGTGGTTGTGATTTGTGTGTGTGTAGAGGGGGGGGGGGGGGGTAGGTGTCAAGTCAAGTCAAGTCAAAGTCCAAAACACTTTAATCATCCCTTTGTGTATCTATAGACATGTAGGACTAGTCATTAGACATTGTGTATCTATCTATAGACATTCAACGTAGGACTAGTCATTAGACATTGTGTATAGGTGTGTGTGTGTGGAGGGGGGGGGTGTATGTATGTATACATGTGTGTGTGAATAATATCTTTTAATGTTCTCATAGCCTTCAAAGATATGTTCATTCAGTGGCTAAAACCCTCTTTGACGATAACTTAGTTCAGTCAGACTGTACATACAAACGCATACAAAACTCTGCAGCTCGACTGGTCCTAAGAAAGAAAAAATCTGAACACATCACTCCTCTTCTGCGATCTCTTCACTGGCTGCCTGTCTCACAAAGACTGGAGTATAAAATCAATACCCTCTGTTTCAAATGTCTCCACAAATCTGCACCCTCTTATCTCTGTAACTGTCTTCATCTGTACACTCCATCCCGTTCCCTTCGTTCAGCCGCAGATACTTTGTGCTTTCGAACACCCAGATTCAAACAAACCACTGTTGGCCGTCGCTCCTTCTCTGTTTCTGGTCCATCCACCTGGAATGACCTCCCTCTTTCACTTCGCCAAAAGCCTTCACTTGATACCTTCAAATCCAGCCTCAAAACACACTTATTTCCTACCTGAGACTTTCCCCCAAATATCTGTCCCTAATTTTCAATAGCACCTTTCACCTTCTAAGTGTTGTTCCGAGTTGTGTGTGTGTGTGTGTGCGTGTGCGTGTGTGTGCGTGCATGGTTTTGAAATCTGATGTTCATTATGTTTAAGGAGAGTTGCATGCCTGTAAATGATTGAGTGCAAGCGCTTCGATTTGTTTGTTTTTTACAAGATTCAGCGCTATATAAATTCCATATATTATTATTATTATTACATGCAAATATGAAGTTTTGTTATTGTTGGTGGTGGTTGTTGTTTTTTTATAAGGTGTGTTCTGTAAACTACTTTTAGTCACGGCAGATTTCTCTGCGTGAAATTCAGGCTGCTCTCCCTGGGAAGAGTACGTCGCCACAAGAGCAGTACCATCCTTTTTTTTTTTAACAACGAAAATTCCTGTCTGTATGTGTGTATCTGTTTCAATGTGATAGTGGCTTTATTTGTTCTACACAATTTTGACCAGTGACAACTTTCTTGCTGTGAGTTCTTTAACATGCAGAATATGTATTGCACATGGGATTTCAGTTTTTCAACTCATCCTAAAGACTAACACCCAGACCACCACTCAATGTCCAGTGGATGGAAGAAAAGTTTGGGTCACGAAAGGTGGGGGGGGGGGGGGGGGGGGGGGGATTCGAACCATTGAGTTATAAATATCTCTCACCTCACCTATTCCGTAGTCCCTTGGGCTGTGGGGGCACTGATGAAGATTTTGCAACCAGCATCCTCCACCCCCCCCCCCCCCTCCCCCCCGCGGTCCTCTGCTTTAGTAGCAAATCACTCAAGGTCAGTCCACTGTCTGATGTTGTCTTCCCATCGTTTTCTCTGTCTGCCTCTTCGTACTGTTCCCTGTAGGACAGTCTTGGCCAGTCCAGATGTTCGTGTGACGTGCCTGTACCACTTTAGTTTGCCTTATGAATAATATCGTAGATTAGTTATAGGATGTCTATGGATCGAACATGCACTTTTCGCTTTCTAGGCGGGTCCATTACCTTTAGATCACCGATCCACTAGTAGTAGTAGTGGTAGTAGAAGAAGTCATTTATTTATTTATTTACTGACTTAGCCTATGTATTTATTCATGTCTGGTGTACTGTACAGGTGATATTGGGTCTTCCCCCATGGCGCAGATGAAGGTGCTCAAATCGTAAGTAAAAATCAGGCGTCAGTGAATTTTGTGACATTTCTATGTGATTGTTTCCAAAGTGCTAGTGTAGTAGCCTATGATGGTCAATGCGCTTGACTCTGTCTGGCTGGCTGGCTGGCTGTCTGTCTGTCTGTCTGTCTGTCTGTCTCTCTCTCTCTCTCTCTCTCTCTCTCTCTCTCTCTCTCTCTCTCTCTCTCTCTCTCTCTCTCACGCATGAATAAATGACTCGCATGAACCGTTGTTGGATGGCTTCTAAAGCTTTAACAGCAACACATTGTGTTCATTGTTCTCTCTGTACTATTTGTTGGGGTTTGTTTTTGTTTTAAGTTGTTTGCTTAGGGTTGTTTTGTTTGGGCTTTTTTTTTGGGGGGGGGGGTGAGGGTCTTGTTTTGTTTTGGGTTGTTTTCTTTTTTGGTGGTTGTTGTTTTGCTTTGTTTTGTTTTGGGGTTTAAGTGTTGTTTGTTTGTTTGTTTGGGAAGGAGGGGGGGCATTTTTGTCCTATTGAAGGTATCGCCCATCTCCTCTCCCTCACTGCTTTACCTTCCCTGACCCTGAAGAGGGCAGGTACCCATTCACAGCTGGGTGAACTAGAGGGGACTGCACTGAAGCCAAGGGACGTGAACGGCCACCCATCCACTATACTTCACAACCACGCTCAACGCTTCTTAACCTTAGCTTGTGGGGAGAGCGAGTGCTCTGACCACTGAGCTATCCCGTCACCACCGTTCACTAGCCGCCCTATAGAATAATGTTGATTTTGTTCAGGACAGAAGTTTCTAGCTTGTTGTTGCATTGCACCTCATACTTTTTTTTATGTCGTGTTCTTATGAGCTTAACTAATCCATGAAAAAAACAACACTTTTTTAATCAGGGTACTGATGGAAATATTGGGGAAGATGTGTGGAACTTTTTCTTTTCTCAGGGTACTGATGGAAATATTGGGTGAAGATGTGTGGAACTTTTTCTTTTCCCAGGGTACTGATGGAAATATTGGGTGAAGATGTGTGGAACTTTTTCTTTTCTCAGGGTACTGATGGAAATATTGGGTGAAGATGTGTGGAACTTTTTCTTTTCTCAGGGTACTGATGGAAATATTGGGTGAATATGTGTGGAACTTTTTCTTTTCTCAGGGTACTGATGGAAATATTGGGTGAAGATGTGTGGAACTTTTTCTTTTCTCAGGGTACTGATGGAAATATTGGGTGAATATGTGTGGAACTTTTTCTTTTCTCAGGGTACTGATGGAAATATTGGGTGAAGATGTGTGGAACTTTTTCTTTTCTCAGGGTACTGATGGAAATATTGGGTGAAGATGTGTGGAACTTTTTCTTTTCTCAGGGTACTGGTGGAAATATTGGGTGAAGATGTGTGGAACTTTTTCTTTTCTCAGGGTACTGATGGAAATATTGGAGGAAGATGTGTGGAACTTTTTTTCCCCCAGGGTACTGATGGAAATATTGGGTGAAGATGTGTGGAACTTTTTCTTTTCTCATGGTAAAAGGTAAAGGAGTCCCATAACCTATAAGGTCGTAGGGGAGCGAGGCGTCAGAGACCTCACTTCTCTAGGGCCAGCATATTGAGGGCGGCGCCCATCTCCTCTCCCTCGCTGCTTTGCCTTCCCTGACCCTAAAGAGGGCAGGTACCCATTTATAGCTGGATGAACTGGGGGAACTGTACTGAAGCCAAGGCGTGCAAACGGTCACCCATCCAACTGGTAACCACGCTCGACGCTGCTTAACTTGGCTGAGGGGAAAGCGAGTGCTCCGACCACTGAGCTATCCCGTCCCCTTTCTCAGTTCTCATGGTACTGATGGAAATATTGGGTGAAGATGTGTGGAACTTTTTCTTTTCTCAGGGTACTGGTGGAAATATTGGGTGAAGATGTGTGGAACAAAGCCTGTGTCCTGATCAAGACAGTCCAGTCCCCAACAGATCTTCAGGTATGGCTTCACCTTTTCATTCACGGACAAGCTTTGATCCCATGTTTACCATTAAATGGCCCTTGGCCGAAAAGCTTTTCGGGGTCTGTAATTGATGTAAGCTAAGTGCCGGGATCTGTATTGGACTGTTAGCCATGGCAAGCTCTTTGAACTCAATAATGCGCACTGTTTTTTAATGGAGAAAACAGTCCTCTGAAGTCGGAGTGTGCCTGCCTATATGGCGAGGTACTTGAAAAGATCTAACAATGCAAATTAATCAATCAGAATGTGTATATTTACAGTCCCACAGTCATATTTCCCAGGTAGGTTGAAGGAGTCAGAGTGCATAATCTGGGTGACCCCCGGGGTGTTTATCTGGGCAATTGGCAGTAACAACATTATCACCCTTCTTGCATTTATTTGGCTGTTGTCTGTCTGTCTGTCTGCATTAAATCACTGACCTTCATCCACCATGACTTGTCTTTTCGTCTCTTTCTTTCTTTGCATTTGGTAGGGGAGGGGGGGGGGGGGGGGTATGCGTGTGTGTGTGTATTTTATTTTATTTTTATTTTATTTTATTTTATTCTTTTATAACGAGGATAATGGAGTAAGCACTCATGTGCTTCTTTTCATCCAGCCCCCGTGTGTATGCAGTTTTGAAAATGTTGTCATCCGTTCCCACCGGCACACAATGGCCTACTCTTCCGAAAAGCGGAATGGGTTTTAACGTGTGCGCAAGATGTTCTGTATGTACGCAAGTGTGTGTGTGTGTGTGTGTGTGTGTGTGTGTGTGTGTGTTGCTATTTTGAACCACTGTAGGCTACATGGCGAAAGAATGTTATATTTGGTAGGTGTGTGCAGATAGTTTACAAAAGAAATAGAACTGTTGGTTAGCTTTTCAACAACAAAAAACATAATTATTGTAATGCTGTGATACAGTAGAAGTATGAATAAAACGTCAAATGAATTTTTTCCCCCACTTTGGTAAAAGCCTAAAGGAAATGTCATTATTTGCTGCCTCTCTTTTGTCTGTCTTGTTTGTCTTCCTATTTCTCTCTCTCTCTCTCTCTCTCTCTCTCTCTCTCTCTCTCTCTCTCTGTGCTTGTATGTTCGTATGTGTGTGCATGTATACATGCATAAGAACCATGTTAGCTTTTATGCGCAAACATGTACACGAGTACTAGGTCACTGATGTGTGCATCACACTGTAGGCCTATATCATTATCTTCTTCTTCTTCTTCTTCTTCTTCTTCTCTCCTTCGCTCTGCGCCGTCAGATGTGTCTGGGAACAGTAATGTCATGTCCTTTTCAGTTCCTCTTAAGAGCCGTACAGCTTGGTTTTGCAGGGTTACCTCCATTTATGTTTGTCTGTCTGTTGGTCTGTCTTATTTGTCGGGTCTGTCTGTTTGCAGGCAATGCTGGACTCGCTGCTTGGAGACCTCAGCGAACTAAGCCAGATCCTCACCTACTGCTTCATCACAGATTCCATTAGGACAAGCCCACATGCGAATTAAGTATGGGCCCCCGCCACCTCTCCAGTTGTTCACAGATCAAACGCTGAATCCTCCACGAACTTCTTCCGAACAACGCTCACCTAACTCCCTTGGGAACCTTGCAAGACTGCTGATCTTTCATCTTCATTTGTAATTTTTCATAAATGAAATGAAAAACATTTGACCATTGAAATTTTATTTAATAGATTTTGTCTGCAGCGCACCATGTTTGTACTATCTATGTGTTTAAACTATTGATTATTTATCATTGATTGCATGACTGTGTCGGATTAGGTTGAATGCATGCGCTTTGATTTGTCTTTGCAAGATGTAGCGCTATATAAGTTCCATTTATTATCATTATTATAAATCCTGTATGTATGATTTCTGTCTGAACTGAACACACTTTGTCACAATTAAACGAATCCTGTATATAAGTCCAAAGCCTGGTTCCCCCCACCCCGTACTCTCACCCCTTCTATTCCTTATTTCAAACGTACTGCATGATCATATTCAGTCTCAGATCACGCATACCTGGTCTTGAATGAATTCTTCAAAACTTGTGGGGGGTGGGGAGTCTGCATGATCCTATTCAATCTCAGATCATGCATACCTTGTATTAAATGAATGCTTCAAAAGGAAGAGTGGGGGGGGGGGAGGTGCCCAAATTGTGTTCCCATTAAATCAGCTTTTCTCTCTTTCCAAAGTCTTATGAAAGATGAATGCTGCACAGTTTTGCTTCAAACCTTGATGAAAGTTTCAAGTCACTACTGTATGATTTTTTGTTCTGGTCCTGACCTTTAGAGTATTCTGTATGATACGCCAAAAGCTGAAATCCGAGATCCCTGATCCCAGGCCAAAGAGATCCTACAGGATTCCCTTCCAAACATCGACATCACAAGTTGATTTGTTGTGTGACCTTTATCACTGGAACAGAAATGGCAAGTCCATGCACATCGTTGTTTCCCATGTTGGTGGTATACAGGGACTTATTCTAAAGACCACTTCAACAGGCAAATTGGTTTTCATCCTACTCTAGACAAATGAGACTTGCAAAGTCATGATCGTTTCCCTGTCATATTCATTTGGATGTATACTCCCTTCAAACAGTTGCCCATTCCCTGCCCCATCCCATAGCCTTGGGATTTTGTTGTTGTTTTGTAGTGGGAGGGGGGTGGGGGTCGTAACTCAGCTAGAGCCCCGTGGTTCTCTGATAATGAGATTTTGTGTATGGATATTTTTTGTGCCCGACCATGAAGGTGGCCACATTCCAACGTCGGGGATGGATAGCCTAGTAGTGGTTAGAGCATCAAACATGTGATCTACCAATAAGCAATGGCATGGGTTTGAGTCTCCACGAGATGTCAGTTCAAGGGGATTTTTTCCCCTGGGATTGACACCGATACCGGCTCCACTTCCCTGAAATTTCTTCAGATGAGACTGTAACCGAGATCCCTTGCATAAATGCATGCATAACGTCCTGTGCCCATGTTAAAAACCAATCCACTTTGCTTAGGGAGGGGGGTAGATGAGTCAGTACGGTCGGTGGTGAGGATGAGAAAAAAAACAAAAAGCATACTCAGCATCAGTTAAAAGTGTCTGATCTTTCTGTATCCCTCATCCCTGTTAAAAACTTCATGATTTCCTTCCACCCTTATTCAAACTGAAATGTGCACTAAGGGCCCATGTTAAATTAAAACAAAGTCCAGGAGTAAAGCTCTGCTGTAATAAGCTTCCTTACCTAAGAGAGAGAGAGTCCAGATCCCTGGTGCAATGTAATTTTACGTCAGTGCTGAGCCTGAAGTCAAGATAGATTACACATCAACACTGGAGAAGATGGCTTGTGATTACTGACTAGTACATCATGAAAAAATTTCCCAGCAAGGCCTAAAATAAAAAATTACAATTACAATTTTTAAAAACCCACACCCTGAAAAATCAAATACAAGATCTTTTGTCGTGTGCATAGTGGCAACAGTACAGGAAGTAACAGATCATCACAGTATATTACGTTACTGATTAGGATTTCCTAGTGTGAAGATTGCTCTTTTTTTTTTCTTTTTTTTTTTGAGGGTGGGGGGGGCTAATGATGTATGACATGTTTGTTTGTTTTGTTGTTGTTGGGTTGGGTTGTGGTTTTTTTTTGGGGGGTGGGTGTTTCAAGCTTTTTTGTGGTTTGTTTTTTTTTGGGGAGAGGGGGGTTTTGTTTTTATTGGCATGTGTATAACATTCAAACTTTAAGATCATCCCGAAAAATGACGCTTGCAGCTGTGTGAATGTGTCTGAAATATTTGCATCAATTCTCATCTAAGACTAGTTGGACCACATCATATTTCTACAGGTAGAGACTACATGAACAGTCTGAGAAATACTCTTCTTTTTATTCTTTATCATTGGATACCTTCCATCTCAGAGAAATTTATGATATACAGCCATGAATAAGAAAACTTGCAGTTTCTGAGAATGTAGATCTAGGAATGTAGAACGAGGAACTGGTTATAGATCTAGATGTAGAATCTAATCACACCGTTGTATCAGAGTATGGGGAATCGTTCACTTCAAGTTGGAAGTTCGTTTTAGAACCATTGCCCTTGAAGACTAAACTTTTGAATGTTTTGTCAGTGAAAGGGGATGAATGAAATCATTCTTGGATATCTCTCTCTCTCTCTCTCTCTCTCTCTCTCTCTCTCTCTCTCTCTCTCTCTCTCTCTCTCTCTCTCTCTCAAACAAGCTAGCAAGCATGGGAGAACGAAGTACATTTTGTGTTGTGCTGTCCAGTATTATAGAGGATGTTAGGCAGAATTACATCCGCATAAAATATAGTAGACAGCCTAATTTATTTAGATTCTGTTTACTCCTGGCATCAAGTCACCCTGAGGTTCTGAGCAGCCTTGCTTTATATTTGTGTAAACCTTTCAGAATAAGAGAGATATTGTTATCCTAAGTCATATTTTTGTAACTGACATTTTTGTTATACAAGAACATTTCGTCATTAGTATTGCTCCCCTCCCCCACCACCACCAAAATACTAAGCAGTTCAGCAACCCCCTTCATGTATGGGCCAATAGCCTTTTCTATGAATAAATCATTCAAGTTGAGTTTCTCTCTCTCTCTCTCTCTCTCTCTCTCTCTCTCTCTCTGTGTGTGTGTGTGGATACAATTCACTCCAAGTGTTAAGCTGGGGAACATACAAGCAGAAGACATCAGGAACCATTAAATGTGGATGAAAGCTTAGACTCAGTAGCGATAAGATAGCTGTGTTTTCAAAAGAAAAGAAAAGCTTCGATTAGAAATAGGCCTAAGTACTCATTCAAAATGGGCATTATTTTTTTTTTTTTTGAACTTTTCTGAAGCCACAGCGTGAAAAATCAGACATACTTAGTGCATCTTCAGGAAGGAGAGCACTGGAGGTTTTTGCGTTGTTTTTGTGTGTGTGTGTTCCTTTGTTTCTCAGCTAGACCTCCGATCTCAGCAATGGTGAGATTTTTGCTGTGCCAATGAGCATTGGCATAACACAGGGTTTCAGTTTATAGTCTCATTGGAAGGACTTTGGTATTCAGTTCAATTTTTTTCATCAAAATGGGGAAGAAAGGGCAAGGCTTGGAATCTAACCCAGAACCACATGGTTTAGGTTTACTTGTTAGGCAGGTGACTGTCTGAACCGTCCTACCACTTTCCTTCTTAGGGAACTGTTTAATGCTTATTCCCCTTCATATGCCATTGACATAGAGAGAAAGAGAGAGTGTATGTGTGAGCAGACAGCTGCAGCTTCAAGCTATGTGTGCCAGTCACAGTGTATGCCTGTAATGGGCTGATGTATGATTATGCCTTTTTTTTTTAATTGTATATTTCTCTGTGTATGATTTAAATTTTTACCTCAGTTTATCTTATTTCCATTCATTTCATAATACATTTACCAGAAATCAATTTTGTGAGAAGTTTTCTTTTGATCAAGTTTTTTTGCTTGGTTTGGTGGGTTTGTTTTTCCTTTGGGGGGGGGGGGGGGGGGGGGGGTAATGATGTATGACATGTTTGTTTGTGGGTTTGTTTTGTTTGTTGGTTGGGTAGGGTTGGGTTTTTTTGGGGGGGGTGGGTTTTCAAGCTGATTTTGTTGGTTTGTTTTTTTTTGGGGAGAGGGGGGTTTTGTATTTTCGTGGCATGTGTATACATTTCTAACACTTTAAGATCTTCCCGGAAAAAATGACGCTTGCAGCTTGGTGTGAATGTGGCTGAAATATTTGCATTCAATTCTCATCTAAGATAGTTGGACCACATCATATTTTCTACCGTAGAGACTTTACATGAACAGCCTGGAAATACTCTTTCTTTTTATTCTTTATCATTGGATACTTCCATCTCCCGAGAAATTTATGATATACAGCATGTGAATTTATAAGAAAACTTGCAGTTTTGAGAATGTAGATTCTAGAATGTAGAGACGAGGGGAACTGGTTATAGATCTAGATTGTTAGAATCTAATCACACGTGTATCAGAGTATGGGGAATCGTTTCACCTTCATGTTGGAGTTCGTTTTAGAACCATTGCCTTGAAGATAAACTTTTGAATGTTTTGTCAGTGAATGGGGATGAATGTAAATCATTCTTGGATATCTCTCTCTCTCTCTCTCTCTCTCCTCTCTCTCTCTCTCTCTCTCTCTCTTCTCTTCAAACAGCTAGCCAAGCATGGGGAGTACGAAGTACCAATCTCTCTCTCTCTCTCTCTCTCTCTCTCTCTCTCTCTCTCTCTCTCTCTCTCAAACAAGCCTAGCAAGCATGGGAGAACGAAGTACATTTTGTTTTGTGCTGTCCAGTATTATAGAGGATGTTAGGGCCGAATTTACATCCGCAGATAATATAGTAGGGGACAGTGCCTAATTTATTTAGATTCTGTTTACTCTTGGCATCAAGATCACCTGAGGTTCTGAGCAGCCTTGCTTTATTTTTGTGGTAAAACCTTCAGGAATAGAGAGATTTGTTATCCTAAGTCATATTTTGTAAACTGACTTTTTTTGTTATACAAGTCCATTTAGGTCATTAGTATGCTCCTCCCCTGTCGAATACTGCTAAGTACTCACTGTACTGTAGATCCCTGTACTGTAGATCTTTGCCATGTAGGAGGGGCCCCCCTTAGGTCGTCATTCAGCCATGTTGATTGTGCCATTTTAATAAACTGACTTTCCTTTGCATCGTTTAATCGTCTATTCTATTAATACGTAACTTCCGGTAACACGATAACGCCACATACCCCTTACTTAGGCTAAATGTCAATTTAATAAGAAACTATTAGACATGTCACGTAAGAACTGTTCAGACTCAAACAAATTGGAGAAACAAAACTCTGTAACTCTACTCAAAAGTCCAATTGTTAAATCTTGAAATCCTACAGTAACAGTTATCACTATGTACAGTCTTGTTTACTCTTTACAAATCGAGAGTTTTTGTGGGATGGGACCAGTCGACCAACTTTGGTAGTTTTGCCTGGTGTTGAACAGAGCTCTGGTTGTTTCTTCTCTCGTGTTCTGATTTCACCGTCAGTCGGGCTTTTCTTCCTCTTGTGCTTCATCAGAAGTTCTAAGGGGGCTCTAGTTGCGTTGTTGTTCCCTAAGAGTTGTGGTGGCCTTAGGTGGAGGACACTGGGTTCTAAGCGGGTGGCTATTGTCTCGGATTTGGAGGTGGACACGGTTTTTTTTCTCTGTATCCCGTTTTGTGTTTTGTTGATAGTTAAGATCTACTTTGGGAGACATTGTTGGCGAGGAAGGTGGAGGCGCCTGGCTCACTACTCAGCTTCCTTGTCTTTGGGGGGGTTTGATCCAATACCACTATCCCATTTTCTGAGTTTGTCTGAGGTCTCGTTCGGCTCTGCCTCCGATCGAAATCTTGTTTCTGTTTTTCTTTGAGTCTTTTGTCTGTCTCTTTGAATTTCTTTTTGCAGCTTTTCCTTCCGGTACATGGTTGGTTTGGAAGCATGGAAGTCGTGTGTTCTCGCTTTCTTCCCATCAGCAGTTCTGCTGGTGGATGATCGTGCTGATGTGGTGTGGAAACGTAGATTGAGCAGTGTACGTTTGGGTCAGCTGCCTTGCTCAACAGTGTTTTGATGGTTTTGACGGCCTTCAGCTTCTCCGTTCCCTTGTGGGTGGTGTGGACTACTCTGAGATGAGTGAAGTCGTAGGGACTTGGCGAACTGCACAAAAAATCCATGAGCTTGAACTGGGGTCCGTTGTCCGACACTACTGTGTCTGGTTATTCCATGAGAGCAAAAAATCGACTTGGATGTGCTCCAAGGACAGTAGACGACGTGGTTTTGTCTCTGGTGCGCAATATCGATCCACCGAGGGTAGTAGTCTCAAATCAGCAAGTAGGGGTGATTTTTCCACTCAAACAGTCCATTCCCCAACTCTTCTTGCCATGGAAAGTCGGTTTGGTCTTTGTTGGTTTTGCAGTTTGCTTCCGGTTGCTGCTGTCTTTCTTTCACAATTTTGCAGTCTTTTATCAAGCTTTCAATTTTGTTGAGAAAGTTTTGGCCACCATACACAACTTCTGGCGAATGCCCTGCATTTCACTATCCCTTGATGACCTTCATGGATACGCGCAGAATGTCCTTTTTGAAGTGCCTCAGAGGATGACCAGACGACTCCTGAATAACAAAAGTCCCTCTTCCACAGTGAGTTCTCTTCTTAATGTCCAGTATGGTTTCAATGCTGCATCACTCCTAGTTTTCCGGGCCAGTGTTGACATGGCATTAGTTTTTTCACTTGGCAGCAGGTTCTCGTCTTGGTCTTGCTTTTTCTCTGATTTCTGAAGCTTGGCGCTACTTGCGGGGAATCTTCCAATGACTGCCCTGACCGATCAGTTGTGTCTCGAATCCATATAGTGATCATGTTCAGCAGGACCACAGAACAGGACTCCGAGACAGAGTGTCTGCAGTGGCTAGTACTTTTCCCTTGGAACATGGATGATGTCTGTAAAAAACGCATCATTCTCATTCTGAATCTTTTGTTGATGCGTGGGAGTCATTCATCCAAGAGCTTTGTTTTCAAACAGTGCAAGTAGCGGCTGTGATCTGTATTTCCACTGTGAAACTTATTAATCCAACGTGATAAATGTTCAAACTCTTTTCGCAGCACCATGTGATGCGAGTGCCTCCTTTCTCCACTTGAGCGTATCTTTGCTCTGTGTCGGTGAGAGGACCTTGGATGCATGGAAGATAGGTTTCCAGTCTGTGGCTCCTTCTTCTGAAGCAGGACTCCTCCCATGCCCTGGATGATGCCTTGCTGAGATCCTTTCGTTGGCTTTTGAGGATTCGTAGGTGGACTCAGGACTGGAGTTGTGCTCAGCTGTTCTTCAGTGTCTGAAAGGCCTTTCTCCTGAGGTTCTTCCCAAATCATTCTGTCTCCCTCCTTCAGAAGATCCCAGAGTTGGTTTGTTGGTACCGCCAGATTTGGTGCAAATTTCAACTATTCACCATTTGCCCAGGAATCTGCGTGACTTCAGCTACGTTTTGAAGGTCTCTTGGTAGCTTGGTGACTCGCTTTCACTTTCTCGGGTCTCTCTGGATTCCATCCTTGGAAATGTGTGCCAGAGAAATTGGATCTTGTCGACGCGAAGACCCAATTCCTCGTTGGGGGTCACGCCAGCATGCTTTCATTTTTGCAGTTATGTTTGAGTCGGCTCCGTGTTGTGTTATTCTCTGACTTTTCCACTGATCAAAACATCATCTTATTCGCAGATGACCACCTGGTATTGCCTGGGGGATGTGGACTCATCTCTCTCTGAAAGAACTTTGGTCCTGAACTGATTCGCAAATGGCAGCCTTTTGAACACAATACCTTCGAACGCTGTGATGAAGGTTGTTGTTTCTGTAGACTCCTCGTCCAGGGGGTACCCTGAAATATCCACTCTTGCAGTCTAGCTTGTGAATACGTGGCTCCAGAGAGTTGTGCAGGAGTTGATCAGTTGTGGGAAAAGTTTTCTCTTTGTACGCTTTCATTGAGTTTCGTTAAAGTTTACGCAGAGGTCTGATTTTCCCATTTGCCTGGGACTACGACTATTGGATGAGGCGCACCAGTCTGTAGGCTTAGTCACAGGTCTGATGATGTCTTGTTTCTCCATCTCCTTCAGTTCTTCTTCTTAACTCTTTTTTTTATAGGAATTGGGAGGCGGCGAGGTACTGCAACTTTGAAAGGTTACTGCATCTTTGTCCAGAGTGATTTTGTAGGCATTTTCCATTTTCCCTAGACCTGTAATCAATCTTCTTGGAAAGTCTGTCTGTAGTGGCCTCTTTACGCTGTTAATCTCTTTTTCTTCTTCCTGTACTTCGTTCACTTCTTCTCCAACAACTTCAGAGCTTCAATAGCAGGTCTTTTCCTAAAAGTGGTTCTTTCAAGTCTTGCGATCGTTTAAAGATCCTGTTTTGTGGAAGTGTTTTTCTGTGAGAGTGTGGCGCTGGACTACTCCCTTCACCGAAGTGGATTTTCTTTTGTCCGGACCAAAAAAAAAAAACCCCACAAGGTTTCTTGTCACGTTTCCTTGATCAGCGGAGAATTCTTCTTGAAGAATCTTTCTGGTATGACTGTTACATCTGTCCTGTATCTACTCTGGTATTTCACAGGTTTGCCAATGGTTGTGATTGTTGCTTGCCACATGTCGTCTTGAACGGTTCGATGCAGTGTGCCAATTCTTTATTCAGGTTTATACTGTACCTAACACAAACTCTTCTTCCCAGTTCTTCTACAAGATAGACAGGGCTTTCTGTTCATCGAACTTGCACATCGTGGCATAATAGACCTTTCTTGGAAAAATTTGTAGCATTCGGCAATCTTTTTGCAGGACGTCTTTCGCTCGTGAGCAGTCTTCCGCAACGCTGGCACATTTGGCGTTTTGCCTCCCTTTGGAGTCTGGGGGCCTAGGACTGAGGGTTGTGCATCTATTGACTTGCGGCCTCGGATTCCTTGTCCCGGTGGCTGATCGTTTGTGATTGTTGGCCTTGACGTTTCGTAGGCTCTTCCGATCGTCAGGCCACTTTTCTGAGTGAGGTTTTTGTCTTCCCAGAAATTTCTCTCTTCCAGATTTTCCTCTCTTACTCCGATACTACCCTTGATCACGGATGAGGCGATCTTGCATCTGTGGATTACCGAAGTTGCATGGCTTTGCGAGTTGTCGAAGCGGAAGTGATGTATGCCTCTATCGTTTCTTCTAGCTTCTGTTTTCGCATGTGAAATTTTATATGACTCATAGGCCTCATGTGTTTCTCCCCACGCCAGAAAGTTTCAAATGCCTTACGACCTTCTCCAGGTTCTTTCTTGTCATCTTCTGCTTCAAACTGAATCCATCAAAATATGTCCATGGCTTCTTCCCTATGGCAGCTAGAAAGACTGGCGCACTGGAATTCATTTTCCTCTTTGTTAGTCTACTTGCTATGCATACTTTTCAAACTGTCGTCTGAATTTCTTCCCAATTTTTGTGCCAAGATTGTGACTATCAAAGTTCAGTTTCGGAAGGAAAGTGGAACTTTGCTGTATATTGCCGTGGATTCGCATGATCATGAAAATTAGCCCTACTCAGTCTGATCTAGCATCTGAAGCTAAAAGTTTAGTTTTTCAAGACCGTGGATTTTTTTTCTTTCTCGACGAAGCGGATCCAACACTTCTGACACCACTGTAGAAATACTGCTTAAGTACTCACTGTACTGTAGATCTTGTACTGTAGATCTTTGCCTTGTAGGAGGGGCCCCCCTTGTCGTCATTCAGCCATGTTGATTGTGCCGTTCCTTAATAACTGACTTTCCCTTAGCCTGGTTATCGTCTATTCTATAAATACGTAACTTCCGGTAACACGATAACACCACATCCCCCACCACCACCAAAATACTAAGCAGTTCAGCAACCCCCTTCATGTATGGGCCAATAGCCTTTTCTATGAATAAATCATTCAAGTTGAGTTTCTCTCTCTCTCTCTCTCTCTCTCGCTCTGTGTGGATACAATTCACTCCAAGTGTTAAGCTGGGGAACATACAAGCAGAAGACATCAGGAACCATTAAATGTGGATGAAAGCTTAGACTCAGTAGCGATAAGATAGCTGTGTTTTCAAAAAAATCGAGTTTTTGTGGGACTTGGACCAGTCGACCACTTCTGGTAGTTTCTCTAGGTGTTGAAAAGAGTCTGGTTGTTTCTTCTCTGAGTTGATTTACCGTCAGTAGGGATTTCTTCCTCTTGTCTTCAGAAGTTTAGGGATGCTTACGTTGGGTTGTTGTTCTAGAGTAGAGGTTGCCTTAGGTGGAGACACTGGGTTTCTAAGCGGTGGCTTAGTCTTGGATTTGAGGTGGACACGGTTTTTTTCTCTGTATCCCGTTTTGTGTTTGTATGGTATAGTAGATCTTAACTATTGGGAGTGAAGTGTTGGCGAAGGTGGAGGCGCCTGGCTCACATTACTACGATTCCTTGTCTTTGGGGGTTTTGATCCAAACACTATTCCCCTTTTTCTGTGTTCTGTCTGAGGTTCTCGTTCGGTGCCTGCGATCGAAATCTATGTTTCTGTTTTTCTTTGAGTCTTTTGTCTGTCTCTTTGAATTTCTTTGCAGCTTTTCCTTCCTGGTTCATGTTGGTTTGGAAGCTTGGAAGTCGTGTTTTTTTTTTTTTTTCTCAGCTTTCTTCATCAGCAGTTCTGCTGGTGCAGATTCCGGCTGGAAGTCGTGGATGTTGGAACGATAGTTGAGCAGTGCTACGTATGGGTTCATCTGCCTTGCTAACAGTTGTTTTGATGTTTTTGACGGCCCTTTCAGCTTCTCCGTTCCCTTGTGGGTGTAGTGATACTTTGAGATGAGTGAAGTCGTAGGACTTTGGCAAACTGCCACAAAATCCCTGTGCATTTGATTGGGGTTCGTTGTCGACACTATGTTTCTGGTATTCCTGACGAGCAAAAATCGACTTGATGTGCTCAATGAACAGTAGTCCGACGTGGTTTGTCTAAGGTGCGCAATTCTCGATCCACCGAGAGTAGTTGTCTTACAATCGCGAAGGAGGGGTTGATTTTTTCACTCAAACAGGTCCATCCACTCTTGCCATGGAAAGTCCGGTGTCTTTGTTGGTTGCAGTTGGCTCGGGTTGCAGTTGTCTTTCCTTTCACAAATTTGCCAGTCTTTTATCAAGCTTTCAATTTGTTGAGGAAGTTTTGGCCACCATACACAAATTCTGGCGATGCCCTGCATTTCACTATCCCTTGATGAACCTTCATGGATACGCGCCAGAATGTCTTTTTGAAGTGCTCAGGGATGACAGAGGTCTGAATAACAAAAGTCCTCTTCCACTGGAGTTCAGTTATTTACTGTCAGTATGGTTTCAATGCTGCTTCACTCCTAGCTTTTCCGGCAGTGTGACTGGCAGAGTTTTTCACTTGCAGGCAGGTTCGTTTGGTATTGTTTTCTTGATTTCATGAAGGCTTTGCGCTACTTGCGGGGAATCCTTCCTTGGACTGCCTCTCTGACGACAGTTGTGTCTGAACTCCCATAAAGTGATCCGTTCAGCCAGGACCACAGACAGGACTCGAGACAGAGTGTCTGCAGTGGGCTTAGACTTTTCCCTGGTACAGGATGATGTTGTTACGAAAAAAGCATCGGCTCATTTGAATCTTTGAATGCGTGGAGTCAATCATAAAGAGCTTTGTTTTCACAGTGCAAAGTAGCGGCTTGTGATCTGTTTCCACTGTGAAACTGATAATCCAACGATGAATATCTTCAAATTTTCGCAGAACATGTGGATGCGAGTGCTTTTCTCCACTTTGAGCGTATCTTTGCTCTGTGTCGGTGAGAGACCTTGATGCATAGATGATAGGTTTCCGTTGTTCCATCTTTCTGAAGCAGGACTCCTCCCATGCCATAGGATGATGCATTGCTGAGATCTTCGTTTGGTTTGAGGATCGTTGGACTCAGGACTGGAGTTGTGCTCAGCTTTAGTGTTCTTTTAAGTGTCTGAATGCTTTCTCCTGAGGTTCTTCCAAATCCCATTTGTCTCATTCTTCAGAAGATGATCCTGAGTGGTTTTGTTGTGTCCGCCAGATTTGGTGCGATTTTCCCGAACATGATTCACATGCCAGGAATCTGCGGACTTCAGCTACGTTTTTAGGTCTTGGGTAGCTTGGTGATCGCTTTACTTTCTCTGGGTCTATTGGATTCCCATCCTTGGATATGATGTGCCCGAGAAATTTGATTTGTCGACGCGAAGGTCACACTTCTAGTTGAGGGTCACTCCAGTTGATTTATTCTTTGCAGTACTGGTTTTTGAGTCGGCCGTTGTGTTCATTCTTCTTTTCCACTGATCAAAACATCATCTATGTCGAGATGACACTGGTCTGCCTGAGAGATGGTGGATCTATCTCTTCTGAAAGATTCTGTCCTGAACTGATTCCGAAGGCAGCCTTTGAAACAATAACTTACGACACGCTGTGATGAAGGTTGTCAGTTTCTGAGATCCTCGTCCAGGGGTACTGAAAAAAAAATCCACTTTGCTGTTCTGCATGCTTGAACAGTGGCTAGAGAGGTGTGCAGAGTGATCAGTTTGTGGAAAATTTTTCTCTTTGTACGCTTTTCATTGAGTTTCGTAAAGTTACGCAGAGGTAGATTTTTCCATTTGCCTAGGTGACTACGACTTTGGAGCGCACCCTCAGTCTGTAGGTTTGTCACAGGTCTGATATGTTGGTTTCTCCATCTTCCTTCAGGTTCTTCTTCAACTCTTTTTTTTATAGGAATTGGGAGGCGGCGAGGTACTGCAACTTTTGAAAGGTTTTGCTTCTTTGTCAGAAGTGTTTTGAGGCATTTTCATTTTCCCTTGACCTGTATAACAACTTTGGAAAGTCTGTCTGTGTGGCCTCTTTCACGCTGTTATCTCTTTTTCTGCTTCACTGTACCTTCGTTCACTCTCTCCAACAACCTTCTGAGCTTCTATAGCAGGTCTTCTAACAGTGGTTCTTTCAAGTCTTTGACGACGTAAAGATCCTGTTTTGTGGAAGTGTATTCTCGTTGAGAGTGTTGCGCTGATACTCCCTTTTCACCGAAGTGGATTTTGTCCCGGACCAAACAGTTTCTTGTCGTTCTTGTATCAGCGGAGATAGTCTTCTTGAAGAATCTTTCTGGGATGTCTGTTAACTCTGCTCCTGTATCTACTCTGTATTTCACAGGTTTCCAATGGTTGTGATTGTTGCATTGCCCATGTCATCTTGACGGTTCGATAGCAGTGGCCATTTCTTTTCAGTTTCTACTGAACCTACCAACTAATCTTCCCGTTCTTTCTACAAAGTTGAAGGCATTCTGTCTTCGACTGGCACAACGTGGCATATGACCTTTCTTGGACATTTGTTGCATTCGGCATCCTTTTGCAGGACAGTCGTTTCGTCGTGAGCAAGTCTTCCGCAACGCTGGACACATTTGGGTTTTTGCTCCTTTGGGAGTCTGGGGCCCTAGGACTAGGGTTGTGCAGTATATGATTGCGTCGGATTCCTGTCCGGTGTGATCGTTTGTGATTGATGCCTTGACGTTTCGTAGGGCTCTTCGTCGTCTGGCACTTGTCTAGAGTGAGGTTTTTGTCTTCAGAAAATTCTCTTCAGATTTTCCTTTTAATCCGACTACACTTGATCTCGGATGAGGCGATCTTGCATCGGTGATTACGAAGTTGCTGGCTTTGCGGAGTTGTCGAAGCGAGTGATGTATGCCTGCTTTCGTTACTTCTTGCTTCTGTTTTCGCTTATGTTATTTATCTTGTGAAATTTATATGATCATAGCCTCTGTGTTTTCTCCACGCAGAAAGTTTCAAATGCCCTCTACGACCTTCTCCAGGTTCTTCTTGTCATCTTCTGCTTCAAACTGAAATCATCAAAATGTCCATGGTTCATTCCCCTCTGGCTGCTAGAAGAACAGGCACTGGAATTCATTTTCCTCTTTGTTTAGTAAACTTGCTTATGGCTTAATTTTCAAAACTGTCGTCTGAATTTCTTCACATTTGTGCAAGTTGTGACTATCAAGTTCAGTTTCGAAGGAAGTGGAACATTTGTGTATATTGCCGTTGGATTCGCCATGTTCATGAAAAATTAGCCTACTCAGTCGAGTCTAGATCTGAAGCTAAAAGTTTAGTTTTTCAAGAACCGTTGATTTTTTTTTCTTTTTCTGACGAAGCGGAATCCAACACTTCTGACACATGTATAATTCTGCTATGTATCACTGTACTGTAGATCTTTTATGTAGATCTTTGCCCTTGTAGGAGGGGCCCCCCCCTTGTCGTCATTCAGCCATGTGATGGTGCCGTTCCTTAATAACTGACTTTCTTGCCTGTTATGTCTATTCTAAAATACGTAACTTCCGGTACACGATAACACACATCCCCACCACCACCAAAAATACTAGCAGTTCAGCAACCCACCTTCATGTATGGGCCAATAGCCTTTTCTATGAAAAAATCATTCAAGTTGAGTTTCTCTCTCTCTCTCTCTCTCTATCGCTCTGTGTGGATACAATTCACTCCAAGTGTTAAGCTGGGGAACATACAAGCAGAAGACATCAGGAAACATTAAATGGGATGAACGCTTAGACTCAGTAAGCGATACGATAGCTGTGTTTTAAAAGAAAAGAAAGCTTCGATTAGAATTAGGCCTAAGTACTCATTCAAAAGGATTATTTTTTTGTTTGAACTTTTCTGAAGCCACGCATTGAGGTTTTTACATACGAAAAACCCCCCCTTTTCCCTTTTAGGAAATTTTTTAAAGTTAAACCCCTTCATTTTTTTTAAAAAATTTTTTGGGGGAAATAGAGAAAAAGGGATTTGTTGTTTTTGAGCAGACATCAGATCAACTAGTTTGTGCCATGTACAGTGAGCGAAGGGCTTGTGGATTGCTTTTTTTTTTTTTTTTTGTTTTTTCTGGTTTTTAAAATTTTTCAATAGTTTTCTTTTCCATTCCATAAAACATTCAAATTAATTTTGGAAGGATTTTTTTTGTTCAATTTTTTTCTTTTGGGGGGTTTTTTTTGGGGGGGGGGGGCCCTGGTGTTTTTGTTTGGGGGGGATGGCTTTTAATTTCCTTCAGGAAAGGGGTTTTTTTTCCTTCGCATTCAAAAAAAGAAGGTGGAAACCCACCACATGCACTCAGCTTTTGCCCATTAAACATATCCTTAATGGTGTAGGGATAAACCTTTTTAATTGAAGATTTCCTTAAAAAATTTTCACAATTTTTCCATTCTTCTAAATAAGATACAATAAGATTTTGATCCTTAAACAGTTTTGGGGTTTGTTTTTTGTGGGTTTTGGCCTACTTTTGACCTATTAAAACCCTAATTAATCCCCCCCCCCCCCCCCCCCCCCCCCCCCCCCCCCCCCCCCCCCCCACCCCCCCCCCCCCCCCCCCCCCCCCCCCCCCCCCTTCCCCCCCCCCCACCCCCCCCCCCCCCCCCACCCCCACCCCCCCCCCCCAAACCCCCCCCCCCCCCAACCCCCCCTCCCCCCCCCACCCCCTTCCCCCCCACCCCCCCCCGCCACCCCCCCCCCCCCCCCCCCCCACCCCCCACCCCCCCCCCCCCCCCCCCCCCCCCCCCCCCCCCCCCCCCCCAACACACACACCTCCTATTTTGGTTTAAATCCCCTTTTTATTATCCTCTAATGTCTCACTTTCTTTGACATAGCCAAAGGTATTGAAATTAAAGTGGATTCCGTTTCCTGCTTCCTCAAAAGAAAATGAGTGAATAAATTTTTTTTTATATATATATATATATATATATATATATATATATATATATTCTTTTATCTATTCATTTTGGGGGTTTGGGTTTTTTTATGAAAACGGAATATGCACTCATGTGCTTTATTTTTACGGCCAGTCCACATGTGCATGCAATTTTGTCAACCATTCCCATCAGCACAAATAGCCTACTCTTCCAAAAGGCAGAGCAGGTTTTAATGCATATGCAAGATGTTCTGCATGCATTTGCACATGGGGCCTCAGTTTATATTCTTATCCAAAGGACTTTAACAGTTTTAGGGAGTGGAGTCAGCACTGATGTTAACTCCAGGGGGGAAAAATCACCTTAAATGGGTATCTCTGTGTTGGCTTGAACCGGCACGAAAAATCACAAGCAGAACGCTTTAACCACCAGCTTATCCTATTTTAACAAATCAAGTATGCATGCACGCACACACACAAACACACACAGAGAACCATGTAGCAGAACAGTCACAAAGTACACTGAAAATAATTGTGGTTTTGAAAGATTTTAGACTTTGGAAGCTCTGAGTCTTCTTCTTTGTTGAATGCTCCGACAGCAACTATTGTCTGTCATATGAGCGAAAATGCGCTGCCATTACACACCTGACAAGTCAGGCCCAGAACATCCAACTTTGGTGTGAGTTTTTAACTTTATTTTTTAAAAAAATTCTTGGAACAGGCAAGCACAAGTATTTCATGTTAGTCAGTTGAAACTGGAAGCACTGCCCTTGCACAAATGTGGTGATGCACTATTCACCTTTGTTTCTAGCCTTAAGCAGCCTGAGCCAACAGACCAGCCTCCTGAACCAAAAGCCAAGTTGGTCAGGGTGAAAAAGATCCCAGACTGGTAAGACCGCCACCCTAAAGTAAAACATACACCTAAAGTGGCTTGTGGCTCAGTTTCAACCCAACCATTCAAGAAAGATCATGTTCTATTTGGATAGGGTACAAACGGCTAGCTCACATCCTCCAATCATTCAGCACTGTTTAAAGCTACAGGCCACCTTGTGAGTGCAAGCATATGTGCCCTGTAAATGCAAGCGTGGGTGCCTTGCAAAAGTTTCATTAGCAAAAATATAGATTGTAGCCTTCTTGAGGCTGGCTTACATTGACTAATTAAATACAACCAAGGGTGATAGGAATAGCAGCCAGGAAATTATCAGCAAAGTTTTAGTGCATTTTTCATCATACACCTGTTGATGGAGATATATTTTAGTTCAACCTTACTATATTAAGTAATAAGCCCAAGAACACAACCTTGGAAAACACTTTTTGGATATATATATATTAACGAGAAACTTGTCAACAATCAAACTCTGATAAAGAAGGGTTTGTTTTTTTAAAAAAGGAAACAAAAAAGAAAAAGAAAGGAACTAAATAATATATGGAACAAAGTATGCCCTATTACCAGGGATAACCAGAGTGACAAAAAATGAAGTGGTGTGGAGTAGGCAGATCAAAAACAATTCACAAAATGTCATTTGGTCTTAATGTGGACAGCTTTATGAGAAACTGGTTTGTTGGAGGAGTTCATCACTTAGTGCCCATGACTGCAAAATGTGCTGGCACACAGTCTTTGTTTATCTGAAAACAAACAATTGTAACGATTACAAATTTTATTGAATTAAAGGGTAGCCCTGAGCAGTAATGCCAACACATTAACTATTCGCTCATACATCTCCACCGGCTACAACTTAATCAAACAACTGGAAACACTTTTGCAAAGTCTTCAATTTTCTCCTTGCTGGATCAGTAACTTTTTATCCCCATGAACCAGTGAACGTCGATCTCTCAAGCCAAAGGCGAGAATCCCCTGGGGTCTCTCAAGCCAAAAGGCGAGAAATCCACGAACACCACCTCTCGGATATCCGTTCAAACTCATCATTTCCAGCATTGGAGGCATCATGGCGATATACGCTAGCCAAAATTTTCTCATCATTTCAGCCGTCTTGACAACAGCCGATCAAATAAGATCAAGTGTGTAGGTTTAAAACACAGAAAAACAGTACAAACACGAACAAAAGACAAACACAGAGACAACACATGCACTCCCTAAAGAGGAAGTGCACAGTCTGATCCACCGGAACTAGGCCTAGGCCTATGGGAATTTTATTTGTTTGACTATGTGTACGGCAGACCTGTCAACATTCAATGCACGTCAGTGGGCTACAGGATAATCTATATCAGTTTTTGCCACACATTGCGTGAAAATAATTATGCAGTACATCTATGCCTGTGTCGGGTGTTATTTAACTCATTGACTTAGTCATCTGATCAAATTACGCGAATTTTTTTTTATTACAGGAGACAGTTTGGGGACGGGGAGGGTTAAACACTCATCTCCTCTAGAACCATGTAGTCTGTGGTGTATACCTCATTTTTCAATACACATAGTATTTTTGTTTTGTTTTAAAAAATGCACACACATTCAGCGCATATACACGTGCACACGTGGAACATACACTGACACCATGGGGGTACTAACACACAAATATACAACCTAGAAAACTATTTAGAGCATGGCTGGTAGGCTAAATGTGCCCAAATAGGTCTTCACTGTTCACTCACTGTTCACTGGTCCCGTAACCCGCCAGGGTCGTGGGGGCGCTGCATGGTGGACGAACGGTGGACCAGCTGGATCCACTTAGCGCGGTCGTGGGCAAGTGCCTGGGTGACACTGAAGTCCTCCCCTGTCCAATCACGGATGTCGTCGGCCCACTTTCTCCTCTGTCTGCCCCGTCTTCTCTTCCCCTGGATTGTTCCTTGCAGGATGGTCTTTGCAAGTCCTTCTGAGCGTGTTACGTGCCCATACCATCTGAGTTTCCTCTTTTTCGCCGTGGTCAGTAGGTCTTCATAACCCCGCACCTGTTGAGTGATCATTCTGCGGACTTCATTGTTGGTGACATGGTCCTTGTATGAGATGCCAAGGAGCCTTCTGAGGCATCTCATTTCTACTGCTTGGATCCTCCTTTGTAGGTCTGCATTTAGTGTCCATGCCTCACATGCGTAAAGCATGATTGAGGTGACTAGCCCGTTTAGTAACTTTACCTTGGTTCCGAGAGGGATGTTTCTGTCTCTCCATATGGTCTTCAGTCTTGCCATTGCTGCTGCTGTTTGTGCCGCTCTTGCTAGGATTTCGGTCTTCGATCCCTCCTCACTTATGATGGCTCCAAGGTACTTGAAATGGTCAACTGTCTCCAGTTCTTTTCCGCTGAGAGTGATCTTGGTGGTGATTGGCTGGGCACTGTTTGTCATGAGCTTGGTTTTCTCGGCACTGATTTCCATGCCGTATCGGGAGGATATTTCGTCCAGTTTCTTCACTAGGATGGCCAGTTCCTCTTCATTTCCTGCCAGACCGTCAATGTCATCGGCAAACCTGAGGTTGGTGATTGTTCGCCCTCCAATGCTGACTGTGCCTGTGTGGTCTTCCAAGGGGTCAGTCATGATGCGTTCAAGGAAAATGTTAAATAGTGTCGGCGACAGCAAACATCCCTGTCGGACCCCAACTGAGGTACGGAACCATTCCCCTACCGTGCCCTGTACGAGTACTGCACTGGTGGCCTTTGAGTAGAGTTCTTTGATGGTGTGGATCAGCTTCTGGCCCATGTTGAATTTGTTCATGGTGGCCCACAGAGCGTCATGCCATACTCTATCGAAGGCCTTCTTAAAATCAATGAAGACGTGGAAGATGTCTTGTTGATGCTGGCTGTATTTCTCACACAGAACCCTCAGGTTGAATATCTGTTCTGTGGTGCTTCTATTTGGGCGGAAACCGGCCTGCTCTTCGGCGATGATCTCTTCTGCCTGTGGTTTCAGCCTGTTCGGGATCATTTTCAGCATGACTTTACTGGCATGACTTATGAAATAGGTCTAGGGTAGTTAAATCACACACCTGTGACTGGTAACACTGCATCTGTTTTAGATCGTATTCAGAAGGAACTCCCTATTGTATTGTGTTGTGGGTCGGATGAGCATTTGGGATCCTTTAGGCCATCTCTCAACTTGGTGCATTTTCAATTTTTCTTTTCCCCACCTTCAGCTCTCTGAAGAGTCAGCAGATCACCTTGACAAAGGTTGTCTTCCAGCCATGATTTAGAACTACGTTTATGAAACATACTGAGACTTTGTTGTTGTTGTTGCATTCCGACTTCGGGGGTGTATGCTGGGTATGTTCGTGTTCCCATAACAAACCCAACACTGACATGAATGACGGGAATCTTTAAGGTGCATATTTGATCTTCTGCATGGGTATACAAGAAGGGAATTCAGCTACTGGCAGATCTGTGATTGAAGTTGACCTGGGTTGTAAAAAATCTCAACCTTAATTCACCAGACGACGCCGAGATTCGAACCCACGACTTAATGGATCAATGGGATTGAAGTTGAGCGGTCTTAACCTGTCGAAACTGAACCTTAACCTCGTCAGTGTCACACTTCCTAGTGCTCACTCAATCACAGTCTATGACATCAGCCAGAATACAGTGTGTAGGCTAGGCTACCACTGCTACATCTACTTGTATTGCCTGTCAGTTTGGCTTCTTCAATAACTTTTTCAAAACTTCTCTTCATGCCATTTGTCTTTGTTGTCGTGCGTAGGGATTCAAGCATTTGCCTGACTTTGTTCTACACTTTCTTCTCTTTCTCTTCTTATAATAATAATAATAATAACAATAATAATAATAATAATAATAAATGGAACTTATATAGCGCTATGTCTTGCAAAAACAAATAAAAGCCCAGTTCTTATCATCGTCATCATCATCACCAGTCATCATCATTATCAGTATCGGCAACAGCAGCAGCAGCATCTTGTTCTTCTCCCAGTTGTCAAGTTCTGCTACAGTCAGGTAGACAGTTTTAATTAAGGGGGTGACAGGCGAGCTTTTGGATTCTGCTATAGTATTCGCCCATTAGGTGAACTGCCACACGAAACATTTAACAGATGTAAGGTAAAGGTTACCGCATGTTCTGATGTGTACATCATAGTCCTACACATTAGGCTAATTTGTCAGCGCAAATGGGTCTGGACTTTATACTGAGTGCTGATAAGCTCTGTCTTTATCATAAGAATAATAATTGGGGGATTCACGGACTGTTCCCGGAATTCATGTCAGCGTTCGATAGGTTGTGAAAATGTGCACACACCCAGCATGTATCCTGTACAGTCCCTAATTTTTTTTTAAAAATAATTAAAAATCCCCACTGTGGCTTTTTTCATTGTTCCCAGCTAGATTCTAGAGCTCTAGAGTTTACCAATAGTAAGATTTTTGCGTATAGTTTACACACCTGTTTGCCCATTTGACACTGATAGATATATACAAATTACATTTAATAATAATAATAATAAATAATAAATGGAACTTATATAGTGCAATCTTAGTGGTCCTTCTGGGTCATAAGGTCAAAATCCTCCTTAAAATTATTTCAGGTACTGTTCATATACCCTGCCTCTTGTTCTTGTTTTTAAAATGTTACTTTCATTTATTATTATGGGTTGTTTTGGGGTTGTTGTCATATATATATATATATATATATATATATATATATATATATATATATATATATATATATATAAAGTAGGGCCTTTGGTTTCCGAATCTAATCAGCCTGGGAGGTGGGACAGCTTAGTGGTTAGACTGTTTAGTTCCTGATCAAACGGCAAAGGTTCGAGCCACCACCAAAGTACCCACCCCTTCAAGGGGATTTTTCCATCTAGAGTTAACATCACTACTAGCTGCACTCTCCCAAAAGTCCCTTCAATGGGACAATAAACCAATATCTCTTGTGCGAACTCAACTCAACACACGCACATTTTGCCCACACGTCAAAACCTGTCCCAGCTTTCGGAAGAGTTAGGCCATTTAGTGCCAGTAAGAATGTTTGATAAAACTTTAACTTAATGTTAGGTCTATATTATTATCAATATGCGGTTTCAAAGTTTGTATAAGTGCAAAGGCAGCAAGTTGAAAGATGGCGTCTTTAATTTATGAATTACGCTGGTTTCAAAAGGGTTGATTTGCTCTGACAATGACAGTGTGTTATTGGTTTATTTGTTTTGTTGTTGTTGTTGTTACAGCTAAAACCGTCTTTCTCTGTCTCTGTCTCACAGTCTCTGACTCAGAGGGGTGACTGACAGCCCTGATATTAGGGCCTTCAGTCATGGTCAGGGTGGAGCCACAACATAAAAGACAAGCTCCGGAAACACACACATGCCGGTACATGTGTAGGCTATGAGTGTGCGCGCTCCCTCTCTCATGTATGCGAGTGTGTGTATGTATGGGGGGGGGGGGGGGGGGGGCTCATTGGGCGGGTGCAGTGAACGCATGCGTGTGTATGTGTGGGTGGGTGGGTGGGTGCAGTGAATGCACTCACGCGTGTGTGTGTATGGGGGGGGGGGGGGGGGGGGAGGAAGGGGGTTGCAGTTAATGCACGCATGCACCAGTCTCTGGTAGGGACCAACGGCAGTGTCAGTGTGCGTAGTACGCGCGCATGAGTGACTCTACATGTCAGCCGTGTGTGTTAGGGCCTGAGTGTAATGAAGTAGATCTATAGCCTACCCCGCCCGACTCCTGTCAGAGAGTGTTGGAGTACATGTAATGTATATTTTTTTCTTTGCACTAATAATAACACACACGCACACGCCGGGAGATTGGGGGGGGGGGGGGGGGGGGGGAGCATGTAAAAAACCTCGAACATCGACCAGCTGATGTAAGTCACTGGATGTATAACTGGTACATAGGCCTAGGCTATCCAAAAAAAAATCTGTGCATTAGTGTGCAACAGCTTACATTAGATAATGGAGCTGTTTGTAGTAGTTGTTGGTGGTGGCTTTATGTCTGATGACGTTTCAAGTAAAATCTAATGCTGATTGATAAAACAAAATAATACAGAAGAACAAAACATCTGCCTCCAATTTAACAGTAACGCATGAGTTGCACCAGCCAGCCCAGCCTTTTTTTCATTTTTTTTCCCAAGAGTGTACTGTACGCCTAGTAAGCTAGGTCACAGATGATTGCAATCTTACAGGCCTAGGCTTACTCCAACTAGGCCTATGTAGCCTACGTAAGGCCTTGTAGCCTAAGCTCTCCACAACTCTCTTCCACCACCACCCTCATCACCACGCCCCCTTCTCTCTCTCTCTCTCTCTCTCTCCGGGTTGAGGAATGCTTCACAATGTGACGTTTAGGCCTTGCCTAGCCTAACCGACAGGAAACGAAGAGTCAGGGACCGCTCTGCTGATGGACTTCCTAGCAAGTAAGTGACACTTTATGCGTATTATATGATGTTTTGTAATCGCTATTGCCAGAATGTCACATAACTCTGATGTTTGAATCTGATAGTTTGTCCTTTTCTTACCCTACTCCCTATCATGTATAGAAAAGAGTATTCAACTTGTTGTGTTTAGTTAGAACAGAAGCCCAGTGATGTTATAAAGGCCTAGTCAGTGTGTTGAGAAGGGAAGGGCTGGGTTTCTTCACTGGCAAGCCAACAACACAAGACTTCCTTGTGTCAGCATCCTCAGCCTAGTTGCTCCTGTTACATACAGTCAGGTCTCTTACACAAGCTATGGATGTGTTAGCCTACACTGTATGATGTACATTTTGGGTCAGGAGCTGTGAGGAAAGTTCGTTTATTAGAGAGAGTATGTTCTGGGGGTTTTGTCCAGTAAATGGTAATACCTTCAAGTGTGGCATATTATTTGATATCAGGGGGGTGTACTTTAAATGGGATGGGGGTGGGGTGGGGGTTGGGTGAGGGGCTGTTTCATTTCAGTGCCTAATGAATAAAATAACCATCCCGACTTTCTCGAAAATCTTGTTCAAGAAACTTCTTTTTCTGTCAGGAGCAGTTTATGCAGCAAGTGGGTTTGAGAATATTTGAGACACACACACACACACAGTCAAACAAGTGCATGACACACACACACACACACACACACACACACACACACACACACACACAGAGGCCCGCATTATGTAAGGACTTCTACTACTTTGAGCAAGCCACAAGTTGTTAATCTGATCAGAAATGTTCACAAATTACAATCATGTGTTACTTTCTTGATGAGTCTGTTGTGCATTATTGTTTTACATATATAACTGCAAATATTCTTGTGAATGTTGTTGGCAGCAGGATACAGAAAGGACTAGATCACACTGTTCACAGACACCATGAGGGAATATAAGCTGGTGGTTCTGGGAAGTGGAGGTGTCGGTAAAAGTGCATTGGTGAGGATTTTCTTTTCTGTTGCTTCTGTGTGTTATTTATTTATTTATTTTTTTATTCATTTATATCGAGGATAATGGAATAAGCACTCATGTGCTTTTTTTTTTTTACATCCAGGCCCCATGTGTATGCGGTTTTGTAAATTCTGTCATCTGTTCCCACCGGCACATAATGGCCTACTCTTACAAAAAGCGGAACAGGATTTAACGTGTGCGCAAGATGTTCTGCGTGCGTTCGAACATGGGGCCTTGGTTTATGGTCTGTCTCATAGAAGGACTTTTGGGGAGAGTGGAGTCTGTGTGTGTGTGTGTGTCTGTGTCTGTGTGTGTGTTTGAGAGACAGAGAGAAAGACAGACACGGACAGACAGAGACAAAGACAGAAAGACTCTCAGAGAGAGAACTCAACTTGAACTGGAATGTTTTAATGAGGGTAAATGGATAAGAGAGACAGACAGACAGACAGAGAGAGATATGAAGAATATAATGTGTGATGATGATCGTCTTTATTTTTTTAATGACAGTAGTCTTTTTTTTCCAAGGTAAGCAGTTACATACTTTTTATTCTTTCTTGGTGTTGGTATGTCACCTGTGTGAGCACCCATTTTGTGTATTATGTGCATGTACATGAGATACATTTTGCTGCAAAAGAGAACTAAAAGTAACATTTTAGACACTGTTTTGTTGATCATCAGTGACAGCACATGCAACTGATAGTTTTCTGTAAGAATGCAGCTGATAGTTCTCTGTAAGTATGCAACTGATAGTTCTCTGTAAGTAATGCAACTGATAGTTCTCTGTAAGAATGCAACTGATTGTTTTCTGTAAGAATGCAACTGATAGTTCTCTGTAAGTAATGCAACTGATAGTTCTCTGTAAGAATGCAACTGATAGTTCTCTGTAAGAATGCAACTGATAGTTTTCTGTAAGAATGCAACTGATAGTTCTCTGTAAGTAATGCAACTGATAGTTCTCTGTAAGTATGCAACTGATAGTTCTCTGTAAGTATGCAACTGATAGTTCTCTGTAAGTATGCAACTGATAGTTCTCTGTAAGAATTCACAAATTGTTGAAAAAAATTCATAGTTCACTATAAGCATTCACAAGTTGTTGGGAAAAAAAATCACAACTGAGAATAGACCACAGCTCGAGCTGTTGTTGATAAAATGTATGAGTCATATAATTATGTCAATGAATCATAATCAGCCTTTTTATCATAACCATCGTCATTGTCAGTCCTTACTATGGTGTCAGTCAGGGCTGACCTTTTTTATATCATGATTTCAACATTACTGCATAATAATAATAATGATAATGATATGTTTGTTTTCAGACTGTGCAGTTTGTGCAGGGCATTTTTATGGAGAAATATGACCCAACCATTGAAGATGCATACAGAAAGGTATTCACTGTTTGTCTGTCTGTATTGCCTGTATCAGTGTATGTCTGTCTTGTGTTTGTATGTCTGTCTGTATTGCCCGTATCAGTGTATGTCTGTCTTGTGTTTGTATGTCTGTCTGTATTGCCTGTATCAGTGTATGTCTGTCTTGTGTTTGTATGTCTGTCTGTATCATGTCTGTATTGCCTGTATCAGTGTCTGTCTGTCTTGTGTTTGTATGTCTGTCTGTATTGCCTGTATCAGTGCATGTCTGTCTTGTGTTTGTATGTCTGTCTGTATTGCCTGTATCAGTGCATGTCTGTCTTGTGTTTGTATGTCTGTCTGTATTGCCTGTATCAGTGTATGTCTGTCTTGTGTTTGTATGTCTGTCTGTATTGCCTGTATCAGTGTATGTCTGTCTTGTGTTTGTATGTCTGTCTGTGTTGCCTGTATCAGTGCATGTCTGTCTTGTGTCTGTATGTATGTCTGTATTGCCTGTATCAGTGTATGTCTGTCTTGTGTTTGTATGTCTGTCTGTATCATGTCTGTATTGCCTGTGTCAGTGCATGTCTGTCTTGTGTCTGTATGTATGTCTGTATCATGTCTGTATTGCCTATATCAGTGCATGTCTGTCTTGTGTTTGTATGTATGTCTGTATCATGTCTGTATTGCCTGTATCAGTGTATGTTTGTCTTGTGTTTGTATGTATGTCTGTATCATGTCTGTATTGCCTGTATCAGTGTATGTTTGTCTTGTGTTTGTATGTATGTCTGTATCATGTCTGTATTGCCTGTATCAGTGTATGTTTGTCTTGTGTTTGTATGTATGTCTGTATCATGTATGTTATTGGGCTGTATTTCAGTGTTGTTTTGTTCTTGTGTTTTGTCTGTATGTCTGTATCATGTATGTATTGCCTGTATCAGTGTATGTCTGTCTTGTCTGTCTTGTGTCTGTCTATCTGTATCATGTATGTATTGCCTGTATCAGTGTATGTCTGTCTTGTATGTCTTGTGTTTGTATGTATGTCTGTATCATGTCTGTATTGCCTGTGTCAGTGCATGTCTGTCTTGTGTCTGTATGTATGTCTGTATCATGTCTGTGTTGCCTGTATCAGTGTATGTTTGTCTTGTGTTTGTATGTATGTCTTTATCATGTCTGTATTGTTTGTATGTCTGTATTGTATGTATGTTTGTCTCTATCATGTATCTGTACCATGTATGCCTGTCTTTAAAAATTTTATATAAAAAAAAAAAATAAATAAAAAATATATATATATATATATATATATGTGTGTGTGTGTGTGTGTGTGTGTGTGTGTGTGTGCATGCATACATGTTGTCTCTGCTTGTCCATGTTTCTTGGTATTGGTGTGCTTAATCTAATAACATGCACTAATGTGCATACAATGTTGCTTGCTTGCACACATATCACACACACACACACACATTCCTACACGCATCAACGTGTTATATACATTAACAAAACGTGTGTGTGAAGACACCATTAAAAATTTTGAAAGAAAGAATCTCAAAATGAACAGCAGGACCCCTACCTGCCTAAAATGGCGTCAAGCGGAAAAGTGGGTCAGGTGCAGTGGACTTGTTTCATGGTGGAGAGACACCCATTTCTAAGAGTGGATTATAACCAGGTTTTACATATATAAATACTCTAATTAGTAAGTTTGCCCATATTAGGGGATACCTTTATATCTGGGTGAAGAGGAAGGGTGGCAGGACGGTTAAGACTTTCACCTGCCTAACAAGTAAACCACAAGATCGTGGGTTCAATTCCCTTTCTTCCCAGTTTGAGGGGAAAATTTAACTGGGTGTCCGGTCTTTCAGAGAGACTCAAAACCAGTGGGACCCATGTGCTTACAGACTTGTGCGCATGTTGTTGTGCGTTCCCCAGCTTTACACCGTGGGGGTCACCCAGAACATGCACTCTGACTCACTCATTCCACCTGGGAATCTCTGTGAGATAGGAAGTACACACTGGATGAGAAGTTTGTGTGTATGACTCTCTTTCAAGCACCTCGCCATATAGGCAGCCATACTCCGACTTCAGAGGATTTTTTTTCTCCTTTAACAAAGGAGAGTGCAGGTTATTGTATGATTTTGCATATATATATTTCTAGTAATTAACCATAACAGATCAATATTCTGATAGTTTGATTTTGCGTATATATCTCTAGTAATTAACCATAACAGATTAACATTCTGATTGTTTGATTGTTCATATTGTATGATTTTGCATATATATTTCTAGTAATTAACCATAACAGATTAATGTTCTGATTGTTTGATTTTTGCATGTTATATTTCTGAGAGTTGATAACAATGAGAAATTAATACAACTGCAATTTGTCAGTTTGCCTATAATCATTAGGGCCTGCATTTTGTGTCTGGGTCATGTTTTTAGTGAGAGAGTTACTATTAACGCTTCCCAATTCTTGGATCTATCAGTTTTGAGTTGTGGAGTGACATGGAAGCATAGAAGTTGAAATTTTATACATAAAGTAACTCTGGGGGACGGGATAGCTCAGTGGTCGGAGCACTCGTTTTCCCCCAGCCAATGTTAAGCAGCGTCGAGCGTTGTTACCACTTGGGTGGGTGACTGTTTGCACGCCTTGGCTTTAGTACAGTTCCCCCAGTTCACCCAGCTGTAAATGGGTACCTGCCCTCTTTAGGGTCAGGGAAGGCAAAGCAGCAAGGGAGAGGAGATGGGTGCCGCCCTCAATATGCTGGCCCTAGAGAACTGAGGTCTCTGACGCCTCGCTCCCCTACGACCTTATAGGTTATGGGACTCCTTGACCTTTTTTTTTAACTCTGTGTTCAGCAAGTGGAGGTGGATGGACAGCAGTGCATGTTGGAGATTCTGGATACTGCAGGGACTGTAAGTCATATGTGTGTGTGTGTGCGTGTGTGTGTGTATGTATGTGTGTTTTGTGTGTATGTATGTGTGTGTGTATGTATGTGTGTGTGTATGTATGTGTGTGTGTGTGTGTTTGTGTGTGTGTGTTTTTTTGTGTGTATGTGTGTGACTTTGAGTTTGTGCAAATGTGTATGTGACTCTGTGTGTGTGTGTTATTTTATTTTTTTTATTTATTCTTTTATTTTGAGGATAATGGAATAACTCTTGTGCTTTTTTTACATCTAGTCCCTTTGTGTATGCAGTTTTGTAAATTTTGTCATCCGTTTCTACTGGCACACAATGTCCTACTCTTTCGAAAAGCGGAATGGGTTTTAACGTGCGCAAGATTTCTGTGTGCGTTCGCACATGGGACCTCGGCTTATAGTCTCATCCAATGACTTTTGGTGGAAGTGGAGTCAGCACTGAATGAGATTTGAATCCGGGTCAGCAGATCACAAGAGCATCACTCTAACCACCAGGCTATCCCGTCCTCATGTGTGTGTGTGGTTTTTTTGTTTTGTTTGTTTGTTTCTTATTCTTTTTTATCGAGGATAATGGAATAAGCACTTATGTGCTTTTTAACATCCAGTCCCCGTGTGTATAAGGTTTTGTAAATTCTGTCATCTGATCCAACCAGCACACAATGGCCTACTCTTACGAAAAGCGGAACAGGATTTAACGTGTGCGCAAGCTGTTTTGCATGCATTTGCACATGGGACTTCGGTTTATAGTCTCATCCAAAGGACTTTTTGGGGGAGTGGAGTCAGCACTGAATGAGATTTGAATCTGGATCAGCAGATCACAAGAGCATCACTCTAACCACCAGGCTATCTCATCCCCATGTGTGTGTGTGTGTGTGCTTTTATTTATTGTTTTAATTTATTTTTTATTCTTTTATATCGAGGATTTAAATTTTCTTTTATTCTTTTATATTGAGGATAATGGAATAAGCACTTGTGTGCTTTTTTGCATCCAGTTCCCGTGTGTATGCGGTTTTGTAAATTTTGTCCTCTGTTCCCACCGGCACACAATGGCCTACTCTTACAAAAAGCGTGTGTGTGTGTGTGAATGTGAGACTGTCCATGTGTATGTGTCTGTGTGTGTGTGTGTGAATGTGAGACTGTCCATGTGTGTGTGTGTGTGTGTGTGTGTGGACACGCTCTCATTTTGCTTGTTGATTGATATTCACAACTCTGCTCTCTCACCCCTGTGTACAGGAGCAGTTCACGGCCATGAGGGACCTGTACCTGAAGAATGGCCAGGGCTTCCTGCTGGTCTACTCCATCATCGCCCAGTCCACCTTCAACGACCTCCAGGAGCTGCGGGACCAGATACTGAGGGTCAAGGACACTGATGATGTGAGTTGCGCCGTGTAAAGGTGGATCGGTGGTCTAGAGGTAACGCGCCTGTCTAGAATGCGAAAAGTCCGGGTCGGAAGTGTGCGGTGGTTCGAGTCCCGTTTGGGCCCGAAACTTTTCCCCCATCCATTAGACCATGATTGGTGGTCTGGGTGCTAGTCTTTCCGGATGAGACGATAAACCGAGGTCCCCTGTGTTACACAAAATTATTCAGCGCACGTAAAAGAACCCACGGCAACGAGAGAGTTGTCCCTGGCAAAATTCTTAGAAAAAAGCCACTCTGATAGGGAAACAAATACAGTTGCAGACAAAAACAAACAAAAAAACCCCAAAAAGGGTGGTGCTGCTCTTGTGGCGACGCACTCTCCCTGGGGAGAGCAGCCCGAATTTCACGCAGAGAAATCTTGTGACTTAAAGTAAAATGAAATGAAATGAATTAAATAAATTGTAAAGTGATGATGCCTTTCTTGTTTATTCTGTAGTTGTTGTTGTTGGGTGTATGTTGTTCTTCGCTTTAACATCTTTCCACTTTAAGTGATATTAGATGATAGGGAAAAAGATTATGAGAATTTTTTTTTTTTTAAAGAGGGGTGGGGGGGAAGTAATTGTATGAATAAGCATGTGTAAGTACGAGTGCATCATTATAGTCGAGACAGAGAGCATGTGTGTGTGTATGTGCATGTGTGTGTGTGTGTGTGCGTGCGCTTGTGCGTGTGTGTGTATATTCCAGGTAGGTTATATATATATATATAAAGTTTGCTGGGGGAAAGTGGTTAATATTTTTGTTATTGAGCCATGAATTGTAATGGACCACTGGACTATTTAAATAAACGAGAAAAACTGAAGAGGCACAGAAAAAAAATGAGGTACCTAGGAAAACAGTGTAAAAAGTTTCTTAATATTGTTTATGATATATGATAATATATTTTCAATTTAAAGATCTTATTATCTCAGAGACAGAGAAATTCAAGCGGGATACAAGCCATACAATAAACATAATATCACAGAAAAAATACCGCAACACAGTATCTGAACATCAGCCGCACCCATCACAATGTAAAAAGCACCCACAAATCAGCTATACCTCAGCCAGTTATATCTATTCCAGTTCACCCAACCGTCAATGGGTACCTGCTCTCTTTAGGGTCAGGGAAGGTAAAGCAGCAAGGAAGAGGAGATGGGTGCCGCCACCCTCAATATGCTGGCCCCCTGGAGAAGTTGAGAGGTCTCTGATGCCTCACTCCCCTACAACCACATAGGACACCTTTGCCTTTTAACTGCTGTTGTCATGGACATGAACAACTGAGCATGCATTAGCCATTACTCTGTGTGTATGTGTGTGTGTGTGTGTGTTGTTTGTAGTGTTCTTTCCTTGCCTCGTTCTTCCTTTTTCCTCTTTTCTGTTCCTGAACTGGTTTCATACTTCAGCTTCATGGCTCTTCTTCTGTCATTTGCTGCGATCCAATGGGGGGTCGTCTGTTGGTCTGCTTCGCTCAGGGGGTGAGCAGGTGCTAATTACAGCAAGAAATGAGAGGACACTTGGATGAGATAAAAAGGAAGGGGGTGTTAAATTTAGCAATGTTGACCGAGTGATGTTAGAAGTAGAGGGGAACGGCGCAGGCTGGAGCACGTGGAACGCCGCACGACGCACAGCTGCAGACGGAACCAGTGGAGGAATGATGTTCAAGCTTTGTGTGCCTCCTGGCACAGAGAGAATTAAGGTTAAGATAAGGACTGAGTGATGTTGGATTTGCGTGTTGTGATATATATCTATCATGATTTGATGTGACCTCAGGTGCCCATGCTGCTGGTGGGCAACAAGTGTGACCTGGAGGATGAGCGGCTGGTGGGCAAAGACCAGGGACAAGGCCTGGCCCGCCAGTTCTGCTGCACCTTTCTGGAAACTTCCGCCAAAACCAGGGTCAATGTCAGTGAGGTCAGTCAGTCAGTCACGTCTGCTCTCCTCCAGTCTTTCTTGTGTGGTCTTTCAGCTGCTAACCAAGTCACACACAAAAAAACCCAAACCTGTGATAAGAAGTAGACATGGTGAAGTGTGTGTGTGTGTGTGTGTGACTGTGCGTGCGTGCGTGTGTATGTGTGTGATGTTTAGTAGGTATCTTTATCATCAGAACATTTTCTTTTTAAACATGTTTTTTTTAGTCTGCCTTTAGGTGCTCTCCCTATGAAATAAACCCATGTACAATAATAATAATAATAATAATAAATGGAATTTATATAGCGCTGTATCTTGCAGAGACAAATCAAAGCGCTTGCACTCAACTCATTCTTACACAGTCATACAACCAGTAGCAAGTCATCAAGTCCAAATGTGCACGCACACACACACACACACACAGGTTACACACCCTGGCAGGGCAATAGAATCTTGGCTGTTGAAGGCAGGAAAAAACTATGAGATGAAGCAGGAGAGGAAAATCTTAGGTTTGAAATAAATATGTCTTGAGACTGGATTTTAAAGTGTCATAAGAAGGTTTTTGGCGGAGAGAGGGAGATCATTCCACATCAATGGACCAGAAATTGAGAAAGAGCGACGGCCGATGGTGGATTGGTTGAATCTAGGTATTCGTAAGGACAAGGTATCTGCAGCAGAGCGGAGAGAACGAGAAGGAGTGTACAAGTGAAGACATTCACAGAGGTAGGCGGGTGCTGTTTTGTGGAGACATTTGTAACAGAGGGTACTGATCTTATAGTTTACTCTCTGTGGCACAGGCAGCCAGTGGAAAGATTGCAAGAGAGGGGTAATATGCTCAGATTTTTTCTTTCTGAGGATTAGTCGAGCTGCAGAGTTTTGTATACGTTGAAGGGATTGGATTGATGATGCTGGCAGACCAGCCAACAGAGAATTGCAATAGTCCAGATGTGAAAGAATGAGAGACGCAACAAGTTTGGATGTTGCATCGGTGGACAGGTACTTTCGAATTGCACTAATACGCCGTAATTGATAGTAGCAGGACTGGCAGGTCTGGGTGATGAATTTTTGCAGAGTGTGTTGTCAATAATGACCCCTAGATACTTCACAGCAGTGGATAAAGGGACTGATTGCATTGCCAAGTTGTATTGAAGCTGTTGTGATGGAAGAGAGTTTGTGTTTGGTCCCTACACGCATGGTTTCGGCGCTTTGATTTGTTGCTTTACAAGATTCAGTGCTATATAAATTCCATACATTATTATTATTATTATCTGCATTTAGCTGTAATTTGTTCTGTATCATCCAATTTTGGATATCTTCAAAGCAGTGGGCCATATTTGTAAAGAGAGAAGGCAGACTTTCAGGAGGGAAAATACAAGCACAAAACTGTACATTGTACAAGCACAAAACTGTACATTGTACAAGCACAAAACTGTTTCATTTTGTGTGTGCAGATATTCTTGGACCTTGTGCGACAGATCAACAGAAAGACCCCCACCCAGAGCAAGCCGGCTGAGACTGGGAGCTGCTGCACTCTTCTGTGAGCTGAGCTGAGCTGAGCTGAGCTGATCCGTCACGTGAGTGCCCTGGTGGGTTTGTTTTCTTTCCTGCTTTCTTTCTTAGAACTTTAGTCGCCAGTTTACGTAGCCTAAAATGTGATGCATTCTCTCCTGTTTCACCTGTCGACATTAACGAGTTTGGCGTTAGCTGCCCAAGAGGCAACCACACTCTCAACGCTGCTTAATATTAGTTTGAGGAAAGCGATTGCTCTGACCACTGAACTATCCCGACCCATAACGTCAACAACTGATAGAAATAACAAAAAGGGGAAAATATTGATTGGTCAGGTTTGTAAATCAGCCAGCCATGATACTTTTTCCTGTTTTTTTTTTCTTTTTGTTTGATTTTCCTCCTGAACTGAAATGCATAATAACACATAATAACAAAATATACTATCTAGTGCACTTCCATTTTGCTTTTTATATATATTTTATATATATACCACTTTAAGTCACGCGGATTTCTCTGCGTGAAATTCGGGCTGCTCTCCCCGGGGAGAGCACGTCGCCACAAGAGCAGCGCCACCCTTTTTTTTTCTTTTTTCCTGTCTGCAACAGTTTTTGTTTCCCTATCAGAGTGGCTTTTTTCTACATAATTTTGCCAGGGACAACTCTCTTGTTGCCGTGGGTTCTTTTACGTGCGCTAAATAATGATGTGCAACACACGGGACTTCGGTTTATCGTCTCATCCGAAAGACTAGCACCCAGACCACCACTCATGATCTAATGGATGGGGAAAAAGTTTCGGGTCCAAACGGGATACGAACCACCGCACACTTCCGACCCTGACTTTTCGCTTTCTAGACAGGCGCATTACCTCTAGACCACTGATCCACCTAGCGTCATTTTACCAGTCATTGGCTGTACTGGGTGTTTTTTCATCATTTGGACTTTGCAAGATAAGCAAATATAACGTGGCTATTGTGTATTCAGATCTAGAACCCCGAAAGGTGTATACATGTGTTTTCATCCTGCTTGTTCCATTGTGTTTGCAAAGTGATTTTTATTTTTTATTTTGAGGATAATGCAATAAGCATTCATTTGGTTTTTACTTCCAGTCCCTGTGTGTATGCAGTTTTGTAAATTCTGCCATCCATTCCCACCAGCACACAATGGCCTACTCTTCCAAAAGCAGAATGGGTTTTAACATGTGCGCTAGATGTTCTGCATGTGTTTGCGCATGGGACCTCGGTTTATAGTCTCATCCGAAGGACTTTTGGGCGGAGTGCAGTCAGCACTGATGTTAACTCCAGAGGAAAAATCCTCTTGAACAAGAATCGAACCCGGGACAGAAGATCACGAGTGCATCACTCTAACCACCAGGCTACCTTGTCCCCCGACTCAAAGTAAGATGTCCAGCCTTCCCTCCCTCTGTGTCAACAAGACTTCCTGTAACATGCTCTCTCCTGCAAATAGGATTCTGGCCTTAGTACAATCCAAAGAACGTATTTCTTTCTCTTTCACCTTTGCTCACACGTAACACCGATGTGTTCCAGATGCCAACATGAACTGTGTGTTCAAGCAGCACTGCTTGCCAGAAGGTAGAATCATGGGACCAACGGTGTAAACTTATTCTCTGCTTATCTTTTTTTTTGGCGATCATTAGAAACCACCATTTATGGACAGCAACAATCCATTTTGCTTACAATGACTGATCTCTGAACTGTGTATTATAATCTCTGCTCTATAAGGTATTATTGGGTGTATTTAAATCTCTACACTTCATCCTATTTTCCCCAAAGGTATTTTGTTTTCTGTATTTCTGTGCAACTTGCTTCTTCAGATTGTGGAAAACTCTGAACGACACCATCTATTTTATTATTGTCAGTTATACATGGCTTATTAAAAGTAAGCAATTTTCTCTCAGTCTTTGAATGATAGAGATTGTATGTGCAAGGCATGTAGAGAGGTACATGTGTTTTACAGACTGAATTCCAACTTGTGTAGTGTGTGTGTGTGTTATTTGTGTGTGAGCATGTGCTTATTTGTGTGTGTATGTGTGAGTGTGCACATGCGTGTGAGTGTGTGTGTGTGTGCGAGCATGTGTGTGTGATTACCGTTTTCTGTTTATACAACAGTCACTGTTAGTATAATTTTTTGTGCAAAGCACTATCATTCAATAGTCATTCTTTTCTGTTTATGGCGGTGATTCTGGACTTTTACACTATGCATACCTCGGTTCTTTCGCTTTGACACCCCCTCCCCCATCCTTCCTGTATTCACTGTATTGTCGAATCCTGTGCTGCTCGTGCTATGCAAATAAAATGTGCTCAATGAAAACCTCATTGGATACATGTTTTCTTGCTTAACTTTTATTGGTTGAAAATGGGTTACATGTTTTCTTGCTTAATTTTTATTGGTTGAACATGGGTTACATGTTTTCTTGTGCTTGATTTGTATTGGTTGAAAATGGATTGAGCTGTTGTCCAAGTGTTCTCTCCCTGTCTATATAAGGAAACATCCCCAAACTTAGAACGCAGCTACCTTCATGGTGGGCGAAAAGGGTCGCATACGCAAAATCTGACCATTGGTGAAGCTCTGAGCTCTAGCAGAGGAATGAAAATATTAATGATAATACTAAAGGGAATTTATACATCGTTACATCTTGCAAAAACAAATCAAAGTGCTCGCATTCAACCTCCTCTTTGACGTGCAACCAATTACTATTAATAGTTTTAACAAATTCAAATGCACACACACACACACAAAGGTTACACACTTTGGCAGGGTGATGGAGATTTTGGCTACTGTTGAGGGCAGGGACAGATATGAGATGAAGCAGGAGGGGAGAATCTTAGGTTTGAAATAATATATAAGGCAACACACTAAACGGTGATCGAGCAGGGTTGTGGTGGTTCACACACATGCATTTGTCCTCCCTTTTGAGCTACTTTCAACAGGAAAAGGGGTGGTCTATCTAAACCACCTCCTTTCAACAGCAAACAAAATACTGGAATGAAGCACAACTGCATAGTCCTTCCCAGCAGGAATAGGAAATGGCCAGCCCGTAGTTCAGTATTTCTCTCACTCAAGAGATTTGAAACCCTCCTCTAAACAAAGAATGGATCAAATCCAAAAAGAAAAGGATCCATACATTCTAAATCACTCTCTTTCATGTGAGAGTGAGAGAAAAAAAAAAAAGCAACACACCCTGAACCATTACTTTCAATATGAAAGTCTTATCTGATGATACATACGACACTTCTCACATTTGAGAGATTTGAAACCAACTTAAAAACAAAAATACCCGGATGAACACAGAGGAAACAGACTTTTTTTTTGGAGACCACTATAGTATGTAAAAATGAAGAGGAAAAAGGATATATCCAAAACCACTGATTCGCTTAAATGCAAAAACCCTATAAGCTCCGTACCACTTTCACAAGATTTTTTTTTCCATTCCTTGGCTAGAACTTCCAGGTTTTCTAGTGGTGAGATGCAAGTATTTATCCCCACCATTAAGGTAGCTCTATTCCGACTTCAAGGAGAAGAGATTTTAAATCATCTTCTAGACCAAGACATATTTAAGAAAAAAACTCTGCTAGACCAAGACAGATTTTTTAAAAATGGACAAAAGAATCGCAAGTAAACTGGAATAATCCTTCTGGCAAGGAGATTAGAGTGGTAAGTTGGCACTACACTAGACTTTTTCTACAGAAGTGTCCTGAATGATCTATATACTTCCATTTTTTTTAAAAAAATCAGAATCCTCCTCTGCGGTCCAAACCACTGTATAAACTTGTTCTTCAATACGCTTATCTCAAGTTGTGATCAGGGACCTTGATTTTTTATATGGGACACAAAAATGATTTGCCATATGAAATTAGCCTCTCTCTCTCTCCATCTCTCTCTGTCCCCTGTCTGTCTGTGTGTGTGTGTGTGTGTGTGTGTCTCTCTCTCTCTCTCACACACACCTAGAGATGATTTGGATTTTTAAAACATTTATTAATAATAACCATTGAAAATCAAAACCTGTTGTATCATGATCTCACATACTCACTTGTGAATAAAACAACCAAAAAGTGTTGACTAATCTGTCTTTATAATAACATGACAACATGAACGAGACAACAACTTCCAGAAGTTAACCAGTGACCACTAACACAGACAGAAGCCTGAAAGGACCACTGCTTCCAACAACTGGATAACATCCCCCCTCCCCAAAGGTTACAGACCAGAGAATGATCCACTGGCTACCACAAAAATGCCTGTCACTATCTGTCCAAAATCTTCAACAGGAGTAACACCTTTAAGCAGGAGATAAAAATGGCAAGTCATAGAATGCCAGTACAATAACCAACACAAATATTCACTTGTTAATATTACAAATGTTTGTATGATGTCTGATTGAAAGAGGGACCAGAAGCAAATACACACGAAAACATGACTATGCTTATTCCAGCGCATCTAAGTCATGGTATTTACAAGTCAGCAACAGTGTTGATGAAGTTTAGTACAACAACGGCAATTCCTTTAACATTTAAAATATGGCTGATGAACGAGGATTTACGAAGTGAAAGATTCATTCAGATTCATTCATTCCACGATCGTTTTCACTAACTTTTCCCATTTTTCCTTTTACAAAAACAAAAGTTAACACGTCCAATTCCATGGTAAAGGAAAGTATGAAAGTTTGATTTAACTTATCTTTCTTTGTCATTTTTCATTTCAAACATATTTTTTCCCATTTTTTTGATACAATCTTATTGGTCAGTAAGCATGAAAGACTTCTTCACAGTGCTTAGCTACATTTCATGCTATTAGTAGCAATCTGACAAGCACCATGTGTGCACACACACACGCGCGCCACACACACATGCGCCCACCACACACACACACAAACAGAGCCTGCTCATTAAAGTTTACAAATATTCGATTCTGATCTTATTCAAGTCTCATGTGTGCGCATTTCCAGTTGATTGATCAACTTTCTCAGAAAAGCACACACAGCAGTCAGTGACGTGTATACATGATACAGCAGAAACAACACAAAGGAGAGATCACCATGAGACAACATCAGATCACACACAGTACACACACATTTGTATTGATGCACATTTACCATGATTGTTTTTTCAATGCTCTACTGGGCATACATACGACTCAAAACCTAATAATAATAAAAAATAAATAGCTTTTTAAAAAAAATACGAAGGATGGGATTTAAAGGAAAAGTCCTGTTCTAAGAATATAATAAGTGGTAAAATCATCTGTATGCTGAAGAGGTTTTGCTGTTCAAATACTGTCTGGTTCACCTCCTGAAATATCAAGATATACATATACAAATATAGTCTTTTGACAACAAAGACAATATTGCTTCTTATCCATCAGAAGTTACAAATAAATACAAATTTAACACAACACGGCATTCTGTAGCTCGATTCTTATTTAGTTATTATGCACCATAACACTTATCCCCCAATAGTAATTCTAAACCACCACCCCCCAAACAATACATGCTTAAATCTCCTCAACTGGCATGCTGGACAGCAAACTAATTAAGATAACACAAGCTGTGCTGCTTTTTCACTCCTTTTTTTCTTCGATGTTTCAACCATGGTCTTATCAGTTATTAAGTTCAAATGAATGAAGTCCACTGTCTCACTCTAACCTCAATCAGTTCCCATTAATAACTGGAGGTCTACAAATAGGACACTGACACACTGACAATCAAGGTACTCCTGAACAATGAGCTATTGTTGAGTCACACTGAACACACCTTTAAAAAAAAAAAAAAGACAAAGCAAGCAAAACTCTAAACATCATTTTTACATTTAAATCTGTTTCACATTCCACTGATTTGTCAATGGCAATTTAACAAACAATTCTGCATTCATAGTTTTGTTTTTTTGTTTTGTTTTCCTTTTGGCATTCTTTAAATTCAACAATCATTGTTTAGTAACAAACTCAACACAGGCTTTTTGCCCAATATTGATACCAATGAAACGTCATTACTGATTACTTTTCATATCTTTTATAAAAATTTTAAAAATGTAATCAATAATTCCTTATTTGGCAGCTTTCAAACCACAGATTTCTTTTCGTTCGGCTTTTGGAGGGATGTTACAAAATCACCAAACAAATAACCTTGAGATTACTGAAATGTTCTCATATGATTGACTTATAAATGCTACTTATGCAAAGGTCTGTTGAACAGTCAAAAGATCTCATTTGCAACCCTTAAACACCACAGTCTCTTTTTCCCCAGAACTTTCAAGATCTAAAAAATGCCAGTAATTTAATATCTAAAACTTTCCAAATAAAAGACACTTGCAATATACACATGCAGATGGGCACACACACATATATATATATACATCATAACTGATGTAAAAACATGCTCTGAAAGACCATAATCCATACATTTCCCTAAAAATGCTCATGTATGCAGTCTCTCTCTCTCTCGCATGCATGCACACACACGTGCGCACACTCACACACGCATGCGCACGCACACACTCGACACACAGAACATAATTAAATAACATGCCTCTTGCATGATTTTACATAATATTGTACAGCAATCTAGTACAGCACAGTGACACTGGATTTAACATGGGAAAACAAAACAGGAAGGAAAGCTGAGGCTATGACTAACACCGATTCCTTATTTTACAGATCACTGTATCATCCTGCAGCAAGTCATATCAATAAACATCTAACAAGCCCAATCTTGTTTCTTCCCACCAAATGGCCTGTTACACAATGCTGGTCATTTCATTTGGCATGGTCTATCAGAGTTTCAGAACCAAGTCCAATAACAAACTAAAACACTCTCATAAATAAAAAACAGGACAGCATGTGAGTGTAAACAACATATACATCAACACAGTCAAATTCAATAATGAAATAAATCAAAGACAGAATACCAAAGAAATGTCCATCAGTTCCTTGACCAAAAGTTACATTTCTGATACTCTTGGATGTTTTGCTCTTGTCACCCTTCTATGAACAACTGTGAATATTAAGAACTGATGAAGCCATGATCATTCTTTTAACTAGCTTGTAACTGTTTTAGATCAGTGCAGAGTTGGCTGTAAACTCTGGAGAAACCATCACACAATCCTATACATACTGCAGAAAAATTGACCGTGAGAAGTCACAAACACCAGTAGACAAGAGCTCAGCTGCTGGTTGTTTTTTCTTATGACGACTGCATGCAAGCCCTTCCCTCCCCAGAAGATTCTAAGACTCTATCTTCAACAACTGCTTTTTGTTTTGAGGTTACAGGATATTTTCTAAGTCTTTTTTTTTGGGGGGGGGGGGGGGAGGGGGGAGTTGAGGTGACTTTTGTTGGGTTTTGTTGTTTTCATGTAGATGTGGTGAATTTCACAACAGGGATAACACATACATTCTTTGTGGCAGGTCCAATTTCTGTAGCAGTTACAGGGATATGGAACATCCCTTTTTTTTTGGGGGGGGGGGGGGGGGGGATAGGACATGCTAGCACTGCAATCTGCGCAAGGAGATGGCACAAGATTCTCTATTCTTCTGCTGGTCAGCTTCCATGATGTGATGCAAGATTTGTGAAGCCACTGTGCCCCTCCTGCGGCCCCCCCCCCCCCCCCCCAAAAAAAAGAGATGATACAATACAAGTTATGAGCAGAAGCCTAAAATCGACCTATAAAAGTACAACTTTTAATTGACAGCAAAGCTCTCTACAGAATGAACAGCACACAAGTTTTATTCCTTTTCATCCACCTTTGGGTGCGGAGGATATCAAAACAGTTTTCTTTCTATGCTGTCCTTGAGGTATGACCATCGCCAACATGTGACAAGTGACCTTGCAGTGGCTGGACAAAGATTCACTGACCCCACAGCCCTCTCCATGGATCCATGACTCCTCCATGAAGAGTCCATCATTGTCATCAGAGACACAACTGTTTGGTGTGAAGGTTCCACAAAAAGAAGGGTTGACAAAAAGGGACGTGTGTGTGTGTGTGCATGTTAGAGGTCCATCCCTCTGGCTGCTATTATGGTTCTGTTGGGTACTTCAGTTATCTTATAAGTACTTTTACTTGTTACGTCTTTGTTTCTTTCATATACTCAAAAATGGAATGTGGCTTCCTAAAATATGCCAAAATTTCACATGTGGAAAACTTTGGAGTAAGGTAAAAACCAAGAAAACTTTTTCGAACACCCTTTTGTTAAAACCTGTGTTCATGCAACTGGCTCATTCTAAAAGTAAAACCAACTACCACTCTGCCTCTCAGGTACACAGGGTTGAGTTTCTTCAGCTTTCAGAGCTGATGTCGGCCAGAAGAGAACCACAGGCCCAATTCACAGGCACTCCTCCCTACAGCTGGCTGAGCAGCTTCCTGCATGCTGCACAACTAGTTCCTTCATGAGTAAAAACCATTAACTGTCTGAAGAATTCTGAACTCTGGTGCAACAACAACAATCCTGAACAAGTCCCCTCCACTGCTAGTTTCCTGTCTGGCCACGTTTGTTTGACTGGGATGTTAAGGAAATGGTTTCATCACTCTCCTGGAGATACATAACTAGCACAAGTCTGTTTCCCTGGGCTGCTCTTCAGCCAATTCACTTTCCAAAACACTGCTTACTTTCTTTCAAATCCATGCCAAAGGTGTCTGTGCTATAACCTGGGCACCACATTTCTGTTTGCCACATTATCTTGGCCATGCCCTCTCATTCCCCTTCCTCTATTGCCTCCCTTTCCCTCACCTCTGCTGCCTCTCATCCCATGGGATCCATTACCTGCCATTCTGTCACTGCCATTGCCTCTCATTCCAAACTCTGCTCTGTTGCTGTAACCGTAGGCATGCCTGCCCTCACTTTCAGGACCTGCACTCCAATAGCGTGCATCAGCATCCCAGCTAGTCCCTGCTCCTCCCCTCCCTCTGCCATTGAGTTGTGTTCCGTTTAGAGCCTTTCGCCCCTGGGCAAGAGGATTGCTTCTTGTTTGCCCAGATGCCCCCCGCACCCTGCCACCCCCACGTGTGTAGCTGCTCAAGTCCTGGCTGCCTATTCCCACATTCTGTGGAAAGGTGAAGTCCATTAGCTCTTCTCCTGAACCACTGGAAAGCCTACAACTAGACCCTGGCTCTGACTGGTCAGGGTAAGGATGAGGGGGATAGGGAAGAGACATCTGGTCGCGGAAGGATTGTCCGGAGGATGGCTTGGGAGGGACAAGGGCTCTGTCAGACAGGGGGTAGGGGGCAGAGGAAGGTCCACGACCCCTTCTTGTTATGGGCTGGTTGTGCAGCTTTAATCCTCTTGATTTGGATTGCCTTTGTGCCGAATGCCAGAGGGGGTAGTCTGGCTCCATAGTGTGACCAACGGCTGGTGGTGGTGGAGGAGGAAGGCCTGGTGCTGGAGGAACAAATGGAGATGGTGCTGATGTCCATGGGGGTGGGAATCTGGCCATGCTGTGACCTCCATCAGCACACACATCCTCCATGCCTGCTCCACCTGAAACATCACATCAGTCATTTACATCTTCAAGAATGCATGTGAGGTCTCTCTCTCTCTCTCTCTCTCTCTCTCTCTCTCTCTCTCTCTCTCTCTCTCTCACTCACTCACTCACTCACTCACTCACTTCCTCCCTCCCTCCCTCCCTCACACATACTGAGTAGGACTGTGACGCATGCACTGAAGTGCACACAAAGATGCATTTTACATATGATATCAACTGAGATTCTCTCTCCCTCTCACTACCCCACTCTCCCAAACATTAATATGCACAAGCTTTTATAACCACTGTTTAAACTAAATTAAAGCTTGAAGTATCACTATCAGAAGCTATAAAACCAATATTCTACCTTTTTTTAAAATGACCATCATAAAGAAAAATTAATGAATCTCTGATTTGAAACAGAAGAGCTGATACAGACATAAGCAGCTTATATCTAAACAAAAATGGTGTTGTTCTGATCAACAAGCAAATGCATGTAATCAAATTCTTAAAACAAGATTTACAAGGTGCTAAAATTCCTGACACTTAGTATTAAACTAACACAACAGTAGTAAAAATGCTAGTATTTCAAAATTAATCAATTCTGTTTTGTACTATTTCCATGGACACAACAAATACATGTCTATCTTTCACATCTGAGATAACACTGAATATCACACAGCAAAAACAAAAAAATAGAAAGCTAGAACAAACACAAAGACACATGAAAGAGGTCTGAAGCTTACAGTGAGAGATAATGTGTGAAACCAGTATCCTCTACAAGGACCACACTACACTAGACTACTTTTTTTGGCAACACAAAGCAGAATGCATACTTGTCTATATATATCTCAATAGCAAATATTCAGAAGTGAATAATGCACACAGACAGCATATCACTATCAGCAAAACAGAAATCAAAACAACACAGAAGACAAGCATAGAACAGTGATAAATAAAGAAATAATCACAAAAAATGTAACAAAGTTACATGTAATATCATAAAATTAAAGGAAAAAAAACAAAACAGAAAAGATTAAACCCAAAACCAGAACCAACACTTAAGCCCTAGAGTTTTCATGTGAAGTGCATTTTTTTAACACCAAAGTTGGATCAAAGGATGGGAAGATAATATGAAACATCCATGACACATAAACTAAATGTATGCTTGTTACTTTGAAGTAACACCACAAACAAACAGTAAAAATAACAAAACTCACATTTCTGGTCTGAGACCGAGAGACGTGTCTTGAAAACTTATTGATTGAATACACAAAAGCAGTAGGAGCAAGAGAGAGACAGACAGACAAGCAGACAGACAAAGAAACAAAAGAACGAGAAATTGAAATTGAAAACGAAGTTAATTCAGTATAGGCCATAGCCCTTTCTGAATGGGGGTACAGATAAACATCACACAAGTAACACAAAAACATAATCACAAAATATTATATAAAAGGAGTTTACAAACATCACTTCCTATTCACTATAAAGAAACTATAGATGGATCAAGTATTAGTCATTCCTAACACTCTCAGAACGTCTTCTGAAAACTTTATACAGGTATATGCACAAATTCTTGAGTAAATGTTCATTTTGACTTGACATAAGCAAAACTGCTCGAAATAGACATGGATTCGAATTAAATTTACACGGAATGTATCTTTGCCTGAGATCAGAAATAGCTGGACAGCAGAGCAAAATATAAACTTCAACTTCGTTATCACTTTTACACAATGGACATATTAAATTGTTAACTTTATTCTTTTTATAACGGTTAGAATGTAATGCCATATCTGTAATGCCATATCTAAACATCGTTAAAGTATCACTTTACATGTCTATCAATATCCAGTGACAAATAAGAGTTCACACGTTGTAGATGTTTTCAATGTTCTATATAATGAAAATCATTCACTTTGGTGGACGTGACTATCCCAGCTTCGCCATCTACAATCAATAAGTCTTTGACGAAATTCACGTAAAAAGCCCTTAACATCCTGAACACCTTGATTTAATCATGCAAGTCCAAACCCATTCAGACACAATACTTCACAAATATTAGCCATCCAAGTGTGTTTTCCATTTTGATCAAGATTTCACAACATTTTGTACGCTTGAAGTGGCAGTCTATTTGTATCCATTTGTAGTTTTTTAAGCCAATAACTAACACAACATACTTGGGCAGTAATCCAAGTAGGGTATCGACCAGTTTCACCATAAACAAGATCATTCGGAGTTTTTCCAGTTATACCCAAAACCCTTTTAAGTGCATACAAATGAACACTCTCAATACAAAAAGCAGCTTCATCTAGTCCCCATACTTCAGCACCAAATAACGTAATAGGCACAACCTGTGTGGCAAAAGAGAGACACAGAAAGAGAGAGAGAGAGAGAGGAGAGAGAGAGAGAGAGAGAGAGAGAGAGAGAGAGAGAATGCAATTCAAAGTATACAATGGATACAACACGTTCTGAAACTGATAGTTGCCCACTTTACCATGAAGGGAAATAAAAAGCCAGGGCCAAACTGAACAGGCGGGTAACTTTGGGTAAGCGAAGAGATGACAATAACAATGACAAAATCGAAAAGATGACAATAATATATCAACGACAAGAACTGAAGCAAGCAGAGAGCAAAGATAAAAGGATACACAAGGCCTGAATACTGGTAACAGTGACTCAAACTGTAGAGGTATGTATCTGCCATGCAACTGGGAATGCCAATCACCATAATGCCAACATAAAACACCTCTCATCACAGACATTGAGACAACACACTACATAGCAGGAAGCACACCATACATTATCTCCACATCCCAAATCAGACACCAGTTTAAGTTTTCGATGGATGATTAGTTTTCGAAGGAAAATGTATGCAATATAACTCAATACGCCGATGTATGTATTTAGACATAATATATGCAATCTACCTAAATGCCAGTATGTGTATTTCACTATTTGTCAAGAAAGGACAATGTATATATAAATATACAAAGTTGTGTACTGGTTAGGTAAATTAATCATGTATTGCTAGTGTGCCAAGGCCTACACTAACATGCTGTTAATGTTATGCTTTAAGTGTTATGTTGAGGTTGTCTTCAGCTATGACAACAAGCTCCTCATAGCATGACAACATGCACACTCCTTAAAAGGATAAAAAATCAAAAAAATCTGCTGAAGTCAGAGTATGGCAGCCTGTATGATGTGGAGGTACTTGGAAACAGTCACATATGCAAACTTCTTATTCAGAGTGTATCAGGTCTTATTCTTGTCTTTGGTCTAACAGGGATACCCAGGTGAGATTCATGGGCGAGTCAAGACTTGGACTGTGTGTATTCTGGGTGACCCCCATGGCGTTAAGCTGGGGCACAGACAACAACAGCAGCAACAACAACTTTCACCAGTCACCAGTATCACCTCACTGTCTCTCCAACCTTTCAACCACTCTGAAAGAGGATTTAGGAAGAAGACCACCTCAACTGCCAATCCCTAGCTTAAAGATATTTTTGAAAAACCCTGAGCAATATTCAGAGAAACGCGACAAGAAAGGCTTCATTTTTCTTTCTCTTTAGCCATGAAGATCAGAATACATACAAATGCCTTTCAACTTCAGTTCATTAGTTCAACACTCATGGGGAAAATGTTAATTTAACTGATGATTTTTTTACTTCTTGCAGTACAGTTTATTCACCAATAACTGTGCTTTAACAATTCTGCTTACACTCTTGAATCCTTCAGCTACGAAAAAAAATGCATCTAGCTGAAAGGAATGAAAACTCACAAAGCCGACGTAGTGCTCAGAGTTAAATGAGTGAGCTGTCACACTGACAAGAAGCAAGCCTGCAGCGTGCAAGAAGGGAAAGGCCCACACAGAAAGCAGGGAAGGAGGGAAACAGAATCAATAACCATCACATCCACTTTACCCCCAAAGAGTGTCATGTCACTTCAGTGTCATGCATTCGCAGAGTCAGCGACAAATGCTGGAAGAGAAACATCGCACATTATGTGAGCTTTAATAGAAGTTCTTGACATCACTGTCAGTGAGAGAATATTTTAAAAATAAAATATGAGATCAGAGCAGTAGGAAGTCTAGAAATCTTCTATTTAAAAAGAAAAATCTTCCATTTCTTATCTTACCAGTGAATTAGTTTGGTTTGTTCTATTGTTGAGCTTGTTCGTGATCCTCCTTACTCCCAAAAGGTGAAAGTGACTAAATCTTGAGAGAGAGAGAGAGAGAGAGAGAGAGAGAGAGAGAGAGAGAGAGAGAGAGAGAGAGAGAAAAAGAGAGTGTGTGTGTGTGTGTGTGTGTTTATTTTATTTATTCTTTTATATCGATAATGGAATAAGCACTCGTGTGCTTTTTTACATCCAGTCCCTGTGTGTGTGCGGTTTCGTAAATTTTGTCATCTGTTCCCACCGGCACACAATGGCCTACTCTTTCGAAAAGCGGAACAGGATTTAACGTGTGCGCAAGATGTTCTGCATGCGTGTTTGCACACGGGGCCTCGGTTTACAGTCTCATCCGAAGGACTTTGAGATTCAGTTCAATTTTTTCGTCCAACTGGGAAGAAAGGGCTGTGTGTGTGTGTGTGGTGTGTGTGTGAAAGGGCTGTGTGTGTGTGTGTGTGTGTGTGTGCGCGTGCTTGTCCATTTAACTCTATAATGCACACATGGACATAAACATACAAATGCACAAAATGCACGCCCTACTACATTTGCTAATAATCACAGTTTTCGGTGTGTATGCAAAACATATATATATGAACATGAATGCGATGACATGTGCTGGTACAGAGTACTTGTAAGTGAGTGCTTTTTTTGTATACATGTGTGGCCTACACTGGTATCAATCCAGCTTCAATGAAATGTAAGTAGGATTTCCTGGCTGGAACCAGTTCACCTTGAGGCCTCTTGCGGGTTTTTGGGGGGTTTTTTAGCCTACACTGTTCAGTCCTCAGTTTCACTATCAACAGATTTCATTTTTTCTTAATGTGTTTACTTTCAAATATAAGATAATTCCTTGTTCATTTTTGTGTGTATCTGTTTTTAGAACTGTTTATAGAAATTAAAGACCCCCCAAAATTCCTCCTATCCCCACAACAAGGTACAGTATCTGTGGCCCTGAAAATAAAACTACAAAAAATCTTTTCTTTCTTGTCAGTTCAAAAATACATGATCTCTCAAGAGGAGTTGGTTGTGTGTGTGTGTGTGTGTGTGCGTGTTTGTGTGTGTGTGTGCGTGTTTGTGTGTGTGTGTGCGTGTTCGTGTGTGTGTGTGTGTGTGTATATGTGTGTGTGTGTGTGTGCGTGTTCGTGTGTGTGTGCGTGCGTGCGTGCGTGCAAGCACACACAAAAGAAATATGTGGTTTCAAGGCAAAATAAAACATCTTTATTCTTTCAATTTTTTTTTTCATTTCAAACTTAATATTAAATGCAAAACATAACTATCATATGCAAACACTGTAGTTAACAATGTTCACACACTTTTTAAAGAAAATTGTTTGGGGATAGTAAAGCACATAAAAATAGTGAAGAGGTGCATGATACCATTTAAATACATAACACTATTCAACTTCATGGCACTGGAAACCTATTCCTTGTTAAAACCACAAAGTCTACTCACCTGGTAATGACTGAGGGGTAGCAGAATCAGGCTGGTCTCTGTCTGCTCGACTTGCAAACTGTCTTGGGTCCCCACCACTAGCAGCCACGCCCCCTTCGTTTAACCAGTCTGGCGAGTTCATCCACTCGTCAGGCATGGGTGACCCTCCCTGGCTGGCGGAAAATGAAGACCTGCTACCTTCAGGCCCCAGACCGGCATGCCCAGCAGGGTTGGGCTCCTGCGGTGACTGAGACTCGTAGGGGGAATGAGATCCTTGTGAAGAGTAGGATATATTGGACTCCTCCCACAACTCAGATGCCTGAACTTGAGGGGAAGAGGACACCGACTCCACGGATTCCGAGTGTCCCCTGTCAGTCCACGTGGGCACTCTTTGCTGACCTGGCTGGGCAGTGGAGGAGTGTCGCTGTGGGTAGGACACCTGTCTGCCCTGAGCTCTTGCTAGTCCAGGATGAGATCCACGCTGCCTGTACTGCCACGATGCCGCACCTGATGACTGCTGGGGGTGACGGCCATGCTGGGAGGTGCTGAAGGGCATAGCCCTGAAAGAGGAGGAGGAGGAGACTCCTGGAGTGGTCTCTGAGTGGGGCAAAGACAGAGCTTCCTCACTGTTCACACCATGCCTCCCTTCACCTTCCACAGCCATGCCTTGACCGTTCCCAGGCAGATGAGACTGGTAGGATGGCACAGTTTGCTGCCTGGAGGGCCCAGGGCTTGGAGAGTGTGGAGATGCTGGATTGTGTGGGAGGGGACTATGCACCATTGTCTGTGGAGCATGGGGACTATGCACCATTGTCTGTGGAGCATGGGGACTATGCACCATTGTCTGTGGAGCATGGGGACTATGTACTATTGTCTGTGAAGCATGGGGACTATGTACCATTGTCTGTGAAGCATGGGGACTATGCACCATGGTTTGCAGGGTGTGGGGACTACGCACCAAAGTCTGTGAGGGCTGAGGACTATGCACTATAGTCTGAGGTGGATGAGGACTATGCACCATCGACTGTGATGGCAGAGGACTGTGTGCCATCGTCTGTGTTGGATTTGGGCTATGCACCATGGATTGTGGCAACTGAGGACTTCTCACGACAGTCTGCTCTACCACCCTGGGAACTCCAGGCTGGTTCCTAAGTGGCTCTTGATTTCTGAGGAAATCTGACATGGTGTTCGACTGCTGGTTGTCCTTGGTAGACATATTGAAGTGCTTTCTGGCAGGTGTGGGTGCATTCTCTTGAGACAAGGCCTTGCTTATCTGCCGGGAAAAGCTGCTGTTGGAGCTGCCTTGGCTCAAGTCATCCATGTCCTCCATCTCCCAGGTTTCTGGAGGCAAACCAGCCTGCTGACGCTGGCGTCTCATCTCCAAGAGTCGTTCCATCGCCTCGTTGGAAAAGGATCCGGGGCTGGATGGGGCCGAACTGTCACCCATATCTCTGCTGTCTTCCATATCCCGGCTGTCTTCCATGTCTCTGGAGTCCTCCATGTGTTCATCCTCCCTCTCCAGCCTTCGGTCAGCCATCTGCCTGTCAACAGCCCTGTCTCTTGTCTGCTCTGCCAGCTCTTTCCGGCTGTCTGTTTCTCTTTCCGCCGTTTCACTCATCCTGTCCGTGTCTTTCCCCATGTCTGCTGCCTCTTTACTGTTATCCATCTCTTCTTGGGCATCTCCCATCTCTCTCCCACTGTCTTCCATCTCCCTCCCATTATCCACATCCATTCCGGTGTCTCCCACATATCTTCTACTCTCCATCTCTTTTCTTCCCTCGAGTGCGTCTCTCCTGTCACCAATCTCTTTTGTAACGTTTGGCCCCTTTTTTATGTTGTTCATTTCCCTTAGCATATCTTCCATCTGCCTCCGACTCTCCAGCTTTCTCTCCCTGTCGGTCAACTCTCTCATTCTGCTGGGCTCTTTCCCAAAGTTCATCATTCTTCTCTGAATGTTTATGCCTCTTCTCATGGCCTCTATTTGTCTGCGACGGTCCTCACCTTGCCCCATGTCCTCCTCCGGCTCCTCTTCCCTGTCCCACCTGTCTTCCAAGTCTCTGCGACTGTCCACATCACTGCTGTCCTCCATGTCTCCTTCATCGCCCTCATCTTTGCCAGCCCTGCCCTGGAAGAGGAAAGAGTCTGGCTTGGAGCCAGAGCTACCCCCACCAGACGGCTTGTCCCCCCCCATCATCCTGGCCTCCAGGGAGGGAGACAGAGCCACTCGCTCTCCGTCCTCATCAGAGGCCAGGAGCTTCATCATCTGGGAGCTACTGGACATGTCTGGCTGTTTGCTGAAGGGGGGCAGGGAGGCAGAGGACGGACTCTTCTGGCGAGGAACCCCGGACATGCCTGGAGACATGCCGAAATGACCAGGAGCGCGCATGCGGTACTGACCTATGGCATCCCCTCTGCCACGTAACTGCCTCCCTTGAGGCAAGTCTTCGGAGAAGGGGAACCTCATTCCTCCCATCCTGATGCCTTTGCCCGCCAAGTCGGCCCTGGCCCTGCTCTGGCCAGGAACACTGAAGTTTGGCCGTATCATAGCCCTGCTGCCTCGAGCTCTGAGGGCAGGGTTGAAATGAGCACCCATAGGATACATGCCCTTCATGTGCTTGGAGGTATTGGAGAGAGCCAAAAGAAGCTCCGTATGTCCCTCTGCCGCGGCCAGTGAAGCCGTACATGAAGTCGCGGTGACTAGAAGTGCTCATGGTTCCTCTTCCTGTAGCCACAGATACCAAAATGTAGATCGTTTAGCGTATGGTGTGTTTCAAAAAAGAAAAGACTTAGAAATTAGGTACCACAGAATCCCTGACCCACACTAGAAACAAAGAAAGTGAAGATAAGACGTAACAGTTGTTTATACTCAGGCAAATTATCTTCCAAGGGACGAGAAATATAATAAGCAAATACTGCAGACACAACAATTTTTATCCTGTGCAGTCTTGTTGTTCCACAGAAAGCTAACAAATTGGAATTAGAGGTATGGATAACATATAAACTAATCACAACATGTAAAATTCAGAGGCCTGACTGCAAAGGCTGCAAGACAATATTACAACACAGAGCAACAATTTCAGATAATTTTTTTTAATCTTTTAAGATTATCGTTTTTTGGTAAGTGAGATTTACTGCATTATATTTCTCAGCTTGTGCCATGGTGCCTAAAACATTAGCTGCTTTAGTCCTGACATACTCATTATGTTGGGAGATACACAATGTTTTTGCATGAATGCATTGCATACACCCCATTTTAACCCTAGTAGCGCTGAATATGCAGCAAAAGCCTCACTTCTATTGGCTGAATTAACATTGGCTAGCATTGTTTTGGAGCAGGGTGGGCTCAAACAACCCTTGATATTGATATATAAAACTGAATTAAATGTGTTAAGCTATATATCACTGGAAAGAACAGATAATATGCTTTTAAATGAGTGTAATTTTATAATAGTGTGTAGTGATTATGATTATGTAAAAAAAATCCCCCCCCCAAAAAAATCGTGTGCGCACTACCGATCACTGTTCCATCGTCAGGGCCCCGGATCGATTTTAACACGATAAGCAAAGTTCTTGCGGTGCATAAATGTCATGATTAGGTAAACACTATTTCTTGACATTAGTTTTCAAAAAATAAGGAGTTTGTATCGCTTTATCGGTCACCAAATACTCGGAAAAGTTCAGCGAAAGGATCGACGCCATCGTGACCGTCATGGTAGAATGTGCGAAGTGGTGGCTTTCTATGATGAAAATACAAAGATCGCTTGATTTCATGTGATGCAAAGTATTCAGCAGCATAGCGATTTGACTCAACAACAGTTATTTCGAAGCCTCGTTGCGTCAAAATAAAGTAAAACAATCTGTGACGTCGAAATCACCGAGTAGCGAAGAAGTCCATCCAGCAAAACTAGCACCGCTCGATTCAGTCCGATCGCGATCGATTTTTACCAAGTTTTTCAAAAATATTCCACAATCCTTACCTCATCGTCTCTCTCATTGTTTATTTCAACCAAATCCAGACTCTAAAACTCCTCCTCACTGTCAATATTGTAAAAAAGCTCGAAAAACGCTTGAAGAAATTCTAGTGCAAACACTGGCCGCCATTTTTGTTGACGATCTCGGCTGGTCCGAAAAAAAATAAAAATACACTCTTAACCAATCAGATTCTTCGTTGCTTGTGTGTGTCAAACGACCTTCACCCCTTTCTGCGGGCCTACAACGGCCTTAACATTCATTGGCTGACCTTTGAAAGCGAAAGTAAGCTTTCAACTATGATCACCCACGTCATCCCGGAATATTCCAGGATCCGCCACACAGCTTAGACCCGCCTTTACCGGAATATTCCGGGAACCGCGCTACTAGGGTTAAAGTAACTGTAACGAGCTTCTTTTCACAAGGCCAATCTTTTTTTCTCCTAAAAGCGGCAAAGTGGTCAGGTGATTGACACATCAAGTATGTACAGGCAAACCTTAGTTGACAACCTACCTGAAGACACGGTGGTGCTGGTGGTTGTGGCGGCAGACGTTCCCGCAAGACTCGCCTCTAAGGATGTGGCACTGTCATCGTCAGGCTTTTCCTCATCCCCTTTGGCACGCACAGCAAACATTTTGCCGTCGTTGGTACGGATGTATACACCTTTGGGAGTCTTGATCACCAGGATCTTTTGGCCAGCGGATATCTTGCTGGGGGCGGCTGCAGAGCCAGAGTCTGTGGTGGTGTTGGTGCCAGGCAGTACAATGTCTGAAGACACACACACACATACAGGGGATGGTTAGGGTCATGCCAACGATTGCCCATGTGCACTTCAAGGGCAAAAATCAAAAGAAACTGGTTTAGGTTTTTTTCTATTGAAGAAAGAAGTATCTTTTAATCAGTAAACCAAAGGAAAAATAAGAGTATTTTTCTTTAAAATAGCGGAAATTCATTAAAAAAATAATAGGGTTTTTCTTGGGGGAGGGGGGTGGGGAGTTATTATTCAGTGTATCTACTGATACTTGCTGGGTTTAGATTGCAGACAAGGGGAAAGGAAAAAGAGAAACAAAACGCACACACACAAATACACACACCAAGCTGAGATGTGAAGTAAGAATTGTTTTCTAATCCTAACTTGTTTTGCACATATAAAATTTAAATACTGATGATCATCAACATCTCAATGTCAGAGAGCACTGAGAATGAACAAACAAATTTGTATTGAGGAAAAGAATAAGAAGAAGCAGGCTTCTCTTTTTAACTTGCCCTCAGGCAATACAGAAGAAAAGGACTTGAGGAAGAACTGAATAAATAGAAATGTAGCCTTTCACATCTCCCATCATACATGTACAAATGCCTTGCTAACATTATTCTACATGCATGATGCTTTTGATTTATTAGGAAGTTGCTCCTAATTCTGATGGAGCAAAACCAGACATAATCTTGAACACAAAAAGAGCTTTGTTGTATTTCAGTTTCTATTCCAGGGGAAGAATATGTATATTCATATCAAAACAATAAAGTCAGCGATTGATAGTGATGACCATTTCAACACATTCAGTTTAACAGCACACCTGTGAAGATTGAATAATGGTTTTAGAATACTTTCAATCTGAAGAGTCTCTGATCATTGATGATTACTTTACACCAAACTGGCATATGAGAACCCTTTACAAGAATGAATATCTAAGAAATATTTTATTTTAGAAAAAAAAAAATCTTTTGTGAGATACTCTTACAAACCATTTCTACATGTTTATACCAAGGCAAGTTGTCAATCACTATGCCAAGAATTTTCCCCTGAAAGTGGACTTCATCCAGAATGCAGCTCTGGCAGACTGGTCATGATCATAAACTATGTTTTGCGCGGTTGGAGACTTTCTAATTTCATTCAATTCCATGCTGTTTGTAGCCCCACTGACCACAAAGGCCATATCAGGGCTGTCACCTTATTCAATTTCAGCAACTCCCATACCATTCACTTCAGGTCCAACATCAACACCATCTAATCCCTTCAAATATCCAACACCGTCATTCAGGAAAAACAAATCATCAAAGGACAAAACACCATAATTATTTCATTCTTTACTGCTATTAAAACCAGGCTGTGCTGAGGACGCCAGCAATTCCACTTAATTTTTCATCCCTAGGTTATGCAAAAAGTGAAAAAAATGATAAAACAAATGTGCAAAAACAGTACATAGAAAAATGCCATCTGGGCAAATAACACTGTAGAACAGACATCTATGCCCATCCCAATGTTACCAATACACTACCTGGTAGCCAGAATAAGACAGTACAAACAAAATGGCATGTGATTAAAACAGAGAATATTTGAAAGATTTGCTTGAAAAAGAAAGCAGGCAATTGGACTGAGAAGGCACAAAATAAGCAAGAAAAATGATAGAAAGAAAAGAAAAAAGACAGAAACAAAGCAGAATTTCCAGGGGATTCACACTAAAAGAGCCCCCGGTATCCTCATGTGCCACAGTGGGTAAAAAGTCTGTAAAATATGTTTGTTTTCTTGCAAAAATATAGTTACTTGTTCTATTTAGAATGGCTGAAATGTACACTTGTATTATCTGGAAGCATGTTACAGTTTTCAAGGATAAAGGCAGACTGTTACTGTGGACTGAGAAAAATATAGGACCTAAGACAGAGCCCAGAGGTACACCATACTTGATGGGCATTAGAGCAGATTGTGTCCATATAGCAAGATTGGACAGACCATAAAGTCCAAACTTATTCAGTAGAAGTGTGGACCAATTATATCAAAAGCTTTCACAACATTACAGAAAAGAACATCTCTGATTTTGCTGATATTTATATTTGCTAGCCATCTGTCAACTAAGATGATCAGAGCTGTGTGGCATGAATGGTATTTCCTACACCCAGAATGATTCAGATGGAGTGTTTTATTTTTATTAAAATGGATTAAAATGCGCTTTCTGATGCACTTTCTAAAGGTTTTGATAACATAATAATATTAGGAAATACTGTAGAAAAAAGAAACATAAAAAAGATAAGAAAAAAAATGAGACAATAGACTTATCTAAAAAAACATCTTTTTAAAGCATTGAGGAAAATACAATTTTTTTCTTTTAAAAACTTCAAACAAACTTCAAGCAAAGCTATCAACAATCCTGATTCAAGCAAAAGAAAAAAAAAACACAAAGTAATGACACTTTTGCACCCAGCTACAAACCACAAAAGGTCAACGCAGCCAATAGTACCAACAGACTGCACAGTCAACTACAATGGCTGCTGCACCAATATTTGCTAAGCGCTTTCATTCATCCTAGTCTTTCACATGCAGCCAGTTACAATTAATAGATTTTTACAAATTCAAATGTAAACACACACACGCACAATTAACAGTTTTACAGTCATATGACGAATCTCTCTCTCCCCCAAAAGAGGTTTCTACCATACATACCTGTGGTGGTGATGACCTGCTGCACAGACACCCCAGGTTTGATGATGTGGGCATTCTGACGAGGTATAGGGGTGGACACCATTGGTCGTATGCCACCTGGCTGCTGGGGGGTACGACGGATGTACATTCTGTTCAATGAATACATACAGTTAGTGAGATTCGGTTCATGAACAGAAGAAGGAAAGAAAGAAAGAAAGAAAAAGGAAAAAAAAAGAAAGCAGGAAGAATAATAGAAAAGAAAAAGAAGGAAAAAAAGGATTAAAAAAAGGGTGGGAAGAATAAAACTGAAAAACACTGGAAAAAAAGTAATGCAAATAGAAAAAAAAAGTAACAATACAGAAAGCAAGCAAAGGTCTTAGTCATCCTTGTGATGTTAGTTAGAATTTGATCGCAACCATGTCATTTTCTTAAATTTACTAGGGATTTTATCAGAAGTATAGTTTACTTATTTGAGTGTGTATGTATGTGTGTGTAAATATATATATGTGTGTATATATATATGTGTGTGTTGTATATATGTGTGTGTATGTGTATGTATGTGTGTGTGGATATATGTGCATGTATGTGTGTGTATGTGTGTATATATATATATAATCGGATATATATATATGTGTGTGTATGTGTGTATATATATATATAATCGGATATATATATATGTGTGTTTGTGTATATATATATATATATATATACATATATATATATATATATATATATATATATATATGTATATATATATGTATATAGATATATATATATATATATATATATCTTCTTCCTTTTTTGTCATGTTTCTCCCAGGGGAGGTTTGACATTGATGAGTCTTCTCCATCTCTCTCTGTTTTGAGCTTCCTCTTTATTTATGCCCCTTTCTCTAAGATCATCTGCAATACAGGCAGCCCACGTTTTGCTAGGTTTTCCCTTTGGTCTCTTTCCATCCACTACGAAGTTCATTGCTCTTTTTATGATGTGGTGGTCTGCTTTCCGTTGAACGTGCCAAAACCAGCGCAGTCTATTGGTACTAGTTAGACTTCAGATAATCAACTTGCACATTCTCCATAGTTCTTTATTTGTGATCCTGTCTTCCCATTTGATCTTTGTCATGTAGCGTAGCATTCGGTTTTTACAGCTCTTCAACAAACGTTCGATGGTTTTTGTGAAAACCCACGTCTCCGAACCATACAGGAGAACAGGTTTGATGCAGGCCTTGTATATCAGACAGCGTCTCTCCAGTGGAATTTTCTGATTTCTGAGCAGATTTGCCAATTCTTTCCATTTCTTCAATGCACTCGCAATCCTGGTTCTGACAGCTAACTCAGATTTTATATATGTGTGTGTATATATGTGTATGTATGAGTGTGTATGTGTATATATATATATATATGTATATATGTGTGTGTGTGTGTATGTGTGTGTGTGTATATATATATATGTATGAGTATGTATATGTGTATGTATATATATATGATTTTGTTCACAGGTCGTGGGGTCTGTCATTGCTTCTTGGCAATTGTTGGTTTGGGGGGTTGTGGGGGGGCGAGAGGGAAATGGGGGTGGGGATGGTGGAGAGGGGGGAAGGGAGAAATATCCAGGGGAACCATGACAAGATCTCAGAATTTGGCTTATGTTTCACGTGTGGGGTAGGTGATGATTTTGAACAGGTACTCAGTAATCTACTAATTTAAAAGATGGTTTTATTATTATGTTATCCATTCAGCCTGAGGAAGCTTCAGATGGAAGCGAATATTTGCTGACAGAATTTAAAAGAGAAATGAAGCTGAACATAGTTGTGTTTTATTGCCATTTTACTATATATATATGGAAAAGCAAGGGCATAACAATGAAAACCACATACTTAAAGACATATAAAACAGATAAAAATGTGAGAGTAAGAGATCAGTATGCTATCCTGAAATCTGAGCGCCAATAACTGTTGAGCCTCTCTGCGTGAAATAATATCTCCCCCTATCCTCAGAATACAGGAAAACTACTAAACAAACACTCACGGTGTTCCAGAGCCCCCTGGGTAATAAGCAGCGTAGGAGGGGCGGCTGTAGGTGATGTTCATGCGCTTGTCTCGAGCGTAGCCCTCTTTGGCCTGCCTCTTCTCTTTGGAGGTCATGCGCATTTCCTTGCGGTCGATCAGCAGGGACTCGTGAGTGAATGGTTCCTGTCCAATGACATTTTCATGCAGTCATACCAGCGAATACACAGCACAGTTTTCATGAAAATACAGTTTCCTCATTACGTGCTATAGAAGATTGCTCCTACTTCAGCTTTGTGTCAACTTGCCATCTCATTCAACTCTTCTGAATAGTATTTGATTCTTCTCTTGCCTGATTTTATATGGAAACAACACAACAGAATGCAGCAGAATTCTTTGCATTTTGCATGCTTCCTTTTGTCTCATACTTTGTATCCCAGCTGTTTAGAGTCAGCAAGTTCCATTCTCCGTGCTATGTATTAATCAAACAAAAGAACATAAGAGAACAAATCTAAATATATCATAATATTCAAATATGATTTTTGTGTGCCAACTTCAGTAAGCAATTAAAACCTTTTCATACATACCTGAATACACAAAACATTTTTCTCTCACAGAGAACAACAAATCTCTAATGATTTTCAATGCAAGCTTGGACACACAGACAAAGAAACTCTCTCTCTCTCTCTCTCTGTCCCCTACACACACAGAGAAAGAAGACCCTCTAAAGGTGTGACGACTGAAGTGCCATACATACCTTGGTGATCCACTGCCCTTGTTTCTTCAGCACGTTGACCAGCACAGGGTCGTCATACTGCTCCTCACACTGCGTGAAGTTGATGTAGGGGAAATCCCGATCCTGTCACCCATACATACACAGTGTCAGCCACTTTTCTCCTCCATACAACCTGCTCTACAACCTTTTCAACTCCTTTACAACTTCATGTATATAATTTGCATTTCTCTAGTAGGTATCTCTGCATGCAGACAATTCTGTTCATGCTACACCACATCTACTGATATATTTTTATTTTTTAATCAGAGTGGAAGGGAAGTATTGAAGGCGAGGGTGGACGGGATAGAAAGGAGGGCAGGGAGCATGTGAAGTAACCACAAGATTAACTAATGCACAGCACATAATTTGATGTGGACTTTACATGCACTGAGAGTTCACATCTACTCATACATATGCATATGTAGATGCATGAATACATTTATACACAATAAGGTAAATACACATACACTTTACACATCCAAACTTTCACTTTTGCCAGTACACAAAAACGCAGCGTAATCAGACCTGTTCACTTTTTTGGCATATAAAATGTGATCGGCTAGGAAAAAGGATATAATAATGATATCTGCACTGTCCGTCTTACACACAGACGCATGCACACGCGCGCACACACACATCCTTTCAGAGGAGTAAGCCGTTATGTGGCAGTAGCAATCGATGACATTTTCAAAAGTGCATGCACACAAAGGCTGGATGTAAAAAAACATTTTTAAACAGCACACGAGTGCCTATTCCTTATCTTCAAAATGAAAGAACTTTTAACACACACACAGACACATATACACACGCACACAGACACACACTAGCACACATACTCAGAAAAGCAATGCTACACTGACCTCATTCTTCAGCAGGTTTTGCAGCTGCCGTCTAGAAAAGGGGTTCTCCGAGTTGATCTCATCCACCACTCGATCTGTGGAAAGATTATCTCGATAAACAAAACACCGTCTCACACTTAGTTCTAGGGCCACATCAATATACTTTCCCAGATGCATTTTATCAATGTTCAGAACTTTACGTCCAAACACAGGACTTTCTCTTTAAACAAACAAAAAACACAAAAAAAGAGAGAAAAAAAAAGACTAGGATGGTATGATCATATCATCAATCATCTGTTCTTTCTAAGACATTTTGCAAGGTAATGCACCGAACAGTAGGATGGATGTCAGAGAGAAGAGGAAGGAAGACAGGTTATTTGTTGAAGTAAAAAGAAAACCAAAGGAAATATTTTTCAGCATGGCAAGTTATCCCTAACGTTTCCTTCACGTCCTACACATCGTGATCTGCTGACCCCGGTTCCAATCTTGTCCAAGAGGATTTTTCCTCTGGAGTTAACATCTGTGCTGACTCCACTCCCCCAAAAGTCTTTAGGATGAGACTATAAAGTGAGATCCCGTGTGCAAATGCATGCAGAACATCTTGCGCACAAGTTAAACCCCGTTCCATTTTTCGGAAGAATAGGCCATTGTATGCTGGTGGGAACGGATGACAAAATTGACAAAACTGCATACACATGGAGACGGGGACGGCACATGAGTGCTTATTCCATTATCCTTGAAATAAAAGAGTAAACTTTTTTTTTTTTAAATATACCCAACAGCAGCACAACTCTCCCACCTGACATTCCCTGTTTGGTGATCTGCCGATCATAGATGTTGCGTTCCAGCGTGTTCTCGTGACCAAGCGGTAGACATAGCACTCCTTCTTCTGCCCGAAGCGGAAGACCCGGCACACCGCCTGACAGTCATGGCAGGGGTTCCACGAGGCGTCCAGCACCACCGCTCGGTTGGCGCCGATCAGGTTGATCCCCAGACAACCAGCCCTAGTCACAGCAAACACACACTGCACAATCACCTACGTTATCTTCGGTCTGAAAAATCAGTGAGTGGTTCAGAGAGAGACTCGTGAACATGCTCACACACAATCACAGGCAGGTAAAGAGAGGAGGATGAATACAGATAAAGTGCTGTGAACAAACATTCTAACAAAAGAGGCAGAAAAAGTGACCAAAATAATCATCTAAAACATACTATCTTCATAATTACTAAACTATCTTTGCTACTTACTCACTCCATTCCAAATTACATAAGTTTGTGAAGTATGGATTGGGAAATAACACTTCTGTAATAATAACTTGATCTTAAGTCCTACTATTGTAGTAATGAGCTATCTTTAAAATAACCGATCTCCTATATCATTCACATGAGTAAAGTGCAAAATAAACTTTTTTTTTTTTTTTTTTTTGCTGCCTCATCTTCTGACGACCCCTGTCCTACTGTTCCCACGACGCTCATTCCAATCTCCCCGCCACAGCCATACCCAGATTTGTTATGTCTCATCCTCAGGGTCGGAAGTCCACAGGGAACCCATCACTATCAGGCCGCCGTGGGGCCACCAGCCAGAGGGGCCCTGCACTGCTGCTGGGTCACTTTGGTGGTGTTCAGTGGTGCCTGTTCTGAGCTAACATATGCAGGACACCACCTACTAAGCCCCCTACTAACGACAGTATTAGCTCAGTCGCGGAGCCAGACTGAGTGAGTTGCCCACCCCAGGTGGCAACCACCACAACGTCCCTCCAACAACCGTCCCCCGCGAACCTCCAACCCCAAAGGCTTTTGACACAAACTCACCACAGGCACAGAAGTGTATGGGCAAACCAAATCTGAGGTCACCATGAGACCAGAGAAACCGGGACCACTGAATCAGAGGCAATTTTTTTTTAATGCATGATGATCAATGACAATGAGGATGACGTAATGATGCTGCTGTGGAAGTGCATATGCTTTGAGACTACTTGACAGGGTTGTACTCTACGCTTACTATCATAATATATCCCGGCATCAACCAGGCCCGAGAGATACAGACACCTGCAGTGTTGGTCAGGTAATTTGAGCAACACTCTCAAACTCGCATCCGTTAAGTGGATGAAGCTCAACTGTGTGGTCCCAGTCTTCCCACTGAGCCCACAGCACACTCACTCTGGGTAGGAGCCGGCCGGAGTCCGAAAAATCCCTATGACTCTTATGGGAATCGAACCCGCGACCTTCCAGTCTGTAACCCAAGGCGCTAACCACTGCGCCATGGCGGCTGGTCGCAAAATAAACTTTTGTTTGTGACAAAGTTACCTAACTATAAACCAAAAAATGTTCAAATCTTAAAATCTTTTCAAACAAAAAGAGCTGTTTTACAATCATAGACAAATGAACGGACCAAACAGACTAAACCTTTCTATAAAGGTTGAAACAATCCTGATCATGAAAATGTGCACTGTATACCACTGTCAGTCACAACAATCCCAATCATGAACAATCATGTCAGTAACAGCAGATTGCTCTGTGTGAAATTTGGACAGCTCTACACTGAGAGAGTCTGTCTCCACAGCAGTGCCACTACCTTTCAACTGTCCTGTCCATATGATTCTGTTTTCTGTGGCTTTTTCTTGTACGGAATTTTGCCACAGACAATTCTCTTGTTGCTGTGGGTCTTTTCAGGTGCGCTAAATATGTGTAGCACATGGGACCTCAGTTTGTCGTCTCATCTGAAAGACTAGCACCTAGACCAATGCTCAAGGTCTAGTGGATGGTGGAAAAGTTCGGGTTCAGACAAGGATCAAACCTGCTATTTCTTACTTTCTAAATAGGTGCATTACCTCTAGATCCCCAATCCAATGATCACTCACCCATAACCTGCAGTGTGACGATGAAATGTGAAGCATACACAAAATCTACATACAGCTTTTTACTTTAAAACCACACGTAACCCAACGTCTCAGTTTCTGCAGTTCAACTCCCAGTTCTAACAACCAGTTTCTTTGGGCCTTTACAGCCCATGTAGACAATGAGGAGAAATGGAGCGTACTTTGTGGACAGAAGGAAGACCCAGACTGTGTTGTTGGCTGGGCGATTGAATTCATTGATCAGGCGTTCTCTTTCCAGTCCAGAGGTACTGCCGTCCAAACCTAACGTACAAACCACCAATAACATGTATATAAAAGATGCGTTTCTTCAATATGCAACACATTCACAAACTACAGCCACAACTGCTGAATTCTCAATATCTGAAAATAGTAGGGTGATTTGATAAATTTCATACACTTTTATTATATTAGGGGTTATTCAATATCTTTTATACACTCTGTAAAATGGGAAAGGGGGGAGAGACCAACACACAAAAAAAGAGAAACCCATTGTACATAACAGTATCTCTTATTTGATACATATTTCCTATCTCAGGAATATCATGGGGTTTTCTCTTCCATTGAACAGTTTTCTAGTTATCAAGAGAGGAGTCATAGGGTTCAGAAAAGCTTGATCACTTCTTTATCTCTTTACAAACACATGTGGGCAAGCACAGAAACATCCTTATATATAGTAAGTGGAAATCTGTGAACTAGTAAACTCACGGAAATAAGTTTTGTTCCGGCTCCAGTTCTCATCCACATCTGGTCGTGGCACTTTCCGCTTGGACAAGAATTCTTCTATGGTGTCCAGAGTTGACAGACTTTGGCTACAGACAAAAACACAAACCTTTGCTATAAACAATGCACACAAGACACACACAGCACTAACTTTAGTGAAGGGTGAACACAAAATGGATGTGAGCATAAGCAAGAAAGAGAGGGCAGATGATGGAGTGCTTAAAATGTTACCAGTCTGCTCAGTTTGGTTTTTTATATTTCAATGTCAAAAAGTATGAATGTACCAATGCTCAGAAATTCTCAATAAAAATAAGACCACAGGCTTCTCTAAACACAGTATATGTTTTTGTTCTGTTTTGCACAATAAAAGTATGATTTATGCGCATGTGCGCACGCACACACACACACATACACACACACTCACACTGTGCACCTACCTAAAGACCAAAATCTTGTCACCAATGTTGAGTGACTCCTCAATCAGTGTGTAGAGCAGAACCACCTTGGGCCCATGCTCCAACTCTCCTTCCTCGTAATCCTCAAAGGCATCTCCCACCTACACAACAAAAACCAACACACATGATGAAAGACAATACACAGATTAGTTTGAAATTGAATGCGGGTGTGTCTATATCATCAAGTAGTGAATGGAGATTAAACCAAACCAAACCAAACAAAACAATACACAGAACAATATACCTTTTCACAGAGTGCATCAGAAATCACTCTAACCTAACATAACTTGGTCTCAAAATGATCTGCCTATGCTGATTCACACTGCATACATTTATCCACCAAGTCATTAACTGTGTAAGGATTCAATGCATGCAATGACAAGACCAAGGCTCTGTTTCTAAAAAAAGAAAAAGGTTTCTTTATAAGCTATGATAGTGACCTGGGGTAATGCTCCTGTATAAGAAGCAACAGAATCTCAAACTATCAGTTGGAGACACACATTGCCTAACCCCTTTTTCTAATCCTCGACTGTTAGATCAACCCGTTGCTTACTTTTCCGGAGATACGGTAAACTGAAGGATGCTATAAAACATGCAGAAAGTGCACGTGAAAAAGCCTACAAGAAGAAGAAGATAGGTTGGGGCAAAACCCTTTAAACAAAATTTACTGTTCTGGATGAACAACTGAGCATGTAGATGAAATCAAAACTATCTGGCCACACATAGCTTCTGGGAAACACAACTTATACAACTGAAAACATATCTGTTCCTACCAGAAGTATAACATAACCAAAATGGAGTCCAATGCTAAGCAATCTAATGCAATGCAGAATGCAAGAGATTTATAGAAGCACTGCTCCCACTTTCTGAATACTCTAACAATTATCAACAAGAAAGGTTATAACAAATATTTTAATAATTTAAAAAACAGAGAGAGATGGAGAGGGCTCATCAATGTCAAACCTCCCCTGGGAGAAACATGACAAAAAAGGAAGAAGAAGAATTTTCAAAAAGAGATTAGTGCAGAAAAAGGACGCAAAATGATCAGAACAAAACAAAACACAAAGAATGAAATTTGTAGACAAAACAGTCCGAGAAAAAACAGGCACATGAATAAAAACTCAAAACAAAAAGATGGCAAGTAGAAAATAAAAAAGGGACATACAATGGAAAAAAACACAAAAACAAAAACAACTGGCGGAGTAAAGGAAAAGAAGAACAACAAACAGGACACAAAACTCGCGTCAGAGACAACTGACTCCCTCACCCAGGCATGGTCATCATCCTTCTTGTCCCCTGCCAGAGTCCCTGTACCAGTCTCCATGGCTGTGGCAACGCCTGGAATGTTTGATCCTGCATCACCACCACCACCACCAGCAGCAGCAGCAGCCTCCTCCCCTCCCTCCTGGGAGTCGTTCGTCCCTGCATCAGGCGGGGGGGGCATGTCTGCCTTGCTGCTGGCTGGGGACGGCACATCCAGGTTCAGAGAGTTCAGTCCCAGCGTCGACACACTGGACTTCATCGTCAAGTTGGAGGTGGTCGATGCCATGGAAGCCAGGGAGGAGGAGGACTCGGTCTTGGTCAGCTTCTTTTTGGACCCACTCCCTTCCCCACCCTCGATGTCCAGGTCGTTGTCTTCCACCACAGGCTTTTTCAGCACGATCGACTTGTGCAGGATGTCTGGGTGATTCCAGATCTGACACAATCCACAGGGCGTTTTCAAACTGTGCATGTTACAACTGTTTACTTTCTAAAGTGTCAGGGTCATGTACACGTAAAAGGTTTCCTACTTTTTCAACAATGAACACCAATCCCTCATCACTTCTGTAAGAGGGCTGGTAAACCACCTTGAAAATGAGTTAATCACCATTTGTGCTCACAGTTAACACTCCCTCCAGACTGTCATCTCTTAAAGCCAAGCAGCCAAGAAGGAAATATAAACAAGTTTGCATAACCAAGACAAGAAATACCAGTTTAAATTTGCCCCCCCCCCCCCCCCCAAAAAAAAAGTGGAGAATGGCTGTAGGAATGAAGCCAAATAAATGTCTCATTAATGCAGTTATATGAATAATTTTACCAATTCAGTATCTTTACTGGTGAATCACCACAGCAACCAGTTACTTTTTTCTCTTTCTTTCATCATATAACAACAATGACAGACACTCTCTGCCATGGAATACTTTACAAATTTTCACTTCTGGGTGACAAAAGTTCATAAGAACGATTCTCTCTAAATACGACAACCTCCTAGATGTTGCAACAGAGAAATCAGATAATCTGCCATGTCTCACCTTGCATCCCACAGAGAAAGCTTTGAGTGGGTTGGTGCTGGCCTGCAGAAGACTGGAGTTGTCCTCCAGAGAATCGATGTAACGGCGGTACAGCTTTCGCTGAATAGGGCTCATTCGCACCATGAACACGTACTCATGCTTCTTAGGCAGCGAACACTGCAGCACCACGTGGCTACGTCTGAAAACAGATAGAACTTTATCATTTCAGACAATGTTTCTTACACTGTGCATGCAAATCCATCTCACATTTCTCGGAATGCTTGCTCAATTCTCTATGTAAATCTATCAAAGTTTCTCTGTTTAATAGCCCTGATGTCAGAACAAATAATCTATGCATTACTTTTAGGTTCCTTGTAACCCTCAAATCACATAATGCATAAGGCGGCTGAGGCAGTCTTTCACTATTTGGTTACCATGATTTGAGCGCTTTGATTTGTTGCTTTACAAGATACAGCGCTATATAAATTCCATACATTATTATTATTATTATGATTTGTGTTCAAGAATAAGATCAGATCACTTTCTACTGACAACTCGTGATCCAGAGGTTGCGGGTTCGATCCCCGCTCGGCTCGGTGTTGTGCCCTTGGGAAAGACACTTTACTCCTATTTTCCTCACTCCACCCAGGTGTACAAGTGGGTACCAGCTCTGCTGGGGAAGTATCTGGCGACAGACTAGCGTCCTGTCACAGGGGTGGTGAAAAACCATCAGTTCGCTTAACGCTACAGAAACCGGGATAAGCTCCGGCTCTATGGGCCTTCTGGCTCGAAAGAACATACTACTTTTTCTTACTTTCTACTGACATACTCTGCGGTGTTGTATACAACAATCTTAATAAACTAGTCTATCACAGCAACAACTGTTCATATCAAAGTATGTTCTTTCGAGCCAGACGGCCCATAGAGCCGGAGCTTATCCCGGTTTCTGTAGCGTTAAGCGAACTGATGGTTTTTCACCACCCCTGTGACAGGACGCTAGTCTGTCGCCAGATACTTCCCCAGCAGAACTGGTACCCACTTGTACACCTGGGTGGAGTGAGGAAAATAGGAGTAAAGTGTCTTTCCCAAGGACACAACACCGAGCCGAGCGGGGATCGAACCCGCGACCTCTGGATCACGAGTTGACCGCCTAAACCACTCGACCACGGTGCCTCCCTGTTCATATCAAGATCCCTTTCCATTCTTGTCAGCTCAGGTCTGTATATACCCTTTTGTTTTGGCTTGCTCGGCTTTCTTCATGGAATAATGACAAAAGATGGCTGAAACAAGAATCTGTTTGGATCTCAGTCTGAACTCTTCAATGAACAATTGTTCCAGTTGATGCTTCAGAAAGATCCAGGATTTTAAAATCAAAACTGCCTTTCCCCATTTGTAACTTTCTAGTTCAGTTTGGAAAGAGTTTTTCTGGCAGCTTTAGATTGAAAAGCTTGTTTAATATGCTGGTATTGCTTTACTACTCCAACAGGTAGGTTTGCAGTCAAAATCTGTTGATAAAAATAATGATTACCAACCAGAAAGAAAAAAAAAGGCCAAGTATAAAACTTACACCCTGCCACAAACATAATGAGACAAAATGCAAAAGAAAATTAACTTTCAAACCTACCCCCCCCAAAAAAAAACAACCCACCCAGCCATTGGATCTAAGCAGTTGCCCAAAAGACAAACGTACCTCTGCACAAATCCTGAGAGCAGGCTATGCAGGACATATGCTCGGTGTTTCATGACTTTGCGGTCAGAACTGGTGGAGTCCTGGCACTGGCCGTTCATGATGGGGCGCTCAAACATGTTGCTGAACTCCGTCCTGTTGCCCAGGAAGTTGGGTCTCACAAAGTCCACCATGCACCAGTACTCCATGAGGTTGTTCTGAAGGGGGTAGCCCGTCAGCACCACACGCCGCCTGCAATACCAATGGCAGAGTAGGGTCAGAGATACTTGATAGCAAGTAGAGACGACACAATGATAACATTCTATAACATAAGCCTATAAACTTGGATCAATAAAAGGGTTTTTTCCCCATTTTTTGCCTTTAACTGTATATTCACCATATTTTGGCCTCCATTTGTTAACATCTATAATAATTTAACAGAAGCTCTAGTACAAACAACATTAATAAGTTAACAGAAGCTCTAGTACAAGCAAAATTTCTTTTTCTAGGTAATCATGAGATACTACATTTGGGAACCATAGGACAGACAATCAAAAATACATAAATACCACACCTACTCCCCCCTCCGCCCCCCCCAAAAAAAAATGGAGGAAACTAGTCTGTCATTTTCCTTTCAATTACTACCTAAATCTGCTGGTTATACCAATCTTTTTCTGGCCAATCCCATGCCTACACAAAAAGATATGAAAGCAAGTTTAGTATAAACACAAATTAGTAGTAAATTCACTCTCACAGTTAAGATGAATCCTAGCAATTAGATGATAAATTAAGTTCTTTGGATATATTCCAAAATAATTAATTTTTTCAGTGTGCAAACTGATAAATTTTGTTAAGCATCTTGGAATCAAATTCTTGTGGATGGTTAATGCCTGATTCTGGACAATTTTGATCTTCTGTGATCTCCTCATGAACATGCAAAATTTAAGCACACTATCAACACACCTACTTCTCAACTTTTCAGGCAAGCATATGCAATATCAACTGACCATAGTCTACACACACACACACAGATCTGGTCCTTAAGTGTTTTAATTAACCCACCTGGTTCGAATTTGTTTCAAAGCCTGGGAGATGCTTGCATGGTTGTTCTTGATGCGATGACCTTCATCGCAGATCACCAATTCAGGACCAGGATTCACAAGAGCTCCATGGATATCTTGAAACAGATACCTTTCCAATATTAATCAGATTTTTTTTCCAAATATTTTTGTTTTCATTGCATAACACAGAAAAAAAGGAATGGTTGTAGTTTTTGACCTGACACAATGACAAAAGATTCAAACAAACCCTGCATCAATGACAGTATTTATAATGCATTCGTAACAATTCACACATATGTAAAACCCACTCCAGTAATTTAATATTTTTACAGAAATACAATCACTAAACCATCTATTGTCTGGTGTAGCTAGCAGAAAACAGAACAATTCACTTCATAAAACATAGCAACAAAGACACACACAAAAACCCATCTTATCATGACTGGAAACTTGCAGCATTTTGTTTAAAAATTCAAAGAAATCCATGCATAAAATTAAGAAAATATACACCCACCACAGAAGAAGCCTTTTACATCAAACAAGTCTACTAGTGGGTCACATGTCTGTCTAAAATCAAAACTACTGTTAAGGTCCTCAGCTAACGCTGTGGGCCACATTTTGTGCAAACATCTCTGACAGTAAAAACTCCAGTGCATCGTCATCAATGTCTTTCCTTTGGCTTTGAAATTTCTGAAGACCTTAGCACAGGCTATTTGGCATTCAACTTACCAATCATCAGCTCCTTGTTCTTTTCTTCCTCATCCACATCGATGACGTCCGGCTTCTGCTTGCAGTTCTTGGTGCGACTCCTCTTTTTGGGCTGAATGAGGTAGCTCCGTTTGTTGGACAGTAGACGATACATCTCGTACCCCATCAGCAACACTCCTCCAGTTTCATTCCAATCCTCTGAACCCACAAATTACCAACAATTCTGTCATATCCCTATTACTGCTTTAAGAACAAGACTACCATAATAGTCTGCTTCTAACTCTCCAGCCAAACATTATCTTGAGTTTTGTGTGTTAAATCAGTATGTGTACTCTATTTCATTTTCTATCTCACTACCATTACTACTACTACTACTACTACTACCAGAAACACATGTCAGTATTATCCAGCTGCCACAAATGACACTTAAATCAGTCTGAAAAGTTACTGACATTAAGTAAGTGAACAGTTAGCTCAAAAGCATCAACAACTTCCATGTCTTTTTCACAAAACAAAGTTCTAGGATTACCTCCTTTGACAATCAGCGAAATTCTGGACAATAATTTTTTTTTTTTTTTTAGTAAACTCCCACCCCACCCCACACAGCCAAAAAAGATTCGTGCACATTACCCAGTTTGTTTTCTTTTTCTAAATTTTACAGGGAGTTTTAACTTTTCAGCAGATGCAATTTTTGCTTGATATTTACCCATGGAAATGTACTCTGCATCCAACCACTAACACCAATAATATATTCTTTGACTAGCTAAGATTTGGCATCCTGAATACATGCATATATGAATTGTTATCTACAATGTGCTGTACTAAGCAATTATTTCAGCAAAGGTCATGTTCTGAAATCCAACTCTAATATGTACGCAACAACAACAAAATACAGTGACAAAAGAGATCTATGTAAAATCGAGAAGCTGAACATATGCTGTACATTTAGAGTCTCTACTGTAGAGGTACTCACCAATGATTTTGGCACGCTGGGCAGTGGCCTTGCAGCTGTCGTTGAGCAAGTAGATCTTAAAATTTCGGTGTCTGATTCCTTTGGTTTCCGTCTCTTGGGAAGCACTGGTGCTGGCTTTGCTGTCCTCGTTTTGTGCATCAGCATCCTTGGCTGAACCATTCTGCCCTCCTTCTCCTGTTCTTTCCCCATCTTTCCCTTCACCTTGTGCTTCCTCTTCTGACTTCACTTTGTCCAGCCCCTCTGACTCTTTGCCTGCTGCTGTGTTTGCACTGGGGCTGGAGGCACTAGCCTCTGGGAAGCAAGGCACACCCCCTTGTGATCCTACAGAATCTTTAGACATCTCTGCGGAAGATACAGCATCGGGCGCGGAGGCCAAGGAACCGGCTGAGGGAGTGCCGGAGGTTGGACCATTTCCCGGATTGAGCATTGATGGGGATCCACTTTCCACTGGAGGGAGCCCCAGCTGAGCATTGGGAAGGCTGCCACAGGGCGGTGTTGACGAGTCCATCCTGTTCACCACAGGTGCAGCCGGTGGTAGAGGACTGGAGGAATTCCCCATGCCTGCAGCCATTCCACCACCAGTGCTTCCATTACCACCTGTCCCCATGAACCTCTCCAGCCCATCCTCCATTGGCAGTCTGTCCACCGGCAATTCACTGCCAGCAGCACTGTGAGGAGTCCCTGGTCCATTCATGGGAGAACTGGAAGATAGGTGGCTCATGGGGCTGCCACAAGACATGCCCAACAGCTTTCCAGCACTGGCAGAGTCTGAGGGGTCCAAGGAGGTATCCATGAAGCTGTTAGTGCATGACCTACTGTCCAGCCCCATGAGTGAGTTATCTCCTCTGTTCCATCTGTCCGTTTCCATCAAGCTTCCCACACTTCCAAACTGATTGCTGGACGCAGGACTAGACATACTGGTCATATGTCCTGGAGAGCTGATTGTACTAGCATTGGATGGAGTATTAAATGAGGGCATAGGGTAGGCGCTGAAGTCTTTAGGATTACTAGAGCACTGCCCGTATCCTGTACATGGGAATGGACTTTGAGAAGTACCGCTCAAACATGGCTGGTTTGTAGGTGTGGGCATTCTCATATTGGGATTGTACTGAGAAGAGTTGGAATTATACTGAGAAGACATGTTGGGATTATACTGAGGAGTGTTAGGATTATACGGAGAAGTATTGGGATTATACTGGGAGCTGTTGGGATTGTACTGAGAAGAGGTGCTGGGATTAAACTGAGAAATATTGGGGTTATACTGAGAACCAAAAGGCAAGCCACCTGGCTGTCCCATTGGAGAGTTCATCCATGAACCTTCACGGAAGGCTCCTCCACAGCTGCCCATCTGATTCATATTCATGCCCTGTGCGCTGCTGCCTGGAGAATTCAGGAAGCTGTTGTGTCCCAGGTGGGGTCCTGCCATAGACCCCAGACCAGCGTTACCCATAATGTTCATGTGACTCCCACCCACCTGCCCCAATGAGCCCAAGTCTCCACCTGCCATGCTCCCCATTGGACCCATGCTCCCCATTGGACCCATGCCACCCACTGGACCCATGCTCCCCATTGGACCCATGCTTCCCATCGGCCCCATAGCATGTCCACTGAACGGACTGATTCCCTGTCCTGCTGTCCCACTGCCCATGGGAGGAGGTGGAGGCAGCCTGATTCCTGGTTCCGTTTCACCCGTCACATTCTGCCCTGGATCTGTGGCGGGGGGTGCCGCCTTCCCCTTCCCTCCTTTCCCTCCACCTTTGGAGTTGGGGTCTTTGGTCTTTTTGCTTCTTTCCCGGGGTTTTTTCTCCGCCTTTTTGCCTCCTTCTTTGGTCTTTCCCGGGGGCTGTGGCGGCGGAGGCTGGTACTCAGGAGGGTCCCACATGTTGAACTCCGCCATCCAGTTCTGCAGGGTGTTGATGGGGACGATGCACAGCACTTTTTTGGCATCAGTGTGGCGCAAAAAGATGTCAACGAATGATATCACCTGCATACACACACACACAAAATACTGTTCATTTTTTTCTTCTTTTTTTTTAAAAACCAAACAAGTAATTTTATAACAAATTGAGTTATAACTCTTTTTTTAAATACTTCAAAACTTCTACACTGTATTTCTGGACTTTAACCAGCCACCATATTGAACTGCCCAACACAGAAGGTAAAGCCTTTTTCTTTCTTGAAGTGGTGGTTAAGATTAAACTACTGACAGCCAGGATGGTTAAAGTGTTTATGCCTTTTTTTCTTCTTCTTGTAATCTTCCAAATTACATTTTGCAACATGTTTTACTGTATGCTCACTATCCTCTCTCTTTGGAGAAATTGATAAAGCAAAAATGGTGTTCAAGAATGAAGCTGAAGGTTTTTTTGCAGTAGATGGTCAAAATTTTGTCCTTCCCATATAAATTGACAGTCAACAATTCACACAGTCTGCATACAAAATTCAAATGGCTCTGTTCATGACAATGAACAAATGCTTCTAGTATGATCTCTTTATAAATATATTCCTGGGCTAAAGCTCCAAGGCTCTCCAATGATGAGAGTAAATGTGTGATAATGTTTGCTCACCATGAATGTAGCTGCATTCTGAATTAAGAAATGATGTTTAAACACATCAACGTGGTAACCGCATTCTGAATTCTGGAATGCTGTTTTAACACATCAGAGTGCACGTGTTCATAAATTTTGTCAGCTGTTCCTATCAGCATGCAATGGCCTACTCTTCCAAAAGGCAGGAAGGGTTTTAGTATGTGCACAAGATATTCTGCATGTATTCACACATGGGACCTCGGTATAAAGTCTCATCTGAAGGACTTTCAGGAAAGTGGAATCAGTACTGATGTTAATCCCAGGGGAAAAATTCCCTTGAAGGTAGGCAGGCACTTGATCCTGGGCTGTCAGATCATAAACACAACGCTCAAACCCAGCTGAAAAAGAGTGGATTATAACTCTGACCCCCCCAAAAAAAAATTTTGTTAATGCAAATCTAGAGCAAAAAAGAGAGCATGAAACCCTTTAACCTGGCTAACTGACCTGAATAGTCTTGCCCAGTCCCATGCTGTGAGCCAGAATGCAGCCAAAGCCTGGGCTGCTTTTGAAACGTGACAAGGACTCCACCAGGTTGTCGTACAGAAACCGAACGCCCCCAATCTGTCCACACAACAAAAACTACCTGTAAGAACACGTACTGTGAGGCATAGCAAGATTGTCATGGCTGCAAAATCATTTTACATTTCCTGAACAAAGTTCAGATTTGCAAAATAATTTTGTATTCCTTTAAGTTTAGCTTCAATCCGGTGTTTTACTTTTTTTATATGAAATGATACACACACTTTCTGCTCTACAACAGGATTCCTTTCTCTTCTTTTTTTGTCCAGTTACAGCATAGAATGGCAAGATGCAGACTGTAATCATTACAACTGTCTGCTGTCATTATTCACTATTCCAATAACGAAAGGTTTATTTCAATGGAGTGGAGAAAAATCAACAGGTACAACAGGGCTGGGCTAACCAGTATTTCAAAAAATATTGCACAATCCTTATTACCTCATCATCTGTTATTGTTTAATTCAATCAAATTGAGCCTCTTAAACTCCTCTCTGTCAATATTTTTTATAAATAAAAAGCTCATGAAATCCTTCATCAAATTCTGGAGCAAAGTTGGCCGCCATTTTCCTTGAGCATGAAAGATAGACAATTGCAACTGCTCTAACAAAAACCAAATTACCTCCTAACCTGATCAAAGCTGATGCTCTTCATACATACAGAATGACCATCAACACTTCCTGTGGCACTGTAATGGCCTTAACAGTCAATGGGTGACCTTTGAAAGCCAAAAAGAGCCGTCAAATACATCATACCTAGGCCATACTGGATTATTCTGGGACTCACTATGACTGTGGCCTAGCAAAGTCATCCCGAACATTCCAGGAGCTGCGCTACTAGTGCTGAATATAAACACACATTTCTCAACTCCATCCATCTTTCTAGGTCTGATAACAAAACTATGCATACTTGGTGAGGTTTGATGACTTTGGCCATTTGCGGGGCCAAGAAGATGTCGGGGTCATCCGCAGGATGGCCAACATTGACCAGGACACGGCCCTCTTCGTCACGACAGTTCATCTCGTCGTTAATGTGGGCACCCCCGTCATTCAATTCCTCTGGCTCCTCCGCCTGATCCTGGTCTTCTTCCTCAGAGCTCTGCACCATGACGCAGTCGTCATCTTCACTCTCCGAGTCACTGCTCAGCTCGATCACTTCCTCTGCAATCACAACACAGGAGGCAAATTTTGGATCCAGCATACATTTAATTTGTGATACACTTATTCAGTGTACAATTTAATACCTAGATTTCAGAGAAATGTACGATCACCACCACCCACACCAACTCTTAAGTTATCGATGACTACATTTCAACATTTCTGACAATAATTTTAAAGCAAACTTTGCCAACTTCTGTTCCTCACCAAAAAGAGTTTGGGTGCTGAGAATGCAGGGAATAAAGTATTGTATCTAATAAAACATTTCCAAATATAACTCCATCATTATGAATGAGGAGGGGGGAGGGGGTGTCCCTTTTCCAGTTTTCCTACCCTCAAAAAATTCTTTGTATGTGATGAAATGTTTAAGCAAGCAATAATTCCCTATTAAGAAGATGAATGATAGAAAATACTAAGGGTTTAATATTAAGAAGATAAATGATAGAAAATACTAAGGGTTTAATTACACTAACTTCCATATCCCACTAGTGCATCATGGCCTGGCTGCCAAGCCAAACCACGCAAAGAAAACAACCAGAAAGTAATTTCAAATTTCCCTTCTGGCCTTCTGCTTTTAAATACATTCAAATTTGGATGAAATCTTGACAAAATTTAAGCCAGCAAAGAGTTCTGCGGAAAACTGACCAACTGCAGAGCCTTCCGTCACATTTTGTTTTCTTTTTTAATGGCTGTAAGCACTTTACAACTTTGCAATTTCATGTCTTTCACTACTATCTAGAAAGAAAAAAAAGACCTGGACTTCAAAAGTATATTTTATCTAAGTGTACAGCAGTCCTGAGGCCCCTCACCTTTGGATGGTTTTTCTTTCTTCACCTCCTTCTCCTCTTCATCCAGCACTTCTTTCTTGATCTCTGAGGCAGGTATAAGGTCTGGTTTCTGCTCTGTTTTTTTCTTCTCCACTTCCCTCTTTTCAATCTTCACTGCCTCCTCTTCTGCCGCTGCAAGTGAAGAAGCTGATCAGTGTAACAGTTTTCAACATAAAAAAACATCCAAACTGTAAGTCAGTACACAATACACAATGCCTTCCATCTTTCAGTGATTTCATCAATGCTGCTGACAGGCAGAGTGTAATAAAATAACCCCACACCCCACATACAAATCTGACCAAGTAATCAAATACAAACCAAAAAGTATATTTAAAGCACTAGCCTAATACAAGGAAAGTTTTCTAGCCCTTCCATTCAAATGTAAACAAAAAGTTTCACCTGCAGAGTCAACTAGTACCTGTCTCTGAGAGCTCTCGTATCCTTTTATCTTTTCTAATGCGTGATGGGACGAATTTGCTTCAGGCGGCTTTAACAACTTGCCTCCTATCTTACAGTACACCAGTGATAGATGTTTACTACCACTAAATTATGCAAACTATCTCTACCATACTGCTAAATGTATTCACAATGAGTCAGAAAGCTTGTAGCTCAAGCAAACAATTAAGCACTATCTCATCTGCTTGTAAGAATTTTCATTCAGTTCAATCATATTCATGATAAAAAATATTGCTTGACACTTGAGTTTAGACTACACTCTGAAGAAAAAAATGAAAAGCAAAAATGATTTCATAGAAAACACCTTTTTAAAAAAAAAACGGAAACAACAAAAAAAGAAAGAAAACACCTTTTCTGATATCCTTTGTAACAGTGTTTTCATTTTTATTTTTTTCAAACACCAAATTTGTCTTGTTCAATACAGCGTAGAACCCCAGTAGTATTCAATATCAAAATAAACAATAATATCATTAACATTCATCATTTGTCCACTGCATGTAACACATTATCCTGTTGATAGAACAAAAAATGTTATACAGGTTAACCTTATACACATACAGAAAAAAAAATAATACACCCTCTCTTACTATACATAGTATTACAAAAATACATAAAACTGCACATTCAAATGAAGACCATTAATATGTGCATTCATATTCACAGCATCATTTACAAAAACAGATACAATAAATCTTTTTTAAAAACCCCAAAATCGATTCTATCTGACAAAAAACCCACCCAAACTATCCATTAAAGAAAAAAAACCCACAGAAAATGAAGACCATTAATATGCACATTTTTAATTTTATTTTTATAACAAGGATAATGGAATAAGCACTTACGTGCTTTTTTACATCCAGTCCCTGTGTGTATGTGGCTTTGTAAATTCTGTCATCTATTCCCCACCGGCACACAATGGCCTACTCTTCCGAAAAGCGGAACAGGATTTAACATGTGTGCAAGATGTTCTGCATGTGTTCGCACACGGGGCCTCGGTTTATAGTCTCATCCGAAGGACTCTGGGGGAGAGTGGAGTCCGTGCATTCATATTCACAGCATCATTTATAAAAACAGATACAATAATTGAATAAATCTTTTTAAAAACCCAAATAATCAATTCTATCTGACAAAAAAAACCCAGCCCTCTCTCCCCCCCCCCCCCCCCCCCAAAAAAAAACAACCCACACACCTATCCATTACATTTATGGAAAAAACCCAGAGAATAACTAGTATTAGCTGTATTTTAACAACCCATAAAAAGCATGCAAATTAACAGCACTCACACACATGATATTAAAACGCTCACAAATTATCCACACAACAAAGGCCATTCAAGTTCCCCCCATCACAACTTACATTGCAGCAAAGACTTGAGCTGAGGGTCCTGCACTTTGGCACTGGCACCGGCAGAGCTGACCCCACTGCCAGTACCACTAGCAGCTGAGCCAGCAGCTGCCCTACTGCTAGAGGCAGCTGCCCTACTGCTAGAGGCTGCTGCCATATTGCTCAAGGCTTGTCGCTTCTGCTCCAGCAGACGCTGCTGCCGCTCAAACTCCTCTTTCTGGGCATCCAGCGTCTCCTTCTCCAGATCTTTCTCACCGATGATTTTTCTGGAAATGGCATTTTGAAGTTAGCACACTTTGTGAATTCATACAGTAAAATCTGGAAATAGAAGATTACTGGTTTGTCGGTTGCATTTTTGCCATGATTACATATAAGGACACTCCAATTTGGAGTCCAAACATGAGTAAGAGTCAGGCTTTTCTTTTATCCTTGTCTTAAAATTCTGATGATTTCTGTTTTATTTATACACACACACACACACACACACACACAAACACACATATATATATATATATATTTATATATATATATATATAAATATAACTGAGACAAAAGAGTGAGGAAAAACAAGTGCAGGTAACCAATTACAACTTCATTCTCATCATAAACTAATTTTTGTCCAAGATTTGAGGGGGAAAAAAAATTACTACACGATAAAACTTTAAAGGCAGCATATATATATATAATATATACACACACACACATATAATATAAAAAAATGTATGCGAGCATGGATGCATGCATACACGCACAAGCACACATACGTGCATGCACACACACACACACTTTCAACTGTATGGAAGTAAACACTGGTCTTTTTTTTACTTTTTTTTTTTTTTTTGGGGGGGGGGGGGGGGGGGTGGAACGGATAATGCATTCAAAAATGTATTTGGAACATTTTGCTCACCTTATGTTTCTCCTCCTTTCTGAAGCCTTTAATGATTTGGAGTCAACCTGAGAACCTTTCTTCTTTTTCTTCTTCTTTTTCTCCCCTTTGGACCTTTTGACGTTCTTGCCTTTGTCTTTCCCTGGCCTTTTCCTTTTCAACTTCTTCTGACCTTCACCTTCCTTGTCCCCAACTGCTTTTTTGTTCTCCATGGTCCCTATGTCCATTAGGTCCGAATCTGGCTCAGTCTTGATGCCAAGGTCAGCAGCAACGGTCCCTTTCAAGACTGGCCCACTGTCTGCTTCCAGCATGGAACTGAAGTCTGGCATTTCTTCAAAGTCTAAAGTATCACCCAGACCTTTTACTGCAGTTTCCTCATCCTCGGATTCATCCTGTTCATCATCGTCTCCTTCCTCATCATCATCTTCATCTTCATCATCACCACTGTCTTCTTCCCCATCGTTATCGTCACCTTCCTCATAGTCCTCATCTGCCAAAGCATCTCCACACTCTGCCAAAGCTTCCATGATGCAGGACTCTTCTTCCTTAAGTTCTGCTGGTGTGCCCTCCATGCCCAAAATGTTGCCCAAAATGCTGGCATCCACCTCCTCTGCCAGCTCCTTGCCCTCCATCGACTCTGGCAAGAGTGCGTCTGCCAACTCGCTCCCCTCGCCAGGCTCAGCCATCTTGATTTATAAATTATGTCAGTCTGCTGGATAAAACAGCTCCTGCACAGAGAATAGTTGTAATTAAAAATAGAAAACTATAACAAAACATATAATTTATTTCAGTCTGAGTTTATAACCTACAATGTAAGTGGTAAATTAAATTAACAGAAAACTACTGTCATTAAATCAATAAGTGCAGCAGAAAAAGAAAAAACAACTTGTCAAACAATGAAAATTGCACCCAAAAATAGATGGCTGACCTTTTCATCTGAATTTCATTTTCTAACAGGAAACATATCAGCAATAATTCTTTAGTCAGCTAAATCTTTTTCCATTGATTGATACTAATAGTAATACACATACATATAGATCTTGAAACACTGCAAAGATCCTATAGTTCAAAATTCAGAGAGATGCTTTCAAAGAAAAAGAAAAAAACCTAGGAAAATTACCTAATTAATAGATCTATGAGGTGCCTGTTTATAAGGAGCCACTCTACTAGCAGATTGCTCACTTTCCAAGCCCAATGGCAATAGCACCCCTTGCACACAGAACCCCCTCCCCCGACACACACACACACACAATGACACAGTCTAGTGCCATGTTCTGGCTTACAAACTAAAGCACCACACTCAAATAAAAAAATTCAACTTTCAAGGGGGGCAGATGGGGGTATGCATACATCTATATCAGTACATGGCAAAGAGGTTAAGGTATGGTTTAGATCTGGTGCTAGCATAGCTCTCTAGAAAATGTAGACATGGTCTAAAATAAAATCAAAATCATTCATCCCTAATGACAAATTTCAGATCACTCACTTCAGATGTTATCATTATGATTATGTCATGGAATAATGGATGGAAAAATAATTGTCAGAACAATAGTGAATATAGTCTTTAATAAAATAAAATAAAAATTTTAAAATAAAAATAAAACTCTAACTTAACTAAAAACACACACACACACACACACACACACCACAGTGACACACACATACACACACTGACAAAGTCAGTCACACACACACACACGCACACACACACAAGAGCATGTGTACACTATCTTACCACGCTATATAAATTCCATACATTATTATTATTATTATTACCAAGTACATATTAGGATGAATTCCTTTCAACAGTACAAATATTAACTTCTGAAGGTCTTGCAACATAGCTTAGCATCACCATCAGATAGTCAAGCAAATTGTGTCACTTGCAAATTTTTCTGGCTTGCAGTAGCACTTGGGTCAAATGGGGTTCCAAGTAAACTGTCCAGTTTGAAACTCTGTTATCCATGGAAGAAATGGGGTCCTTTGACTCTTTATGATAACCCTTTCATTGCCACACCTGACATGTATACCAAAGAATGCTTACTGATAAAGGTCTGTGTTCTATGAGGATTATGGTCCTGGGGTGGGATGTGGGGTAACAATCAAAACGGACACACAGGTATGTGGATTATCATTATGTACATTATCATTATGATTGAAATTTGAATCATTCATCTCATGGGACTTACTCTTAACTCTACCCCAGTACCTGAGATGACCTGATCAAAATTTTGACTAGAGTTGTGTGTACATAATCACGTAGTCTATTTGAAAGATCAATATTTTGACTCACAGCACGAAAACTTTAGCCAACTGTTTTGGGCAATTAGAACCTGGTGGTGTCCCTCTCCTATCAAAACCATAGCTTTTCATGGCATGGAGGATCCTGAGCATTATTCATACAACCAGCCACAGCTGGCCTACTTTTTTTTAATTTTATTATCTAACACAAGTTGCTAAGCACGCAATCACAGTCACACAAACCGACAAGGTTACAAGCCTCTGTTTACAGTCCTGTGCAGAATGTACAGAGGAATGGTGTTGGAACCAATATTTTCTCCAGGGTGGGGCCTGAATGTGTACACAATACTAGTTTAGTAATATATACTGGGGGCCTGAATGTGTACACAATACTAGTTTAGTAATATATACTGTAAAAAGTGTAAGTAAGACACCTAAGTGGAGACTCAAACTTTGAGGTCAAGTCAAGTCAAAAACACTTTAATATGAAGGCAATTACAATACTGACAGGCATATTGATATGTACAAATAATTATCTCAAAAGACACAAGAAAAATACATTTCAAATTGTTATGAACATTCCAAGATAGCTTTAAAAAAATTCACACAGACAAACCCAGGCTCGCGCACACACACGCACACACACATACCCACACACCAATGTAGGAATACAATGTTGTAAAAACCATAGATTAGAAAAGACACATAAACTTATTATTTACACGTGCACGCACACGCGCACTCACACACATGACGTGCGCACACCCATACACACACACCAATATAGGCAACATCAAATCGCAAGTTCAACATTCTGACAGTGACACTCTGTTGAACTAACCTATTCAGTTCTGCCTGCCCACCATCCCCATCCCACAGATCCATTTAAGATAGACTAGATCTAGTCATCTACACAGTACAAATTTCCTCACTGAGGACAGTGAAGATCCAAGACCTTAGGCCTAATTCTTATTCACTTATTGGTTTTTTATTTTAAAAATGATGACTCCACTTTGAAACATGCATGCAATGTTCATTTGTTAGATTTTACCGATTTCACTAGGCCTACACAAATAATGTAGAGATACGGCTATAGTCTATACTCTGATATTGTACTATGTGTGTACATGTTGCACAATAATTTATTGTGCACTATTGTTCATGACTGACTTTATCAAGTACTGTGTGTTGGTGTTGCTGTGTTTGATATTGTTCACTGTTATTGTTTGCTGCTGCTCCTGATGCTGCCCCTTACAAATGGTCAGAGAGTAGAACAAATATTAATTATTAGATCGCCAGAGCCTGGAGTTAGGTTAGTCCTGGTCGAACTCAAGATTTTTTACCTAATAAAAACCAAGAACTCAAAATTTAAACATTTTACCTGACCTTTAAACAGAAGAATGTGTGAATATGATTGAGGTAAACCGATATTCACACAGATGACTAGAACGAAAAGCAAAAGGTCTTAGCAAAATGTGAATTCAACGCTGTATACACACACTATAATGACTAGTCCTATTCATTCAATCATATTTCGGCGAACCTAAGGTAAGAACACAGCCACCAAATGAAAATTATAGGAACCAAATAGACCGTGTTCCTGACACTAAACTGATACATTTCAATCAGACAAATTCGTCAGCTTTCCTGATAATTAGTGATAAACGCTACTCACCATGAAATAGATCTGCACTAATATAAAAATGAATAAGCCATAGCTTGCCGATACAAGGAAAATCCTACATCAAGAGCTGTCTTCTTCCGGTAAACTGCATTGTGGGTGATAGGTTATTCAGGCTGCAAGCGAGTCCAAAGACTTTGATTGACGGGACAGCAAAGCACTTTGGCATTGTATAGGCGGAGTCACACATGGCTATTCATTTTATTTATTCTTTTATCCTTTAAACTTTTATTTCAAGGATAATGGAATAAGCACGCATGTGCTTTTTATCACCCAGTCCCCGTGTGTTTGCAGTTTTTTCATTTTGTCATCCTTTCCTATGGGCACACAATGGCCTACTCTTCCGAAGAGAGGAACGGGTCTTAACGTGTGTGCAAGATGTGCGTGTGTTCACACTCGGGACCTGGGTTTATAGTCTCATCCGAAGGACTCTGGGGAGAAAGAATGGGGGCGAATGATGGTGATAATATAAGTGAACTTGCAGAGAAATAATAAAATCGAGACAGAATAAACAGCATGATGATTAAAATCACTCCAAGAACTTCTAACTGCCAATGCCAACGCAAAATACGTAAAGTTCAGACCCTGTGTGTGTGTGTGTGGTGATGTGGTGGTGTGTGTGTGTGTGGTGGTGTGTGTGTGTGTAAGAGCGTTAGAAGTTGTTAATAGGTTTAAATATTTAGGAATTAACTTTAGTAAGAGAGGTAGTTTTGCAAAATGCAAAAAAAAAAAAAAAAGATTATGATAAAGCTATTAAAGTCATGTTTAGTTTGATAAGGACTGCACCGCAAAAAGAACTACCTATACATGCCACACTTGATTTATCAGATAAAATCGTTGTACCTGTTTTGTTGTATGGATGTGAAATTTGGGGATATGAAAACCTAACAATAATTGACAAGTTTCAGTTACGATTTTTTAAGTATATTTTTCGTTTAAAGCGTACAACGTCAACTTCGCTAGTATCTTTTGTCTATTTTGGTATCTGTTAGAATGGTTGTTTCTGGATGCAGCTGCTTGACATCCAGTCTGAAAAGCTATCCTCCAATGTTTATCAGATGATGAAATATTTACGTGACAAATCTTTGATCCAATCATCATGGCTAAATAAGATTTTTTAAAATATATTTTAGTACAAAGCAGATTTAACTGTTTGTGGGAGAGACAGTTTTGTTCAAGTATTCAATCTACAAGTTCACATATCAAAGCCTTCTTAATAGAAAATGTTGTTAACTGAGCTATGGAGTAATAGTAGATGTCTTTATTATAAAAACTATAAGATCGATTTTGGTATGGAAAAATATATAACTTGTCTACCAGATGTATATGTCTACGCTCTTATGAAGTTTGTTTTAGCTGTCTCAAGCTCCCTATTGAGGTTGGACGTTTCCATAATAATACCAAGGGAAGAAAGAATATGTTCAAAATGCAATATGTCTGTTTTAGGGGATGAATTTCATTTTATCATGGAATGTCCCCACTTCAAACATTTAGGACAAGATTTTATTCCAGGACATTTTCTTCAGCCCATGTCCAGTTATAATTGTTGTAGGTTAATGAAATGCAACTCTCGAAAAGTTCCCCTGTTGTTCTCAAAATTCATAAAATTTGCAGGTATTTCTTGAAATTTCAATTGTCTTTCATATGTGTAGATTATGTCTTTTAAAGAAATGTGTATAATTAAAAAATAGTATTGAGTCATTAATACTGTTTGCTTATCATTATGGGATGAACCCTTGCTTTTCAGTTACTGTTAGTATTCATGTAATTTTTAGGCTTATTCTCCTGTTCAATTTGTTTGTAATCCTCCATACCCCAAAAGGGGTGAAAGGAATCAAATCTTGAATCTTGTGTGTGTGTGTGTGTGCGCGAGAGGACTAAAGATTACATTTCTCTGTCTCTTCTGTCTCTGTCTCTCACTCTGACAAGCTAAATTTCTTTATGTGAGAATATGTGCTTTTTTTGTTTGTTTTGTCACATTCAGTCCCTGCCCTTATAAGGGGTCATATGTATGTATGTATGTTTGTCCGCCGTGTTCGATGATGACCTCGAAAACAGCAGAGGAGGCAGCTGCTGTTTTGGAAACTGGGCAGAAATTTGATTATAGTGGAGATGCCTTGCCCACAGCACATCCCCACTCTCTCGGCCAAGTGGGCATAAGGACAGTCAACGTTGGAGATGCTCTCCAAAGGCCAAGCAGCCCCAGGGCTGCAGCACATAAGGACTGTGCGAGTCAAGCCTCCTAGTCAGAGAGTCATAGTCGATCACTAAAGACTAGGGCCTAAGCTGTAAAGTGAAATTCCATGAGTGGGAAAGCCGCTGGTCATACAGCCTCTCACTTTGCTGTTGCCCCCAGCGTCAATGGTTTAATCAAGAACTGTGATAAAGCCCAGGCGCTGACAGCTATATATAATGATGACCAAAAGAAAAGAAGAAGAAGGAGGAAAAAGAAAAGAAACAACCTTAATACCATAAGGTTATGACCAAAGAATGGAGAAATAAACTCCAACCAATGTTCATCATTACAAAATAAAAAATGACAACAACAAAAACAAAATGTCATATGATTATTCTAAAATACCCCCCCTCCCCATAACCCCCCCCCCCCCTCATATTTATGGGGAAAAAATGATAATAATAATAATAAAATAATATATGGAATCAAAATATTGCTAAATCGCATAGAAAAACAAACCAAAGCACCTGCATTAAAATCATTCTTTTATATGCAACTATTTACAAAGAGTATCAAAATATTTAAATTTACACACACACACACAGAGATAAACAGTGCATCACATGCACAAGACAATGCTGAAACAAGCAAATCTTCACAAGACTCATTCATGATTGTTTCCCTTTATTTATTTATTTTAAAAAAAATGATCTCTCACTAAAAACAAACAAACAAACAAAACTGCATCCCTTTCAACAACAACAACAACAGCAACAAACCCAAACAAAACTAACACTTGCCTATTTATTTTTATTTTTTCGGGAGATCAGTTGGGAAAAATTATGGGAAAAGTATCTGAAATATTGCTCTCAAAATAAAAGAAAAAGAGAAGAAGAAGAAGAAGAAAAACTGTCTCCTAGGGACCTATTGTTAATTTGGTAAGATGTTTGTTTGTGCATTCCTTGGCTAGAGCTTTCAAATTCGCCAATGGTGAGATTTTTGTGCATGTGACCATTCATCCCCTCACCTCACCCCACCCTACCCTTTACCCATGGAAATCACTGGTGGGTTTGAGAGTATACACTGGATGAGAAGTATGCATGCATGACTCTTTTCTAGTATTTTACCACAAATGCAGCCATACACTATCTTCAGAAGATTTTTGTTCCTGTAAAGGAGAGAGTGAGTTGTTATGCTAAGAGCTTTAATTCATGGCTGAAGAGAAAATCTGAACATAACATTTTACAACATCATAACATGTTAATGTCCACCTCAGCACTACGCTTACATCATTTACTGACATAAGTTCTGGGTCTTGGACGGATGGGAACATATAAAAAGATGATAGTCTGGTTCATTCTGTTTGTGTATATATATATACATATGCAGATGATCCAATATGCACATTTAAGATCCTGTAATTCATGTCAGCATTAAGTGGGTTATGGAAACACAAACATACCCAGCATGCAACCTGTACAATGAAATGCTGCTCTGAAGTTGGAACATGCTGTGTTGCCTGAGGCCAGACCTCCTGTAAATTTACAGGCCGAAGAGAAAATCTGGCACTACTCGCCCCAACTGGTAAAAGTACACAGAGAAGAGAGAGAAGGAATGTTACACTCTCTCTCTCGCTCTCTCTCTCTCTCACACACATACACACACACACACACCACCACCACCACCACCACCATCACCACCACCACTAACTTCAACAAAACAGCTAAGTGAAGATGAAAATACAAATTTAATTTTGTAAAAAGTTGGCAAACAGAAAACACAGGTTAAAAAAACAAAACAAAACAACCTACTGGAATGAGGAATTTACAACAATCTGAATACAAACTATTCTTCAGACTAAGAATAAAACGAGAGAGATAGATTTTATTCTATTCTTTTATTTCGAGGATAATGGAACAAGTACTCCAGTGCATTTTTACATCCTGTCCCTGTGTGTATGCAGTTTTGTAAATTTTGTCATTTGTTCTTACCGGCACACAATGGCCTACTCTTCCAAAATGGCCTACTCTCTCTAAGAGCGAGAGAGTCAGACAGACAGACAGGCACAGAGAGAGACAGAGACAGACAGACAGTTGGCAATCAGTGTGTACTTTCTTGCAGTAAATGCTCATAAGCAAGTTGCGCTTTCATATGAAGAGAGCACACACACGCAACACACACACACACAATACAATTGAAATCTTCACACAACTTTTATTCAAATGTAAAATCAGTTAAGTCACCTACATTCATAGTTGTCCTTAATGCAAGACAAACAAACAAATAAAAAACACATATGATCAAATACACACTTTGGCAAAATATTGACAAATAAATCAGAGACATATTCACTAGCTTTCAGTACACAGAGTTGAAATAAAAAGGAATAAAACATAAAAGGAACCCCTTATGTAGCACAAACACCTGTGAACATTGCCATTAAGGGTTTAACAACTCCTTTTCACATGACGCGTTATCAATGGTTGTTGTGGGTAGTTGATTCATTAACAAAAGAGACATAACTGGGCAAGAAGCCAGCTCTCTCAGGATTCACCAGTCATTGCTTTGCTTTTAACCTCTGAAAACATTTTCTGCGAATTGACACCCTTTTGGAGAACTGTGTGTAACTTCCTTCTTGATTCATGGTATTCCCCTTTTCCACAGAATTATCCAATACATGGGCTGTGATGACTGCTAAATAGATTTCTGCGCCCTCAAGTTCTGGTTGGCTGCCAACTGTCAACCACAGTTGCAAGCAAAATAAGAGTAAAGCCCACCCACCCCCTTTTTAAAAAAAAAAACAAGCATGGATCAAAGACAGCAGATTTTTGACAATGGATAAAACTCAGGTGTACTAGGACAAATCACACAGCATAAAACCTTACATTTATAAAAACTAGACACTGTTATATGCCAAGTAAAAAACAAAAACAAAAACAATGAATTCTTTGGTTCATAATTAACAGCAGAAATAACTATGCCTACCAGCAGAGAAAGTCAGCCCTGCATGGTTGCATGTGAGCACAGTGGCATGTCTTTCATGAGAAAAATTTAAGGCATATGCTCAATTCTCCTCAAGTCAGTACCGCATTATCTACTCTGTGTGTGTGTGTGTGTGTGTGTGTACGCACGTGCGTGCATGTGTGTGCATGTGTATGTACATTTTCCCTTTCTACTGAAAAAGCTCACACACATGAACTCTACAGGGGGGATTGGATAGCCTAGTGGTCAGAACATTGCGCTTACAATCTGACGACCCGGGTTCAATTCTTGTTCAAGGGGGGTATATTCCCCTGGAGTTAACATCAGTGCAGACTCCACTTTCCCCAAAAGTCCTTCAGATGAGACTATAAACTGAAGCCCCATGTACTAACGCACGCAGAACATCTTGCGTACATGTTAAATCCTGTTCCGCTTTTTATAAGAGTAGGCCATTGTGTGCTGGTGGGAACAGATGACAGAATTCACAAATCTGCATACACACAGGGACTGCATGTAAAAAAGCACATAAGTGCTTATTCCATTATCCTCGATATAAAAGAATAAATAAAAATAAAATAAAATACAGTTTAACCCGAGTAGCTGTGAGCTGTTTTCTTGAATGGCAACAAAAAAATGCCAATATTGCCAGTGACATCACACCTACCTCAAGATCTGGCCTGACTCCACACCAGTAGCCAAGAAGCTCTATGGAGACTAGGAGGATCTGCAGCATACAGTTGCCTTCGTCACAGATACCAAGCTATCCATCTGATGGTTGCCCCCCCCCCCAAAAAAAAAAACCAACAACAAAAAACAAAATCCCAAAACTGCCTACCTTGACAGCTTGAGGATTGAATATACACTGAAATTTTAACCACCCTCAGAAACTTGTCTCTTGCTTTTTATGATCAAGCCAAGAAAGGATATGCCACTTTGGGTCCTGAAAAATGGAGAGATCTTGTCTCCTATCAAATTGTCATTACCTCCTCTGATCCCTTGGCTGCAGTACCTATCTGTTAAGGATTTGTGTAAAGAGAGTGGCTTTTCAAATCCTGCCAAGGCTACCTTCTGCAGGGGAACATATTCTGAGAAACACACACACACACATCTAGATGAAAATACAGACGGACTTCCTTAAACATTTGTAACATTTAAAAAGCAACAACACGAACAAAAACAACTTTTTAGAGTCAAATCATATCCGTTTTCTTTTTTTCATTTTGTGAAGCCAGGTAACATTTCTATTTCAGGTACTGGTGAAATAATGCACCCGAGTGTTTGATTCACTGGTGCAATAATGCACCTGAGTGTGTGTGTGTGCGCGCACGTGTGGGTGTGTGTATGCACGCATGCATGCATTGTGTGTGTGTGTGTGTATGTGTGTGTGTCCTGTATTGTATACCACTTCCAATCTGCAGATTTTTCTCCATGAACTTTGGGCTGCCCTCCTTTAGGGAAAGCATATTGCTATTAGGGCAGTACCACCTTTTGTAGTTGTTATTTTTGGGGTCATTATTGTGTAATTCTTGTCTGTGCACATTTCCCTATGAGAAAGGCTTTTTTTCAACAGAATTTTGTAAGGGACAACTCACTTGTTGCTGAGGATTCTTTTACATGCACTGAACGTGTGTTCAAAAGCAACATGTTCTCACCACAAACAACAAACTGAATTTCACACACACACACAAATCTTGCTGTGACTCAAACTGCAATGCACAATATAAATCAATACAGTAAAATAACGTCAATACAATACAAAACAATACAGTACAAATTTATTCCATACAATACAAAACAATACAATCAGTTTATTCTATACAATACAGTACAAATTTATTCAATACAATACAAAACAATACAATAAGTTTATTCTATACAATACAAAACAATACAGCACAATACAATACAGTTTACACTGTGGCTAACAAATGTGTGTGTTTCAGTTAGTGTGTTGAATGCATGTGATGATCACATGCTCTACCAGTAATCAATAATATGCTCATTCCCCATAGCTTCAGGCAGACATGACAACCAAACTGAACGCTTCACCGAACACAACTGACAATCCAGGCCATAGTTCACAAGGGTGATCGGTTAAACATGCCGCAAACTCTGATGGTGTGCATGCATATATGTTAACCTTCACTGTATTTTATCATTTACATGATCATTTCTATCTTGTGGGTCTGCCAGGGTTCGAATCTCGTTCAAGAAGATTTTTCTTTTGGAGTTAACATCAGTGCTGACTCCTCTTCCCAGAAGTCCTTTGGATGTGACTATAAACCGAGGTCTCACGTGCGGACACACGCAGAACATCTTGCGCACATGTTAAAACCTGTTCCACTTTTAGGAAGAGTAGGCTATTGTGTGCCAGCAGGAATGGATAATAACATTTACAAAACTGCAAACACAAGGGGACTTGAGGGAAAAAAAGCACATGAGTGCTTATCCCAATGTCCTTGAAATAGAAGAATAAATAAAATAAAAAGCAAATAATAATAATATAATATATGGAATTTATATAGCGCTGAATCTTGTAAAAAAACAAACAAATCGAAGACCTACTGTCAGCAGTTCAACACAAAAACATTCATCAAAAATGGTATTTTAAGCCAAATTTAGATTTTTTTTGGTTCTTGGGCTAGAGCTCCAAGGTTCACCTATGGTTAGATTTTGAGTAAGTGACCGTTTGTCCACCATTAAGGTAACCATATTCTGACTTTGGGGATGGTGTCTAAATGTGATACCTGTGTGCATGTGTTGGGGTTTTTTGTCATCTGTTTCTACTGGCATGCAAGTGAACTATTCTTCCAAAAGGTACAACAGGTTTTAACATTGGTGTAAAATAATCTGCATGCATTCAGACACGAGGGTCTGTGGTTTATAGTACTGATGTTAACTCCAAGGGGAAAAATCCCCTTGAATGGGCACATTGGTAGGGGTTTGAACTCACACTGTCTGGATCACAAGCTCAGCGCTCTGACCACTAGACTATCCCACCCCCAAAAGAAAACAATCAACATAATAGTAGAATCAACAGTGTATTTGATGATACCCCCCAAAAAAATTGCTTTTGAGAAAATAAAAAAACAACATAATGTGTTGCATTCAGAAAAAAAGTGTGACAAAATGGGTTACCAATTTTGGTATTAACCCCCTGGATGCCAGAGAAATTTGTAGGGTTAAAAATTTTTTTTTATGGTCAGCTTCAAACCATGTGTAGTTCAGCTAGGGAGACAAATGAAATGCTCACATAACAACTTTAATTAAGGAACGGATGACAAACTTGACAAAACTGCATGCACACAGGGATTGAATGTAAAAAAGCACATGAGTGCTTATTCCATTATCCTCGAAATAAAAGAATAAATAAATAAGATGAATAAACAATCCTTCTGTGTTTGCTTCCCCTGAGGAAACCTTGTAATTACCAGTTTTGCAGGGGCTGTTTAGTTGTCAAACAATGCATTTATATAAATGTTACCACAGCCTACCATATAACATAACATACTACAGACAGTCAAAACATCAAAATACAAATATCCCTGAAAAGTTACAATGTGGCTACGTTCATGGTGGGCAAAAATGGTCGCATACGCAAAATCTTACCTTTGGTGAACCTCGAACCCTCCCCCTACCCCCCCCCCCCCAAAAAAAAACCCACCAACAACCCCAAAACTAAATATTTTTCCACCAACAAACCCAGAACAAAAATCATGCACTGGTATCCATTTTTTTCTCTTGCAACTCACTCCCTGGAGAAGTGACTTGAAACTGCTAGAAGACATAAAAAATGAGCTTCTGTTACATACTTTTTATTGTTTTTTAGCAAAGGGGGGGGGAGGGGGGGGGGCAGGGGCATAGTGTATTATGCAAATTCTACAATCTGTTTTATGCACAAATTATTAGCAACTGCTTCATATCCAAATTTGTAAAAGGACTTTTCTGCATAACTCTGCATACAAATCTCCCTGAAGTTAAGGTGTTCTTAAATTAAGGAGAAGGGGGGGGGGGGGGGGCATACTGTATTATGCAAATTCTACAATCTGTTTTATGCACAAATTTTTAGCAACTGCTTCATATCCAAATTTGTAAAAGGACTGTTCTGCATAACTCTGTATACAAATCTCCCTGAAGTTAAGGTGTTCTTAATTTTGTGCATGCATGCACATGGCATGTGCATATAGATATATAGGGGACGGGGATGGGGACAGGATAGCTCAGTGGTCAGAGCATTTGCTTTCCCCCAGCTAAGGTTAAGCAGCATCGAGCATGGTTACCCTTTGGATGGGTGACTGTTTGCACACTTTGGCTTCAGAACAGTCCCCCAGCTGTAAATGGGTACCTGCCTCTTTAGGGTCAGGGAAGGTAAAGCAGTGAGGAAGAGGAGATGGGTGCCACCCTCAATATGCTGGCCCCTTGAGAAGATGAGGTCTCTGATGCCTCACTCCCCTACCACTATGGGACACCTATATAAATATATATGTGTGTATACATATATATGTGTGTGTATGTATGTGTGTGTGTGTGTGTATGTAATATATATATATATATATATATATATTATATATATATAAAATATATATATATATATATATATATATGTTCTTCTTCTTCCTTTTTTGTCATGTTTCTCCCAGGGAAAGTTTGACATTGATTATATATATATATATATATATGTATGTTCTTTCGAGCCAGAAGGCCCATAGAGCCGGACCTTATCCCGGTTTCTGTAGCGTTAAGCGAACTGATGGTTTTTCACCACCCCTGTGACAGGACGCTAGTCTGTCGCCAGATACTTCCCCAGCAGAGCTGGTACCCACTTGTACACCTGGGTGGAGTGAGGAAAATAGGAGTAAAGTGTCTTTCCCAAGGACACAACACCGAGCCGAGCGGGGATCGAAACCCGCGACCTCTGGATCACGAGTTGACCGCCTAAACCACTCGACCACGGTGCCTCCTTATATATAATATATATATATATAAGAGAGAGAGAGATGTGTGTGTATCTAAGCATAGCACATAATAGCACATAGTATATTGTGTGCAACAGATGAAAGAAAATGCCACTACCCAAGCACACATGGCTGCACACAATTCACAGGATTTTTTATTTTTTCAGCCTACGAATAAAATAACAAACAACCACAAGAAGGACAGTGACTCAGGTTACAAAAAAGTCAGCAGCAGTTTATATACAAATGAAAGCATTTCATAAAAATATTTTTTCCAAACTATGTTTAATAACTCAACACTGAATTTGTCAATCGACAAATAGGCAATTAACATTAGAAAGAAATGGACATGTATATGGGCTTCACTTCACAAGTGTTCTGTCGGTATCTGGCAAATATTGACTGGACATATAAGATTTCTGAGCCAACTACAATCTTTCCCACTCCTGCTTGTCAATGTTAGCAATCAAGATGAAGTTCATCCTAAATACGCACACACTGATGCACATAATTTGCATGCCTATGTGACTCCTTGCATGCATGTGTGCGTGCGTGTGTGTTTATCTATTAATTTTTTAATTTTATTTGAAGGATAATGGAATAAGCACTTATGTGCTTTTAAAAAAATATCCAGTCCTTGTGTGTATACGGTTTTGTCAGTTTTGATATCTGTTCCCACCGTCACACAATGGCTTGCTCTTCCAAAAAGTGGAACAGGTTTTAATGTGTGTGCAAGATGTTCTACATGCGTTCGCACAAGGGATCTCAGTTTATAGTTATTGTATGCATGTGTGTGTGTGCACGCGCGTACGCATGTTCATGGCTGTGTGAAAAGTGTAATGATTATATTAAATGTTGCCCACTAACCCCCACCACACACACAAACACACAAGAAATCAAGAGGAAAAAAAAGAGGTCAACCAACTAGAAATCAAACCTATAATATGAGTACAGATTATTATGACATAAAAGTGCACATAAGACGACATTCAAACTGTTATCGCTATAAGATACAGCTCATATAAAGCAAAGTGAAATCAATCCTCTAGGAGTATTAAAAATATTCACAACCATATAGCAGTTTTTTCTAAAGGGAAAACAGTCTAAAACTACGTTCTTTTCAAACATTTTTTAAGGCAAGCTTCATAAAACAGCGTACTTACATAATCTTTTGTTTTGTTTTGTTAGATGGATGTCTTGATGAAAAAAAGAAAAAGTAAATGCACAGCTTATTCAATATACCAACTGGAAATAAATGCTTGACTTTGACTGAAACATGTTTGAGACATTTTCCCACAATGATTGTTATGTTTTTAACAGAATTTTAATGACAGAATTGACAAAACCGCACAGAAACAGGGACTGGAAAAAAAATAGCACATGAGTGGTTATTCCATTATCCCACAATGACTGAACAAAAGATCATAAACGGTTCATTTCAGCAGTCAAATACAGCACAAAACAACAAAAATTATCCTCTTTTTTTCCCCCAATACAAACCCACCATATACTGTAAAACAAACCAAACTCTTTCATAAACCAGAATCAAGATCTTTGTTTTTTGGGGTGGGTTATTTATTTTTTAACTTAAACATTCACAACAACAGACTAGCTTATATGTCAGAGAGATAACAATGTTGAATTTAGATTGTCAAATTTGCACAACAAAATATTTTAGTTCGATAACAAATCTGTTCCAAAAACACAAAAGTATTCTTGAAAGGCAGAAAAAATTTAGATGCGAAACAAAAACAAACAATTAAGCCCAAAACTGTCTGCTGAAAAATAAAACAAAGCCAACACAAAGGTATTCCTGTAAACAAAATGACAGATTTGTCCTAAGACAAACTGATTGTGTTCAACTCATGAATCATAAACTGTAACATTGAGAGAAAAAAAAAAAGCATACACAAACAATCAAATTAACATAATTTGATATTAATAGAGGAAAAAAAATGTGTCCACAAATGTTTCATTGTCAGAGTATCATTTCTTATCATAAAAATATGGGTCATTCAATCCAAAAGTACATCAGTAAAAAAAATTATAATAATCTCACCTATGAATCCAATCTTCTCGATATAAAAACATAAAAAAACAGAAACTTCCAACAAACATCAAAAACAAAGGAAAATGCAAGAAGTGGCAAGACTAGTTAATGAACAAAACAACAAAAAACCAATAAAAAACCCAACAAACAAACAAAAAGCTACCACCACCACCACCCCCCCCCCCCCCCCCCCCTCAAAAAATATATATACATACTTATATACTAATATATGTAATATAAATATATACATATAAGTGTGTGTGTGTGTAAGTGAAATGAACACAAACACACAGACATACACACAGACACACACACAGGCACACTTGGCACTGATTTGACTTATTCAATCAACAACTTACAACAAAATAAGGACGGCATAAGAACTTGATGAAAAAAACAACAAAAAAACACATTTTCAAGCAGTTTGCCCTGAATAAAACAAGAGGCAAACCACAAAGTCAAAAGGCCTACAAAAAAAGCAAGCCATGTCACACATCACACAAAGTGCCCTGCAGCAGTATTGCTTGTTTTGATTGTAAAAATAATCATTACTTGTTGAAACGGTAAGCAACACCTATTCACAATCCTCTGTTTTGTGACAAACACACAGACACAAAAAGACTACCTGCATGTTTGTCTGAATATATTAGATCAATATAACATGTGTTACTTGTGGACAAGTTCTGAGGAATGTTGAAAATGAGATGGCAATTTGTTTTCTCAAATGCATGGATTACCATGCTTGCACCTACAACAACACGCAGTGACACACAGAAGAGCATCTGTTGGCAATAACTCATCTGAATAATTTTGGTAAACCATAAGTGGCCTGTAAGCTAGAGGATGTCCATGATCTATACATGCAAGGTCTACTGCAGTTCAGAACATGTTCTTGTGGTTTGAAGCACAAACAACAAGAACATGATAAAAAAAATAGGCGAAGCAGATTGCTTTTTGACGCTACAGCTAAAATAATATCTGACATGCAGTGGTGCTAAAATAATATCTGACATGCAGTGGTCCCCTTCAAGCATGCTTTCATGAGCTATTTCTTTCTTTCTTTCCTGGTACAGGGTACTTTGTCCCACCCCAGGAATCACGAGCTTCATTCAGACCATAACAGCATGCTGACTGCATGGTGGATATGCATGTGTCACCCATACCATCAGCCCTAGGTGGTCTACTTTTCCACCCCAAAATGGAGGAGTTTGTGACAAGCCGCCACAAGGTTAATGTATGTGAGTTCACACACTGGACCTTGGTTTACATTCTGATCTAAAGGTCTTGCAGAAGAATAGAGACACTGTGAATTTCAGTGAAGAAATCTTAAGGCAGCTCAACGTGACTCAATCATCACCCCGTAGACCACAATACCAAGGTTTTAACCCCTGAGTTATTCTATGACACCCCTCTCTTACCCAAACACAAAGGAGGACAAAAAGTTGCCATAACTGTGTTATGGAGATGACTTCAATCTAGCAGTTTCATCCTTTTCTTTACGCCATTCAACAAACGATTTGTAATGCGGCTTAACCCTAATGCAGGCAGCCACAAATCAACAACTGTTTGTAAGATTCATTTCACAATGAAAAGATATTGTTGCATAACACAGTTTCTCTCTTTGTTCTGTATTATGTTGTACCTGTAAGCATATGATCACAGGTGTGAATTCAAATCACTGCTTGCAAGCTACAGAACTGTGACTGGAATGTATTCTGAGTAATAAATTCATCAAAAAAGTACATCGTTCATGACTTATTACCACATTGAAACAAAACATAGCTGCTGTTCAGAGCAAAACATTTAACATGGACAGACACAACATTGTCACAAAGCATGGATGGAGCAATAACTGCCATGGGTGGGTCTGGGGGTCAACATACATGTAGATAACAAGATATATTAAAGTCATTGAACATCAAATCCACAAACAAAAATTTGTCGATTAATTAACATTTCTGCAAATAACAATTTGCTCATTAACAAACAGTGAATAAGATTTACTGATCAACACATCTACAATCAAAAACTTTTAACATTTTAAAGCAGATACTTTTTTCTTTGGGTAAAAGCAGCATTGATCCACTCCTCAGATATGACTATGGCCAATAAAACAGACATATTTTTTATGTGATTTTCAGTGATAGCCCTGGACAGCTTGGCACATCAGTACAGTTTAGCAAATGCCACATAACAAAACAAATATGAAATAAAAACCACATGTGCATGCACATACACATATACAGACAAAAACATGTATGCAAGACATGTGTGCATGCATGCATGCTCATGTGCAGATGCATATGTGCACGCATGCACACACACACATACACAGAATCTGCATCATTCTTCTAAAACAAAATTCCAGAAGCATCCCTTTCACCCATTTGCATTAAGAACATCGTTTTTCCTTTTATTCTTTTAAATGTGAAACCTATTTCGCAAATTCTTTCATGACAAGAATCCCTCCCATTAAGCCGTCTTTGATGATAGAGGCAAAGACATTTCAAAACTTAGGGCTTCAAACAAGACAAACAAAAAAGCAACACACTGGAATATTATTCTACCATGAGACAATCGTTGTGACTGATGTGGTAAAAAACAATCACTTCTGTGGTTAGCAAGCCCTATACACATACTGAGATCAGGGGGAAATTCACACGCATGGCTACATTTTCTCTACTCTGTCGACATCTTTGTTCTGTTTTCAAAGCTAATTTGATACAAATGGATGTCTATGCCTGCATTTATGATGGTTTGGACCCATGTGTGAGCATATTTTTAAAAATGCATGTGCGGGGAGGGGAGGGGGGGGGCGAGGTGTGGAGAGACATGTCCTGGGGGGAGGGGGGGGAGGAGGAGGAGATAAGAGACTCTTCTGTCCTTTTATCTTTTGACTATTTTGAGCATTTTCAAAGGAACACTGTATAGATATATCACTGTCATCATTATAGTGAATACATGTGGAAGAAGTTGGACAAAAACATAAATTTACGGACCAACGGCTCATGTTCTGAAAATAATGTCTTCATCAAAATGTTCATAACTTACACTCCTACAAGCAAATGAGGCAGAATTTGTAAAAGACAGGCATTCTTTATGGTGAAGGAACTGGTACTGGTTCTATGCATTGGGTTCACGTGCCTATATATTATAAAACATGACAAAATGATATCATACCACCTTACCTGGAAATTGTCTTAAATCTATTTGAATTTCTAGGAAAAGACGGCCCAAAAAGACATGTTGGCTGCTAAATTCTGAAGATTATCATGCTTTTCTCACTTAACGTTTTACTGCTGTCTTTCTTTCTGTCTTTGTTTACATTTCTTTCTAGCATTTCTGCTTTTATGAAACTTTCTGAATTGCATTCATTACAATGTCAGAAAACTCCTGTTTTAAAGGCCTTCTTCACAGAAAGAGAGCATTTTTGCACTGTGTTCTGGTAAAATTTTTAAAAAACTTTCATATATAATATATATAAGTATTTCATAAAGTCTTGGAGTGTTTGTAGAATGCATTCCAGCATGTGTATGTTTCTTCTGTACAACTATGCGTGCACAAGATTTTAAAGAAAAATAGTATGTTCAGCAACGTATCTGAGTCCATATTATAAAAAATATACACAAAAAACCCCCAGCCTGTGCTGAACAGCCTTGAACTTCTTAAAACTTTCTCTGTTGACATTTTAATTGAGTTATCACGGATAAAAATATATATATAAATCTGCATGTATGCATAATCCATATACACTCTCTCTTTCTCACACACACACACACACACACTACACACACACACACACACACACACACAATCTTCAGTAAAAAATAAAATAAAATAAAAATCTTTCCCACCTCCTCTCCACTTACTCACAGAAACAAATTCACACATACATGGAAAAAAACAACACCCCAACCCAAATCCCCAGAACATACACACAAAGTTCTCTTCTCCAGCTTCCCTCATCTCTATCACACAACCGACCTCATTCACAGAAAAGCGTCACCGAACTAAATACTCTGACCCCCACCTACTGGGGTCCCCCCTTTATCTGGGTGACATGCCTCCCTTAGGGGTGGGGTGACCCAACACCTTGGCTGACACCTGGCTGACCACCTGGATGGTGGTTTGGGTGATGGGGAACTGGGGGGGCAGCTTGCGTGACAGTGCTGGCCCCTGAATGAAGTACCTGCAATGTCAATAAAGAGTTGGCTTTTTTTAACAGTCCTAATTGGTTGTGTTTCTTTTTGCAGGGAGGGAGGGAGAGAGAGAGAGAGAGAGAGAGAGAGAGAGAGAGAGAGAGAGAGAGAGAGAGAGAGAGAGAGAGAGACAGAGACAGAGAGAGAGACAGACAGACAGAGACAGAGAGAGAGAGAGTAAAAATACAAGTGTGATGTACATGTACACGCATGTCTGTGTTTGTGTACATTCAGAAACACATGCACTACACACATTTCACAGAAACACACGTACACCAACACATAAATATTTGCACACACAGAAGCACACAAACACTAAACACATTCACTACACATATAAACATTTGCACACACACACACACAACAAGCACATGTACACTAAACACATTCACTAAAACATTTGCACACACAGAAGCCACATCTACACACACAACCCACTCTCCCTTTCTCTCGTTCTAGCATGCACATTCAGCCCACCAAAACCTGTCACTTAGCATTACATCCACACTATTTATGAATATGAAACTATGCATAATAAAGTTCCCAAACATCAACATGCATTGTAATTCATTTTACACACATCTTCCTCACTGTTTGACATGGAAACAACAGGAAAATGTGCTTCTCTCTCATACACACACACGCAAGTACACATACAATCACTCACACACACTCACCCCACATATGCACACACACTCACACACAGAGAAACAGCAGGTGGACAAAAAGCACAGTCTTAGGTTCAATTTCACCCCAACACACACACACTCTCTCATATATATATATATATATATATATATATATATATATATATATACGTAAGGGCGGGGACTGGACCTAAAAAAAGTACATGGGTGTTTAGTCATTATCCTCGAAATAAAAGAATTTGTCCAAAATACAAAAAAAAAAAGAATTTGGCATTGTCAAACAGCAAATCCCCCCCTCTCTCTCTCACACACTACACAGTCCTCTCCTCTCTTCTCTTCCCCTCCCTTCTCCTCCCCTCTCCTGTCTCTCCTCCCCTCCCTCTCTCTCTCTCCCCTCCCTCCCCTTCCCCTCTCCACCTCCTCTCTCCCCTCTCCACCTCTCCCTCCTTCCCTCCCCTCTCCACCCCTCCCTTCCCCTCTCCACCTCTCTCCTCTCCCCACCCCTCTCCCTTCCCCTCTCCCTCCCCACTCTCACCCCTCTCCCCACCCCTCCCTCACCTCCCCACCCCCCTCCCCCCCCCCCCCCCTCACCTCCCCCCCCCCCCATCCCCCCTCCCCATCCCCACATCCCCCACCCCCCTCACTTGAACTCCTCGTGGTAGTGGTTGCGGAGGAAGGCCAGGACAGCGGCGCTGTGGTCCAGCAGGAGCAGCAGCAGGGAGAACTGCTGGTACAGACGCACGGCCTGCTGGCACGACACCGCCCCGAACCGCGCCAGGTTGATCACCTCCAGCACCTGACTCATCAGGCGCTCCACGAACTGGGTCTGCAACCAACCAAGTCCCCACCCACCACCCTTTTCTTGGTTAGCGTAAGACGGACGGACGGATGGACGGACGGGTGGATGGGTGGATGCGTCCGTGGTCTAGAGGTCAGGCGTCTTGTCTAATAATAATAATAATAATGTATGGAATTTATATCGCGCTGAATCTTGTAAAGCAACAAATCAAAGCGCTCAGATGACACTTTTTTTTTTTTAATATATATCGAGGATAATGGAATAAGCACTCATGTGCTTTTTAAATTAAAAAAAAATTTTTTTTTTACATCCAGTCCCCATGTGTATGCGGTTTTGTAAATTTTGTCATCTGTTCCCACCGGCACACAATGGTCTACTCTTTCGAAAAGTGGAACAGGATTTAACGTGTGCGCAAGATGTTCTGCATGCGTTCATTCGCACACAGGACCTTGGTTTATAGTCTCATCCGAAGGACTTTGACATTCAGTTCGATTTTTTTGTCAAACTGGGAAGAAAGGGCGAGGCTGGGAATCGAACCCAGAACTTCACGGTTTACTTGTTGGCAGGCAAACATCTTAACCATCCTGCCACCGTCCTTCCTAGAAAGCGAAAAGTCTCCGGGTCAGAAGTGTGTGGTAGTTCGAATCCCGTTTGGACTCGAAACTCCCCCCCCCACCCCTTCCCCCATTCAGTAGATCATGAGTGGGGGTCTGGGCGATAGTCTTTCGGATGAGACGATAAACCGAGGTCCTGTTAGTTACACATAATTATTTAGCCCACATAAAAGAACCCACGGCAATAAGAGAGTTGTCCCTGGCAAAATTCTATAGAAAAAAAGCCACTCTGATAGGGAAACAAAAACACAGTTGCAGACAGGAAAAAGAAAAAAAAAAGGAAGGCGCTGCTCTTGTGGTGGACGACGCGCTCTCCTCTGGGAGAGCAGCCCAAATTTCATGCAGAGAAATCTGCCGTGAGTTAAAGTGGTATAAATAAATGAAATAAACAGACATTATAGCTAGCTGAGTGGTTAAGATGGTCTGACTTATTAAATTCCGAAGGGGTCCAGTTAAGTCGTGGAATCAAATCTTGGTAGTAGTGTCTGGAGAATTCAAGGTGAGGATTTTCATGATCTTCCAGGTCAACTTAAAGTGCTTTGATTCCCATTGTGTATATACCATCTGACCTGGCCAAGATTGTCCTACAGGGAACAACAGTACAAGGAGGGAGACAAAGAGGCAGCCAGAGAAAATGATGAGGAGATAACATCACAGAGTGGACTGGCCTTGAGTGGAACGAATTGCTACGGAAAGTAGAGGACCGCTGGGAGTGGAGGAAGCTAGTTGCAAAATCTTCATTAGTGCCCCCACAAGAGCATACTGGACGGGTGAGAGGAGGTGAGAGGTGTATATACAGTGTAGACTATAAAATATGCATGCTAAAGATCTCGTAATACATGTCAGTGTCCGGTGGGTTACAGAAACTTAAGCATATCCAGCATGCATCCTGTACTACTAAAAGAAAAAAAGCTACTCTGAAGTCAGAATGTGTTGGATAAGGCGCCAGTAGATAGACTTCCTGCAGAGTTACAGGCACACGAGAAGACCAAGTATGCACATACCGCCTGGCAAGCGAATGCAAAGAAGAGAGAAGCTCTGGAAAGATGAAGTGAATCAGTACCATTACAGAGAGGAGGTGGGGGTGTAGACAAAATGGCTGTAAATGCAAATATCTTTCCCTTAGCTTTGGAAGGTAAGTTTACAATGTAAGTATATATGTTTACATTGCTGGTATTCCTGGAACTGAAGATATGTGTGCAAAAGAAGTAGAAGAATAAAAAACAAAAGGGGGGGACAAGGAGGAGGAAGAGAAGAAGACAAAAACAAATATGAAGAAGATGATGATGGAGAAGGATGAAGAGGATGAGGAAGAGAAGAAGGAAAATAAGAAGAAGGAGGAGGAGGAGGAAGAGAGAGACAAGAAGATGAAAAAGGTGATTATGATGATGATGATGATGATGATGATGATGATGATTGAGAAGGAGAACAAGGAGAAGGAAGAGGAGGAGGAGAAAAAGGTAAAAAGAAGAAGGTAAAGAATAGGCAGCTGAAATACTGCAGGTGTGTAAGATAATGCATGGATATGCATACTTTTCATTTTTAGTTTCTCAGCTTGAGCTGCAAGGTTTACCAACGGTGAGATTTTGCGTACGTGACTTCAGGGATGAACAAACACAGGAATACATATACTTTAGTAATTCAGCATTAATCACCTCCAATTATCTTTCTACTTTAAAGTAGTTTTACAACATTTTTTATATTTTACATACACTTGAATGAGGGTAACAGAATGGCAGACCACAAAACGAACGATATAGTTGCTTGCTCAATAAAAAGGATGTTGTGATTATGAATGCACAAGATGAACTACTACATACAGTGTTCTGGGACTCCTCCATGACCTTGACCATCCAGTTAACAGTGAAGTGGAGCCCTTCATCCTGATCCAGGGTGTTCTGCACAACCAACACATATGAAAACATTTATATCCGCGCACAGTACACACATGTATACATACATACATACATACACATAATACATCACCCAGCAAACATGCATGCATACACACAGATAGATACACACACTCAGGGATGAGTATAGACACACTTAAATCACAAAAGCAGGCATAGATGTAGACAAATACACAAACTGCCTGCATGTAGAAAAACAGAACTACTTCTTCTTTGTCCAAAACTCAGGCACCAACTATTGCTGTCTGTCATATGAACAAAAATGTGTTGTGCTGTCGTTAAGCACCTGACAAGTCAGGCCAAGTGCATCCGTCTTAAGCGTGGGAGAGAAATGGTATCTTCTAAGTCTTTCTGGAAGAAATGCAGGAGAAATGAACCAAGAAGACAGAAAATAGACATGAAGGGGAGTGACAGGAAGAAAAGGAACAAAGCAGAAACAAAGAGAGAGACAGAAAAGAGGGAATTCCTCGCACAGAATTTCCAGGAGGTAAGGATGCTATTTATACTGACAAGACCCCCGATATCCTCATTGGAGAGAAAAAGCAAACGTAAAAAGGGGTTAGACAATGGATTTTAAATTCTGCTGCTAAAGCCTGGATATTTAACTATCTCTGTGATGGGTGAAAAGACAGTCACACACCGCTATCAATGTTGAAAGGCATGCTTGTGACAATGAAAGCACAGAGACTAACCTGTTTAGCAATCAGGAAGATTTCAAAAACAGCAGAGATGGACACGTGGATGTACTCTGACAGCAACTGGTACAGCTGAAAAACGATAAAAACGCCAATTGCTTGAAAATCTGAAACACTGGTAGATTGTGTGATACAATGTTGACAGGAAAAACAGAAAATAAACGACAAAGTTATACTTGTCAATATAAAGATATAAAACAGAATTACCCCCCCCCTCCAACCCCCCCCCCCCCCCCCCCCCCCAAAAAAAAAACAACAACAAAAACCCCCCAAAAATTTCAAATAAACACAACTGCTATACTAACATCATTATCTAAGGGAGATAGCTCCTGAAGAGCACAGAGATTATTTCCCATCTGCCTTTTGAGACGGCCCACTCTCATAGCCCTTTGTTGTGATGAGGACATATGTGGAGAGAATATTTTCTTATCTACTATCCTACCAAATTCAGTGTTTATAGAGGAAGAAGTTTCCTAGAAAGTGATAATGTAGTAAAATATCGATAATTTACTACTGGCACACAGGCAGATCTATACTACACACACACACACACATACACACACACACACACACACATGCACGCGAAGACAACTGTGCCAAAATGAATACAGACTCACTTTTGTTTACTTCATCACGGATTAAAACAAACAAACAAACAACCAGCATTGAGCACCTTCTGTTACAAATGGTAGACATAAGGCATACAAAGGGGGAAGGAGGAAAAGAGAGGGTGTTATCAATACAAACAATGGCGATAAAAAGCCTTCTTCTGGCAAGCCACAGTTTAGGTGTTGAATGAAATGTAGACGTAGTTATGACGCAAAATGTATGCATGCTAATTAAACTTTTCAGAGGCGTGCTATATTGGGTTTATCTAGAATCTCAAAGGGATTTCTGAATGACAGTTCTGTAGGCTCCTATACAACCATGGTGCAGTAAGTCCTGCTATACATTTTGTCAAAATGAAGAAGCCTGAGTATGACAGAATGAAAAACAAAAAGAATTGCAAAGAATGCCCTAACCATACACACAAACACACACACTGACATACACACACTGACATACACACACACACACACACACACGCCACGCACACACACGCACACACACACACACACACACATGCATGCAAATTGATTTAGATATGCCTGAATTTTTTCTTTAATTCAGAACCAATATGATTCAAATACTGTTCATTTCCTTTACACTATACATGCAGATCTCTTGAGTTCAAACTTCATAATATTATAAACATTATACAGATATTCAAACCACGTATGGACAAACAGAAAGAAAAACAAACAAACAGAAAGAAAAACAAACAAAGAAAACAATGAGCAACAAGAGAAAGAAATGCATGGAAAGAAGGGAAAAAGAAATCTGAAACTAAGAAATAAGGGAACTGTAGTAATAACAATGGAATTTTTTTTTAAACAACAAAAAAAAACCCTGTATTTATTACCTCCAGCTACACAAATAGCCTAAATAGTAAATATAAAAGAAATCATTAATCTTGATAATTTTCCATATTTCTTTATTTTATTTATTGCGTGTGCATGTGTACAAACATGCACATATGCACACACACATGCACACACAAACACACACAGAGAGCATGCACATGATGTAATAAGAAAAAAACAACCGTAACTCCTTGGTAAACATTAGACACAGAGGATCTAGTTTCAAGATAAAATCATAATTTTTAAAAAAAGCATTATTCTTACAATTCCAATCATGACTAAATATATTTCAAGGAACCATCTACAGCTGTTACATTTTTTTTTCCAGTAGAGAGAATATGGAACAAATCTTCCTTTTGTATAAATATTGCCGTTAGTTATAACTTCTTCAAAAAGAAAATATAGGTACAATGCAATTTTTAATCTGGCAACAGTATTTTTGGATTTTTAGACATTATTTCATCAGAAACCAGATAGGCATATTAGTCCATTTCTCAGTACAAGATAGGTTACAGCAACACTAAAACATTTAGATAATGAATAACTATCCCCAAAATACCCCAAACATATCATTTCATCTTCATTCCTTTTTTAACACACTGGCGGTATGAATTCCTCAACAAACAAAACCAAATCAAACAAGACAAAACAAAACAAAGAAACAGTCAGCTTGTCTTCAGAACGCACCTTCACCACCCACTCTCAACACAGCAATCAGAACAAAACCCACATTATTACATCCATAATGATTTCAATACTGCTGGAGTACATTTCCACAGCCCCCTTTTCATGTCCATTCCTAGTAACACATCCATCCTGATATGCCACAACTCCACACACATTTCATGTAAGTTTCTATACATAAAACATCGACAGATGAAGAAGAGGCAAGAAGTGGATGTAAGAGCAGTTACGACAAATCTTCCAATCACTCCTCAGAGAATCACCTCCAAAATCAGAAAGGGAGAGAGAGAAAATGATGCCCTGTCACCACCATGCTGATGCAAACATGCTTTTTACTGAGATGTCCACTGTTTATCATTCAAGGCCATTGCCTAATGCAAGGAAGAAGAAGAAGCAGGAGGGAAACACACACACACGCTTTGACACAAACCTCTAATGCTGACAGACGAAAACCCTGAAAAAAGGGGTGGTGCTACATCAGCAGTCTGTATGCATACTGTCACCCATGTCATGATGCAGTTTTAGCACTTCTCAATTCATATTTAAAGTGTTGATCATACATACATGGCGTAACAAACACACTTCCACTCTTGTTTTATACATACTCAGAGACACTTCACAACACGTCCACAATTACTCACTCACACACACACTCACACACAACACATATGACAGCATGCACATACATGCATACTTCAACAAATAAGAATAGTTAATCATCTCAACAAGAAGAGAAATTCCTACAAACGCATACATATTTTTAAGCATAATTTCCCTACTTTAAAACAAAGAAAAAAATGAGGGAGTGTTTGTAAACTAAATTTAAGAAAAATGGCAATCCATGAAGAGAGAAAGTGGTTATCATAATGGTGAAGTTTAAAGAATTCCAGATGCAAAAATCTAACTTCTGGTAAACCTCAGACTCCAGCCACAAAAAAAAAGAAAAACATTGCCTTATTTTAAATTTTTTGTAATACAAGACCCCTTTTTTTATCAGGAAGAAGAACCTCAAAGTGTGCATGTATCCTACTTGTTTGTATGAAAGTGTAGTCCCACATGTTGGTGTGTGTAGGAGTACGTATTTGGATGTGCTTTTGTGAAGATATACTATTCCCATCTTAACAGCATCAATACTTCCATCTGAGAAAAATAACATGACACAATAAATACTCCTTTACTTCTACCTTATCATCAAACATTTTCCCCACTTTTCTAGCTATAAGAGGGAGCCAGTGAAAATCCTACAGGACACAAGCAGTACTAGACAAGCATATATATATATATATATATATATATATATATCATCCTCACCTCCCCATCTCTGTTCAGCGTGGTGTTGCTGCCGAACCTGTTCAGCTTGGACGGGGCTGACCAGTGCTTCATCAGCAGGATGTTTTTCTCCGGGACATTCAGAGCAGCGGTCAGTGCCGTCAGCAAATCCACTACATGTTTGCCCCTGAAAACATCAGTGTCACAAATAACCAAAAAATACAGAGACGAGGCAATCCTTTAAACTTTAGAATACATACTTTTTGTGAATATATTTGATATTTATACAGGCTTTTAATTTCTTTGAAGGCCCCAAGCATGAAAATTATCAAGAATATTTGTACCCAACATTTGGGGATAATTTTCTTGTGTATGGTTGGGTTTTTTCTGTTTTTTTCTTTTGCCATAAAGTAACCACATTCTGTCTTCACTGAAAGGATTCAAAATAGTTCTGCACTGAAATATATATGTATCCTTCTTAGTAGTAGTAGTATGTTCTTTCGAGTCAGAAGGCCCATAGAGCCGGAGCTTATCCCGGTTTCTGTAGCGTTAAGCGAACTGATGGTTTTTCACCACCCCTGTGACAGGACGCTAGTCTGTCGCCAGATACTTCCCCAGCAAAGCTGGTACCCACTTGTACACCTGGGTGGAGTGAGGAAAATAGGAGTAAAGTGTCTTTCCCAAGGACACAACACCGAGCCGAGCGGGGATCGAACCCGCGACCTCTGGATCACGAGTCGACCGCCTAAACCACTCGACCACGGTGCCTCCATGTATCCTTCTTAACTTTACTATAATTCTGTTTTCATTTAATTAGTAAATGACTGAATTCATACGTGTTATTTTTCATAAGGAGGAGGAAAGCTCTGGGGATTTTAATAGTAATAATAACAATATATGGAATTTGTATAGTGCTCAATATATCTTGTAAAGCAAACAAATCAGAGCACTTGCATTCAAAACATTCATATGTATGCAGCCATTCACAAAAGAATAACAGATTTTAAATTCTTACACACACACACACACACACACACACACACACCCCACACACAACACACACACACACACACAAACAAACACACACACACACACATGTATAAAAGTTATATCTTTCTTCTGTCCAACAAATCTGTCTTCGCTGAATACAACCTTTTGTCTACATCTGCAATGCATAACCTGTTTGACTGCATTCTAAATGACTGCAAAAGAGCAAAACACATACAACAACAACAACAAAATGACAGTCACCTCTCTGCTTTCAGAGCCTGATTCCGTGACACCAGAACTTCAGACTCCCGGAACATCAGACTCAAAGTTTTCACCAGGAGAATCACAAACCTGCAACAGATATAATTATTCTACCTGCAAATATACTGCAGACCACAGACACCCTCTGATATGAAAGTAACAGCTTTTTTAACATGTAGTTGAATGCACAGCATACTTTTCTCTAGGTCACAGAGTGGAACTGCCTTCATCTCAACACTAACACTTCAAGTATTAAGTATGATCAGAACCAAAGGAGAAATATGACGTCAGTTAGAGACTATAAAAATACAAGTATGTCACTTCAGAACAAATGTTAAAGTAAGACATGAATCATCAGCTAAGTGAGTTTACTGCAATTAACAGTGTATCTAAACTATAGCACATACTGCAATATTCATAAGGGGAAGCAACCACTGAACAAGAGTTATTTAAAACACTAAAAGTAGACAAGCTTTCCTTGACCACCAGTATAACAAAACAAATTGCTCTTCTTTACTTTCCTCTGATTATTTATTTATTTAATAATATCTGTTTGGCACTTAAAGCTGGTCAAGAATTTTTATGCCAGAAAGAGTGTAAGAGGATAAATGAGCAAGAACTGGTAAGTTTCATTAGGTTCATAAGGTACCATTGTTCTCTTCTTATGTTGTTTGTTTTTCAAAGGAGATGTAAACACACTCAACATTCGGATGCAGGAGACACTATACCTTCATGCACTGTTAGGCAACAAAACACTGACTACTGTCAAATATCTTATAAAAGAAAAAAGCACAATCGACATTGGACACTTTTTAAGTCAACACTACCCTGGTAAATCAACACATTTCTTTACCACCATTTTTCAGAATTAAAGTTAAAAAAAAGAAAAAGAAAGAAAGAAAAAAGAGAGAAATCAAACAATTGTATCGTTTTCAAGCATGCTAGTACAAAATGATAGCAAAGTAGGTTACAATATAGGATTCATGATCTGAAAAATGTGGGTACGAGCCTGTGCCAGAGTTGCAGTTCAGCTGTTCAATTGAGGGTTCACCCTCCACACTTACTCCAGTTCATCCACTCTCTGTTCCCGCCCGTCGTCAGTGTGCAGGTTGGCCTCTGTTCTGGGCATGTACTTCTGCAGCAGCTGGATCATCAGCCCTATGATGTCCCCACTCTGGAAACAGAAAATGACAAAACTGCATATCCATCAAAAACAGCTTTTCATCAGCAACACGCAATACCTGCAAAAGTGTACTGAGATTGCATGAGATTTATGCCAGTAAGTCTACGAGATTCTTTGACTTATGTTAATAAGTGTACCTATTCTACACTTATAAACAGGAAAAGTTTACTACAACACACAACACATCACGGGGGAAGGATAGCCTAGGGGTTTGAACATTGCGCTGGCAATTTGACAACCGGGTTCTTTTCCCGTTCAAGGGGGATTTTTTCCCTGGAGTTAAATCGTGCGACCCCACTCCCCCCAAAAGCCTTCGGATGAGAATAAACCAAGGCCCCATGTGCGAACGCATGCAGAACACTTTCGCACCGTTAAATCCTTTCCCCTTTTGTAAGAGCAGGCCCTGATGCAGGGGGAACAGATGACGATTGACAAAACCCCATACCAAAGGGGATGGTGTAAAAAAAAACACAGAAGTGCTTATTCCTTTCTCGATATAAAAAAATTAAAAAAAAAAAAAATAAATAAAAAAAAATAAAAAAAAATACACAAAATACACACACAGCACGCGGGTTTCCACATCTCACACACAAAACACACACTCACCACACCACACAACAAAAAACACACAGACGCCCAAACCATCGACCCACCCCCAGAGAAAACTTCTTCTGAGGAATTGCGTCGTGGGTGCTGCAGGTCGGGAAGAGCGGGAAGTAGTCCTCTGCTGTTGCTGGGCTCAAAAGCTGCTGCTTGCTGGTGAACAGATTCCCACTTCTCCTGCAAAGCCAGCACCTCAAAAACAAAAATACTTACCACAAAAAAAAAATCCCTGAAAAAAACGGGACAAGGATAGTCGGGGTCAGGACTCGCTTTCCCAAGCTGGGGTAAAGCAGCAATGAGCGTGGTTACCAAGTGGATGGGTGACTGCGTGCCTTGAGTTCAGTACAGTCCCTAAGTTCACCCAGCTGTAAATGCGTACCTGCCTCTTTAGGGTCAGGAAGGTAAAGCAGCGAGGGAGAGATGAGCACCACCCTCAATATGCTGGCCCCTGGATAAGTTGACATCTCTGACAACTCACTCCCCAATGACTACGTAAGTTATAGGAAAACCTGTACCTTTAATACTAAACTTAACTGATGCTTACTAAAGTCTTTGGCCTTAAAAGCTTTATCCTGATGTAACAAAGTGGAGAGAGATAAGCTCCAATCTGTGCAACAACCTTTGAGGCATGAAACACAATTAGAGCAGTAGAGAATGTGGCCCTTATGAAGGGGATGTATACATATGTATATTCTACAAATCACTGTGAAGGCATACAAGCCATTGTGTACGTTGCAAAAAGTCCAAACTACCACCCAAAGAAACAGATCCTTGCACAATTTCCTGATGTGTCCCAATTCCGGTAATACACAGTGCTCACTGCACTCTTGCTTCTTCCACAAGGGAAGCAATTACGACAACTCCCCCCCCCACCCCAGCATTGCATGAGGAGAAGATAAATTTTATAAATAATCAAACAAACAAGTACTTCTTCAACTGGTCAAACAAGAGCTCATAATTCTCCCCGCAAAATTATAATCTTAATAAAGGAAATTAGTAATTATGTAGTCAGAAAAAAAATGACATAGTAAGCTTACCTGATGAGGTTATTTTTTGGTTTTCCTCTATTAGAGCTTTGAGGTTCACCAATGGTGAGATTTTTGGATATGTACCACTGTTTTTTCCTGCTCCATTTAGGTAGCTGTATTCCAACTTTGGGATTGATGATTATAAAATTTGGGGGGCCTTTACAATATCTACTTTAAGGAAAATTTATACAAATTATCTGAGAAATAACAGTGCTGCTTCAACTTCTTAAACAATTGCTCATATTTTTTTCTGCATGAAAATGTAGAAACCTTATATAAAGTTTAAAAAAGCCTGATGTATTCACACACACCACACACACACCACACACACACACACACACACACACACACACACACACACACACAATCTCTCTCACTCATGTATACACAAATATGCACACAGACATGCATGCATGCATGCATGTGCACACACACACATACACGCATGTATGCACGTGCACGCACACACACACACTCCACCCCTAGAAAGTTACTTATACAACAACTAAATGTTACTTATGAATTATGGTTATCATTAAACTACAAAAAGAAGTTATGTAGGTAGAGTACATTTTGCATATATGCATGCATGCGACAATCTTAAGCCTGTTACAAGACAATTAACTGTTCCTTACAAAATTCTTGGCCCAGACCAAAAGCTGTCAGTTATTATTGATGTCAGCTAATTGCCAAGGCCTACATTAAAACGTTGTTATGTTGTAAAATGTTGTGTTGAGATTGCCTTCAGCCATGACAAGCTCTTAACATAACAACCCCCACTCTCCTTTGTTAAAGGAGAAAAAAAATCCTCTGAAGTCGGAGTATGGCTGCCTATATGGCGAGGTGCTTGACAAAGAGTCATACACGCAAACTTCTCATCCAGTGTACTTCCTATCTCACAGAGATTCCCAGGTGGGATGAGTGAGCCAGAGTGCATGTTCTGGGTGACCCCCAGGGTGTAAAGCTGGGGAACGCACAACAACAACACAACAACAACCTTACAAAATTCTGTCCAGAAGAGAAAAAAACAACAACAAAGACAACAAAAAAGATAAAAACACAACAATAACATACACAAAAAAACCTCCCCACTCTCAAAGCCTAACAACTATAAAAGCAGGCAGAATAAAAGGGAAAACATTGATAACACCATGTATAAACCCTCAAAGGAAAGAGCAGCACATAAATCTGTGACTGTACACACTATGCAATATTTACAATGTTACTCTCTTTTCCTTCAGGGAAATTACACATGATTACTAACACTAACAGATACATACGTCAATCACTGATGAAAATTAACTAACAAAAAATATGAATCTACAAAAAATGTTTAAAGCCATTAAAGAAATTAAGAAAACTGAACAAGCATGACAAAGATAAGGAATTTAACTTTTGTCTAGGAGGGCAAAGGAAAAAAAATCATAATAAAGCATTATCTTAAAGTTCCAGTGTAAAACTAGGAAAAAAGTAAACTACATGGAGAGAGACAGAGAAGGCAGGGAGGATAGAATGAGAGACAGAAGGGGATGGAGGAAGGAGGGGGGGGGGGGGGGGGGGGGGCGATAAAAGAGAGTATGAGAGAGAGAAGAATGACAGACAGACAGGCAGGCAGGCAGACAGGCAGGCAGGCAGACAGACAGACAGGCAGGCAGGCAGGCAGGCAGGCAGGCAGGCAGGCAGACAGACAGACCGACCGACCGACCGACCGACCGACAGACAGACAGATAGAAACATACAGAAAGAGGATAAGTCTATGGAAATGAAAAAGGACAGGATGTTGGGACAAAATCAACAAACACAAACACAGATAAAAAAATAAAATAAAATAAAAAGAAAGAAAAAAAAAGAGAACCAGTCGGGCTATCAGAAAGGAGAAACAGAGCTCCAGAGCCCAAACATCAACTTAGCCCACCTTTCCCCAGCAAACAAACAGTGGCACCCTCATTGGTGGCCTAACATTGATTTACTTTCAAGGAGCAAGAGCTTTAAAGTGCAATATGAGCATGGATGATGCCGTGTGAGACATAGTTTTTAAAAGTAACCAAAAGGGACATAGATGTAAAAGAAATACAAAACACAAAAGTGGGGGGGGGGGGGGGGGGGGGGGGGGAACACCACTGAAACAAGTCTACGATATTGTTTTAAAGGGTATTTCTAAACACTACTTTACAGAGACAAATTTGACCCTCTGCCACAAAATGAGTCCCACTGTACCAGGGGTCAATTTTTAATTGTTAACATGTAAAAAACTGTTCAACTTTTTTTCCTAAAGAGATTAAGAATTGAACTATTCTATAAAAAAAGTTATTACAAATTGAAATGCTAGACTCCAGGAACAGACAAAATGATAAAATGACAAACTAAATAGGTGGTGATAATGAGGGTTTAGGAGGCACCGTGGTCGAGTGGTTTAGGCGGTCAACTCGTGATCCAGAGGTCGCGGGTTCGATCCCCGCTCGGCTCGGTGTTGTGTCCTTGGGAAAGACACTTTACTCCTATTTTCCTCACTCCACCCAGGTGTACAAGTGGGTACCAGCTCTGCTGGGGAAGTATCTGGCGACAGACTAGCGTCCTGTCACAGGGGTGGTGAAAAACCATCAGTTCGCTTAACGCTACAGAAACCGGGATAAGCTCCGGCTCTATGGGCCTTCTGGCTCGAAAGAACATACTTTTAATGAGGGTTTGGGTATTTTAAAACATGTTTTTAAGGTAAATGGGAACAAAGTTTCACCTTCATACTTCAGTATATGGTAAAAGAAGGCTTATATAGTTTTATACTCAATCAAAATCTCAAAACTGACAACCTGACCCCCAACCTACCAAAAATCACTCCTACTCCTAGTGAAAAAGTGGGTCAGGTGCAATCTGACTCATTTCCTGGCAGAGGGTCACGAATAATAACATTGATAAACTGAACACTACCTAAGTCCTCTAAAGCCAGTCTAAGACATTGTTTAAAGGAAATTTCCTACACACTACTTTACATAAATGAATAAAAACGGTGAACTGAAAAAACATATTATAACCTCTCTAACACCATCCAAAGAAATTGTTTAAAAGTCATTTCATGCATCAAGAGATTAATAACAAGAATGAATTAAAAACCATTGAAGGTCTCACCTGTAGACGAAAATGTTAGGGCTAGGAAAGGTTGAAGAATAATCAGAAACATGAAATGTAAAGAAATTAGACAGCTTTCTACAAATTCAAGAGCAAAAATTATGAAAGTGATATTTCCTAGTCTCTCATAACCTCATGTATTAAGTACTATTTATTAGCGCTTTGATTTGTTTGCTTTACAAGATTCAGCGCTATAGAAATTCTATACATTATGATGATGATGATGACAATGATGATGATGATGATGATGATTATTATCAAAGAAGGCTGCAGTTTTATTGATAAACTCCAAACAACAAGCAAACTGCTCAACACATAATTTACAGGCACTAGAGAACATGACAACATGATCCCTTTTTGTCTTTCTCTGTCCACATCTTAATCTCCTTGTACATGACTATCCAAAGAATTGGAGCATGTGTGTTGATGCCTGTATGCAAGAATGCATGTGGGAGTGTGTTGCAAGTGACCATATGTGTACTCTTGCGTTTTCATATGTGAAGGCATGTACACATAAATATATTCTTTTTTAAAAATCTTTTATTTCAAGAATAATGAATAACCACTTGTGCGCTTTTTATATCCTGTCCCTGTGTGTATGCAGTTCTGTCAATTTTATCATCTGTTCCTACCAGCACACAGTTTCTTTCTCTTCTAAAAGAAGAAACAGGTTTTGACATCTGTGCAACATGTTCTCATAGTCTCATATGAAGGATATATGAGTGAGTGAGTGAGTGAGTGAGTGAGTGAGTGAGTGTGTGGTGTGTGTGTGTGGGGGTGTGTGTGGTGTGTGTGTGTGTGTGTTGGGGGGTGTGTGTGTGGGGTGTGTGTGTGCATGTGTGTGTGTACATGCATGAGTGCATGCATGCATGTGTGCATGCATGCATGTGTGCATGTCTGTGTGTGCTTGTGGCTTGAGAGCATGCACATATATATACATGCATCTATACACATGATACATAAAAGAGCAAATGAATAGGCAGAGTCAGAGGGCTGAATTAACTGTGCACAGACTCTGTTATCATTTCTGTTTTACATAAGAAACTGCGAACACTCACTTCCAAAGTGACTAACTATTGTGGCCAGAGGAAAATGTAGTCTAACAAGTCGGTCAGTGTCTGTCTTACCTTTGGTTCTTGGACCTGAGGAGCACAGAGCTGCCATCCAGCAAGTCTTCACTGGGGTCCAGGGTTAGGGTGGCTTTCTGACAGGACAGAAGATTAATGTAACCATTCATCTCTTTGTCTCTCTACCTCTCTGTCTGTCTGTCTGTTTGTGTCTGTCTGTCTATTTGCCTCTCTCTCTCTTTCTTTCTCTCTTTTTCTCTTGCTATCAATCTATCTATCTCTAACTCACTCATTCTCTCACTCGCTTGCTCAATCACTCACTCTGTGTCCTTTTTGTGTGTGACAGATACACAAAACCATCATTCCGCTAACACACAGTCAAAGCACCAGTCCACATCTGTGCATATGCATGTGTACACATACACACACACACACACGCGCGTGCGCGTGCGCACATTGACATTCACTCCCACACACTCACACACACAAACGCAAACACACACACACACATTTACAGATGGCTTGATGGAAAAAAAAGCAAATGCATTGCTTATTCAATGTACCATCTGGAAAAAAAAATTTGACTTGACTTAAAAAACAAACAAACACCAAAGGACTGCATGACCTAGGTGCTAATGAACGACTCACAATAAGGTAGTTCTTCCAGGCCCCTCTCAACAGCATGAGGATGGGGGAGGAGGAGTTGAGCAGGTAGATGTGCAGCACCGTCTGGCGCTGCTCGCTGCTGCCAGAGTCCACGGACAGGCTGTGCAGCCCAGTGGTCGACCCACTCAGCTCTGACGGCAGGCTGCAACCACACACAGTCATGATTTAGCATTGAGGTAATAGCAGTGGAGGAAAACAAGTGCAGGTAACCGCTTACAACTTCTCAAAAATGTTAAAAGTGATTTATCAAAGATTCAATTTTAAAAAAAAAGAAAAAAGATAAGACTATAGAAAATAATCTCTTTCAATGACAGCGCTTTAGGCATTTTTGAGTAAGAACCATGCCTTTGGCCTGACCTGACTCGAGTTACGGCTCCTGGATAAGCCTTTGTTAGAGGTCCTACTCACAGTCATGATTTCAGTGAAAACAGGCTGTTCCTTGACTTTGCCACTGAATCAATGAAGAGTTCTCACCTGCAGTTGTTAATGTCATGCTTCCTTACTGGACACAAGCTTTAGGGCTATTCACAATGCTTTTTCAAGTGGGCTGATTTGTATGCAGCATTTTTCCTGATTCACCTTCTTTGCCTCACCCCACATTTTTTTTTGGTTAATGACTGGGAGTTCATATCTCAATGTTTCTGTTCAGGGGTGGGATTTCTCCCATGACTTCCAATTCCTTTCTTATTTTATTTCTAACATCATGAGGATGAATGGTTCTGGACTGGATGTTTTTCTGAAGTAACTTTATGTCCAGCATCTTTTTAACTGTCATGAAAGCAGTGCCAAGATGATTCAGTTTCAGTTTTTCAAATTGTCTCTCAACCTGTATGACTTTATGATGAGGGAGAAGTTATGTTTCTGTGCTGGGTACATCTCTGTGAATGCATGGACATACTCTCATACACATACTTCAAAATGCATATTTACACACCACACTTTTCCCTAATTCACCCGGCCATGAACTGTGAGCTGGGAGCCAGTTTTTTGGATGAGATGATAAAGTATAGATCCTTGTGTAGCATACATTTAGCAATAACAAAAGAACCCATGGCAAAAAGAAGATTGTCCTTGGCAAACTGTGTAGAAAAAAAGCCACTCTATAGGGAAACAAATAGACCTACAGACATGAACAAAACTGGGTGGTAATGCACCAATAACTAAGCACTCTCCCCATGGAAAGCAGCCCAAATTTCACACAGAATACCCTGCCTTGACTGGAAGTGTTATACAAGGGTACACATGCATACACGGACTCAGTTAATTCTGATTCATGTGATTCTAAAATCATTCTCTAAATACGAAAAATAAACTTACTTCATTCCATGTGAAAAAGCTAATATAAAATCTCTGAATCAAACCTGCATTCTCTACAAATTTACTGTGAATAAGCAGCATAAAATCAAGATAAGCCAATGCTGAAAAAGACTAGACACACAATCACGTAAAACAACATAAAACAAACATTTTGTGGTGTGCTATGCTCCGTCATATTATACTGTCATGATATATACCATGTCAGACATGTTGTATCATATTGTTACACTGCATTTATAACCATGTGTTGCTTTGCACTGTGCTGTGTTGCTTCCTGCAACATCATGCAAGAGTTCTGTTGCATTGTGTCACATCACAATGTGGCAGAGCACCGCACTGAATTACACTATGTTGCACTAGTACAGCCTGTGCTGCTATCCAACACCAATCTATTTTGTTCCAGATTACCTGCCCAAGCGATCAATATCCAGAGAGGGAGTACCACTGCGTGATCCCATCCCTCCCACAAGGGAAGAGCGCCGACTTGCACAGGATTCACGCCCATCATCGCTTATCGTACTGACAGCTACATTAGGAATGCTGCTCTTCACGTTCTCTGGCATCTGAGCCTGGCAGAAAATGCAACATCACTTTTGTCTCAGCTGGCATCCAAAGTTTTAAAAATTAAAAAAAAAAAAAATTTCAATACGTTTACACATTTATAACAATCACAGCAGGCATCCAACATGTTTTTTGAAACTTAAATAATTTCATTACGTTTATAACTTTTTAACAACCACTAGTCTCCTTTCATTTGGGGGAGGGGCTCGCACATAATATTGTCATCAGGCATTTGTCTTCATTCATTACAAGTGATCTGATGGGGGGGGTCGGGGGGGGGGGGGGGGGGGGGGTCGCACACAATACTGTCATCAGGCATTTGCCTTCATCATTACAAGGGAAGGGGGGGGGGGGGGGTCGCACACAATACTGTCATCAGACATTTGCCTTCATCATTACAAGGGAAGGGGGGGGGGGGGGGGGGGGGGGGGGGTCGCACACAACACTGTCATCAGACATTTGCCTTCATCATAACAACTTATCTGAAAAAAACAGTTCTCTGTGCTAATCTTTCCTTCTAAAATTGAATCATATGTATACTGTATAACATGATATGAAAACTCTTTGGCATAGGAAAAATCCATTTTCCATTTTGTGGATATTCAAACACATAACAAGTGTGTGTGAGCATGAGAGAAAGCTCTAAATAGTTTTACTCATAAAGAGGCCATTAGGCCATACATGATAGGGGTTGCTTAAATCAATGATTAATAATAAGATAACATCACAAAGTACAGCTGTGACACACAACGAGCATGAGAGAGAGGGAGGGGGGGGGGGAGAAGAGAGAGAGAGAGAGAGAGAGAGAGAGGAGAGAGGAGAGAGAGAGAGAGAGAGAGGATGAGAGAGGAGAGGAGAGAGAGAGAGAGAGAGAGAGGAGGGAGGGAGGGGAGACTGACAGACAGAGAGACAGACAGACTGAGTGAAACAGAGACACAGAGAGAAACAGACAGACAGACAGTGTTTGGTACCAGCCTGTATAAATCATTAAATGGAGGATTTAGCGAATCATTCCTCAGATTATGGGGACTTAAGGGAAGTAGGGGAAAATATAGGAAGACAGAGAGATAAAGACAAAATAAAATAGGTTACAAAGAGAGATTAGGGCCATGTAGCAACTTTTCACAAAGATAGCACCTCAAGTATCACACAAACAAATCTGTCATGACAAGAAAGTAACCGAACAAAGCAGAATCTAACAGAACGGAAGAATACAGAATCAAATAATAGGACAGAACAAAACACAATGTAATAAATACTATATAACAGTAATCAATACAAGTTTACAACACACAACATACAATGAAAAACAAAGAATTAAACAAAATATTCTTAAATACAGTCTTGGATAAGTGAACATAATTAAGTGAATCAAATGGAGAAGGAGGATCATATTGATATCAGTGGGTGTGGTGGCTACCACCGTACCCAGTGATGCGAGCAGGTGAGACAGGTGTGAGATTAGTGAACAAGCTCCCATAGACATGCACAAACCTCCTGCATCAAAAACAGAAATGGAATACTCTTCTTTAAACGCTCAGACAGCAACTATTGTTGTCTGTGATATGAGCATTGTGCTGTCATTAAGCACCTGACAAATCAGGCCTAGTGCTTTTGAATTCAGCACAGGAGAAAATTGAACTACAAGGAGGTGACAGGAAGAAAAGGAACAAGGCAGACATAAAAAGAGGGATAGAAAAGGGGGAATTCCTAGCACAGGTGAGGATGCTATTTATACTGACAGGCCTCAGGCATCCCAATGGGGGAAGGTGGAATATAAGGTGTTCATATCAAGGAGGGAGTGAAGCAGAATAGCTTTGTGTTTAGAGATTTACACCCATGATCTGATGGCAACTGATAGTGTGGCTTGAAGTCTCCACTGAGGCGTCCGGTTGTGGAAGTTTTCCTTTCCTTGAGTTAACACTACTATTGACACTACTCCCCCAAGTCTTTCAGGTGAGACTACATAAACTAAGGTTTTATGTGCGATCACATGCAGAACCTCTTGTACACAAGTTAAAACCCCACCATCTGCCAGCTGTGGCCAGTGGAATGGATGAGCAAATACACCCAGCATGCATCCTGACCTGGAGAGGGATGGGCTCCACCAGGTTCAACTTGCCCATGACACAATGCCAGAAAACATCAGTGCAGTGCCCCCATCTTCAAGACATTAAGGAAAAAGTCAAGTCAAACCAAGTGAAATATAATATCAATCTGTATTCTCTGATTTTTTTTTTAAAAACCATCAGCAACATGATCTCACCTTTGTGGGGAAGACGGGTGGGTCTTCAGCGGGGGTCTGAGTTATGGGAGCCACCTGACTCCTGGCCCCCCAACACCAGAATGGAAAACACAAGCATCGAGCTTTCCTTGAAACTGCCTTCTCGGTGCTCACAACCACCCCCGTCTTCTCCGACTTTACATCCGGCTGTGGCACCACTGTTTCAAAGGCCCCTGTTTTGGGGTGAGGGGGCAAGGGCCGCACAGAAATCTGGGAGTTGTTGAGGCTGTTTGCAGAGGACTGGGGTAGGCTGCGGGAGCTGCCTTTTTCCAAACTGGACTGAAGGTTGGCACTGTGACTGGCTCTCACGACCGACAGGCTGTCCTCCTCAATGTCCTCCAGCATGTCCTCTTCAATCTCCTCCTTCAGAGACCGCAGGATGCTGTCAGACTCCCAGTTCTCATTGATGGGGACTGCCTTCTTCTTCTTTTTGTTCAGGTTGGTTCGGCCTTCCCGCTGGGAGCAGACCGAGCCGCGGCTGGTGGGGCGACTGCGAGGAAGGCTGCCGGAGCTCTGGGTGAAGTACCCCACATCCTCAGAGCCATCCACGGAGGATGCGTATCCCAGCGGGGTGGAGTTGTTGGAGCGGTCCCCAGAGTGGAGGTCAACCACCGACCCCCTCGGGGAGCGGTAGCGGTTGCGCCGCAGTGAGCGTCTGCGGGCGGGTTCATTGGTGACATGGGTGATGGCAATGTGCTGGGTGTTCCTCTGCTCCTCCCCACTGAGAAACTCCGGGTAATCGTTGACCTGTAACACAGACACCGAGGTTTGTCAAGTCCCTCCCTTCTTATTCTGTCAAGTCTTTCAGTCTGCTGTATAATAAGTTGATATAATCTTTTAGTAGCCAAAAAAAAAAAAGAAAAGGAACAAATCAATGTTTCTTTGTTAGTCCCTCAACACTATCCCTATATTAAGGGAGAGAAGCCCTCTTTCCCAGTACACGTGCACTGTGCGCATTTGTATGCTACCGTAACCCAGTGGTGGGTGATACAGAGGGAAGAGTTAGTAGATGGTTGGATATCCTATAGCGGGCTACCCTTAGGGAAAAGTTTAAGAACCAGCCATTGACTCCTATAAAATGTGATTATCACAATATGACAGCCACAAACTTTTTGTTCTAATAATCATTATTACTGTTAGATTATTTTAACTCTAATTATCTCTCTCTCTCTCTTATTTTAATTCTAATTACTCTCTCTCTCTCTCTCACTCCAAAAGACCACTAAAACTGGGAACCTTCTGGCTTATATATAATCAGCTAATGCACCTGGTTTGGTCAGCTTGTCTGACTCTGTATGCACTGAATGAGTGTGTGTGTGTGTGCATGTGTGTGTGTGTTTGCATGCATGTGTGTGTGTGCATAGATTTCATGTCTTAGTTTAGATCTGTACACTACATGTTTGTAGCTTTTCACAAACACACACACACACACACGCAGAACATCTTGCGCACACGTTAAATCCTGTTCTGCTTTTCAGAAGAGTAGGCCACTGTGTGCCAGTGGGAACAGATGACAAAATTTACAAATTTACATACACACGGGGACTTGATGTAAAAAAAGCACACGAGTGCTTATTCCATCATCCTCGATATAAAAGCTTAAACACACACACATGAACACATAGACAAAGACACACAGACACAGACAAACAAAAGGTATCTAAACGAACTAGTACTACGCAGATCATACATTCAAATTTCTTTCCAGCTGACTTACTAGTGCACGGTTCACTCAGGTGGAAGTCAATCGCATTAACACAGATGTGAAAATGTACTGCAGATTACCACCCCCTAAAGCTCTTAATCCTTTTCTCCCCATTGCCCACAGCCATTTACCATTATCATGTACATGCTACTAAAGCTATGGAACTGCTTTAAAGAACTGCTTTAAAAGCAAGAACCTAATGAGGCTTTCTTTTCCAGATAAGTCTTTTTATGTTGCAATATCAAGTGAGTAAGTGAGTGAGTGAGTGAGTGGGTGAGTGTGAGTGTGTGTGTGTGTGTGAGAGTGTGAGTGAGTTTTTATCTATTTATTTATTTTATTTTATTCTTTTATATTGAGGATAATGGAATAAGCATGTATGTGCTTTTTTACACCCAGTCCCCGTGTGTATGCAGATTTGTGAATTCTGTCATCTGTTCCCACCGGCACACATTGGCCTACTCTTACAAAAAGTGGAACAGGATTTAACATGTGTGCAAGATGTTCTGTGTGCATTCCTACGTGGGACTTTGGTTTATAGTCTCATCTGAAGGACTTTGGGGGAGAGTGGAGTCTGCACTGATGTTAACTCCAGAGGAAAATATCCCCTTGAACGGCAATCGAACCCAAGTCGTCAGATTCTGAGCGCAATGTTCTGACCACTAGGCTATCCCATCCCAGTGAGTGAGTGAGTGTGAGAGAGAGAGTGTGTGTGTGTGTTTGTGAAAATAAAAGGCCAAAGTCAAATTCTGATTTCCTGATCATCATCATCACTAGCCATTACACCCAGCGGTGTGTAGGGCAGCAACAAAGCGCTTCCACTCCTGCCTATTCTGGGCCAACCTAGTCATTGATCCCCAAGAGTGCTGCATGGCCTTCATCTCACTTTCTACAGTTCTTCTCCACGTTGCTTTTGGTCTTCCTTTCTTTCTCCTTCCTTCTGGGGTCCAGTGCAATGCTGTTCTTGTGATTGACTGTGGGTCTCTTCGGAGGATGTGCCCAATCCACTTCCACCGTCGTCTGGTGATTTATGGTTCCATGTCTTCTTCCTGCATCTCGTAGTAGGTCTTCATTGGAGATCTTCTCTGGCCAAAAAATCGGGAATTCTTCGCAGGCACATGGTGTGGAAGGATCGAAAGTTTGGTAAGATCCACTTCCGTCATCCTCCAGCACTCAGAACCGTACAGGAGCGTAGACACAACACAGCTCTGGTATAGCTTCAGCTTGGTGTTGGTGCTGTACTGAGTTGATCTCCAGATTTGTTCATCTCCCTAAACACATTCTGGCCTTGCCAGTCTGTTGTGGATGTCTTCTTTTGTGCCGCCCTCTGGTTTGATGATGCTGCCAAGGTATGTGAACTTGTCTGTCTGGCGCAGGTCAGTTCCATTCACTTTCACAGGGGCTGGTGTGTTCACATTGAGCGACATTGTCTCCGTTTTCTTGGTGCTAATACGAAGCCCCACTTGCTGTCCGAATGTTTGGAGTCTGCTGGAGTATGTTGGTGTGTGTGGGACAGCAGCGCCAGGTCATCCGCAAAGTCAAGGTCGTCTAGTGTTGAGAACAGGCTCCAGCGAATCCCTCTTGGGGTGTCTTCTGTCGTCTTCCTCATCACCCAATCAATGGCCAGATTGAGAGAACTGCTGACATCACACATCCTTGTCTTACTCCAGTCTTGACTTTGAAGACAGTGTTGCTATGGCCCACAGAGCATTGAAGTTGTCATAGAAGCTTTTGATAAGGTTGTTACCAGTTTCGATGGGATGCCATAGTGTCGAAGGATACTCCAAAGGCTGTCTCTGTGTATGCTGTCAAATGCCTTTCGAAGTCCACAAAATTCACATACAGTTGTCTTTGCCACTCTGTGCACTGTTCGATGATGTTTCTGAGCGTGAATGTCTGGTCTATACATCCTCGTTGCTTCCTGGAAACCTGCTCGCTCTTTCCTCAAAGCATCGTCCACAGCGTTGATATTCTTCTGATGATGACCTTGGCCAGTATCTTGCTTGGCACAGACAAAAGAGTGATTCCCTCCAGTTGTTGCAGTTGCTCAGGGTTCCTTTCTTGGGGATTTTGACTATCACTCCTTTGGTCCAATCATCAGGTACTTTTTCGTTCTTCCATGAGCTGTGAACAGTGGTTGCAGTATGTCAGCTGCTAGTTCAGAATCTGCCTTAAAACAGTTCGGCACCAAGGTTGTCCTGGCCTGGTGATTGCCGTTTTTGAGAGTCTTGATGGCAGCCACTATCTCTTCCTTTGTTGGGGGTTGACGTCATTGTTAAGTCTTTTGTAGCTTCTGGGATGTCGGCTGTCTCGTCAGGTGGTGGTGGTTGAGAACTTCCTGGAAGTGTTCAGCCCATCTTTTTTTGCCTTTCTCTGTTGTCAACAGTTTTCCTTGTCTGTCCCTGATTGGTCCCCAAGCGCTCCTCTTAAATTTGTTGCTTTACTTTCTTGGTGATCTTGTAGACTCTCCTTGCTCCCCTTGGGCCGCCGCCCTTTTGCCTCAGCTGCCAGCTGGTCCATGGCTTCTCTCTTGTCATGGGTGTGAGTCTCTTCATTTTCCCTGTTGCCTCTCTGTACAACTCTTCCTGCCTCTCTCATAGCCGTGGAGCCCTTTACTTGCTGAAGTCTTTTTGGTCTCTCTTCTTTCTTTGAGGGCATCGAGGGGTCTCTTGTTGGATCCAGTCATTGTTGGTCTTCTTCTTTTGATGGCCGATGTTGTCCTTGTGCTCTCAGTGTACGTTTACAGATCTGCTTCCATGTCGTATCTATGTCATGCTGTTTGTCATGTTCTGCAGGATGTGGAATCTGTTCCTCAGATCGTTGCGAATGCAGACTTCACGTTGGTGTCTCTCAATCGCTGGGTATCAAATCGCGCTTGAGGGATGGTCTTGTGTTTTTCTTCAGTTTCATTGGTTGTGTGCTGTCACCAGGTGATGATCGCTCCCAACTTCCGCACTTCGCTTGGTTCTCACATCAGAAGAGTTTCTTTCCATTTTCTTGATCTCAGATGGTCAATCTGGTTCATACCCTCTCCCATTCGGCATGCCCAAGTCGCTTGTGGATGTCCCGGTGCGGGGTAATAGGGTCCTCCTATCACTAAGTTGTTCATGGCGCAGAACTCCACAAGTCTTCCCGTTATCATTTCTGTTCCCCCCCGTGTTTTCCCCTGACTCTCTCATGTCGGTGTTGTCACTTCCGACCTTGGCACTGAGGTCCCCCATGATGACGATGAGGTCATGGCGTGGGCTTTCTCTGTCTGCAGCTGGTGGTAGAAGTCATCTTTGCTCTCATCATTGGGTGTTGTTGGTTGGTGCATAGCACTGGATGATGGTGATGTTGATGTGCCTTCCCTTCAGTCTCGCACTCATTTTGTCTGCGTTGATGGGCTTCCATCCATAAGGCATCGCTCAACGCCTTTCTTGAGGATGATGGCAACTCCCTCGTGGTGCTGGTCGTCATCTCTCCCGAGTAGAGGACGGTTTCTCCGGGTTTGGGGGTTTCCCTTCTCCGATCCGTCCCTTATTGCTTTCTCCTAGGACTGGGGGTTGAATTTTTATTTTAATTTTTCGGCCAGCTTGCCCGTCTCTACATGTCCCCGTTCCAAATTCTAGTTGATTTAGTTTTGGTGGTGTTCAGGTCTTCCTTTCTGTGGGAGTTCCCCTCGGGTTTGGCCAAAAAGCATTATAGAGTCCACTGGACTGGGAGGTCCCTTTGCACGCAAAAGTATAAATTTTCTTTGTTGTGTTCGTAACTGCTTTTTTTTACGGGAAGGGTTGTTTGCCCCGTGCCCAACCCCCCAAACCCGGAGGAGGGTTCCCCCTTAGTGCCCCTTACGACATGCTGGTTGGAGGGCAGGGATCTATTCTTGCAATGCTCGCTTTTTAAGCATAGGGGAGTCCACGGGGGGGATTTTCCCGATAGTGATTTTAAAAAAGCAAGGGTGCTTTTTTAAAAACAAGCCATCTATAGATCTATGAACAATTATCAACAGTACTGAACTATAAAATCATTACAACAAAAAAAAAAAAGATCAAAGAGCAAACAATACACTGTAAAAGACACACACCACACACAGGATTTTAAAAAAAAAAAAAAAAAAAAATCAAGCTGTATCGATTATGTTACCATAATTTCATTACATTATCCTCTGTGTGTGTGTTTCACTGTATGTGTGTGTGTGTTGTTGTTGCTTCGATTTTACGTCTGTTCACTCAAAGTGATATTAGACGATGGGAAGGGGAGGGGAGGGGACATTGATGTTGATGGTTGTGTGCTGTGAAATTGGTATCTGTTGCTAAATATCCTAGGCAGTATACAGAAAAAGGCTAAGCAAAGAGTGTATACGTGCTTCAGTACTTCTTAGCCTACATTTTATATAATTTTATCACACTAGTTACTCAATAGAAAAACTTAAAATCATCTCTCCAACAAACAAACAAACAAACAAAAAGAATGTGTGTGTGTGTGTGTGCATGTGCATGCGTGTGTGCATTGGGGGGGGGGGGGGGGGGGGGGGGGGTAATATATGTTTTTATATAAAGTCTTATAATTCTGGTTGGGTTTGTTTGTATTATTGTGCTTTTTTTCCCTTTAGCAATAACCATGATCTTCAAAAAGTTACAGTCATACGTGAACAAAATCTGCTAACCAGAAACATCTCATCTCATCTGTTCCCATAACCCCCTCCAGGATTGTTGGGGCACTGCAATGATGACCGTAGAAACCAGAATTATACATTTAGATAAACATGAACTTACTGTTTTTCAAACTGCATTTCACTCAATTCATGCATTGTGATTTACTGTCTTCTCTTTTCGACAAATGTTTCCATGCAGTCTCTACTTCCCCACACTCCCCATTTTTCAAAATGTTCACTGTCAGTCACATAAGAATGGATACATTCTTGTCACAATTTTACAATTTCACATAAAATATGTGGTGTAACTGTCATTGAATATTGACTTTTCAACACTCAGTGATCAGTGACATCTCTTTCAAAGAATAAATTTTGCGACATTCTATCTTTTCTTCTAAATGTCTTTTCAGAACATGCTCTGTGTCATGCTTTATTTCACAGCACACAAAGCCCTTTCCCAGCAGAGAGAGAGGGTAGCAAAGGAGGTAGCTCTGCTCTTTTATTATTTATACTGATTGCAGGCTGGGACAAAACAACCCAACACCCTATACCCAACAAAGAGCATAATTCAGATTATCAATTCTCCTGCACTTGTCTCTTGACAAGAGGAATAGCGGATCAATGCCATCTATTGACACAGGTCTGACTGACAATAAACGTGCAGGCCAACGCTTTCTTAAATGGCACTACAAAACGCTGCTGCAGCGCTGCTGTTTACGTGTTGCCAGCAGTTACCTGTTGAAAACAATGAGTGAACATCTCCCCTCACCTCAAATTTTAAATAGCCAGAAAATGAGCTTCAACCTTTTTTTTTCCATTCACCTGCATTTAATGATTTGTGAAGAATGATTTTAACATCACCTGGACTCTTTTGTTGTTTCTTTGTAAAACAAAATAAGTATATCCATTATATATATATATATATATATATATATATATATATATATATATATATATATATAAACTTTTTCTGGCTTACACAAATCAGAGCTATCTCTGTGGTAAATAGCTTTTTTGATAATAATGTATACAAAATTAACGATATACTCAATTTAACTATGCACCAACTGGTGCCAACGCTGAGTGGTTAAGACAGTTTGATTTCAAGTTCAACCCCATGGGTCCATGAAGCTGTGGGTTTGAATCTTGGCAGCATCTGGTGAATGAAGAGTGGGGATTTAAGTGAAGATCTGCCAGTGCCTTAATTCCATTGGTGTATAAATACACACATGCAGAAGATCAAATATGCACATTAAAGATCCTGTTATTCATGTCAGTGTTTTGTGGGTTACAGGAACATGAACATACCCAGCATACATCCCCGAGGTAGGAACGCGGCCACCTTCATGGTGGGCAAAAACAGTCGTATGCTTACAATCTCACCATTGGTGAACAGCAAGCTCTAGCCGAGGAACAAAAGATACATACATGATTTTTAATTCATAAATAAATAAATTACTAAGCATAACTTATTTCACACTACTGTGATTACAAATATGATGTAACCATTTTCATGGATAAATTTATGAATTAGATACAGATCTGGTAAAAACTTCTAAGTAGTATCTTTTTCCTGTCCTTTGTTGAATTACTTCTTTATTCAAATTATTTAGTCCTGATTTTATTTCATTTAGAACTATTCTGCCAAAATTACACCAAAGCAAAACTATATTAAAAAAAAATATATATATATAATATCGAAATGGAGCAATTTGTCAGACACAATTTAGTAAATGTGTTTATGCGTGCCTACACACAGATACATAAGCATGTGCACACGCACACACACATGCTTTGTTCTTCTTGTTATTGTTGTGTTGTTGCTCTAAGTGGTGATAGGTGATTATCATTATTACTGTATCACTACTATTATTATCATTATTATTGATTTATTTGTTTTACTGATTGTAATTGTGTGGATATATTCATTTTGGTGTTTTGATCCTGTTGTTTATTTATTTATTTATTTTATTTAAATAATTAAGTATGAATGTGAAAGAATGAGTAATATTGTAACCTGGTATAATTTGTTATTTTGACATTTTATTATTTTTATACTTCTTTAAAAAATAAAAAAAAGGAAAACATATCTATGTGCGTGTGTGCACAGACATGCATACATGTGTGTGTGCATGTATGCATGCGCATGTGTGTGCGTACATGTGTGTGTATATGTGTGTGTAGAGAGAGAGAGATTTGCGGTGTATTCTTTTTTTGCTTTTTTCTCATAGGTGTATTTTATGGTTATGGGTTGTCGAAATAATGTTGTAGTTAAATATTACTGATGAAGAAATTTTTGTTCCTAGATAGATGGCTTGATGAAAAAAATGCAACTCATTGCTTATTCGATGTACCATCTGAAAATAAAATGTTTACTTTGACTTAGAAACAAAACACAGAAAGAGAGAGAGAGGTGAGGAGGGAGGGAGAGAGAGGTGAGGAGGGAGGGAGGCAGGGAGGGAGGAACAGAGCAATATTAGCAAATATTGGAGGTAATATATAAAGCTGAGGAACTGTCAAAACAGAAAGAGAGAGCTTGTCAGAGAGCGAGAGAGAGAGAGAGAGGGAGACACAGAGAGAGAGAGAGAGAGAGAGAGAGAGAGAGGAGAGAGAGAGAGGAGAGAGAGAGAGAGAGAGGAGGAGAGAGAGAGAGAGAGAGAGAGAGAGAAATACAAAATTAATGTAAAAATTTTTTTTTTCTGGGCATGACTCCAGCCACAGTAAACCTAATACTGGCAAGGCTTCACACTCCTTGCAATCACCTAAAGATTATAATCAGAAATTTGTGCCCAAGGCTACAATTCCGTGTCCAAGTACAGTGAGTAGTGTCCACATCTCACAAGGTTCCATAGTGTGTCACTGTGCTTAGAACTTAAAGAAACTGATATTGTATGTTGCAACTTTTTATTCATTAATTTGTTTAAAAATCAGATGATTTTTGGTGTGTAAGGAGAAGACACTCTGTGTTTGCGAGTGTGCGTGCTTGTATGTGTGTATGGTGTGTGTGTGATTAAAACATGTTTCATAGAATGCAAAATCCATACACTGATACAGTACCATCCATTCCTTACAGTTTACAACAGTAAGAGCAAACAGAGCCTGCACTGTACTCAGTCAATTGAAAACACATAGTAAGCAAATGCTTTGATGGAAAAGGGAAACTTGCAAGGATAAAGATGGTCAGTCTTTTTTTTTTCTTGGCTTGACCTCCAAGGGAGGGAGTAAACCCAATCAAAAAATCCGACCTGGAGAGGGATGGGCTCCGCCAGGTTTGATTTGCCCAAGATACACCAATGACAAAGACAGCCAGAATTTCCATACCGGATCGGTCGTCGCCCGGGTTACCAAGGACCGCACCTTCTGTTGCTCATCAGGACAGAGGTCGAAAGTATGCTACTGATGTAAAACGCAACAAAATCCGTGCCAGAAACAACACCATCATTGGCACATGGAATGTACAGACACTAAGAGCTGCAGGCAAAGTGGAAGAACTGACACATGAGATGTCCAGATATCAATGGCACATCCTTGGGCTCTGCGAAGTCAGGTGGAAAAACATGGGAGAAACAACGACCCAGGAAGACCACAAATTATACTACAGTGGAAAACAGGATAAACAATGAACACGGCGTGGGGTTTCTCGTTCACAAAGACATCATGAACACCGTCATGAGCTGTCAGCCTGTGTCCCAGCAGACTTATTACATCCGCCTGAGAGCAACCCCCTTTAACATAACTGTAGTACAGGCATACGCCCCTACATCAGACTGCACAGATGAAGCCATAGAAGACTTTTATGACCAGCTACAAGAGGTTCTGAATCAAACTCCCAAGAAAGACATCCTCGTTGTGCAAGGTGACTGGAACGCCAAGGTAGGGAGAAGATGCATGGAAAGATTGGGAGGGCGTTTGTGGGCCACATTGTAATAACCAATCAAATGAAAGAGGCTTGAGACTCTGGAGTTTGCCAGTAACAACCTCCTCCAGCTAGTGAATACACTTGGCCCACACAAGAAATCCAGAAAATGGACATGGCATAGCCCAAATGGAGAACACCACAACCAAATAGATTACATCATGGTGAAAAGACGGTTTCAGTCTAGCGTTAACATCGCACAGACACGAAGTTTTCCAGGAGCAGACATAGGGAGTGATCATGATCTTGTGATGATGACTTTCCGACTACGTCTAAAGAAAATCCACAAGCGGAACAACATCAGGATCAATTTGACCTCGAGAAGCTGAAGGACCCAGAGGTATTAGAAATTTTTCAAGCAAGGATAGGTGGAAAGTTTGCAGCACTCACTGTGATAGACTCAGACATAGATACACTGATGAATAGTTTCAATACAGCAGTGACTGAAACAGCAAGCGAGCTTCTTGGAAACACCGACCAGTCAAAAAAACCATGGGTCACACCTAACATCCTACAACTATGCGACAAGCGTAGTTAGAGAGTTGAAGAAGAAGAAAAATGAAACAAAAGAAAGAGCAGAACAATATAGGGCAGTCAACAAAAGAATCAGGAAGTCCATGACGGAGGCAAAAGAGAAATGGATCGGTGAACAGTGCCAAGGACATTGAAGAGAACATCAAGAAAAACAATAGCAAGAAAGCATATCAGCTGGTGAAAGACCTGACTAGCACAAAACAGGGAAAAAGGTTTAACAATCCAAGACAAAAATGGGAAGTGTCTCACTGACGACCAGGATATTCTGAACAGATGGACAGAATACTGCTCCGACCTGTATAACTATAGAACCGCAGGAGATCCAGATGTCCTTAATGTACCAGCAAGCAAAGACACAGACAGTCACCCTATCCTCCGAGAAGAAGTGGAAACAGCAGTCAGATCGCTGAAAAAGGGAAAGTCAGCAGGGGCTGACAACATTCCAGCTGAGTTGGTTCAAGCTGGAGGGGAAGCCATGATCAGCACTCTACTAAGAATCTGCAACAAGATCTGGCAGACAGGAAAATGGCCAACACCATGGACACAGTCACTCATCATCACCCTCCCCAAGAAAGGAAATCTACAACAATGCCATAATTACCGCACAATCAGCCTCATATGCCACCCAAGCAAGGTCATGCTGCAGATAATATTGAATAGACTGAAGCCACAAGCAGAGACCATCATTGCTGAGGAACAAGCAGGTTTCAGAGCAGGGCGCAGCACAAAACCGAACAGATATTCAACCTCAGAATACTATGTGAGTGGTACCTTCAACATCAACAAGACCTTTACCACGTATTTATCGATTTTAAGAAGGCATTTGACAGGGTGTGTGCATGCAGCTTTGTGGGCAACCATGAATTTGTACAGCATCAATGCAAACCTGATCAGAGTCATCAAACAGCTGTACAGCGAGGCCACCAGTGCAGTGTACTACAACAACAACATTGGAGAATGGTTTCAAACAACAGTTGGAGTAAGGCAGGGCTGTCTACTCTCACCCACTCTTTTCAACATCTTCCTTGAGAGAATCATGGCTGATGCACTGGAACATCATGAAGGATCAGTCAGCATTGGTGGCAGAATGATCACAAACCTCCGCTTCGCAGATGACATTGATGGAATAGCAGGATCAGAAAAAGAGCTTCTCAGCCTAACAGAACACTTGAATAAGGCCTCCAAAACATACGGCATGGAAATCAGTGCAGAGAAGACCAAACTGATGACTAATAACACCAACGGCATTAGCACTGATATCAGGGTTAATGACCAGAAGCTGGAAACAGTTCAAAGCTTCAAGTACCTGGGAGCCATTGTATCAGACCAGGGATCCAAGCCAGAAGTAGTATGCAGGACTGCACAGACAAATAAACAGCTTTGTCAAAACTAAACACCATCTGGAGAGATAAAAATATCTCACTTATCTCCAAGATCAGACTAATGCGCTCCCTTGTCATATCCATATTTCTGTATGCCTGTGAATCATGGACCATGACTGCAGATTTGGAGAGAAGAGTACAGGCGATGGAGATGAGATGCTTTTGGAGACTCCTTGGCATCTCCTACAAAGACCACATAAGCAACGAAAGCGTGCATAACAGAATCCAGCAAACCATTGGACCCTATGAGAACCTTCTAACGATCGTGAAAAAACGTAAACTTAAATGGTATGGGCATGTCACAAGATCCAAAGGACTTGCAAAGACAGTTCTACAAGGCACTGTCCAGGGAGGAAGAAGAAGAGGCAGACCAAGAAAGAGCTGGGAGGATAACATCAGCGAATGGACAGGCCTAGAACTCAACAAAACCCTGAGAAAGGCAGAACAGAGAGAGGAATGGAGGGAACTGGTTGTTGAGTTTTTGAGGGTGCCCCCACGGTCGGCAGACTACGGGACAGATAGATAGATAAATAGACCTCCAAGATTCACCAACAGTGAGATTTTGCATACGTGTATGTGACCCTTTTTACCCACCATTAATTACGGTAGCCGCAATCTAACTTCAGGGATGGTGTCTTAGCACAGCACTGGCATGCGTGCATTTTTTAAAAATGCCATTCATTCCCACTGGCATAGAATGGTAAAATCTTGGTGGAACAGGTTTTTAATGTGTGTGAAATATGTTCTGCAAGCATTTGCACACAGTGCCTTGGTTTGTAGTCTCATCTAAAGGACTTCTGGGGAAGTGTAGTCAGTACTTATGTTAACTCCAGAGTAAAATTCCCTAAAACAGGTGTCTCTGAGGTGGCTTGACCCCAGACCATCAGATCACAAGTGCAAGCTCTAGCACCTAGGCTACCCCGCCCCCACAATGGTCATTTTCTCTTTTGGATACCTTGGCTAAAGCTCTGAGGTTCACCAATGGTGTAATTTTTTTTTTTTTTTTTTTTTTTGCTGCCTCATCTTCTGACGACCCCCATCCCACTGTTCCCACGCCGCTCATTCCAATCTCCCCGCCACAACCATACCCAGATTTGTTATGTCTCATCCTCAGAGTCGGAGGTCCACAGGGAGCCAATGGTGTATTTACCTATTTAGTGTATGAGACCATTTTTGCCCACCATTAATCCTAAGGTCAATGCATTCCAACTTCAAGGATGATGTCTAAACACAACTCTAGTGTGCATGCGTATTTGAAATTTTATCATCCATTTCCACTACTGGCATTAGCACACAATTGCCTACTCTTCCAAAAGGTCGAACAGGTTTTAATGTATGTTCAAGATGCTCTGCATGCATTCTCACTTGAATGGACCAGTCTTGATGGTAGCTGAAAGTTCTGGGATCAATCCCAGGCCATCAAATCACAAAGTGCAAAACTCTAAGTCTAACCACCAGGCTATCTTGTCCGCCATATATAATGAGTGTCATTCTTGATAATAATGATGATTTAATTAATGATATTGATAATAATGATCAGCTTGATCCAAGCAAAGGGCGATAAGAAAGTGGCGCACACACACACACACACATTTTACATCAATAAAACAGCAATTAAAAACACATTGATCATGATTACAAAATATGTGTAGTAGTATCTTCAGTTTAACGTCTTTTTCACAGCTAGTGAGTTTTAACAAAAAAAGGTATACGAAATTGAAACTCTAAAGTAACAAGTGTGTGTGTGTGTGTGTGTGTGTGTGTGTGTGTGTGTGTGAGTGTGTGGAGGGGGGGGGGGGGGGGGGGGGGCAATGACATTACTTGCAAAGACTGTAATGAAATCAATATCATTTAAATTGTGTGATAGAAACGTTGTAAGTTTATTGCAGTACTGATAACATAAGAGGTTAGGAACACCTTATAACAGCAGTGGACTATCAATGGATTTTAGTATAAAATTTAATTAAAACAAGAAAGCATGCTGTATTAACTCAAAACCTGTCTTTCCCCCTTCCACCTCCATCAACACACACACAAACACACATGTACACACAAATACACACAGCCCCCTCCCTCCCCCTTCATTCTTTTTCTTCTTCTTTCTGTGATAAATCATGTATGTTTCAGCTATGAAGCAATAAGGGTGTACAGTCTGAGTCTCTGACCTAATTGAAGTAATTCTCTAGCTTGATTGAATCAAATCATGGGATTAAAACAAATTATCCATACATTCTTATCAATGTCTCCAGCTCAAATCTCTATGAGATTTTAAATGACACTGATCATAAAATTGACAAACTCAGATTCAGAGACTCATGAGATCAGTCCAAATGTGTCCTACTGATATCACTTGAAGTCAGTTTGTTCTTATGTGGTTTTATCTGGTCTTGGTATTGGTCTTCTAGGGCAGGGGCTTTTTAATTTTAAAAAATGTATTCATCACTACTAATGTACTGTCATTGGTAGTACTAGTCTAGTACTGTACTGTATAGATCTATGACCTACACTCAATGATCAATCACTCTTAATCAGTCATTTCAACTTGGATAATATGCACATGTACTGAACTAGGCTATGAAAGATAGTCACATTCACAGTAACTTAGAATAAAACTTTTTCTTTCTTTTTCATTCCCAAATTATATGAAGAGCAATCAAGTGCACACTTACCAGTTCTATACCCACAACATCACGAAAATGTACAACACCCCGGATTGATTTCGGTGGATTTTCTGTCAGGTAAATCCACTGGTCTGTAAGAATGACATATTTAAAGGCTTTGTTCTCTTTCTCTGATACACAAATGCATGATTCGTAGCCACGAATCCGATCAAAGGTTTCCCCTGTAAGAGAACGTTGTAGAAAACTTTCGAGCTTTGAGTTTTTCTTTACATGAATATCCTGGCTCCCTCGCGCCATTCATAATGTGTACAGTGCCAAAACACCGGCCACAAAAAATTTCAAGATCACTTTGCTAATCCCCCATTCACCACACACTGCAGTGCTGATCAGAGGCCTGTGCAGGTAGCCCTAGCGTTATATTGTTGGCATTGGTCGATTGCCTGCATGGTAGTTAAGCCTGACGCAGACGACGCCGTAGGCTCGCAAACAGATTAAAGCCTACTTCGTCAGTGGAAAAACAAAATATAGAGAAAATCCGAATACAGATTTCGCCATCTTAGAATAGCAGAGGGGGAAAAAAATAATGGCTTGAAGTACATAATTATTACAATAATTATCATTCGGCATATAGCTTCACAGCCCTTTGCTTGATGTTTAGAAAAACAAAAATCAAGCAGAGTTTGTCTATATCTTCTTGTGTGCAACACTTGTGTCTTGGCCAGTTTTCTCAATCACAAAATCTGTTTAAAAAATCAATTACAGTTTTGCCCAGATGTTTATCCATCAAATCTAAAATCAAACAGACAGATTTCCCCCCTTTTTTCAGACAAATAGAGTATGACTTTGTTAGTTTAAGAAAAACAAAAAAACGTTTGCAACAGCGTCAGATTGTATGAATGGTTATATTCAATTCAAATGGTGTCAGTCTAGTAAAATCTTTCACATGTAAAAAAGATTTTTGTTTAAAGAGTAGCAAAATCATGTTAGTAAAGCAGGTTTTTGTTTGTTTCAATTTCCTTTTTAGAGTCATATCTGATTCACAATTTCATGCTCAAATACATAAGAAGTGTGTCTCTGTGTTTTTGGTGGGATCACCCAGTAGGCCTATAGTGGTTGATTCTGCCGCTAAAAAATGCCAAATAAAAATCTTGTGAGTTTCTTTCGCTTGCATACAGGCCTACTGACAAGATCAAGAACTGGAATAATTAGACAGCCTCTTGTTGTATACATTGGTACCTTCTTGAGTTCCTAAAGCTGTGTTCGATAATTATTGTCTCTTTGTAGCAGACTAATCAACCACAGTAACTCTTCTTCATACAGTCTTGTTTCCATTTGTCCACACACAATAATCAAGGACCAGAATATGGTGTCAGAAGTGTTAGGAAGTATCAAGTTAGTTTAAACAAGGAACTGCAACCTTCTCTGTGAGTAAAACTAGTTAGAATAACAAAAATGGCAGAATCTCTTTTACCCCCTCCCCAACCATTCTCCTTCAAGCAGGAAGCATAGAAAGAATGGCTAGACAGATTTCAACCAAAATTAATCCTCAAGCTACCAAACTACATATGAGGTGAAGTGCATAGAGACACTTTATTGTACATCATGAGTCCAGAATGGAACAGAATTTTAAGTGTTTGTTTGGTACGAAGTTGCCACTGGTGAAGGTGCAGATAGATAGAGCATGAAACTGAAAGTGACAAAGACTTTGAGACCATTGTAAAGAAATTCACTAACTACTTTGTAGTTAAGAAGAACATCATTCATGAGAGGTCCTTATTTCAAGACAGTAGACAGTCAGTAAGTAAGGCTGTAGAGGAGTTCTACAGAAGCCTGTTAGAACTCAGTCAGTATTGTGATTATGGGGACAGACAGCAAGAACAAATTTGAGATAGACTTGTGGTAGGTCTGCATGAAAGGAAGTTGAGAGAAAAACCTACAACTAATTTCAGATCTAACCTTAGAGAAAGTGTTGACAATTTCTTGTCAGCAAGAACAGGTGACCAAGCAGGCATAAGAACAGTCTGGGAAAGACATAAGTCAAACTCTAGGAAGAGTTAGGATGTCTGACAAACACTCATTACATCACAGACAGAGGTTGCAGTATCAGTATGGCAAGAAGTTGAGGCCATGGAAGAGGTAGGCAAACATATACTTCAGTGAAGAGCTCTAGGTGTGACAGATGTGGATTTGAACACAAAGAAAGGGTGTGTCCTGCATACAACAAGAGCTGTTACATGTGTGGCAAGAATAACCACTTTGAGAAGATGTGTACATCTAGAGGTGGGAGAGAAGTTCAAGAGGACTCAGGAAAAGAAACATTTGGAGATAAAGTTTTTGAGTTGAACTCTCTGACAGTCATAAAAGAAAAATCAAGACTATGGGTAGATAAAACTCTCCAGTCAATTTCAAGATAGACTCAGGAGCAGACATAACTGTGATTCATGAAGAGATATTTAGAAAACTGAAACATAGGTCACAGTTAAAGAAAGTCACAGCAAAACTGACTTCACCAGGAGGAAAAGTTCAGACAAAGGGAGAGTTTGGGGATGTGACAGCTTACAAAGAAAAGGGTTTTGAGATTCAAGTTGTTGTTGCCAATCTGATGTCAAAAAGCAATCTCCTCAGCATAACAGCAGCAGTGAAGATGGGTTTGATTACCCATTTGGAAGAAACTGTGTCAAGTGACATGTTTGGTTTTATAGGTCTACTGAAGACAGAACCAGTAAAGACTAAGTGAAAAGAAAATTCCACACCACACTGCTAACAACAGCACAAGGAGTTCCCTTTTCCCTGAGAGACAAAGTGAAGAAAGAACTTGACAGACTTGAACAGGCTGGTAGGATCAAAGAAGTAAACGAGCCTGCAGACTGGTGCCTCCTATGGTTCCTATAGTGAAACCTAATGGACAGATTAGGGTGACAGTTGACTTCAAGAAACTGAACACTGCAGTGAAATGACCACATTGTATGTTGCCAAATTTAGATGACTTAGCACCCAAACTGTCAGGATCCACTGTATTTTCAACTCTTGATGCATCATCTGGCTTTTATCAGATACCTATAGCAGAAGACAGCATGCCACTCACAACCTTTATTACAATTGACAATTGACACAATTGACACAATTTTATTGCTATTTAGCAATCAAGCCATATAGCCTGCGGTGCACATATCGAACGGGACGCGATTACAATGACATGGAAACCATGGCAGTAGTGGTATGTACATCAAGATTCGATACATTATTGTCTGTGTCTCAAGTGTCTCAATTTTCAAACCAGCCTTTCCTTTTCCAGTCTACAGCCAGCGAAGTCAGCCCATGTAAGACCGGATCAGGTCCCAAGATGATATAACTCCCGCTCAGCATGGCCACCACTGTCACTGTGTGTTGTGTGTTAGTACACTGTTTCCCTTTAGGGAAATCTGGCAAAGCCTGACACGTTCTTCTGGCAACATGTTTTTCTTTTCTTGCTTGATTTTACCGAACACACAATTAGATTCCTCGCCAGGATCTCCATTCCAAGAGTATTCAGGGTGATTTTCATCTGATTCACACATCACAATGTTTTGATCAACCGAAAATATGTACCCCCCCTTTCGAAACCCTTTTGTTTCTCTTGCTGTCCCTTAATCAATGCTGCACAGGTTTGTCAGTTAGAGTAGACACATACTGTTTACAATTACCATATCAAAAGTCATCCCACTGTGCAGCACTGGTCCCCCCCTCTTCCGCACATCAGACGCCTCAGAGACACAACCGATCTTGCTGTCTGTCTGGATCACACAGTAGATCAAGTGAATCTGTTGTGCCGAGCATTCAATTCACTGCTGACACACAGTTCTGTGTACACATGTTTGTTTTTTCTTCTGTTTTCCCCATCGAGCGGAGTCAATGTTACACAAGACCGGGCCCTTCCGACAATGTCATTTGTCAATTTGGTTGACTGCCTGTTTTTCTGTGTTGTCTGTTTCTTGAAATCGCGACAGTTTTGACATGGGGCTTTTGCGATAGTATGAACATGGATTACGGTTCAGCACGGGTCCCGCCATTTCTGTTGACACTGACTTGTCAGCTGGCTTCTTTTTCCAAGACAACACAACGCTGCCGCTCTCCCCTGCAACTTTCCAACTCATACCACTTGTCGATCAGCAGGGCGTTTAAAGTTGTTATTACAGTTGCTGGAAGGCCAGTAACTGACATTTTGAAGCTAAAATGCAAAAATTGGCAGCAGCTTACTAACAGCACACCCGTTCAGTTCTCGTCCTGTCCCAGAGAGCCAACCTTTATTACACCTCATTGGAGATACTGTTTCCAGCATGCTCCCATGGGAATCAGTCTTGGACCTGAAGTTTTCCAGTCGAAAATGAAGGAAGTCCTACATGGTCTTAAGGGATGCAACGCTATTGTGGATGATACCATTGTATATGGGAAAACTGTGGAAGAGCATGATGCCAGACTGGAACAAGTTTTGAAAAGAATTCATAACTGGCATGAAACTGAATGAGGAAAAATGCCACATGAAGAAGAGTGATGTCAAGTTCTTTTTCCACATTGTGAGTGCTAAAATAATAACACCAAATCCAGAGAAAGTGAGAGTGATACACGACATGCCAGCACCAAAATCAGTTCAAAAACTCAGAACAGTGTGTGGAATGTTCATCTACATAACCAAGTTTGTACTGGGCATGGCAACAAAACTAAAGCCTGTGACAGATCAGCAGAAAGGAGGCGTTGAATGGATGTGGGGTCCGCCTCAACAGCAAGCATTTGATGAAGTGAGGAAGTGCATAGCAGAATCAATAACATTAGCTTTCTACAACCCAAGCTAGAGCACTGTGGTCAGGGCTGACAGCAGTAGTTATGGCGTAGGTGCAACTATCATTGCCTTTGCCTCCAGAACAGTTATGGACTCTGAACAATATATGCTCTGATAGAGAAGGAATGTCTTGTATCCCTTTGGGCTTTGAGAAGTTTTCAAAAATCTTGTCGGCGTCACAGTTTTTTAATGCAAACAGACAATACCCCTTTCTACAGCTAACAATAAAGGTAATAGAGGGCAGAATCTGATCAATGTGTTTAATGTTTCTGGAATACCAATTTTTAAAATTATAATGTTAATTGGCCTTTTGTCTAAAATTGACACCAGAGATTTTGTTTAGTTTTTTGCTTAGATTTGATATTATTTGTTTAACAGAAAACTTTTTGTTACATCTGAGGTTGATTTTACGCTATTTTAGGATATATTTAATTTCACTTCAGAGGCCTAAAAAACTGACACAAAATCAAGGAAGATATTCAGGGAGGGGTGATTCTTTTAGTTAGAAAAACTTTGGGACTTTTGTGGATAAAGTTTGAGGTGGATTTGACAATACCAATGTTGTAAAGTTGCACAGAGATTTAATTTGGAACTAACAAAGATATTATGTATGTTTTGTACATACATTCCCCCAGAGATTCTGCATTCTGGAAAACTAGAACAAGGGGTGTATGGCATGGAAGATCTAGAACAGTGTTTGCTTGAGCTTCAAAGTTTATATGATGATTTTTAATCTGTTGCTAATAAAAAAACAGGGGGGGGGGGAAAAAAAAAATTTTAATGCTTGAACAGACTAACCAAAAATACAATATGGGTGATGACTTTGATGATTTTGAAAATATGTATTCTTTTCCAATATTCAATTTGCCTAGAAATCACAAGATTCAGAAACAAACTTATTTGGTCTGGTTTCAATTACAGTCGACTATATTTATAGGCCTCATTTGACCTAATAACATCTGTTAAAAATACTTTCTCTGGTGTGAAAGTATATAAACCGAATCTGACCTTACATTCCGCGGGTTTCTTTTAGATTGAAGTTCTAAACAATATTTCAGAAAATGCATGTGATCATACCTCTAAAGTAAGGTATCTTAGACAAACTTGTATGGAATGAGAAAAAGAAAGATGAATTTCTTAAGGCTTAAACACTGTTGATATACAGAATAAATTTATTCAATAGCCACAAATGATAGAAACAATTTAAGAGAGGCTTTAGACATTTTTGTAGAAAGTTGAAAGAGGCTAGTGTATGCATGTTTGAAAAAGGATGTCTCGGCATACAAATAAATTTAAAAAGTGAATGGTTTATGATGAATGTGAATTTGCAAAAGGAAATAGATTTAAATTAAACAATTTCAGAAAAACCAAAATGAATAGGACAGCAAATTTATTGGAAAAAAGGAAAATCTAAAAACGTTGTTTAAGTGACTAAAAATAAGGTTACAGAAGAATTGAAAGCAGATCTTTAATCAAGTAACATATCAAATCCTTCTCACTTCTGGAAAGGAGTATGGGTGTTGGAAATCGTGCCAAGTTTACAACAGTATTAGAACTGAGACTGATTTAATCTTTTAAATAGTGTTTTTCAGAACCATTGATGAAAACATAGAAAGCAACAGTGTGAACATTGATTATACATGAAGGAACTGAACATATTTTAAATCAAGATATATCAGAAATGAGTTGTGCAAGCAATATCTAACTTCAAAATAGGAAAGTCCATGCATTGACAATATATCAGCTGAAATGTTGAAAAATGGAGGCAAAAGTGTAGGGGAGTTTTTGGTAAAAATTTTTTAACAACTGTTTTTAGTTTAGGAGTCTTATCCCAAAGATTGTCAAAAGTCCATAAAAGAAACCTATTCACAAAAAAGGAGATCCTTATAATCCAGATAATTTACAGAGGATTCTCATTGTTAAGTATTATTTCAAAAGTTTTATACAACCATATTAAATGCAAGAATAGTAAAACAGGTTTAGAAATACAACAATTGATTTTCTGAAAGACAAGCAGGTTATCGTAGGGGTATTCCACAGTAGATCAAATATTTAATTTATAAGGCTATCGTCCAGAAATGTATGATAAGAAAACGCAGAAAGTTTTATATTCAGCATTTGTTATGATTTTAAAAAAAGCTTAGATTCAGTTTCATCATGATAAACTTCCTTGAATGCAAGAGAAATCAAGGTGTGAATGGAAGATTTTTGGCTTTCTTTGAAGGCAATGTATATTTAATATTTAGTCCTCGTGTGTAGGTGCAAATTGTGAATTACTGGAATATTTAGAGTGCCCTATTGGGGTAAGACAAGGTTGTGATTTAAAGACCTACTTTATTCTGTATTTAAAATCAACTTGCTACTCACATGAATGTGAAAGGACGACATGGTGTACAAGTTGCCAGACATTATGGAATTGATTATCTTACTTTTGCTGATGATGTGGCATTACTATCTACACCAGTATATGGCATACAAAATCAATTAAATATCCAGCAGAACTGTTGCAAATGACATGAAAATTAAATGTGAACACTGAGAATACTAAAGTCATGGTATTCATAAAAGGAGGGTATTTTAGGATGACATGGAACCAATGGTTTTTGGGTGGTAAGTGAAACTAGAAGATGTGAATAGTTATTGTTATTTGGGATTCAAGTACACAATTAGCAGTATGAAAAGAGGCAATGAACATCAAGCATCTAAGGGTAAGAAAGCGGTAGTCATCGAATTGAATAAGGCTTATCAAAAATACAAGGAAATGACCTACCAAAGCATTTAAAAGATTTTTTTATGTTAAAGTTCCACCGATTCTGCTTTATGCATCTGAAGTATGGTTAAACAATTAGATCATATAGAAAAAGTTCATACATGGCTTGAAAAGATTTTTAGGTGTACCAGTTTAGAACTCCAACTTCAATGGTCTATAGGTGATTTAGGAAGATTTCCTCTCATGTTAAATTGTGTGATTGTGGTCTTAGGTATTGTTTAGAATTATTACAAAATTGAAAGAATGAAAGAACTGCCACAAATAACTTATCAGATGTTTTATTAGAATTTACAAAATGGGTAAAGATTTGTTGGTGTACGAAAAATCAGGAAATCTATGTAAGACAGGTTTTAAGCTTGTTTTTAGGTTTGCAGCAGGGTTTGTTGGTCAAGTCAAAAGTGTTTCTAGACTATTTAAGCAAAGACAGTGATCTATACATACAAGAATGTCTGGCACTATAAGAGACCGTGACAGATATGACAATTACAGATCTTTTAAAATCTTTCTTGAAAAGAAAGTACGTGTCTGAGACATGGATACCTACTGTTTTTAGGAGTGCCCTCACACAAGCTAGATTTAATGATCTCCCTATTATGCAAATGTACATCGCATTAGCAACCTACCCCAGAAAAACTTGTCCATTTGCCAAGACAGCAAAGAATAATGAACATCATTTTCTGTTTGTGTGTCCTGGCCAATTCTGATTTAATAGCCAAGTTTCCTGGTGGTAAGCAACAACCAATCCACTTGTTATTCTCAAGTGTCAAATTCCGAACAAATCATGGTGTCACAAGGTACATTTTTCACGAAGTGAACAAAATAAAGAATAATTGGCTAATTTAATGCTGTATTGATGTGCCTCTCATTTTATTTCAGGGTAAAGATTTGTTCATGGTATTTAACACTGCTTTGAAATGATGGTTTGTGTGTGTGTGTGTTGTGTGGAGGAGGGGGGGGGGGGGGGGGTGGGGGGGGAGGGGGGGGGGGGGGGGGGGAGGGGAGGGGATGGGGGGTGCGTGCGAGCCGTGTGTGCGTTGTGTTTTGTGTGTTTGTATCTGTGTGTATGTGTGTGTGTACCTGTGTGGTATGTGTGTGTGTGTGTGTTAGGTGTTGTGTGGTATGTGAGGTGTGATTGTATTAGGCAAAGCAAGTTAATGTGGAAAAATTAGCCTATCATGCCTATGCTGAAGTAAACTTGAAAAGTGATTGAGACTATCATCTTATAATGTTAACTATAGCATAAACACCATGTAAGGTGATGGTGTTTGGATTGTAGCCACACCAGAGCAAAGTTTTCACTTGTCATGACATGTGTGAGAGGACGATAATGATGACACCTTAGTCCGTATGTAATGTATTTGGAATGTGTTTTATTACTGGAAAATCGATAGAAAGTTTGTTTTTTGTGTCTCGAATAACTGTTACCACTCCCTTATGTCCCTTTCACTTGTATATGTGGCCCAAGGCCGAAGTACAAATTAAAATGTTCTGATTTCAGAGTTATCTCTCTCTCACTCTCTCTCTCTCTCTCTCTTCTCTCACACTCTCTCGTCTCATCTGTCGTCTCTCCATCTCTCTCACTCTCATCTCGGATCCTCTCGCCCTCGTCCTTTTATTATTTGCTGAAAGATTTAATCGTCGTATTTACAAACTAGTAACACGTTGAATGCTTTATTCAGATTTAATATTTCAGTCTACTCCCTAAATTACTGTAATTTTGAGATTCAGTGAATGTTTTATTTTGATATCTTGTTTTGAGCGTAACCAATTATTATAGCTAATTCCCAAAAAGCAGATGTCCTTCTCTATGACTATACATGATATCATAAAGAATTTAAGTAGACATTGATGCAATGTGTGAAGTGCGCGCCGCCGCGCGCGCGCAGTTGTGGGTATGTGTGTGTGGTGTGTGTGTGTTGGTGTGCGTGCGTGCGTGCGTCGTGCGTGCGTGTGTGTGAGGTGTGTGTGAGTGGTGTGTGATGTGTGACGTGTGCATGGGGATGCAAATAGCTTCACAATATTTGTTTTTCATGTAGTTTTAACTATTGCTGTTGCCTCCCATAAAAGCACAAAACATTGGAACGTTCTTTCTGTTAGCCAAAATTGAAAACTATTTTACTGTAGGTTTGATCTCCTTTATTTTTATAGAGGATTTGCTTTGTTTGTTCAGTTATGGTTTTGGTTGGGGGTTGTGCTTATTTGAGGGGGACTATTCGGTTGTTTCCTCTCGCCCCTTGTTTGTAGCCGTTTTTGTTTTTCTCTTGGTATCTTGCTATTATTATTCCGTTGTTTCGTGTTTTCAGATTCTGCTTTCTTTCATACTTGTTGCTACTTTTTCTTCTATTTTTCTCTCTCTCTTCGGGATTTTTGTGGGGAAATTTTTGTGTAGATATTTTTCCGTAAGCTGTGTAAGTGTAATGCTTGGGCCTTATTATATTTTAATTATCATATATATCCTAAGGGCGGGGACTTGAGTAAAAAGCAACATGGGAGCTTATTCATTAACCTCGAAATAAAAGAATATGTCATTGTCATTGTCATTGTCTCTCTCATCGCTCTCCTCTCATCTCTTCGCGCTCGTCAATTCTCTCTCACTCTCTCTCTCTCTCTGGTGTGTGTGTGTCTGTGTGTGTGTGTGGTGTGTGTGTGGAGTGTGTGTGTGTGTGTGTGGTGTGTGTGTGTGTGTGTGTAAAAAAACCCACTTGAGTGCTTATTTCAATGATCCTCGAAATAAAAGCTAAATAAATAAATAAAATCTTCTCTCTCCACTCTCTATCTCTCTCTCCTCTCTCGATCTCTTCTCTCTCTCTCCACTCTCATCTCGCCCGTCTCTCTCTCTCACAAACACACACACACACACCCACACACACACCACACTCACCCACACACACACACACACACACACACAACACACACACCAACTCATCATCATCAATGCCTTTGTGCCTTATTGGCAGGTAAGGCAGCAACAAATGTTTTCCACTCCTGTTCAGATTTCTGTAAGCATTTCTTGCTTTGCTAATCCGGTTCTTGATGTCGCTGCCTGCTCCGCTGTCATGCCTAACAGTGCTCCCGAGGTACGTGAACTCTTCAGTTGTTGGCAAATCTTCTCCATTCACTGTGACCGTCAGGGGTTCTGAACGTTCAGTGTCATCACCTCTGTCTTCTTCTGACTGATATCAGGCCTACTTGCTGTGCGAAAGTGCTGAGACCGGGAATGTCTTCTCTTGAATGTGATGGTGGGTATGTGAAGCCAGTGCGCAATCTCGGCAAAGTCTAGGACTTCAATCGTTTGAGAAGGGGTCATCCTGATGCCCGTGACTGGTCCAGCTGTTGTACTGTCACATCACCCAATCAATGTCAGTATTGAAAGAGTATTATAGTGCTGACATGGGGCAGCCATGACTGACTCCAGTTTGTACACTGAGACTGGTTTTTGCTATTTCCTACTCTGCACCGTTGAAGTTTGTTGTAGAAGCTCTTAATGACTTCGATAATCCCTGTGAATTCATATGCTCGGAGTATGCACCAAACACTTTCTCGATGAATGCAGTCAAGAGGCTTTTTCAAAATCTACGAAGTTGATATATAATCAGTCAGAGATGGAATAAATTGTATGATGAAAACAACACTCTCAGTTTATAAAGAAATCTGCCAGGATGTGAACATGTGTGACAATCTGATTAATGCCTTTCAGATGATTGATGAGAACATTTAATGAAGCTTTAGAATTGTTTAACCGTTTATTATCATAAAAGCAGTGCTGATTGTAAGAAGAAACAGGTAACTTATATCCCATAAAGGTCCATCAAAAACGATACTCTGGTTTGATAATGAATGTAACAAAGTATGAAATATAAGGGCCAGAAAACTTCTGAAGGACCCCGACTTTCGGAAAAACATTAAGAAATGAGGACAAAAACGTGTACTGTTTCACAGAAGGGAATATAAATGCATGATAGAACGAAAAAAGAAACAGTATAATAAAACCTCAACTTCTTCAGCAAATTGACAAGTCACCTATCAATCTTCACAATCCAGTTCTGAGAAAAGTGTTAAGAAGGCGTCCATATAGAAAAAGTCGAGCCAAAAATAGTAAGCAGTTGACAATGGTTTCAACATCTCAACAACCCTTGTTGGCGAAAGACACGTAGCCACCCATGATTACTGATGTTGACGTGATGGAACTGAGGAAGATTTGATCGTCCCATATCTAAATATGAAATCATTAGGGCACATAAAAATTAAAGAGTGAAAGCAAAGCCGGTCCTGATCAAATCATTGGTGGAATTGCTAAAATATGGAGGTGAAAAAATTGTGCTTTTTCCTCTAAACCTATTCAACAAAATTTTTTTATGATGGTCTTATTTCCAGATAACTGGGCTGAATCTATAATACTAACATTGCATAAAAAGGGTATGAAGATAACCCTGAATAACAACCGGGGAATTTCGCTTAATGACATCAATATTAAGATATATAGTACTATTATAAACAATAGTTACAGAATGGTTATGAAGAATAATTTACAGAGATGCACAAGCTGGTTTTAAGAGAGGATACACCACTATAGACATATGTTTACTCTGCATATGCTTTTGAACAGAAACCATTTTGCTCATAACCGAAATCTCATTAGCATTTATTGAACTTTCTAAAAAAAGCATTTGATTCAGTACAGGAACTTGTTGTTGCCATTCTCCTGAAAAAAGGTGTGAAGGGAAAACTATTACGATGTTTGAGAGCCATATCAGATGTCAGAAGCAGAATAAGATTGGAACTAAAGTACTGACATAATCAATACTGTACCCACTGTGTTTAAACAGGTAGATGTATGTAGCCCCTTATTGTTTTCCCATGTTTTTAATCATGAGTTAGCCAGAGACATCATCAATAATGGTAAACATGTGCCACTTTCCCCCAAAGATTTCTCAGAAGTTGATTTATTCTTCACGCTAGCTGATGATGTTATCCTGCTATCTGACACCGATGTAGGCTTACAAAGCATTAAACAGCTCTTAAACAAGTGCTCGCAACATCACACTGATCTTAAGTTAATCTGAGTAAGAGGTACTATCGTGTATATTCAGACAAAGGTGGATATTATAGCTGCTCATGAAAAAAGGTTGTACAATGGAAATATCATGCCTGTGATTAATGTATATATTCAATTATTAGGAATCTGTTTTTCACTAGCTAGTTTCACAACTGCATAGAAAGATCAGGCAAGTCGAGGTAAACCAAGCTTGTTATTTGTGTTGAAAAAACTCACGATATTGAATAATAACTCTTTGACTTGTCATTAAGATATTTGATGCACAAATACACCCCACTGTGTTATATTTTAAGAAAATTGGGGCTTGGATGCAAAGCTGTAACTCATATGTGAATCAGTGCCCCTCTTTGCTTTAAAGCATTATTAGGCCTTAGATAGACTACACTCTAAGATCTTGCTTTATAGGAAACTAATAGATTACCCTCTCTCGTTAATGAGCTGCTGTAAGATGCCTTAGATATTGGATAGAACTTCGCATATGAATGAGAGCAAGCTACTATTAAATCCTACAAGATGCTTTATGATCAAGATGTTAAAGGAAAAACAACTGGGCACACAAAACGTACCTGCTTTGTGTGACTCGGGTTTTGGCGATTTGTTTGGACTCAATCAAGAGTCGGAAATTGTAGAGAGTTTATTAACACTTTCAGGCACAGATTGATTGACTGCCGAAGGCAGCAATGGAGTGATATATACACAACAGTGACAGATTTCAAAAGTACAGAACAATTTATAAAGTTGGCATGAATTCGAAAAAAAACCTTATCTAAAACTTGATATGATATACATTTGGAAAAGAATTATGTCTAAGATTTAGACATGGTGTACCCAGATATAAATGTTCATGAAATTCAGATACATGAGAAACATGATAAACAGACACCCATCAGGCTGCTATGCCCATTATGTAAGCAAGCACCGAGGACTGAAGTACATTTTGTGTTGTTCTGTCCCAGTTTTTTGGAGGATGTTAGGCAGAACAAACATCCCTAGATAAATATAGTAGACAGCCTAATATTATTAGTGGACTCGTTAACTCCCTGGCATCAAAGTCAACCTGAGTTGTTTGCAGCCTCACTTTATATTTGTGTAGAGCTTTCAGAATAAGAGAGATAATGTTATCCTAAGTGATATTTTTGTAGCTGACTTTTTGTTATACAGTAACATGTTGTCTGTGTGTGGTTTTGTTTTTTTGTTTTTTTGTTTTTTAAACCAAAATACTAAGCAGTTCGGCAACCCCCTTCATGTATGGGCCAATGGCCTTTTTGTGAATAAATCATTGAGTTCGAGTTCGAGTATGAGTTTCTCTCTGGTGATATCAACAGTTTAACGTCTTGTGTGTGTGTGTGTGTGTGATGTGTGTGTGTGGTGTGTGCTGTGTGTAAAACCCCCCACTTTAGTGCTTATTCAAATGATCCAACGAATAAAAGGCAAATAATTTAATAAAATCAATCTCTCTCTCTCTCTCTCTCTCTCTCTCTCTCTCTCGCCTCATCACGTCTCTCATCTCTCTCTCCTCTTCTCTCTCTCCTCTCCTCTCTTATTCCTCTCTCTCACTCTCTCTCTCTCTCTGCTTCAAAACCCGTGGATTTCTGCAAGTGCAAACACTATGAAACAAGAATTAAGTCTTATAAACGTGCTCTTAAACTGGTTCTTCTTCTGAAAGCAGACTACCTTACTAGAAGTGGATTAAACTCAGTTAAATATTCTTTCCCTCACCAAAGACTAAGATTTAACAAAGGCATCATGAAATTTAAGATAATGACAGGAACTTTTCCCTCATCCTTAAAAGACAAGTTCCCCCAATGAAGTCATTCAGAAAATACTGAAAATCAATGTGTCCCAAATCCAGAATATTTTGATCAAATCTAGCTTACTTCCTCAGGCCCTGTGCAGTGGAACTCCCTTCCTGACACATTTAGACAACACCAACCAATAACAAATCTTCAAAATCATTTTTTCATCCAACTTGATGCATCAAAAATAAAAATCCACAATTGATCTGTTTGAACAAAGTAAATAATATCCTCCCTTGCATTAAACCAAATTATCCCTCTCCCCCCTCCCCCCCCCCCCCCCTCTCTCTCTCTCTCTCTCTCTCTCCTCGCTCTCTCTCACTGTGTTAAAATGTGAGTGTTTTACTTCGTTATAAAGCTATTGTGTTATCTTGAAAAATGCTTCTAAAATGACTTTTCCTACTATCCTAACTCTCTTATTTATTACTCTAGGGACGAGCTTTACATGTACAATGTTAAATCACAGTGATTTCTACATGGTGATATGTTTTTTATGAAATGAAAACTCTATTCAATATCATAGGATTTTTAAAATGCACAGTGCACTCTCTCTCTTCCTCTCTCATCTCTCTCACTCAATCTCTCGATTCCAAACTCTCTCTCTCTCTCTCTCTCTCTCTCTCTCTCTCTGGGGGGGGGGTGGGGGCGAGTGCAGATCGAAGTGTTGGAATAGGTGCCCCTCATTATTAATGAATGTGACTAGTGTTTGCACTGTGAGTATTCGAGACATATTTTTTTCCAGTACCGGCCATATACAGTACAGGTGCACAGGAAAATATCATCAAATAATCTCCGAGGTCAGTGATATGGCAGCAAAATTAACATTTTACTAAATTCAAATGATATAGCCAATAGAAGGCCTGTGTTGTGATGCCAAACATACCAAACTTGATTCAAACCAACTGGGTTACTGGATTTGTCTTGCGACCTTGTTTATGTTTCATGATTCCTGCTGTTGACAGTTAAGATCGAGTCAGATGACAGCGTGTTCCCTCTGCTACTGGTAACCGGTACCCAGTACTACCAGTCTCAGTGGGAGATTAAACCCTACCCATAAATCCCCAGCTAATGGGCAAATAGCAGCAGCTTGGAGAGGAGATGGACGCACCAAGCAAAATCCACTGCCCATCAGAAATGCCAACATGGAACAAGCACTGCAAGAAAAGACCATGCCGGAATTGGGTTGAGCCAGAATACCCACAACAGCGCCTTCATCGAGCGTTCCAGGAAGGCGAGGGTGGAAAATATGCTAACGGGGACAACCAAAACAACAGGGATCCAAACTCCAGGCTGAGAGACCATCATTGTACATGGAACAATCCGTTACCTTGCATGAGCATGTGGGAAGCTCCAATAACTAAACCCATGAACTACGAGATTACGAAATGGACCTACTTGTGACTAGGGAAGGTCCGTTGGGTCGGGATTCCCGCGAAACAACAGAAAGGGGGGGGGAAATAACAGAAAAAAGAAAAGAAAATCACAAACTACGGTAATAGTGGCACGACTCCAAACACCAACACGAGTAGGATTTTCTTGTCAACAAGAAGAGGACTAACAGTGTCATCCACTGTAACCCCAATCTCAATTATAAACTGATCTCCATGGGTCGTCGCAGCAAACAACCACAACCAACATGACCATACATACTACAAGTCAATGCACCAACATCAACTAACGATGATGAAGCAATCGAGCTGTTTCTACGAGGATTTGGAAGCAGCGCCATCAAATCAACTCCAAAGAAGGCTACTTTCCCTCGTGATCCAGAGGCGAACAGGCACATGCCAAGATCGGTACCGGACGGCTTATGACCATGGCCAGGGACAATATGGAAGCCCCGTTTTGGCGAAACCACCGATAACGAGGTCTCAAGACTTTTGGAATTCGCAAGCAGCCACTAATCTTACTTACTGTCGCCAACACCCTATACCCCCACAAGACATCAAGAAGAACCGATGTGGCGCACTCCACCAAATGGAAAGACACAATAAACCAATTGACTACATCTATGGCCCCCAAACGATTTAAGTCGTGCATCAACACAGTCGCCCAGACAAGAACTTTCCACTGGCCTGATAATTGCAGTGACCATGACATCTGGTACAACATGACCCTACGATCAAGCTGAATACCAAGAACCAGAAAGAAATCCCCGTTTCTGCGTTTCAACATGAAAATCTGAACGACCCCGAAGTCGCCTGAAATCTCATTAAAAGCTGAGATAGGGCAAATTGCAGCAATGAATTTCCTCCAAGATCGCATAAAAACCTCACTGAGATACCTTCAGCAAGACCATTCAGAGATAGCGCTGGAGATTCCTTGGAAAGAGAGGAAAAAGAACCAACCTAGGGTAACCGAACATATCCCTGGACCTGATGCTATCAATGATAGGGAGCTAAAGCCAGAGAAGAACAAAAACCCAGAAACTCCGAAGAGAATAGAACAGACAACAGGTCAATCAAGAAGCAGAATGACTGTAGTGCCATGGTTAACTGATGTACAGAAACATGCTCCAAGTTGAGAAGCCAATGGCGAAAGGAACAGCAAGGAGGCGTAACCAGACCATCAAGGTACTAACCAAGTCCCAGCAGGCCAAAGACCTCCGATATTGAAGACAAAGAGGGGTCAGTCAGTCCTTACAGAGAGCGCCATATCATGACGAGATGGTCAGAAAATTGCAAGCGACCTGTACAACTACAGAGCTGAAGGCTGATCCAACAAACTTCACGAGCCAGATCCCAACCACAGATCCTGAAAGCACACAGGTGCAGGAGGAAGAGGCGTAAAGAATCGGTAAGAATCCTTGAAAGGAGGCAGTCACCAGGGATTGCCACAACCCCCGGCTAAGCTCCTCAAGAACGGAGGCCCAGAGATGATCAAGGCTAACAATCAATCTGCCAACGCATCTGGGACCAGCAAAGAGTGGCCTGAACAGTGACCCAATCCATCATAGTCCCCTTCCAAAAAGGGAGACCTGAAGAAAGGTGCCAAAATTACAGACAATCAGTCTTGATAAGCCATCCAGCAAAGTTTATCGCTATGCATTGGCCTTGAACAGACTGAAACACAAGCAGAAGAAATCCCTATCAGAAAGAACAGGCAGGAATTCAGAATAATGATACAACATTGAAAAGCGGTGTTTTGTAATACAGGAAGGAGAAAGGAAGGGGGTGGGGGGGGGGGGGGGGGGGGGGGGGGGGGGGGGGGGGGGAGGGGGGGGGTGGGGGGGGGGGGGGGGGGGTTGGGGGGGGGGGGGGGGGGGTAGTATAGACAGACCAAGGCAGAGACAAAGTGAAGGAAAGGAAGTAAGCAGAATGAGCACCGCCAGGCCCTACCCTACGAGTAGAGACTTCGTAAACATCCGCAAAACACGCACCTACCCTTCACATGACGTCACACCTCCACGCCAGGACCCCCCAAGCTGACCTCCAGTCACACACCTGTATACCCGCGCTCTCGTCCCTCATCCTCGAAGCGGCCCGTCTACAACTCGCGACCAGACCCACGCCCGTCTTGCTGCACGAAACCCCCGGGGTTCCAACGAGAACCGGCTCCACCACCGTCCAGTCTGGCAACCCCGAACCTCCCCTATCCTCCGACCAGGTCGTCGCCCTGTTGAAGAGATCTTCAACAACAGAATGCACATAAGAGAAGAATCTCCCAACATCAACACAGCTCTACCACAACTTCATAGACTTTCATACGGCATCGCCGAGTGTAGTCAAGAAGCACTGTAGGCAAGTCATGAGAGACTATAACTTCGACGAGGACCTGATTCAAGTCCTCCAGTGCTTGTAATGACAGCTCCAACATGCAAGTTCACTCATGGTGAGAAATCTGGGCGTTTCTTCCGGAACATCACAGTTGGAGTTCGCGACAAGGCTGCCTGCATCCCCCTCTCTTTTCAACAGTGTTCCTGGAGAACATCAAGGGGAGGAGGCCCTTTTCTTGACTTCAAGACCACAATCACATAGGAGGAAGTCCATTCAGCAATCTTCAATACGCAGACAATATTGATCACAAGGCGCAGTGAAGAAGAACTCCAGATCTCACCACCAGACGGAAACATCGAGCCCAATGCCCACGGTATGGAATCAGCAACGGAAAAGAGCAAGATCCTAGTAAACATAACCCAACACCGCGACCACTCCACAGCATCAAGAAGAGATGGCGAGACACAGAGGAGGTGGACACCTTCAAGTAACCTTGGAACAGACCATCACCAAAAAGGTACGAAGCACACAAGAGGTGAAGATCAGACTTGCTGTGGCACTCATCCTCCATAACTAAGCTGGGGCGAAAGTGTGGAGAAACCACAACATCAGAACCCACACTAAGGTCAGACTCTACAAGGCACTCGTCACATCCTTTGCCTTGTACAGTTTGTGAACATGGACACTTACCAGCCGATTTTGACACTTGCATTCAAGACCTTTTGAGATGACGTGCCTCAGCGGATCGCGAACATCACCTACAGAGACCGTAAAAACCACTGACTATACGTCCTGGCAGCCGAACGAGGCACTGGTCTGCAAACTATGAACCATTGCTAGATACAGTCAAACAGAGTAAACTGAAATGGTTTTTGGCCACACAACAATGCATAACACCTGTCAAAGACAGTCCTGCAGGGGAATGGTGGAAGGAGCAAGGAGCAGAGGGACGACCACCCAAAAGTGGATAATCCAACAACAAGGAGATGTACCTGCCTAACTGTACCAAACCTCCGAAGCAGCCAGGACAAAGAACCATTTTTGGCGGTGCCACTTGCGAGTGTCGCTAGGGTACCCCAGACCTGTCAGCCCAAGGGACGAGTTAGTGAGTGAGTACAAGTAAAGAAAATTACAGCAGTGAAGGATAGGCGCTTGAACAGAGAAAAAAATGCACAGGGTGAAATTTAAACAACACCGCAAAATATCATGCAAGTAGGACTTGGTGTTTATCCAGATTCAGCAGGGACTACTTTTACATTCAAATTGGGATAAAGAGCAGCATAGAACACAAGTTTAGGGCTTTAGATCGGAAAAAGAATATCTCATTTCATTGAAGAAATTATTCACTAAAAGAAAGTGTGATGCAAAACAGGATACATTAACCACATACAAGAAGTCATCAAGTGATGTTTACAGATTAGAAACACTGCGAGAAAGCTGGAATCAATGGAGCAAAGTGCAAAAGGCTAACAATGCAAAATTTCATCAATGTGGAGGAACAGGAAGGTGAAACTGAGCACAAAATACTCATAATAAACATTGACATTCTGAAAGACTATTCCCTTACATGACTGGCGTCAGGAGGACATAGCAAGGGCTACGCCATTGGAAGAGCCAGTACTGGGAAGGATGAACCACGACCCCATCATCGTTCATGTTTTGGCCGATGGTCGGATAAGATGGCATAATGCAGAGAACTTCGGACACAGTCTGAGGAGAAGTGGTATTAAGGTTTCATCAGACCTCACGTTACAACAGAGGGAAACAATTGACTTTCCATCGAGGCCAGGCAGAAGTAGCCCTATTTCCATCATGGAAAACTGCAACTTAAGACAAGCAGCAATCCAATCAACTGGCAGAAGACCAAGAGGACACTACATTCTAACCTCAACCTCTTATCCAACATGATGAGAACAGGCCTTCCAATTCTGAACAGATGGAGAGACTGTCCTCAGAGGCACCCAGTCCTGTGTATGCAGACAGCCATCACTTGGAAGCAAGTCACAAGCAGAACTTCCGTCCTCCAGGGCAGGATGAAGAGGATCAGCATCGACCACTACCAGTCACGATCCACAACAGATCCGTGGCAGAGAACTTTGGATCATCACACTCAGCATGGGGCTCAACATAATGTTCCAGGAGGCAGCCAGAGGGAAAGTCCCTCTTCCAACCACAGACCGCACTGTCACCAGGCATTACAGTACAGCTGTACAAGGAACTGCTCATCAGACAGGAGAAGGGCAGGGCTGTACCACATGTGCCCATGACCACATTCCTACAGTGGGGCAGTAAGTCAGGAAGACATGAACAGTCCACAGAGAATTATTTGGTGAAAGAAATCTCACAAACAACATACAACCCTGGTTCAAAATCCCATTTCTCTGTCAAAGTCAAAACTCGCAATACATGCATGCAGACTTCAGCAAACAAATGAAGAAATGCAAAGCTCTGAACGTGAGCATCAGTGATTGTGACAGGGATGACAACCTGGAATCTGTAATGCCACCAAAACTGATAAATATGGATATTCTTTTGCAGTGGATTCTGTAGGTTTAAAACAGAACAAAAGACTGATGACAATCTTGTCTCCACTGATGAAGGGTTACAGTTGAAGGGGAGATTAAAGAGAAGGAGGAAGAACAAAACAGAAATAGAAGATGACTCTTCTGACAAAGCTACTGATCACAAAACTGACCAGAGAAGAAAACAGAGACTGTGAAACAACTGACAATACAATATGACTGTTGACAAACAGAGCCATTAATGACAGAGTTAGTTGCCAGGAATTAAAGAACGACAAAACAGGCGTGAATGACTGTAATGACAGCAAAGCAGAAAACACAGGGGGCACATACAGAGAACAATTTGTCCCCTATTGTTAAAAGCCTGGCAGGAAAAGATGACTCATGTAGTGCAGATGACTGATGGACCCACAGAGCAGCGAACCACCACAAAAACAAGATGCAGGCAGATCCGACAGTACTGTAGCACGAAGCAGGCTTCCACGGCCCAGGACCAAAGCTGCTTCTTCATTAGGGCATTCAAAGCAAAGCTGCTGTAAAGTGCCTGCAAGGTCTGGCAGCCCAAAGCAGCAACATCACCGAGTCGTTTAACAGACTACATTCTGGTGATGGAGAAAGTTTCAAAGAGTTGACCCCAAGGTCAACGGCTAGATTTAAAAATATGATAGCCCATGCGATGACCAAATAGGGACTCGCCGGCCAGAGAAGCTCACGTCAAGGGAGAATGGTTCTGCACTACAGCTAACAATAAAGGTAATAGAGGGCAGAATCTGATCAATGTGTTTAATGTTTCTGGAATACCAATTTTTAAAATTATAATGTTAATTGGCCTTTTGTCTAAAATTGACACCAGAGATTTTGTTTAGTTTTTTGCTTAGATTTGATATTATTTGTTTAACAGAAAACTTTTTGTTACATCTGAGGTTGATTTTACGCTATTTTAGGATATATTTAATTTCACTTCAGAGGCCTAAAAAACTGACACAAAATCAAGGAAGATATTCAGGGAGGGGTGATTCTTTTAGTTAGAAAAACTTTGGGACTTTTGTGGATAAAGTTTGAGGTGGATTTGACAATACCAATGTTGTAAAGTTGCACAGAGATTTAATTTGGAACTAACAAAGATATTATGTATGTTTTGTACATACATTCCCCCAGAGATTCTGCATTCTGGAAAACTAGAACAAGGGGTGTATGGCATGGAAGATCTAGAACAGTGTTTGCTTGAGCTTCAAAGTTTATATGATGATTTTTAATCTGTTGCTAATAAAAAAACAGGGGGGGGGGGAAAAAAAAAATTTTAATGCTTGAACAGACTAACCAAAAATACAATATGGGTGATGACTTTGATGATTTTGAAAATATGTATTCTTTTCCAATATTCAATTTGCCTAGAAATCACAAGATTCAGAAACAAACTTATTTGGTCTGGTTTCAATTACAGTCGACTATATTTATAGGCCTCATTTGACCTAATAACATCTGTTAAAAATACTTTCTCTGGTGTGAAAGTATATAAACCGAATCTGACCTTACATTCCGCGGGTTTCTTTTAGATTGAAGTTCTAAACAATATTTCAGAAAATGCATGTGATCATACCTCTAAAGTAAGGTATCTTAGACAAACTTGTATGGAATGAGAAAAAGAAAGATGAATTTCTTAAGGCTTAAACACTGTTGATATACAGAATAAATTTATTCAATAGCCACAAATGATAGAAACAATTTAAGAGAGGCTTTAGACATTTTTGTAGAAAGTTGAAAGAGGCTAGTGTATGCATGTTTGAAAAAGGATGTCTCGGCATACAAATAAATTTAAAAAGTGAATGGTTTATGATGAATGTGAATTTGCAAAAGGAAATAGATTTAAATTAAACAATTTCAGAAAAACCAAAATGAATAGGACAGCAAATTTATTGGAAAAAAGGAAAATCTAAAAACGTTGTTTAAGTGACTAAAAATAAGGTTACAGAAGAATTGAAAGCAGATCTTTAATCAAGTAACATATCAAATCCTTCTCACTTCTGGAAAGGAGTATGGGTGTTGGAAATCGTGCCAAGTTTACAACAGTATTAGAACTGAGACTGATTTAATCTTTTAAATAGTGTTTTTCAGAACCATTGATGAAAACATAGAAAGCAACAGTGTGAACATTGATTATACATGAAGGAACTGAACATATTTTAAATCAAGATATATCAGAAATGAGTTGTGCAAGCAATATCTAACTTCAAAATAGGAAAGTCCATGCATTGACAATATATCAGCTGAAATGTTGAAAAATGGAGGCAAAAGTGTAGGGGAGTTTTTGGTAAAAATTTTTTAACAACTGTTTTTAGTTTAGGAGTCTTATCCCAAAGATTGTCAAAAGTCCATAAAAGAAACCTATTCACAAAAAAGGAGATCCTTATAATCCAGATAATTTACAGAGGATTCTCATTGTTAAGTATTATTTCAAAAGTTTTATACAACCATATTAAATGCAAGAATAGTAAAACAGGTTTAGAAATACAACAATTGATTTTCTGAAAGACAAGCAGGTTATCGTAGGGGTATTCCACAGTAGATCAAATATTTAATTTATAAGGCTATCGTCCAGAAATGTATGATAAGAAAACGCAGAAAGTTTTATATTCAGCATTTGTTATGATTTTAAAAAAAGCTTAGATTCAGTTTCATCATGATAAACTTCCTTGAATGCAAGAGAAATCAAGGTGTGAATGGAAGATTTTTGGCTTTCTTTGAAGGCAATGTATATTTAATATTTAGTCCTCGTGTGTAGGTGCAAATTGTGAATTACTGGAATATTTAGAGTGCCCTATTGGGGTAAGACAAGGTTGTGATTTAAAGACCTACTTTATTCTGTATTTAAAATCAACTTGCTACTCACATGAATGTGAAAGGACGACATGGTGTACAAGTTGCCAGACATTATGGAATTGATTATCTTACTTTTGCTGATGATGTGGCATTACTATCTACACCAGTATATGGCATACAAAATCAATTAAATATCCAGCAGAACTGTTGCAAATGACATGAAAATTAAATGTGAACACTGAGAATACTAAAGTCATGGTATTCATAAAAGGAGGGTATTTTAGGATGACATGGAACCAATGGTTTTTGGGTGGTAAGTGAAACTAGAAGATGTGAATAGTTATTGTTATTTGGGATTCAAGTACACAATTAGCAGTATGAAAAGAGGCAATGAACATCAAGCATCTAAGGGTAAGAAAGCGGTAGTCATCGAATTGAATAAGGCTTATCAAAAATACAAGGAAATGACCTACCAAAGCATTTAAAAGATTTTTTTATGTTAAAGTTCCACCGATTCTGCTTTATGCATCTGAAGTATGGTTAAACAATTAGATCATATAGAAAAAGTTCATACATGGCTTGAAAAGATTTTTAGGTGTACCAGTTTAGAACTCCAACTTCAATGGTCTATAGGTGATTTAGGAAGATTTCCTCTCATGTTAAATTGTGTGATTGTGGTCTTAGGTATTGTTTAGAATTATTACAAAATTGAAAGAATGAAAGAACTGCCACAAATAACTTATCAGATGTTTTATTAGAATTTACAAAATGGGTAAAGATTTGTTGGTGTACGAAAAATCAGGAAATCTATGTAAGACAGGTTTTAAGCTTGTTTTTAGGTTTGCAGCAGGGTTTGTTGGTCAAGTCAAAAGTGTTTCTAGACTATTTAAGCAAAGACAGTGATCTATACATACAAGAATGTCTGGCACTATAAGAGACCGTGACAGATATGACAATTACAGATCTTTTAAAATCTTTCTTGAAAAGAAAGTACGTGTCTGAGACATGGATACCTACTGTTTTTAGGAGTGCCCTCACACAAGCTAGATTTAATGATCTCCCTATTATGCAAATGTACATCGCATTAGCAACCTACCCCAGAAAAACTTGTCCATTTGCCAAGACAGCAAAGAATAATGAACATCATTTTCTGTTTGTGTGTCCTGGCCAATTCTGATTTAATAGCCAAGTTTCCTGGTGGTAAGCAACAACCAATCCACTTGTTATTCTCAAGTGTCAAATTCCGAACAAATCATGGTGTCACAAGGTACATTTTTCACGAAGTGAACAAAATAAAGAATAATTGGCTAATTTAATGCTGTATTGATGTGCCTCTCATTTTATTTCAGGGTAAAGATTTGTTCATGGTATTTAACACTGCTTTGAAATGATGGTTTGTGTGTGTGTGTGTTGTGTGGAGGAGGGGGGGGGGGGGGGGGTGGGGGGGGAGGGGGGGGGGGGGGGGGGGAGGGGAGGGGATGGGGGGTGCGTGCGAGCCGTGTGTGCGTTGTGTTTTGTGTGTTTGTATCTGTGTGTATGTGTGTGTGTACCTGTGTGGTATGTGTGTGTGTGTGTGTTAGGTGTTGTGTGGTATGTGAGGTGTGATTGTATTAGGCAAAGCAAGTTAATGTGGAAAAATTAGCCTATCATGCCTATGCTGAAGTAAACTTGAAAAGTGATTGAGACTATCATCTTATAATGTTAACTATAGCATAAACACCATGTAAGGTGATGGTGTTTGGATTGTAGCCACACCAGAGCAAAGTTTTCACTTGTCATGACATGTGTGAGAGGACGATAATGATGACACCTTAGTCCGTATGTAATGTATTTGGAATGTGTTTTATTACTGGAAAATCGATAGAAAGTTTGTTTTTTGTGTCTCGAATAACTGTTACCACTCCCTTATGTCCCTTTCACTTGTATATGTGGCCCAAGGCCGAAGTACAAATTAAAATGTTCTGATTTCAGAGTTATCTCTCTCTCACTCTCTCTCTCTCTCTCTCTTCTCTCACACTCTCTCGTCTCATCTGTCGTCTCTCCATCTCTCTCACTCTCATCTCGGATCCTCTCGCCCTCGTCCTTTTATTATTTGCTGAAAGATTTAATCGTCGTATTTACAAACTAGTAACACGTTGAATGCTTTATTCAGATTTAATATTTCAGTCTACTCCCTAAATTACTGTAATTTTGAGATTCAGTGAATGTTTTATTTTGATATCTTGTTTTGAGCGTAACCAATTATTATAGCTAATTCCCAAAAAGCAGATGTCCTTCTCTATGACTATACATGATATCATAAAGAATTTAAGTAGACATTGATGCAATGTGTGAAGTGCGCGCCGCCGCGCGCGCGCAGTTGTGGGTATGTGTGTGTGGTGTGTGTGTGTTGGTGTGCGTGCGTGCGTGCGTCGTGCGTGCGTGTGTGTGAGGTGTGTGTGAGTGGTGTGTGATGTGTGACGTGTGCATGGGGATGCAAATAGCTTCACAATATTTGTTTTTCATGTAGTTTTAACTATTGCTGTTGCCTCCCATAAAAGCACAAAACATTGGAACGTTCTTTCTGTTAGCCAAAATTGAAAACTATTTTACTGTAGGTTTGATCTCCTTTATTTTTATAGAGGATTTGCTTTGTTTGTTCAGTTATGGTTTTGGTTGGGGGTTGTGCTTATTTGAGGGGGACTATTCGGTTGTTTCCTCTCGCCCCTTGTTTGTAGCCGTTTTTGTTTTTCTCTTGGTATCTTGCTATTATTATTCCGTTGTTTCGTGTTTTCAGATTCTGCTTTCTTTCATACTTGTTGCTACTTTTTCTTCTATTTTTCTCTCTCTCTTCGGGATTTTTGTGGGGAAATTTTTGTGTAGATATTTTTCCGTAAGCTGTGTAAGTGTAATGCTTGGGCCTTATTATATTTTAATTATCATATATATCCTAAGGGCGGGGACTTGAGTAAAAAGCAACATGGGAGCTTATTCATTAACCTCGAAATAAAAGAATATGTCATTGTCATTGTCATTGTCTCTCTCATCGCTCTCCTCTCATCTCTTCGCGCTCGTCAATTCTCTCTCACTCTCTCTCTCTCTCTGGTGTGTGTGTGTCTGTGTGTGTGTGTGGTGTGTGTGTGGAGTGTGTGTGTGTGTGTGTGGTGTGTGTGTGTGTGTGTGTAAAAAAACCCACTTGAGTGCTTATTTCAATGATCCTCGAAATAAAAGCTAAATAAATAAATAAAATCTTCTCTCTCCACTCTCTATCTCTCTCTCCTCTCTCGATCTCTTCTCTCTCTCTCCACTCTCATCTCGCCCGTCTCTCTCTCTCACAAACACACACACACACACCCACACACACACCACACTCACCCACACACACACACACACACACACACAACACACACACCAACTCATCATCATCAAATTCCTTTGTGCCTTATGCAGGTAAGGCAGCAACAAATGATTTTTCCACTCCTGTTTCAGATTTCTGTAAGCAATTTCTTGCTTTGCACTCCGATCTTGATGTCGCTGCCTGCTCCGCTGTCATGCCTAACAGTGCTCCCGAGGTACGTGAACTCTTCAGTTGTTGCAAATCATCTCCATTCACTGTGACCGTCAGGGGTTCTGAACTTCAGTGACTTCACCACTGTCTTCTTCTGCCTGATATCAGGCCTACTTGCTGTGCGAAAGTGCTGAGACCGGGAATGTCTTCTCTTGAATGTGATGGTGGGTATGTGAAGCCAGTGCGCAATCTCGGCAAAGTCTAGGACTTCAATCGTTTGAGAAGGGGTCATCCTGATGCCCGTGACTGGTCCAGCTGTTGTACTGTCACATCACCCAATCAATGTCAGTATTGAAAGAGTATTATAGTGCTGACATGGGGCAGCCATGACTGACTCCAGTTTGTACACTGAGACTGGTTTTTGCTATTTCCTACTCTGCACCGTTGAAGTTTGTTGTAGAAGCTCTTAATGACTTCGATAATCCCTGTGAATTCATATGCTCGGAGTATGCACCAAACACTTTCTCGATGAATGCAGTCAAGAGGCTTTTTCAAAATCTACGAAGTTGATATATTGGGGTGATCCCATTTATATGGGAAAACTTGGAAGACATGATCCCAATGGAACAAGTTTTAAAAAAATTCTAACGGGCATAAAAACTGAATGGGGAAAAAGCCACATGAAGAAGGTGATGTCAAGTTTTTTTTCCACTTGTGGTGCAAAATAATAACCCAAAACCCAGAAAAGTGAGAGTGAAACCATCCCCGCACCAAAATCATTTCAAAAACTCAGAACATTTGGGGTGTTCATCTCCCATAACCAAAATTTGTATGGGAGGAAACAAAATAAAGCCGTGACAGATCAGCAGAAGGAGGCGTTGAAGGATGTGGGTCCGCCTCAACAAAAGCATTTGATGAAGTGAGGAGTGCATAGCGAATCAATAAATTAGTTTCTACAACCCAACTAGGCCACTGTGGTCAGGGCGACACGTAGTTAGGGTTGGTGCAACTATCTTGCCTTTGCCCCCAAAAGTTTGGACTCTGAACATATATGCTCGATAAAAAGGAATGTCTTGTACCCCTTTGGGCTTGAGAAGTTTTCAAACAATCGGTCGACGTCACATTTGAACTGCAAACGACAATACCCTTGGGTTTCCTTGAGTCCAAAAAATTTGGACAAAATGGGGGGAGGGGGCAGGATTGTTAATTTTGATCCAAGCTTTAACCCTGTTGTAGTGCTGTTTAAAAAAGTCAGTAGGGTTGCAGATTCACTTTCACGCCTTTCCCGTACCTCACACAGATGAAGACAAGGAATGGTGAAGCTTTTTACAGCACATGTTTTGGGTGTGTAAAACCAAGGCCAGTTACCATCAAAGACTGACTTCTAAGCAAGGGGCAGGTTTTTGACGATCTACAGCTTGAGAAGGTTTCAATGATGGATGGCCACAGACTGTACCCATTCCTTAGGGGTTCGGGGATACACAAGGGAAATTGTATGGGATGGCTTTGGTTGTGTATGGAAATAGGATCCTCATCCCGAAGTCACAGAGACACCTACTTAAAAATTTTACGGCTCAAGGGCATACACAACTAAATTTTCCATAAGGATGGGTTTTTGGTAAAATGGGATCTCCCTGAAGCACAGAGAAGCACTACTTCAAAAGCAATATTCATAAAGGTTAGGAAGTGTAGGAAGAATGCACGTCATCATTTGGTGGCCGTCTAAAGAAAAATAAAAAACGGTGGGTACAAGGAAAAATTTAAAAAAATAGGTTCGAAGAAAGAGCCACTACTCCAAATTTAAAGGGAAAGACAAAAGAGGAAACACCCACCTCGGAAAGGATATTTTTTTGGGGGACTATTATTCCGTGGATAGAGAGCTATCTCCGCAACAGCACCTCCATGGGACAATCTGAAAAACTGTTCACAGGCATGGTCCCTGAAAATATTTCTGACAAGGGCCCAGATCAAACTCGGGAGTTTGTAGATTTCTGTCAGGAGCATGAATTTTCACTTAGGACCACACCCATTTTCCTAAAAAATTGGCCAAGCGAAACCTCCATCAAAATAGCAAAGAAAATTCATCAGCAAGACCCCAGAAGAAAAGGGCTGTTGAACACAGAGCTACTCCTACTCCGCACTGGTGTCTCCTTCATTGCCTTTATGGGTAGGCAATGGAAAACCAAACTGAAACACTTACAGAGAATTAGTGCTCAAGTCATAGATCATGGGAAATTTTCCCTTGAGGAGAGAAAACCCGTAGAGCTACAAAGACAATTATGACCTGTCATGGAGTTTGTCTCACCCCCTTTGAGATCAGGCGATTCTTTTTTATCAAAGGAAATGATGAGAAAATTGGGGGACAGATCCAGGATGGTTGTACCCTGGACCCCAGCAACCGTACCCATCTTGTGAACACACCAAGGCATCTAGATGCAAACCCCAAGACTGTAAAGTACCTTTTTACCCCAAAATTGCAGAAAACGTGACCCCAGCTCCCGGACGCATTTTGGATTCCCATGCTTCGTGGTGATTTCCAAAAACATGTTGCGTTCCCCAAAAATACCAGCAAGTTTCCCCCCCCACCCCCGTTCCAAAGGCAATGTGGTGACCAGATCAGCAAGTAGTTGGGTTTCAAAGAAACCCGCAAGATATTGGAAAAACAAAGTGAACTTTAAAAATAAAAGGGTAATTTATCCTTCTGTGTTTTTGTTTGGGGTGCTGGGGAAAAACTTTATGTCATTTTTTGTTAGTTACAGTTGATTATCATATTTAGTAAGCATGTTTTGCAATTTTGTTTTGTTGATTAATTTTTTAGGAAAGGGATTTCCCAGTTTTAACATTTGGAATCTCAAAAGCAAGATCAAAGTACGGGTTTTTGTTCTTTTTTTTGGATTTGGGGTTTTTTTGGGAAAAAAAAGTGTCAGAATTGTAGCTTTATCAATGTTTTCAGGGAAAGATTATTGACTGCCCTTGGCACATGAAGGGTTTTACAAAGCAGTGACAATACCAAATTTTAAAAAAATTTATCACATGATGTCAAAACTTTATTAAAGGCTTTATATGGGGTTACATTTTTAAAAAAAAATTTTGTCTAAGTTTAGACTTGGGGATCAGAATAAAAAGCTGAATAATTTAGATTTAGTAGAATGTGTTTATGATCTAGGTTGTATGAAGTCCATTTTTTTTTGTGCCCTCCCGTATTAGAAGATGTGAGCAAATGAATACGTAAAATTAGCAGACACCTATTTATTTAGATTTGTAACTCAGGGGGCCCTAGTCACCCGAGTTTGGGCAGTTTGGCTTTTATTTGTGTAAACCCTTTTTAATAAGATTTTTTGGTTTCTAAGTCAATTTTTTTCTTTTTTTTGGGGGTGATTTTTTGTTATATAATAACATTTGTTTTTTGCTTTTTTCCCTTTTTTTTTTCTCACTAAATACTAGCTTTTGGGAACCCCCTTATGCTTATGGGGCAATGACCTTTTGTAAAAAATCTTTTAAGTTTGAGTTCTTCTCTTCTCTCTCTCTCTCTCTCTCTCTCTCTGGGGGGGGGGGGGGGGGGGGGGGGGGGGGGGGGGGCCCTCACAATGTAAAGGGGAGACCTACAGAAAATTTCTCTATATTTTTGTGAAAATTGTAGTAGTTTTAAGGGCCTTAGTTTTTATTGTTTGCATACAGTTAGAAAAGGAGGATGGGAATTCCTGCTTGTATAGGGCTGTCGTGGGGCATTTGCGGCAGTATTCCCCCTGCTTATGTCCAAACCCGGCAGAATTTTTTTAAATGGGCCATTCGACCCCATCTGACGCAAAAAAAGCAGGCGAGACAGTGTACGTTGGATGACCCTCACCATCCTTCGGGGGGGGCCTTTTTGCTTCGGTGTTGATGTGGAACCAACCCTGGACCCCACTCCCCCTAAATCCGGCCAAGGGACAAAAGTTGAGGAAAACCAGTTTGACGAGTGGTGCTGGGGTGTAGCCCCTTGGGGGAAAAAAGTGCAGGGGAAAACAAAGCCAGGCGATGTGCCCGCCACACCCCTAAAACCATACACTGTAGACAGGAGTCTTCTCCTCATGGCCCCTGATGAGACATTTCCAGTGACGACCAAATTGGGAAAGTGGAGAACCTATTAAAGTCAAAAAAGGAGAGTATGAAGAACGGATCAGTTGTTGACAAAAGTGTTGATGCTTGAAAGAGGAAATTTTGTGGTATCAGAAAAGATGTAAACAATCTTGGGGCTAAAATGTGCTTTTTTAAAACAATCAAAACAAAAATAAGGACAAGTGGAAAGCTAAAAAAAGAAAGCAGACGTCAAAAGGCTGGTAAGACGAAACAAATAATTTTTCATGGAGGAAAAAAAAAGAAACAGACTGGGCTGATTGTGAAATGTTCAGAAAAATCTTCTTTCAAAAAAAAATGGATTGGCGATTTTAATTTTGATAGTGTGCACGGGATAAATTTAAACCCAACCTCCCATTTTTGCCAGGTGTTGTTTTTATCAAGTAAGTTAGGTATTGAAGGCTAAAACTCGTTTGAAAGGTTCAAGGATTTTGTAGAGGACGATTTTTAAAATGTTAAGATATTAACAATCTGACCCCATACTTAAAAGAGTGCGGGGCAGAGGGAAAAAATGGGAAGGGTCTTGTCATTTGTCTTAATGGCGAAAGGTCCCCTTTAAATGTTCTTTAAAAGAAGGGTATAGCTTTTTGGGCCCGGCCCCCTACAATCACCCTCCCATAGTCTCAATTTACGGGTGGAGGAAAAGAAAAACAACAGGTCACTCACCCAGTTAGACATCATGTAATGGGCCCTTAGCCAGTGGGCTTGAAGTGGGGGCGTGACACTTCACCACACACAGGCTAGACAAAGGGGGTCTGACGGCCTCAGCTAACACATGACCATGAGTTTGTAGGGTCTTTTAAAAAGACCCTCTTTAACCACTGTTGAAAGCATAAACCCCCTTCTTGTCATGCAATGAATTGGTGAAAGTGTCAGCTAGATGGTGTGGATAATTAAATTTTGGGGGCAATACAGATAAAAACAAATAAAGCTTTTTCTTTTTGTCTTGGAACGAAAAGGGATTTTGTAAAAACTGGTAAAAAGGATTTTGTATCTTATGGCTTTGTTTATTTTATATGTCTGACAGAAAGTTCCGGGAAAAATGTCCACCAGATGTTTTTAGGGTTAAAAGGGCTGTAAGTCAAAATTAAGTTACCCCTAAAGGGGAGGGATCTATGGTTTAGTTGTTAAAAGGCATGGTTATTGCCTTTGTGAATTGTTTGAGTTCCAATTTTCCTAATTTTTGCATTTTCTCTGTGAAAATTTTGTTGTGTACAGCAAAAATGTTTTGCTTGTCTGGTGTAATCCCACCTAAGGGTTGTTTTTTATAACATGTTTGCAAGATAATGGAATTGCATGTTGGAAAGAATGTTTAGTAAATTGTGGGGTGCAGGATGAAGTAGATAAAATTACTATGGGGAGACTTAAACACAGGCCCTAAAATTTTCTTGTCGCAGGTAAAAAATGACTTTTTCAATGCCAAAAGTAAAGTATGTCCTCAGCAGAAATGTAATTTGAATTGTGTTATAACTTTAGGGGAAAATTTCTTTTAAAAATTGTCATGCTCTTTTTTAAAATTCTAAAGGCGTTGTAATGGTGACCACAAGGCCTATAAATCATTTCTGGGGAGGATGTGTTTAATGATTATTTTTTAGGGGTCAATTTTTGTTTTCTCAATTTTTGATCATGTCGTTTGTTTGTTGCGAGCGTTTGTTTGTCCCCTTCCTGTTGAAATTTATTTATCCAGTTTTAAATACAGGGGTGGAAACTGAGAACCCATCTGTTAGGGAAAAATTTTGTTGGGATGAAAAAAAACTCTCAGTTTAAAAGAAAATCTCCAGGATGGAAAATGTTGAAATTTTTTTAATGCTTTAGATGATTTTGAGAACATTAATGAAGCTTTAGATTTGTTAAAAGGGTTTTATAAAAGCCCTGCGATTGTATGAAGAAACAGGTACATATCAAAAAGGGGCCCTCAAACGAAAATTGGGTTTTTTAATAATGTAAAGTATGAAATTAAGGTCAAAAAATTTAAATTTCAAAAAATTTTAAAAAAAAAAAAACGTGTATTTAAAGAAGGGAATTTTTAAAATGCATCTTGGGAACGAAAAAAAAAGAAAAAAACCTTTCTTCGAATGATTATCATCTTTCAAAAAACCCGTTTAAAAAGTTTAAAAAAGGCTCATTTAGAAAAAGTAGAAAGAATAGAAAGTTGAAGATGTTTCAACATTTCAAAACCCCCCGTTGGAAAAGGGAAAAACTCATTAGCCCAATCCATGATTTCGATTTGACAGTGTGGAAATGAGGAAGATTTTGATGTCCCCTATTAAAATAAATATTTGGGGGATTAAAAATTAAAGAGTGAGAAAAGCAGCCCGGTCCGTCAAATCTTTTGGTGAATTGCTAAAATATGGGGGTGAAAAATTTTGCTTTTTCCCTTTTAAAAATTCAACAAAATTTTTGATGAGGGGGTTTTTTTTCCCTAACTGGGCTGAATCTTAAATAACATTGCATTAAAAAAGGGGGTTGATAACCCTAAAAATACCGGGGGAAATTTTTTTTATGACATAAATAGTAAGATTATGTATATTTTAACAATAGGTTTTCAGGAATGGGGTTTTAAGAATAATATTACAGGGAGCCCGCTGGTTTTAAGAGAGGGTACTCCACTATAGATCATTTGTTTACTCTGCTTGCGTTTGTACGAAAAAAAGTTTGCTCATAAACCCTAACTCTATGAGCATTTATTGCTTTGAAAAAGCATTTGATTCTGTTAACAGGAATTGTTGTTGGGTTTCTCCCCGAAAATGGGGTTTAAGGGAAACTATTACGATGTTTGAGAGCCTGTATAGAATTCAAAGCGAATAAGATGGGAACCAAGTGACGACATAATTTTGTACCATGGTGTTAACAGGGTGATGTATGTACCCCCTTTTTGTTTTCTGTTTTTATCAAGATTAGCCCGGCATCATCAAAAATGGTAAACATGGTGCCCCTTTCCCCCCAAAATTTCGAGTTGTTTATTTTTCCCCTTTTGATGATGTTATCCTGCTACTGAAACAGTTGTAGGGTTACAAAAGCGTTAAACAGCTTTTAAAAAGTGTGCAACATCACTGGGTTTTAGGGTTTAAACTGATAAGAGTAAATCGTTTTATTCAGAAAAGGTGGATATTTAGTGCCATGAAAAAAGGTTTTTACAATGGAAAAATCTGCCTGTGATTAATGTATATAAATATTTTGGGAAACTGTTTTTTTACTAACTTAGTTTCACAAATGCATGTAAAGTCTGGGAAGTCGAGGAAACGAACTTGTTATTTGTTGAAAAAAACTACGAATATTAATAATAAATTTTTGATTGTTTATTAAGATATTGATGCACAAATACAAACCCCCTTTTTATGGGTTAAGAAATTTGGGGGTTTATGCACTGTAACTATTGTGAATCAGTGCACCTCTTTTCTTTAAAACAGTTTTTTGGGTTAGATAGACTTACACCTAAGATCTTTTTTATAGTAAAATAATAGATCCCTCTCTTGTTATGTGCTGTAAGATGATTAGATATTGGATTAAAATTCTATATAATGAGACAACTACCTTTTTTAAACCCCAAGGGTTTATGACTAGATGTTAAAGGGAAAAACAACTGGGCAACACAAATAGTACCTGTTTGTGTGAGTGGGGGTTTTGGGTTTGTTTGGCTCAATAAGGGGCGGAAATTGTAAAGGGGGTTTATTAAACTTTCAGCAAAAATTGATTGACTGCCGTGCAGAAAGGGGTGTCATATAAAAAACGTGACAGATTTTAAAAGACAGAAATTTATAAGTTTGGGATGAGTCAAACCTTATCTAAAAATTTTATGGATATACATTTGAAAAGAAATTTTGTCTAAAATTTAGACTTTGTTTTCAGATATAAATTTCATAAATTCAATACAAAAACATGTATTGACGACCCCGGGTCTATCCCTTATGTAACAACACGGGGGATGAAATACATTTTGTGTTGGCTGTCCGTTTTTGAGGATGTTACAAACCATCCCTGTTAAATTTTAGTAGCACCTAATTTATTTGACTCGTTTACTCCTGGCACAAGTCATCCTGAGGGTTTTTTGCACCTCATTTATATTTGTGTAAGGGTTTCAGAATAAAGAGATAATGTTATCCTAAGGTATTTTTGTAGTGACTTTTTTTATACAGAACAGGGTTTTTGGTGTGGTTTTTGTTTTTTGTTTTTTTTTTTTTTTAAAAAAAATATGCAGTTCGGGAACCCCCTTAGTATGGGCCAAGGGTTTTTGTAATAAATCATTGATTGATTCGGTTTATTTTCTCTTATTCTTCTTTCTCGGGTTTGTTGGGTTTGTTTTGTGTTTTGTGTGCCCTTTTTTTTTAAAACCCCCCCTTTTGGGTTTTTTTAATAAAATTTTTTTAAAAAAAAACTTTTCCCCCCTTCTTATTCTCTTTTTTTTTATCTTTTCTTCTCTCTCTCTCTCTCTCTTTTTTTTTGCTTCAACCCTGTGGGATTCTGCTGTGCAAAACACTATGAAACCATTATTAAGTCTGTATAAACGTGCTCTTAAACTGGTTTTCTGAAGCAGACTACCTTTTAGAAGTGGATTATACTCATTAATATTTTTCCCCCTACACAAAACTAAGTTTTAAACCCAAAGGCATCATGATTTTTAAAGATAATGACAGGAACTTTTCCTCATCCAAAAAAGAAAAGTTCCCAATAAATCATTCCAGAAATACTGAAAAGCTATGTGTCCAACCCCAAGAATAGATTTGTTCAAATCTAGCTTACTTTACTCAGGCCCTGTGCTGGGGAAAACTCCCTTCCTAAACTCATTTAGACAACACCAACCATTAACAATCTTAAAAAGTCATTTTTCATCCACTTGATGCATCAAAAATAAAATCCACAATTGATCTGTTGGAAAAAAAGTAAATATATCCTCCCTTGCATTATACCAAATTATCCTCTCTCCCCCCCCCCCCCCCCCCCCCCCCCCCCCCCTCTCTCCTCCCCTCTCTCCTCTTCTCTCTCTCTCTTGTGTTTAGTGTGAGTGTTTTTATTGTATATGCTATTGTGTTATTGAAAAATGACTTCTAAAATGTTTTTTTCCACTATCCTACTTCTTATATTGATCTAGGACGATCTTTACATGTACAATGTTAAATCACAGTGATTTCTAATGGTGATAGTGTTGAGAATTGAAAACTATATTCAATATCATATGGATTTAAAATGCACTGTGCTCTCTCTCTCTCTCTCTCTCTCTCTCTCTCTCCTCTTTTTTGGGGGGGGGGGGGGGGGGGCGAGTGCAGATCGAAGTGTTGGAATAGTGCCCCTCATTATTAATGAAATGTGACTGTGTTTGCTGTTGTATTGAGACCATTTTTTGCAGTAGCAATAGTACAGGACTGGTGCACAGGAAAATATCATCAAATAATCTCAGAGGTCAGTGATCCAGCCAAAATTAACATTTTTACTAAATCAAATGATATAGGCCTATAGAAGGACTGTGTTGTGATGCCAACTCAAACTTGATTCAAACCAAGCTGGGTTACTGGGATTTGTCCTTGACCTTTGTTTTTGTTTTCATGTTTCCTGCTGGTGTACTGTTAAGAGAGTCAGAGTCAGCGGTGTTCCTCTGCTACTGGTAACCTGTAGCCCAGTACTACCTGTCTCAGTGGGGAGATAACCCGACCCAAAAATCCCCAGCTATGGGCAAATAGCAGCAGCTTGGAGAGGAGATGGACGCCACCAAGCAATCCACGCCCACAGAAATGCCAACATGGACAGCACTGCAAGAAAAGACATGCCGGATTGGTTGAGGCCCAGAAAACCAACAACTGCGCCTTCCATTGGAGCGTTCCAGGATGGAGGTGGAAAATATGCTACTGGGACACAAAACAACAGGGATCAAACTCCAGGCTGAGAGGACCATCATTGGTACATGGAACATCCGTACCTTGCATGCATGTGGGAAGCTCCAAGAACTAACCCATGAACTACGAAGATACGAATGGGACATACTTGGACTGGCCGAAGTCCGTTGGGTCGGATTCCGCGAAACAACCACAGAAGAAGATCACAAACTATGGTATAGTGGCAACGACTCCAAACACCAACACGGAGTAGGATTTCTTTCAACAGAAGAGGACTAACAGTGTCCTACAGCTGAACCCCAATCTCAAGTAGACTGATCTCATGGTGTCGCAGCAAAACCACACAACATGACCATCATAAAATCTATGCACCAACATCAGACTACGATGATGGAAAAAAAAGCAATCGAGTGTTTTCTACGAGGATTTGGAGAGCCATCCATCAACTCAAGAAGGACTTTCTCGTGAATCCGGGCGACTGGATGCCAACGACCTGACCCTAATGACCAATGGCCAGGACAATAGGCCCGTTTTGGAGAAACCATCGATAGAGGTCTCAGACTTTTGGATTCGCAAGCAGCCACAATTCTTATGTCGCCAACGACCCTATACCCCACAAGACCCAGAAGAACGATGTGGCTCTCACCAAATGGAAAGACACATAACGCAGATTGGACCTACATCTTGGCCCCCAAACGATTAAGTCGAGCATCAACAAAGCCAGACAAGAACATTCCCTGGCGCTGATATTGGCAGTGAACCAAATGACATGGTACACATGACCCTAGACAGATCAAGCTGAAGACCAAGAACCCAAAGAGAAACCCCGTTTGCGGTTCAACATGGAAAGCTGAAGGACCCCCCGAAGTCGCTGAAATCTTTAAAGCTGAGATAGGGGCAAATTTGCAGCAGTGAATTCCTCCAAGATGACATCAACAACCTCACTGAGACCTTCAGCAACCATTCAAGATAGCGCTGAGATCCTTGGGAAAGAGAGGAAAAAGAACCAACCATAGGGTTACCGACGAAAATACTGGACCTGATGCGATCAATGTAGGGAGCTAAAGCCAGAAGAAACAAAAACCCAGAAACGCCGAAGAGTATAGAACAGTCAAACCAGTCAATCAAGAAGAAATGACTGAGCCAAGGGACCGGATGTCAGAAACAATGCTCAAGTTTGAAGAAGGCAATGGCGAAAGGAACGAGCATGGAGGCGTACCAGAAACAGCAAGTACTAACCATGTCCCCAGCAGCCAAAGACCTCCGTTCTGAAGACCAAAGAGGGGCAGTCCTTCACTGAGAGCGCGCACTATCATGACAGATGGACAATTATTGCAGCGACCTGTACAAACTAACAAGCTCAAAGGCTGAACCGATCAAACTTCACGAGCAAGTGCCCAGAACCATCAGATCCTGAAAAGCACACAGGTGCTGGAGGAAGAGGTAGAAGAATCAGTAAAATCTTGAAAGGAGGCAAGTCAACCAGGGATTGACAACATCCCGCTAAGCTCATCAGAACGGAGGCCCAGAGATGATCCAAGGCTTAACAATCATCTGCCAACGCATCTGGACCAGCAAAGAGTGGCCTGAACAGTGGACCCAATCCATCATAGTTCCACTTCCAAAGAAGGGAGACCTGAAGAAGTGCCAAAATTACAGAACAATCAGTCTGATAAGCCATCCAAGCAAAGTTATGCTATGCATTGCCTTGAACAGACTGAAACCACAAGCAGAAGAAATCCTATCAGAAGAACAGGCAGGATTCAGACCAGGTCGAAGCACTGTTGAAGAGATCTTCAACATCAGAATGCTCATAGAGAAGCATCTCCAACATCAACTACAGCTCTACAACAACTTCATTGACTTCAAGAAGGCCTTCGACCGAGTGTGGCAAGAAGCTCTGTGGCAAGTCATGAGAGACTATAACTTCGACGAGGACCTGATTCAAGTCATCCAGGTGCTGTATGACAGCTCCTACAGTGCAGTCCTCATGGGTGGAGAAATCTGGGAGTTCTTCCGGACTCCAGTTGGAGTTCGACAAGGCTGCCTGCTATCCCCCGATCTTTTCAACGTGTTCCTGGAGAACATCATGCAGGAGGCCCTTCTTGACTTCAAGACCACAATCACAATAGGAGGAAGGCCAGTCTGCAATCTTCAATTCGCAGACGATATTGATCTCATGGGCCGCAGTGAAGAAGAACTCCAGGATCTCACCACCAGACTGGAAACATCAGCCAATGCCCACGGTATGGAGATCAGCACGGAAAAGAGCAAGATCCTAGTAAACAGTACCACACCGACCACTCCCACCAGCATCAAGATGAGTGGCGAGACACTAGAGGAGGTGGAAACCTTCAAGTACCTTGGAACAGTCATCACCAAAGAAGGTACGAGCACACAAGAGGTGAAGATCAGACTTGCTGTGGCACTCTCCTCCATAACTAAGCTGGCGAAAGTGTGGAGAAACCACAACATCAGAACCCACACTAAGGTCAGACTCTACAAGGCACTCGTCACATCCATTGCCTTGTACAGCTGTGAAGCATGGACACTTACTGCCGATTTGGAACGTGGCATTCAAGCCTTTGAGATGAAGTGCCTCAGGCGGATCCTGAACATCACCTACAGAGACCGTAAAACCAATGACTACGTCTGGCAGCAGATCGAGGCACTGGCTGGCAAACAAGAACCATTGCTAGATACAGTCAAACAGAGGAAACTGAAATGGTTTGGCCACACAACAAGGCATAACAGCCTGTCAAAGACAGTCCTGCAGGGAATGGTGGAAGGAGCAAGGAGGCAGGGACGACCACCCAAAAGTTGGATATCCAACATCAAGGAGTGGACCGGCCTAACTGTACCAAACCTCCTGAAAGCAGCCCAGGACAGAACCATTTGGCGGTCCACTTGCGGTGTCCATGGGGTACCCCAACCTTGTCTGACCAAGGGATGAGTGAGTGAGTGAGTACTGTTAAAGAAATTCAGCAGTGAAGGACAGGCGCTTGAAAAGAGAAAAAATGTCACAGGGTGAAATGTTTACAACACCGGCAAATATCATGCAAGTAATGGACTGGTGTTTTTCCCAGATTCAGCAGGGACTACTTTTACATTCAAATGGGATAAAGAGCAGCATAGAAGACAAGTTTAGGGCTTTAGATGAAAGAATATCTCATTTCATTGAAGAAATTATTTCACTAAAAAAAAAGTGGTTTGACATTAAACTACAAGAAAGTCAGGAAGTGTGTTTGACAGATAAAAAACTTGAGAGAAAGCTGAATCAATGGAGCAAAGTGCAAAAAGCTAACAATGCAAAATTATCAATGTGAGGAACGGGAAAGGTGAAAGGGCACAAATTTCAGTTTCTTTGACATTCGAATGACCCCCCCCTTACTTGGACTGGGTGGAGGACATAGCAGGGCTAGTTTGGGGAACCCTGTTCTGGGAAGGGAAAACCCGCCCCCTCATCGTTCATTTTTCCCGAGGGTGGGATAAGATGGCGTAATGGCAAAGAAAACTTCGGGACAGTTGGGAGAGTGGTATTAAGGTTTCATCTGACCTCACGTTACTCGAGGGAAATATTGATTTTCCATCGAGGCCGGGGCAAAGTACCCTATTTCCATATGGAAAACGAACTTAAGGAAAGCAGCAATCCAATCATGGCATAAAGACAAAGAGGAACTAAAATCATCAACCTCTTAGCCAACATATGGAATTTGGGCCCCCAAATTTTGAACAGAGGGAGAGAATGTCCGGCAAGGGCACCCATCCGGTATGAACGCCATCCCCGGGGAAGAGGGGGGTCCAGCAAACTTCCGCCCTCCACAGGAGAAGAGGATCAGCATCGTGACCACTACCATCCGAGTCCACAAACAGACCTGGCGGGAAAACCCTTTTGGATCTCACACCGCATGGGGCTCAACAAAATGTCCAGGAGGCACCCAAGGGGGGAAGTTTTTCCAACCACGACCGCACTGTCCCCAGGCATGACAGTACAGCTGTAAAAGGGAACTGTCAAAAGACAGGGAAGGGGCAGGGCGTACCACAGTGCCAGGACCACTTTCCCTACGTGGGGCAGTAAGTCGGGGAAGAATGGACAGGACAGGAATTTTTTGGGTGAAAAAAAAATTCCACAAACACGACACCCTGGTTCAAATCCATTTTTCTGTCAAAGTAAAAACACTGCAATCATGCATGCAGACTTCAGCAAAAAAAAAAGAAGAAAATGCAAGCTCTGAAGGGACATCAGTGATTGGGGGACGGGTGAAACTGGAATCGTAGCCCATATAAATTGGTTTTTTTTGCAGTGATTCTGTAGGTTAAACAGAAAAAAGACGAGACAATCTTGTACCACGATGAGGGTACTGTTAAAGGGGGAGAATTAAAAGGAAGGAGGAAGAAAAAAAACTGGAATGATGAGACTCTTTGCAAAGATGATCACAAAATGACAGAGAAAAAAAGAGCTGTGAAAAACTGACAAAGCAATATGATGTTGAACGACCTTAAAGACAGAGTTAGTTCCGGGGAATTTAAAAGAACGACAAAAAGGGGGTGATACTGAAATGCAGCAAAGCAAAAAAACCGGGGGGGCAATACAGAGTACAATTTGCCCCTATTTTTTTAAAGACCTGGCAGGAAAGATGACTTTGATTGGGAATGATGGACCCAAAAGGCACGAACCACCACAAAAAACGGGGGCAAGATAGACGTCTGTGGCACGAAGCAGGCTCCAGGGCCCCCCAGCTGTGCTTCTCATGTAGGTCATTCAAAGCAAAGCGCGAAAGTCCCTGCAAGGTCTGGCAGCCAAAGCAGCATCACCGAGTTTTTTAAAAAGGACTAATTCTGGTGAGGAGAAAGTTTCAAAGAGTTGACCCAAGGTAAACGGCTAGAAAAAAAAAGATGATAGCCCATGATGCCCCCAAATAGGGACTCGCCGGGCCGAGAAGCTCATGTAGGGGGGGAAAAGGGTTCTGCAGCACAGTAACAAAAAGGTTTAGGGCAGAATTGATAAAGGTGTTAATGTTTTGGAATAAATTTTCTAAATTATAATGTTAATGGCCTTTTGTCTAAAAATTGACAACGGATTTTGTTATTTTTTTGGGTTAGATTTGATATTATTTTTTTAAACAGAAATTTTGTTACATTGGGGTTTGATTTTCCCTTTTTTAGGGTTTATTTAATTTCATTTTCAGGGGCAAAACTGTCACATCAAGGAAGATATTCGGGGGGGTGATTCTTTTAGTTAAAAATTTTTGGACTTTTGTGGTAAAGTTGAGGTGGAGTTTGCAATACCATTTTTTGAAAGTTGCACAAAATTTATTTGGAACTAACAAAGATATTTGTTGGTTTGTACTCTTTCCCCCCATGTGATTCTGCATTTGGAAAACTAAAAAGGGGTTTTAGGCATGGAAGATCTAGAACGGTTTGCTTGAGCTTAAAAAGTTTATAGATGATTTTAATCTTTGCTAACGGGGGATTTTAATGCTTGAACGCTAACCAAAATTACATATGGGTGTGATTTTGATGATTTTAAAAAATTTGTATTCTTTTTCCAATATTCAATTGCCTAAAAATCACATATTCAAAACAAAGTTTTTGGTTGGTCAAGTACAGTATTTTTTTTGCCTCTTTGGACTAATAACATTTTTAAAAATACTTTCTCGGGTTGTGGGAAATTTAAAACAGAATTGCCCTCCTTCCGGTTTCTTTGAAGTTTGAATTTGCTAACAATATTTCAGAAAATGATGTGATCATCCCTCTAAAAGTAAGGTACCCTTATGACAAACTTGTAGGGAAAAGGGAAAAAAGAAAGATGAATTTCTTAAGGCTTTAAACATGTTGATATCCAAATAAATTTTCAATAGCCACAAGTATGATAAAAAAACAATTTAGAAGGGGCTTTAGAATATTTGTGAAAGGTTTTGAAAGGGCTGTGTATGCATGTTAAAAAGGATGTCTCGGATAAAAATAAATTTAAAAGAGTGAATGGTTTGATGATAATGTGATTGCGAAAAGGAAAGTAGTTTTAAATTAAACAATTTCAGAAAAACCAGAAATGAAGAGGACAGGCAAAATTTTTTGTTGAAAAAAGGAAAATCTAATAAACGGTTGTTAAGGACAAAAAAATGGGTTACAGAAGAATGAAACCCGAATTTTAGAAGTAACATTTCAAATTCTTCCATTTTGGAAGGAGTAGGGGGTGTGAAATCGTGCAGAGTTTCAACAATTAGTGAAACTGTTTAATCTTTTTTAAAAAGTGTTTTTCAAAACCCTTTGATGAAAACATAGAAAGAAATTGGAACATTGATTTACAGGAAGGAACTAAAACATTTTAAATCAAGTATATTGAAAATGGGTTGTGCAAGCAATACAAATCAAATAGGAAAGCCCAGGGGCTTGAAAATATATCCTGAAATGTGAAAAATGGAGGCAAAAGTGTAGGGGATTTTTTGGAAAAATTTTTTTTAACACTGTTTTTATTTAGGAGTCAACCCAAAGATTGGTCAAAAACCTAATAATACCATTCACAAAAAAAGGAGTCCTGATAATACAATAATTTTCGAGAGTCTCATTGTTTGTATTTTTTTCAAAATGTTATACAAACCTATTAAATGCAAAATTGTATAACTGGTTAGAAAACAACAAATGGATTTCAAAAAATAGCAGGTTTTCGAGGGGGATTTAACTAGATCAATATTTAATTTTTTTTTATCGTCCAGAAATTGATGAAGAAACCAGAAATTATATGTGCATTTGTTTATTTTAAAAAAAGCATTTGATTCTGTTTCATGAAAACTTCTTGAATGCTAGAAATCAAGGGGTGAATGGGAAAATTTTTTGGCCTTTGAAGGCAATGTATATTTTTTTAGTCTCTGTGTTTGCAAATTTTTGATTTACGAAAATTTTGAGGCCCCCATTGGGGGAAACAAGGTTTTGTTTTTTAAATCCCACTTTATTTTTGATTTATAAATAACTTGCTACTACAGAATGTAAAGGAAACTGGTGTAAAGTTTTTGCCGAATTATGGAAATTGTTTTTTATTTTTTCTGATGAGTGGCTTTATTCTAAACAGTATATGGCTTACAAAATCAAAATTTAAAAAAACCCGCGAATGTTACAATGACTGAAATTAAATGTGAACACTGAGAAAAATAAAGTCATGGTATTCAGAAAAGGGGGTATTTAGGATGAATGAACAAAGGTTTTTGGGGGTAAGAAACTAGAAGTAGTGAAAAGTTTTGTTATTTGGGATTCCCAAATTTTCTACAATGGCATATGAAAAGAGGTACTGAACATCTAGATCTAAGGGTAAAAAAGCGGTGTCCTTGAATAAAGGGTTTTTCAAAAAAAACAAGGAAAAAGATACCAAAACATTTTTTAAAAAATTTTTTTTGTTAAAGTTCAACCGATTCTGTTTATGCTTTGAAGTATGGGGTTTAAACAAATTTGATCATATAGAAAAAGTTATACTATGGTTCAAAAGATTTTAGGTTACCGTTAAACCCAAATTTAATGGTTAGGTGATTTTGGAAGATTTTCCTCTTCCGTTAATTTGTGTGTTTGGTCTTAGGTATTGGTTTAGATTATTAAAAAGAAGAATGAAAGACTGCCACATTACTTATCAAGGGGTTTTTAGAATTTTACAAAAAAGGGTAAGATTGTTTGGGGGGAAAAACAGGGAAATTTTATGTAAGACAGGTTTTAGCTTTGTTTGGTTGCAGCAGGGTGTTTGGGCAGGGCAAAAGTGTTTCTAAGACTATTTAAGCAGAGATGGTTGATCTTACATAAAGAATGGTCTGCATAAAGAGACCGTGAAAATATGACAATTACAGATCTTTTTAAAAATTTTTTTGAAAAAAAAAAAGTACTGTTTTATGGATACCCACTGTTTAGAGTTGCCATTCACAAGTAATTTAAAAGTTCTCCCCATTAAGCAAAAGTACATGGCTTTAGCAATTTCCCCCCAAAAAATCTTGCCTTTTGCAAGTCAGCAAAAGGGAAAATGAACATCATTTTCTGTTTTTTGTCCTGCATTTCTGATTTTAAGAGCCCGTTCTTGGGGGGTTTGTACAACCCCAAAACCCTGTTATTCAAATGTCAAATTTTCCCAAAAAAATGCTGGTGTTCAAAGGGCATTTTTTTAGAGTGAAAAAAAAAAGAAAAAAGAATGGCTGGATTTTTAAAGCTGGTATTGATGTGTCATCTAATTTTATTTCAGGGTAAAGATGTGGTTTATGGTATTTTTCATGCTTTGAAATGGTTTTTGTGTTTTGTGTTGGGGGGGGGGGGGGGGGGGGGGGGGAGGGGAGGGGGGGTGCGTGCGCGCGTTTTTTGCGGGTTTGTGGTGTGTATCTGTGTGATTTGTGTGTCTGGTGTATGTGTGTGTGGGGTGTGTGTTTTTTTGTGTATGGTGTGTGTGATTTTAATTGGGAAGCAATAATGCTGAAAAGTAGCCTATCATGCCTATGCTGATGTAAATTTAAAAGGTTGGACTTTATCTTTATGAATGTTAACTTATAGCTAAACAGCCCTGTTGAAGGTGATGTGTTTGGATTGTAGCCACCCATAGCAATGTTTTCTTTGGTATGACTGTGTTTAGGGGACGATAAGATGGGCCTTTAGTGTTGTAATGGGTTTTTGGAAAATTTTTTATATGGAAAATGATAGAAAGTTTGTTTTGTTTTCTCGTTACTTTTTACCCCTCCCCTTTTTTCCCCTTTCACTTTATTGTGGGCCCAAGGCCCCAAAACAATTAAAATGTTCAAGTTTTAGAGGTTTTCTCTCTTTTCTCTCTCTTCTCTCTCTCTCTTCTCCCCCTCCCCCCTTTTCTTTTCTCTCTCCCCTCTCCCTTTTATATTTCTTGATTTTTTCTCTATTTCCCTTTATCCCCCTTGAATTTTTATTCGATTTAATATTTATTTATCCCTAAATTGATTTTTTTTAGTTCAGTTTTAATGTTTTTTATTTTGATTTTTTTTTGATAGGGGGCTACCATTTTGAAGCAATTCCAAAAAGCAATGTCCTTTTCTATGCTATAAATTTCATAAAAATTTTTTGTTTACATTGATGCAGGTGTGAGGGGGCGCGCGCGCCGCGGGGGCGTGGGGGGTATGTGTGTTTTTGTGTGGTGGTTGTTGCGTGCGTGGTGCGTGCGGTTGTGGTGTGGTGTGTGTGTGTGTGTGTGTGAGTGTGCATGGGGAGAAATTGTTCTACAATATTTGTTTTTATGTAGTTACATTTCTGTTTCCTCCCATAAAAGCACAAAAATTTTGCGTTTTTTTGTTAGCCAAAAAGAAACTATTTATGGTTTTTTTCTCCTTTATTTTTATAGAGGTTTTTCTTTGTTTTGGGTTTTGTTTTGGTTTTTGGGTTTTGGGGGGTTTTTGCTTTTTTGAGGGGGGCTATTCGGTTGTTTTTTTCCCCTTGTTGTTGCCGTTTTTTTTTTTTCTCTTTGGTTCTTGCTATTTTTTCGGTTGTTTCTGTGTTTTCTGTTCGCTTTTTTTCTTACTTGTTGCTACTTTTTTCTTTTTTTTTTTCTCTCTCCTTTTGGGGTTTTTTGTGGGGATTTTTGGTAGATATTTTTTCCCTAATGGTAAGTGTATTGCTATGGGGCCCTTTTTTTATTTTTTATCATATATATCCTTAAGGGGGGGGCGGATGTAAAAAAGCACATGGGTCTTATTCATTTTCCTCGAAATAAAAGAATTTGTATTGTCTTCATTGTCTCTCTCTCTCTCTCTCTCTCTTTTCCCCTTTTCTCTCTCTCTCTCTCTCCTCTCTCTTTTTCTCTCTGTGTGTGTGTGTGTGTTTGTGTGGTGTGTGTGTGTGTGTGTGTGTGTGTGGTGTGTGTGTGGTGTTGTGTAAAAACCCTTTAGTGCTTTTCAAAGATCCTGAAAAAAAGGCTAAATAAATAAATAAAAAATCTCCTCTCTCTCTCCTCTCTCTCTCTCTCTCCTCTCTCTCTCCCCTTTTCAAACACACACACACACACCACACCACACACAACAACCACACACACACACAACAACACACACACACACACAACTCATCATCATAAAGTTTGTGCCTTTTTTGGCAGGTTTAAAGGGAGCAACAAAATTTTTCCACTTTTAGATTTCTGAAGCATTTTTTGCTTTGCAATCCGGTTCTTGATGTCGCTGCCTGCTCCGCTGTCATGCCTAACAGTGCTCCCGAGGTACGTGAACTCTTCAGTTGTTGGCAAATCTTCTCCATTCACTGTGACCGTCAGGGGTTCTGAACGTTCAGTGTCATCACCTCTGTCTTCTTCTGACTGATTTTCAGGCCTACTTGCTGTGCGAAAGTGCTGAGACCGGGATGTCTTCTCTTGAATGTGATGGTGGGTATGTGAGAGCAGTGCCAGATCGTCGGCAAAGTCTAGGTCTTCAATCGTTGAGAAGGGGGTCCATCTGATGCCCCGTGACTGGTCAGCTGTTGTCTGTCTCATCACCCAATCAATTGTCAGGTTGAAGAGTAGTGCTGACATGGGGCAGCCATGTCTGACGCCAGTTTGTACACTGAGACTGGTTTTGCTATTTCCTACTCTGCACGTGAAGTTGTTGTAGAAGCTCTTAATGACTTCGATAATCTCCTGTGGAATTCCATATGCTCGGAGTATGCACCATACACTTTCTCGATGAATGCTGTCAAAGGCTTTTTCAAAATCTACGAAGTTGATATACAGCTGTCTCTGCCATTCCGTGCACTGTTCGATGATGTTGCGCAGGGTGAAGATCTGGTCTATGCATCTTCTTCCTGGTCGGAAACCTGCCTGTTCCTTTCTGAGTTGTTGGTCCACTGCCTCTGAGATTCGTCCGATGATGATCTTTGCCAGAATCTTGCTGGGAACAGATAGCAGAGTGATTCCTCTCCAGTTGTTACAATTGTTCAGGGCTCCTTTCTTTGGGATCTTCATGATGACTCCTTCTGTCCAATCTGCTGGTAGCTGTTTCTCCTCCCATATAGCTGCAAAGTGTGGCTGTAGAACTTTAGATGCAAACTCTGGATCTGCCTTGAAAAGTTCTGCGTTGAGGTTGTCCTGGCCAGGGACTTTTCCATTTTTGAGAGAGCTGATTGCTGCTATAATCTCTTCCTTACACACAACTCACTGATATATAAATTCAGTGGGTTGCAGTAGCTAATTTTTTTAATTATTATTAAAGAGTTGCAGTAGTTGAAATGCCCGTTGTAGCCTATCATGTCACACAGCTGAAAATCTTGGACACAAGGAAGATATTGTGACAAAGGAAATACGTCAGGTGGCTTTCATATCTGCGCTCATTGTGGCTAGTAGTTTGTGTCTTGGGGTGCTCAGTTATCAGTACCTTCAACTGGGAAACAATTTTTTCACGTATTTTTTATCTTCTTTTTGTAACCTTTGGGGGAAGCTGTCCTAATCTCTGGTGTTTTTGAGCATAAACAGCCAGGTGAGTTGTGGGGGAGCAAGTTTAATCTTTGATATTTTGGCATGAAAAGCCAGGTTAATTGTAGGAAACAAGCCTAGTTTCTGGCACTTGGCGTAAAAAGTCAGTGTAGGCTATGAACTCCTCATTAATTTTTTGGTCCAGGCCAAAAGGTTTGTCAGTTATTGATGTAAGCAAAGTGCCAGGACGTGCATTGAAATGCTAAGTAGTGAAACGTTATGTCGAGATTGTGTTAAACAATAACTAGCTCTTAATATAAGACCTGTACTCTCCATTGAGGGGGGAAATCCTCTGAATCTGGAGTGTGGCTGCCTGAATGATGCATACCTGAAAACAGCTATACACGCAAACTTTTCATCCAGTGTGTACTTTGGTCTCACAATGATTCCCAGGTGTGGTGGAGAGAAGAAAGAATGTTCTGTGTGACTCCCATGGCGTCAAACTATGAAATGCCCAAGAACAACAAATTCCTCATCTGAATTATTAGGTTGGACGTTCTTGGCAATAATGTGTGGTCTTGATCTTACTAGGTGGTGGTTCTGTACTGTCCATACACTCAATGCCCTGATTCTTTTTTTAATTTTAATTTTCATTATTGATCTATTTGTTCTTTTTATCTTGAGAATAATGGAATAAGCACCCATGTGCCTTTCAATTAAAAAAAAAATTCTAGTCCCTGTGTGTATGTGATTTTGTAAATTATATAAACCGTTCTCAACGGCAGGAATGACCTATTCTAAAAGGTGGGGCCAGTTTTAACGTGTGGGTATGCCCTAATATGTTCTGTGTGTGTTTGCACTTAGGACGTTGGTTCATAGATTTAGACATGGCATGCTGGGTATATTCATGTCAGTCACCCATACCACTGTAGTGCTCTACCTGTTAGGTTTTTGAATTTTTTATATATTTTACAATAGTTGGATAGATTCACACGGAGCTAGTGATCAATAGACGCCTGCAGTACCACCTGGATTTGAACAGACTAATCTCACTCATACAGTCGGGGTTTGGGAAGAACAGGAGCATAGAAGACTAGGTCATCTTGCTCACACAAGACACTGAAGACATCTTTTAACAGTATATGAACGCCCTTGCAGTCTTTGTTGACCTTAGCAAAGCATTCAACAAGGTCTGAAAAGAGGGCTTTGTCTTCGAGCTGCTCAAGAAGAACCTATGTGGCAAAATGTTCTTCTGGATCCGGAGTTAGGCCTACATGTTCAACCAAAACATGAGTCAAACTGGAAGGCCAGACCAGCTAGTCAGTAAAGACTAGGCCTACCTCAGGGTGGAGTAATACCACCTGCCCTATTTACCATCTTCAACGATGGCGTTACCAATCAGCTATCCATTAACATTACCTAGGGCACTGCACACAGACGACCTTGCCATCTGGACCAAGGCAGAGAAAGTCTCTACTGCCACCATCAGACTCCAAGAAGCTCTGAACCACATTTTCACACTGGGTAAGAGAGTGGCTGGCCCTCATCAACAAGACTAATAGACCACCTGCTTCTCTCACCCAAAAAAGAAGAGTTCCCCTTAGCTATCGACCATCAAGGAATCCCTCAGCAAGACAATCCAGCCTACCTTGGAGTGAAGCTGGAAAGGGAGCTCTTCTGGACGCCACATGCACACTAGAAGCTGTATGAAATGACCGTCATGAAGAAGCTTGCAGGAACAAAAGGGGGGGGGGGGGGGGGGGGGGATACTGAAGTAAGAAATCACCGCAACTGTCAGATCACATTTAGAATATGCCTCCAATGCCTTTCCAACTGATGCTAAGGCCAACATCGATAACATGACGAAGGTGCAGAATGACGGCCTCAGACTCATCACAGGCAGCATGAAAACTTCTCCAGTGTCAGCTATGGAGAAAATAGCAGGCCCTTTTTTTCTCTCCTTGGTTTAATGTCTGTTCACTACGTGGTGATTTCACTCTAAGAAAGGCGACAAGAAAACTCCTGAGGCAAAATGAAATGCTGAAGAGACTCCCCTCACACCCTCTCCTCCCCAAACTGAAAGCTCCCATGAAGAATCGACTGAAGCAACAAAGCTCTAACCACCTCATCAAGGCTCTTGAGAGAAAATATCACCATCACCTGTCAGCAACCAACTAACTGAATACTTCCTATGAGGAGTGACAGACAGACATCCCAGTCATCACGTTCAATATCCCAGGTTTTGGGAGCAAAGAGTGCCTCATAGCTCTGGAACTGAAATCACTGATACTGGAGCACTGAACATCAGGTACACACCCAACACCCGGGCAAGAGCATACGCATATCGGTTTGCTAAAGAAGCGGTCAAAAAAGGAGGAAGCGGGGCATATGCTAGTTTCCCTGGCCACATCAGGAAGTCTCTGGCCACAGGCACCCTGTCTACCAATTATCGTGCTGAGGCCTGTGCTCTAATACTCCCAGTCCAGATGTTCAACCAGGAGGACACAGTACCCACCAACACAGTGTTCCCCACGGACTACAAGTACATCCTGTTTTCTTCTACCAAAAAAATAAATAAAATGGTATGCCCAAGACACATTTCTACTCTTAACTACAAATAGTTTTAATTCTTGGAAAACCAAATACTCCCAGAATGTAGGTGTGCTTGCTTGCAACATACATCTCCCGAACATACTCTTTTTCAGGGCCAAGTTTTAAATAGAGGTCTATTGTAGGGCCTATGAAAAATATGGCATTGAAATTTGGGAAAACGAATCTATTAGTAGGCTATGCTTCTTTGTAAACCAAGATGTAGCATGTGCTTGCTTGCAACCTATATCTCACAAACATAATTATTATTTTTCAGTGCCCAGTTTTAAATAATATATTGGATGAAAAAGATGGCATTGAAATGAAACGAATCTGTTAGTATGCCTCTTTGTAAGCCAGAGGTAACTACCATAGTTAGGGTTATTTCTCAATCTCATGTTAATGATTTATTTGTAGTCCCTCTTTATTCCCCTCTTTTTATGTTTTCGTGCAATCCATCTTCTCTCTCTCTCTCTCTCTCTCTCTCTCTCTCTCTCTCTCTCTCTCTCTCTCTCTCTCTCTCTCTCTCTCTCTGCGCGCGCGCGAACGCACGCATAACATCTTACACACACATTAAATTCTGTTCCACTTTTCGTAAGAGTAGGCCATTGTGTGCCGGTGGGAACAGATGACAGAATTTACAAAACCGCATACACACGGGGACTGGATGTAAAAAAGCACATAAGTGTTTATTCCATTATCCTCGATATAAAAGAATTATATATATATATATATATATATATATATATATATATATATATATATATATATATATATATATATATATATATATATATAATTAATGTGAACAGACTTTAAACATAGGCTTACAAGAAGTCCATCCTGCAGAGTCAGTCTTCAGGTGCCAGGGGTAGACCAGATTCTAAGACAAGAACTAGGCCCGAGTCTCTTCAGCCAGAGAACTGTAGTGGTGCTGCAACAGATCCCCTCCTAAGGGATAACGGAGTAACAAAGAGGCAGACAGCCTGTCCAAGTTAGGCAGCAACATGGAGCAGCCAGTCCACCCTGTGTCCTACAGCCAAGTCAATACAATCCTGAGAAACAGCTCATGGAAAGCGTGGTGCCAGCACCTGGACATTGGTCCAGAGGACAAAAAGGACGGTATTCTTGAGCGAAGTAGAGATGCACAAGTAGCCCTATTTAGGCTGCAAACACGACACTGCCGTCTCAATCGCCTGAAAATATCCCACACTGACCAGTGCCTCTGTGGAACATAAACTAATTGTCTAGCAAAATAATCACAGTTATTGTACTTTGTACCCTATGATGTTTAATAATAATAATAATAATAATAATGATGATGATAATAATAATAATAATAATAATGTATGGAATTTATATAGCGCTGAATCTTGTAAAGCAACAAATCAAAGCGCTCAGATTTCATTTCATACCACTTTAAGTCACACAGATTTCTCTCCGTGAAATTCGGGCTGCTCTCCCCGGGGAGAGCGCGTCGCCACAAGAGCAGCGCCACCCATTTTTTTTCTTTTTCCTGTCTGCAACTGTATTTGTTTCCCTATCAGAGTGGCTTTTTTCTAAGAATTTTGCCAGGGACAACTCTCTTGTTGCCGTGGGTTCTTTTACGTGCGCTAAATAATTGCGTGTAACACACGGGACCTCGGTTTATCGTCTCATCCGAAAGACTAGCGCCCAGACCACCACTCATGGTCTAATGGATGGGGGAAAAGTTTCGGGTCCAAACGGGGTACGAACCGCCGCACACTTCAGACCCGGACTTTTCGCTTTCTAGACAGGCGCGTTACCTCTAGACCACCGATCCACTAACTGCCAGATCAGAATATATAAATGGAAAAAGTTGTGTAAATTATGAACGCAAAAGACCACAAAGTGTGCAATTTCAGAATGACTGGACATCTTTATTCTCTCATATCTAAGTCCTTCCTTTAAACTGAGATGTCATGTGTTAACTTTTAAAATCTATTTGATTTTATTCTTTTATATGGAGGATAATGGAATAAGCACTTATGTGCTGTTTTACATCCAGTCCCCGTGTATATGCGGTTTTGTAATTTTGTCATCTGTTCCCACCGGCACACAATGGCCTACTCTTACGAAACGCGGAACAGGATTTAACGTGTGCGCAAGATGTTCTGCGTGCATTTGCACACGGGACCTCGGGCTGTAGTCTCATCTGAACTTAACTTTTGGGGAGAGTGGAGTCTGCACTGATGTTAACTCCAGGGGAAAATTTCCCCCTTGAATGGGAATCGAACCCACAAGCATAGAACGCATTTGTGACTTAAAATAATCCCATGTTACCTTTCGAAAAAGCATAGATTTTTGTGTGCTGATATATATATATATATTATATATATATATATATATATATATATATATATATATTATATATATATATATATATATATATATATATATATATATAGAGAGAGAGAGAGAGAGAGAGAGAGAGAGAGAGAGAGAGAGAGAGAGAGAGAGAGAGAAATGACAATGACAAATTCTTTTATTTCGAGGATAATGAATAAGCACACATGTGCTTTTTTACATCCAGTCCCCGCCCGTTAGGGATACATCTTAATAATAATAACCCAATACTTATACAGTCTCACAATAAAAACAAGGGGAAATAACCCTTTTCAAAACAGCTCCCCCCCAACACCCCCCCCCCCCCCCAAAGCAAGTAATTAAAAGAAAATCCTAAAAATACCCCACCCCTACCCCCACCCCCCAAAAAACCCTAACCAAAACAAACAAACAAACAAACAAAAGAGAAGAAAAAACCAAACCAACAAAAGATGATAAAAAAGAGAAAAACAGACAAACAACAACAACAACAACAACAAGAACAACAACAAAGCCAAGAAAAATAACACAACCAAACTTAATAAGTCATAAAGATAAACATCTACACATTGTCAAATGGTACACATACTTGTTACACATAATTATAAGATATTGAAATAGGGCACTCGTTAAAACCTAAGTACAGAGGCAAGTCCAATAAAGTATTGAAAATATAAAAATATGAATCCTTCATCAGGATATACTATGACTATAAGCAGGACGATAAAAGGTGAGAGAGAGAGAGACAGAGACAGAGAGACAGAGAGTGTGTGTGTGTGTATTTCAGAGATAATATCCAATATATAATTCCCAAAACAGTATGCGATCCCATCAACACTCATTTTAGATTATACTTGTTTCAAATTATATGTCATGATAATGAAATAAATTTAATACCCATACATCCACACAATAAAAACAAGAAACAAACCAAGAAGAAATTTAAAACTATACAGTCGTTGAGGGAGAGAATATGAGTGGGTGAATGAGTGAGTGAGTGAGTGTGTGTGGAGAGAGAGAGAGAGAGAGAGAGAGAGAGAGAGAGAAAACACCAAAAACTCCGAACCAACCAGCCAAACAAAAAACACGACCCCCCAACACAATCCCCCCCCTGCCCCCCCACAAAACCCCAAACTCAACCACATTGACACTTGATGGTGTTATATACATTATAGACACAATGTGATTCTTGAAGCAAAGATCGAAGGGTTATCCCCTTAGCTTGAAAGAGAATGTGTTGATGGTGCTCACAATGTACGCCTACTACTAGGTGCTTATACATTATCCTCGATATAAAAGAATGTGTCAACGGTGAACCCCTGAGTTCCAGCTGAGGAACGAAAGAAAAAAAAAAAAGACCCCAAGATCAGAGTGACACACGTGCAGATTTTCAAGTTTGTAAACTGAAAGTGGAGCCTATGTGTCACTGTATCCGGCTTGACCTCTTGAACTTTGTTGGTATTACTTCGCATGCTCTTATTGTATATTAGCAACTTCTAAACTGAAATAACAGTCTGAAACAAAACGTATTTGCAGAAGACACAGTTTCAAAACTATCTAAGTAGCTATCTTTAGTTGTTTTCTTCTTCTATCCCAGTGGATGAGTTATTGGACTATTTTATAAGCGGTCTGATAGGCCTGAGGAAGAGGTGTTGTTCGGTCGTATTGAAAGTGTGATTGCTGCTGTCGTTTTATGGCTAGGCCTTGCGCAGTTTTTCCTGACTTTTCAGCCATGGAGTGTACTTCCTGGCATTTTAGTCCAACATTTATGTGAAACAAAAGTGTAATCATGGACTCAGATATGACAGATCCTTATAGTAACTTTGTACCACCACCTCAGTGTCCTGTGTTCACTCCTTCAGAGGAAGACTTCCAAGATCCGTTGGCGTACATTGCGAAAATTAGAGCAGAGGCCAGCAAAACTGGCATTTGCAAAATAAGACCGCCACCGGTTTGTAAAATTTTTGTGTGTGTTTTGGGCATTCTCATTGAATACGAACACTATGTGCATTGTTATGATGTGAAAACAGATAAGCTGTAAAATCTTTGAAAGTAAGTGTACGTGCAGTTTTTGGCAATGGGTATGGCGACGCTTTTGTTTGCATCTTTGTTTTTCCTCATATGGCAACAGTATTTCTTGATTCTGGAAAAAAAATGGTGATGTTAATTGTTGGTAAAACAACTGCAATGCATCAGGCCTGTGTTTTAATATCTTTACTGTGACACTTTATTATATTTTTTTCCTCATTTAGACAAAAAAACCCAACCCCTATGGGTCTTTGGGATAGGCAGCCCTTGGAGTTGGGCATGATGTTAGGCCTAGAGCTATTGAAAGAGTTGGGAGCAGGTGTGTGCATGTGGAGTGACGTAGAGCAGAGGAAGAAGCTTTGAGAAGCCATGATGTTTTTAGACAGTGATTCATCTATATTGATAAATAATAAGTGAGCAATTGGAACAATAATTCGTATTTGGGCAACATAGTGCTGCTCAGAAATATTTGACAATTAGAAGCCCCATTTTTTGAAGCAGTTTGATTATTAGAAAAGGAAATAAACATTAGCCTATTGTGAATTCATCACTCACAAAGTAATGAATGACCTTTAAATCATTTTCAAAATTACATTGTGAAAGGCATGTTTAACAATAAAATCTGAAACCTGTCAACAATCATGTTACAGGAAACTGTTGGTTGTGTGTTGGGTGATTCACTGTGTAGTGAGTGTAATTACTGTATTATGTATAATACACACTGCATCTCTGGCTAATCCTTTGTAACTGTGTCAGTGTGTGTGTTGAAGAAATTTTCTTTTTTTTGAAGGATGAGAAAAATTTGTCTAACACTACGAAGAAACATAAAACCAGAAGCTGAACAAGTTTCAAATTTGCAGAATTTTGCATGTTGCCATCTTTTAGAAGTTAGATCTAGTAAATGGGCCAATTGCTTTAAAACTATGTTGCTTCATGAGTGTGTCATGGTGTTTTGTTCTGAAGGTTGGCAAATTTTTGGATATCATTTATTTGTAATTTGCTTTAGTCAGTAGCTTGCGAGGAATCCATTAATTATTTAAAGTGAATTTTCACGAGACCTGTAATATTACATTATGTCATTGGATTGGAAAGATCCCCCCCCAGCCCCCTGCAAACACACACACACATATATGTATACACAAAAACCAACAAATATCCAACATCTGAACAATGATGATTCTGTTAGTATTACTATTAAAGTATTAGGTGACTTTGTGGCAGAGGTCATCCTAGTATTACTATTAAAGTATTACTATTAGGTGACTTTGTGGCAGAGGTCATCCATGTTAAATTAAAATCCTCACACTGAGCAGAAACAAGATACATGAATCTTGAAGAAAAATTGAAATGAAGTATAATATTAATATTGAAGAGAAAATTTGCCCAAATAGAGGTACTTCAAACACAGTTGAAGAAAAAGGGAGGGGATGGGGTGGGAGGGCTAACAATATAACATTCTACATTGTACATGTAAACATACATGTATAAGATATGTCCCTTATCTCCCCCCAAGTGGAGAACAAAGTGATGTGCAATTTGAAAAGTCTGCATCTGCGCTCAGTGGAATAATTAACGATTTAGCTTACAACCATTTTTTTATGACTTGGGAATTGACACTGGTCCCACTGGAGTGGCAGCCATTTTAAAAAAACTACAATCACATGTACATGTATAACTTTATCTCTGCCAGCCCACTTAAGTTTTCCATGTTTATTTTAAATAGTGACAGATTTTGAAACTTGATAAAAGAAAAGTTGTGTAAAGAACTGAGAGAGTTATTAAAGAAAATTTATATGCTCAGTAGACCTTTTTTTAACACTATGCCTATGGAGTTCAGAATCAACATAATCTGAGACATGAGAGGAGAGCAAGGGATGCAACTTACTATCTGTAACTTTTTGTTGTTTGTTTGCCATTTTACTCTGTGCAATTTTTGTGTTGTATTCATGAATTACAAAGCAGATCATTTGTGGTGACTTGATCATTGATGATACATACTAACATAGTGATGATCTTCATTTCTCCATGCAAGTCCAAATCATCCATGATCAGTTTACTACTAACTTGGTTTTTGAACTGGATGAGTTCTGATTCACAGGTTTTTTGTTGTTGTAGAAATCAAATATATGTATAATGACTTTGTGAAATTGGAAGTGTGAAAGAGTCTAATCATTGTCAATTTGCAGGTCAGTGTAGCTGAGAATCAGCCTTGAAGGGTAAATTTACTTAGTGTTTCTGTAAAACGCCACTGAGGCCTAAATATTAAGTAAGACTATAGTTATCACGATACAAGTAAGTCTACATGTATATTTTTTAACTTCCATTTTCTAGCTGGTGCCCCTTCCCCCCCCCCCCCCCCCCCCCTTCTGTGTAATTGATTGATTGTATTCCCAAGGGCTAGAGATAAGTATTGACAGACTTTTTTTCATCCAGCCCTTGCCCTGAGGAGTGACTATGCTTAATAATTGCAGCTAATTGTTTAAAGTAATTGTAAAAAAAAAGTACATGTTCTGCCTTTTGGAAGAGTAGACCATTATCTGTCATTGAATGTCATTGAGATGTTGCTGTCTTAATGCTAATGGTGGGCAAAAACAAAATTAGAAAATATCTCACCATTGGTGAACCTTGGAACTGTAGCCGAGGAATGGAAACAAGGAAAAAAAGCTTCTCTGTCAGTACAGCCTTGCTGAGGAATGAAAAAAAAAAGAAGAAAAAAATGTACTATCATATATTGATTGATATGTCATATGTTTGAATTGAATTTCTTCATACTGTGAATAATTTTGTGTCTGTCTGAAAAGTTTCACAACAAAATTTGTGAAACCTTTTTTTTCCCCCCTCCAAAGATATAATGGTATAATAATATGTATATTCTAGTTATTAGGTTAACCAGAAAGTGAAAGTGTTCTAAAATTGATTGTGTAGGATTGGCAACCACCATTTGCGGCTCCCGTGGACTCTTTCAAATTTGTTCCTAGAATTCAGAGGCTCAATGAATTGGAGGTAAGTGTTGTGTTGACATAATTTTTATACAGCTGCTTGTTTTTGATTTACCTCTATTCTATTTTGTTTGCTTGTTGTTGGTGTTGTTTTTAAATTTTAAAATTTTTTATTAGATAAGATTTTCGGTTTTTCCATTGTGCTAAGTATGAATTGATAGAATCACATCTGTAGGCTAAGGAGTACTGAAGTGGCATACCTCTATTCTAATTTCTAGCTACATTTTATTGAGGAAAAAAAGTGTCTTGGATATATATATAATATTTTTTGTTTGGTGTGAATATTTGACTTTTAAAGATTTGTTGTGATATTTGTTCAGTTATGTTCTGTGTTGCACTAATTGATGCATTTTATCTGTCACTAGTACAGATACAGCTCTGGAACACAGAAATAAACTTGAATGGTAGAGATCCTCAAAACCAGGTTTCATGAAGTAGGAAAATAAAACTTACTTAGTATATTTATAATTGTACAGTGTGATAATTTATTGATTGTGTCATGTGTGTGCGTGTGAGTGTGTGCACGTACGTGTGTGCGTGCATGTTTGTGTATGTGCTCTTTAAGTAAAAAAACACCCCAATAACAGGAATATATTAATGAAATAATAATTTGGCTATGAATACTCCCCGAATAGCCGATGACGTGATACAGAGTACTGAATGAATGTGCATGCTCGTTAGTAATTAACTAGAACTGATAATAAGTATGAGGGCTGCTCAGTCTTTAAATCAATGAGAAGAGTGAGAAGTTCCGGTCCAGAAACACTGGATCTGTGCCCATCAGTTTCTTAAGTGAGGCTGAGTCTGTGAGTGATAAAGTTCTATATTGCCTGGTTAATACTGGATGATTCTTGCTGGTGTTGCCATAGGTGTATGGCCATAGATGTATGGGCAGACTTGAAGTCACTATGTGTAATGATAGTTAAATTTAACTTCACATGTGACACAAGTTGTGCTTGACTTGAGAAATAACCTTTTTTTCCCACATTTGTTTTAAAAGAAAGAAATCGTTCTTAAAAATTGTTGGTCAGTTATTTTGAAATGTTGATGCTTTGAGTTTAGTGTAGCAGGGTTAATTTCACTTTGAGCTCAAAGTCTTATTCTAAACAATTTGTTTTGATCCATATATATATATATATATATATATATATTGTGAGTATAAAGAAAAAGAACATTCAGTTGAGTGTGAACCTGTAAGCACTCGGTACATTAAGGTCAGTTTTAAAATTTGATAGTTTTTATTTTTGTGCATTGTGATGTTCATTACTGACATAAGATATATAAGGTGAAATTTGAAGTCTGATATAATGGAAAACCAACTGGTGTGTTGTGAGAAAACTAGATCTCTAGTACTACAAGTATAGATGATAAAGGTTTGTGTGTTTTTCTTCTTCTAGAAAATGTAAATGTATACAGTTTATAATTTTACTTTTGTGTGTTTGTTTTTGTAGGCACACTCCAGGATTAAACTCAACTTCTTGGATGAGCTGGTCAAGTTCTGGGAACTTCAGGTAAGCTTTTATTAATAAGAATATAACATGCAATAAAGTAATGCTTTACAGCAGTCACATCAAATTTTGTAGTCACTCCCAGTCACCAACTGAGACCAAGTATGTCCTGTCAATGGGTACATCCGAAAGAGATTTGTTTCAAGGATAGAATTGACAGTTTTTGGGAGGGACCACAATATTTATAAAGAAAGTATTTGTCATATTACTTTGGCAAAGTTAGATGAACACATGAGATAGTCATTGTTTTGTGTAATTTTCTCAAAGATTATTATTTTTTTTGGGGGTAATCAGAGTAAATCATAAGTAAATGTGATTTGCAAAGTACTTTACAAATGTACAATAAAAAATGCCTCCTCCTTGATTTTATGTGCTGCTTAACATTGTAGATTTTATATATATTATTGATTTCAAAATTTAATCCAAGTTTATGAGACTGAAGCCTGTCAATATATGTGAAGATAAGTCGGCCATGTCTTTATCATAGAATAATGGTGTGTGTGCGTGTGTGTGTGTGTGCACGCACACACACGCTAATATAATAATTTATCATATTATGATTCTGTTTTTATTGTGTTTCAGGGAACCACCTTTAAGATTCCACATGTTGGTAAAAAGCTGCTTGACCTTCAGGCACTGTATAATGTAAGTATTAATGTATTAAGCTTTTAAAAATATTAAAAAAAAAAAATCAAGGATAAGGGAATAAGAGAACTAGACCGCTGGTTAATAATATCAATGTAGGTATAATGCTTTGAATTTGGCGTGTCAGTTTTTGTTCTAGATTTTGAAGTCAGCCTCTTCTATGCTGTCTTTGATGCATTTGGAGTTGACAGAATACACATTATCTTTGGGTTATTTTTCCCTCTTATCTCTTCTACTACTGCGTTCCGTTTCTCTTACTTACCACTGTAAACCAAGTATTTTCTGCAGTGGCCTTCAGTTTCACACCTACTGACTTAAAAAAATAATAGAAAATTGAAATAAAGACAGGTCTACATGAAACTTTCTGTGCTTGTGTAGTTTTAAATAAAAAACCCATATTTCTTCATTTTACTCTTGTGTGACTTGTTGTTGTGGAATGCTGGTGGCAATGATGTTGCGGTTGTTTTTGGCTATGGTGGTTATGCAATAATTTTTAAAGTACGACTATTTCAAGAGGTAAAGAATTGTAAAGATGAAGTAAAATAAAATCAAACATGCTAAATAAATGAAAATATGTTCAGATAATATTAAAATAACATGCAATCACACTCACAAACAAGCATACTGGCTGACGAACAAACAGCCATTGAAATCAGGTCATGGTTTGTTCCAATTTTATTTTGCACTTCGTCAGTGAAAAACTGAGAAAACCCCCCCATCATACTACCCACAAGTCGCTAGCATCATTTTGCAAGTTTCTGGAGCCACAATTTTCACAAAATTCTTTCATTTTAAGCCAGTCACAGTCATATGCCCCCCTCGGCAGGATTGTTGTTTACACCACTGTCAAAGTCATCTTAATCACTTGAATCGCCAATAAACACAGCACATCGATTCCACTCTGCAACTCTTGAATCCTCTGTGCAGCTTCTAAGTCCATTTCAGTCCACATATGTTCAGATTCTGCTGTTATTTTTACAGAAAATTATCCAAAAAGTTTGTTGAAGCAGTTGCCATATTGATGCAACTGCCTCCAAAAATCGTCACTCATTGACATCGCTGTAAAATTGAAAAAATTGGCACAAAAATCGATCAACTGAATCGAAAATTGCAAATGGCGGCAGCTACACTATCTGGGAGCTCACTGCGCATGTCTAAAGCAATAAGGGGTGTGAGACCATGGTATTACTAAGGGAGACACAGGTATCCCCGGCGGGCACACCCGCCTGCGGCTTTGCAGATCAAGTAGTAAGTGGGCGGGTCAACCCGCCAATGGTAGTAGGAGAGTTAAAGAGAACGGTTTGAGAGGGGTGGAAATGTCCCGTAAGGTCAGGTTATGGGTGAGAGCAGCCTTGAAATTCATGAACACACTTTCTGTTGTAATTTTTTTATGACAATGCTGTTTTGGTCAGCATATCATTTGGCTGACTTCCTTTTTGTTCAGTTTGAGCCAGCAGTTATCGGTAGCTAAGATACTTAATGCTGTATATTACACAAAGTCCTCTGTTTTCAAACAGTTGGTGGCTGAAGAGGGGGGTATGGAGCATGTGTCACGGGAGCGGAAGTGGTCCAAGATCACCAACAGGCTAGGCTTGATGTCAGCCAAATCTCAGGGCACTAGTGTCAAGACTCACTACGAACGTCTCCTGTATCCCTTTTACCTCTTCAAGAAAGGGGACACTCTTCTCATTGAGGTAAGTTTTTTCCCCCTTTGTTTTCTGTCGGTGCTTTTGTAAGTTTGAGTTGCTTTTTCAATTTAGAAATTATTTTGAAATGGTTGTGTGTACATGCTTGTAAGTTTGTGGAAATGTATGCTTGCATATTGTTTGTGTATATGGGTTGTTGGCATGCAAGTCAAGGATGTGTTCTAATGTGTGTTACATGTGCATGCATGACATATGTGTGACACTGTGTGTGTTAAAAAGTCATCAATATGTGTTGTACAAAAGTGTTCTGAGTAAAGTACCTTTTTTGCGTAATTAAGAATGAATTTGAAAAGAGGCGGGTTCAGTGGGCGAAGTGAGATCTATCAGACTGTACAGTTTAGCTTTAAAATTGATTTTGTTTTTTTGTTTTGAATGGGACAAGATTCAAGTAGAGAAAATGATCTGCAAAGTAGTAGCTAGGTTTGTTTCTTTTTAGAATTTGAGGGGTCTTCTTACTTTCTTTCTTTTTCTTTCTCTTTGTTGTTGTTCTAGCCAGTCTGCTTTAAATTAAGTAGTCTTGACAGCTCATCATATTGGCAGAAGAAAGAAGTTGGGATCATAATCTATTAGTTCATTCAAAAATGAAAAGGAGTCCTGATTGTTATCATGGGAAAATGTTGTAAAGTCAGTTTGGGACTGTGTTTATTATTGTAAAACTAAGTGAGCATTTTGTTTCCATACCTAGTTGAATGATTTGACGTATTTATGTCCGTTGGACCATGTATTTGATCATATACAGCAAGATCAAAAAACAACAACAGGTAATTCATCAAATCATTCATCCTGTGTTTGTCAGCAAAGGAAAAGGCAGCATTTAGCAGCCCAGGCAGCAGAGGACAAGGGTGATACAGATTACAAACCTTATCATTCCTTCAGAATGGAAAAACCACGCAAATCCAAACGTCTGGATAAAGAGGTACTAACTTTTAGAGATGTTGTATGTATCGGCTTTTTTGGGTGTTTTTTTTTATAGTGTTGGTGAAATATAGTGCCCAGGTTTGCTACATGTTTAAAAATACATGGGAAAAGTTTGTTGTTGCTTGTTGATGTATGTCTGTTCATACAGAGTAATGGGTTGTTGCTGGATATATTTTTGGTTGTCTTTCATTTATTCCACCTTTTTTCTGTAATGAAAATAAATGGTGATGAATGTGTTTAATTTTCTGCTCGTGGGTAAGAGTGCTATCTTTAAAAAAAAAGTGTTATCTTGGTTTACTATCTAATTTGTTTCCTCATCTAGTGCATTGTCAAGAATTCCAGATCAGTATGAATTGTCAGACTGATCAGCACAAGTTGCTGTTTGTCTGTTTTGAAGGCACATTTATACATCATTCAGATTCTTAGTTTTTAACAAAAATGCATGAATAGTGTAGACACAGCTTTGTATAAATGGGATATCAGCAAAGACAGATTACTTTTGCTGTAATTTGTCTTGTGCAGAAATTGGTATTTACAGTGATGTAACAAAATCAGCGAGGTAGAGGAGTACTTTGCAGAACAGACTTGATAATATGATAAAACAAGTCAAACTTTTTTTTTAACTTGTGCTTTACTCTGTTCACAAGTATCTTCTGTGTTAGATTCACTTTATGCAAGGCATGCATGACTGTCATATATATGTGAAAAAAGAATTTAAAGAAGAGAATGGCTTGTCTTTGTGAATTAGAAAATTTGGGGCTTTTTGTGTTTGTTTATACACATATACATTCCATTGTTGTTATATTCCTTTTTTTGGTGTGAAAGTGATGTTAGATGTGTTTGCATGCATATATACTTGAAGAGGAATGAATAGTTGGTGACTTTTACCCGGTTTTTCTTTTGATCAATTGTGTACATAGGGTGATATATAAAGTAGGGGGAAAAAAGTCTATTAAATGAGTATTGTCCAAATTCCTTCTTTTTTTTGTGGTTACAAATGAAGACTCAAAACGCCATTTTTACATATTACTCATGAAATTTTTCTCAAAGGGCTTTGTCCCTTGTTTCCGTTATGGGCCTTGGTTGCCTGTAGACCCCCACCAAAAATTTTCTCCCATTTCCACTTTCTTTCTGTTCTGAATGCAGACTCTCCTTTGTTTTCGATATGAAAAAACAAATTTTAAAAAGCGTCGGTATAAATTTCCTTTTCCTTTTTTCCCCGTTTTTTTCCTTTTTTTTATTTTTAAAAATAGGATCCTTCCATTGACTACAGTGCTAATAATGAACTCCGAAAGTTGCAGTTTTTTGGTGCTGGACCCAAAGCAGCTGTGCCTCCAAACCCTAAAGGTAAGTCCCAGGGTGGTGCTGACGTCTGTCTGCCTGGAACAACCATTTCCAGATGCCAGTGGGTTAGTTTAAAGTTGTCTACAATAATATGAAAGAAGATCAACAAACACCTGCACTGAATATGACATTTGGAACTTGGGGAAACTGCAGCATTAAGTTGTTGATGCTCTTGTGCTATTTGTTCTTGAAAAGTATGATATTGAAGCAGAAGGAAATGAATTTGATTTTGAAATGGGAAAAAAATCACACCCCACTAGTTGTGATGTATGTAAAGTAAGGGAGATAACTGTAAGTTTAAAACCAAATTAAAAAAAAAGTTCAGGTGGTAACATTTTTTTCCAGTTTTTTGCAGTGACTTGTTCAATTTTTTTTACTTATACCTTTGATAATAGTAACAGTGGTAATATTCAATCTTGAACAGTGTTATGTCTTGTATTAGCAAATCATTACCCTGAGCTGACACTTTTCACATGTTTTTTTCTTGTTTTGTTGTTGCCTATTACATTCTGTGATATTCTGCTGCTTCAGTGCCATTACATTCCATGCCAACATTGGGTATTATTCCTTTGGCTTATTGTGTTGCATTGCCATAGGCAGAAACCCATGAGTGCTGTCACCAGTTGCCTGCCATTAGACGAGATTAGAAGGGGCCCTCTTCTCTTCTGCTGGGTCATGTCAGAGGTGTGTAGTTGCACCTCTTCTGATAAAAAATACGCAGGACACAATGTACCATTCCCCCCCTCCCCCCCCCTCTCTCCCGATGACAGTATTAGCCTGAATAGAATTTGAGCAGCTGTCTCATAGGCATCTATATAATACACGCATGGTTCACGTCATTTCCCATTGATTCTGTGTCAGACAGCCCTGGGTAGGTAATGGCTGGAGTCTGAACATCACGCAGGGATAATAATCCTCCTACTAAGGGTTAAGCCTTAAAGTCTCTTCTGGCAGTCAAAGCATGAACCACTGGGCCAAAGCAGCAGTGTACTCCATGCTTCTTAAGTCTATATTAGACAGCATATAGTGTCTCTGATGTGTAGATTTAGTTCTTTGAAGGAAAACACAAAATGAAAGACTGTGTGTATGGTTATTGTGGAATGTGATTGAGAATGAGTGATTGAGATTGAATAATTTTTTGTTTTGTGTGGTTTGTAGAAGAGGATGGAGAAACAGAGGGACCGGGTGTTCCTGATGAACCTGACAAACCCAAAAGCAGAGTGAAAAAGCTGACATCAGACTTTTATGGATCAGAGGTAAAGGTCGTGTGTGTGGTTTTAAAAATTTTTACGGCTCAGAGCAAGTTTTTGTGCATGGCAGAGATGGGCTTCAGGAGATTAAGAACATTCTTGTAAACTTGACTTTACAGATACACCACTGTCTTTGCTAAGAATTAAGATTTCTTGTAAGGTTTTCTCCATAAGCACTGTTTCATTTAATGGGATTGAACTGTCATTGACAGTAGGCATGTCTACAGATCACGTGGTTCCTTTTCCATCCATTGTTGTTAAAGAAATTGTAATGCTTGTTTAAATTGTTCACACAAAACAAAAGCAAATGAAGTATTTGCATCAAGGTAGTTGTGTTTATATGAGAACCTACTTTTTATTTGTGTGTGTGTGTGAACCTACAATGTTAAGAGCTTATATGCAGTTACAATCATGGTTGGGATAATGCGGAATATCATTTTGTCTAGACTGGAAAAAAGTTGTGTTGATTTATTTTCTCTTGTTTTTTTTTGGGGGGGAGGGAAGGGGGGGCAGGAATATCACACAAAAAAACAACAGGTACAAAACATGCTGTACTCTTTGAGACTGAGCTATTGTAGATTAAAAGATCAGTTATATGTCATGGTCATATGCGATACGATATTAATCATTCCCTACTTATAACCATGGATTCTAAATATTGCACGATTTTAGAATTGAGACAGTTTGTTCTATGTGTTATGGCTGCTGGTATTGATTACATTGTCAAACCACTAGAATCTGATACAGCCTTAATGCTGACCTATGATCATTAATGTTGACAGCATTTAAAAAAAAAACCAAATCAAGAGGACATTCCCATACAGTTTTGTTGCCACAGATATTGAGACCACTCTAGGGCACAGAAATAGTAATCTGGCTACAGTCTGACTTTCCTCATGGTGACTGTGACTGCAGATGCTGAGTCTGGTGGACAAGTACCACTGTGCGGTGTGTTCCCGAGGAGATGGGGAGGAGTTCATGCTGCTGTGTGACGGTTGTGACGATGCTTTCCACACCTACTGTTTGATTCCACCTCTCTCAGAGATCCCCAAAGGGGACTGGAGATGCCCAGCGTGCGTCAAACAGGTAAACAAGAAGGGAGGTGGGAGGACGGTTTAGACATTCGTCTGCCTAGCAAGTAAACTCACAGCGTGCAAATTCAGCATTACTTAGTCAAGGGCCCAGTGCTAAAATTAGCCCCTTCCTTTTACCAAGTCCAAGTGTGGTCAGTTTTTGCTATGATTAGCACCAGCTGGGATGGGATAGATAGCAGTTGAGAGGAGCTCAAAGTGGGGGAAAATGACAGCTGTAAACTGTGAGGTTCTGAGTTTGATTCCCAGTCTTGCCTTTTCTTCCCAGTTTGATGTGAAAATAAAACTGAATGTCGACTGTTTCAGGGGAGACTCCAGTTAGACCCATGTTTTTGTTTTTGTTTGTATTTGTGTCAAAAGAAACCATGACGGTTGAAAATCGGAAAGAGCAGGGAGGCACCTCCTGACTGTCCTAGCAAAATTGGTAGGTTCAATTCCAGCTGTATCCCCAAAGTATTAATGCGGCTACCTTAATTTGGGGGGGGGGAGGGGGGGATGGGGAACAGTCGCATACAGAAAAATCTAACCATTAGTGAACCTCTGAGCTCTAGCCGAGGAATAAAAGAAAAAAGGTTTGTTTTCTTATATCTTTCTATTTTTCACTTTTGTAGATTAATTGAGTATTTATTGTCAGAAATGGTAAGGGAGGATTGCTTCTTTGCTCAGGAACTGCTGGATTTCTTGCTAATAATTATTCCTAGGCAGCATTTACACCAAACTTTTATCATAAAGAGGAAGGAAGAAATGGGGATGGAATCAACTGTGTAATTGTATGAATCCAATTTGTGCGCATGCATTTTATTTGTGGTTAAAAGAGCAAACCCAGCCAACTAGAGATATTAATCATGGCCATTCAGACAAATACAAACATTGTTTTTAAGATGAATGAAAACAAAGAAAAAGAAGAGCTAACTGGGGCCATTTATTCAAAGGGGTTTTGAAAAAGGGAATATCAATTACCTGAATTTTTTTTTAAAAAAAAGGAACCATAAAAAAAAAAACCCAAACAAGCAGCCAACCAAACAAATGAAGAGGAAAAAGAAAAAGTGGGTCATTAAGGCCATGGTTTATGTGGGCAAGTGGATATCAAGTGACAGAATCATGGTCATCATTGTCCTGTCTTGTCTCTGTGTTGCAGGCTTGCAGCAAACCAACAGAAATGTACGGCTTTGCCCAGAGCAAAAACGAGTACACCCTAAGAAGCTTTGGGGAGATGGCAGACCATTTCAAGTCCACCTACTTCAACATGCCAGTGCTTGTAAGTTGGTTCTCTTTGGATCCCTTCAGATTGGAGAAATTTGACTATGGAAAGGCCTTTGTAGGGTTTTTGTCCATGTTGGATATGTATAAATATTCACTTTGTAGATCTTTTATGGGACCTCCTTTGTAGGGTTTTTGTCCATGTTAGATATGTATAAATATTCACTTTGTAGATCTTTTATGGGACCTGTAAGAGGGAAAGTCTGTTTTGTGTGTGTGGTGTGTATGTGTGTTTGTGTGTGTGCATGTGCGTGTGTGTGCAGATGCATTTATTTATTTATTTATTCTTTTATATCGAGGATAATGGAATAAGCACTCATGTGCTTTTTTACATCCAGTCCCTGTGTGTATGTGGTGTAAATTTTGTCACCTGTTTCCACTGGCACACAATGGCCTACTCTTCCAAAAAGCGGAACAGGATTTAACGTGTGCGCAAGATGTTCTGCATGCGTTCAAACACGGGGCCTCGGTTTATAGTCTCATCCGAATGTGTATGTGTGTTTGTGCACACATGCTTTTGTGAGCGAGTGAGTGAATGTGTGTGTGTATGTGTGCATGTGTGCTTGCTTGCATGCATGCATGTATGTGTGAGTTTGCAAGCTTGCATGCATGCATGTATGTGTGAGTTTGCAAACATTTGTATGCACACACTTACGTGTCTTGTCTGTATATTCTAGTTTGTATTTGTATAGTGTGTGTGTGTATGTATGTATGTGTGTATGTATGTGTGCATGTGCGTGCTTGCATACATGCGTGTGAGTAGGCATATAGCTTCAATCCCTACTGAATGTTGCTAAAAATCACAAGACACAGGAGGCATACATGAGCTCTGCTGTGCTTGTTTTTTGCTAGCACGTGACCTCGCCCATGGTGGAGAAGGAGTTTTGGCGTCTGGTGCACAGCCTTGAAGAGGATGTGTGTGTGCTGTATGGGGCCGACATCCATGCCAAGGACACTGGCAGTGGCTTCCCTACCAAGGGCACACCCAACCTCGTGCCTGAAGACGAGGTGAGTGCTCAAGTGAGTAGCTGAGTGTCGGCACCAGATTCTGTTCAGAGAGAGAGAGAAAGAGGGAGAGAGATGAAGGGGAGGATGATTAGAGGATGAGGATTTCTTTTCTGAACAGAATTTGATTGTAGTTGCATTGTATTTGTATTGCATGGTATTGCATTTTAAGGGCAGCAGCGGTATATGTGTTTGGGAAAGTGCGCTTATGATTTGCATGGGCATAAGTGTGTGTGTGTGTGTGTGAACTCATATAAGCAGATCCCCCAAATCAGAATGCGGTTGCCTTAAGGTGAACTTTGGGGTTCTAGCTGAGTAATGAACCAAAAAAAAAAAAAAAAGTAGTGTTGCACTTTTCATGTTTTCAACAATTATGATGCTATTTCTTTTCATAAAATGACTCAAGGTTTTCTTTCTTTTTCCATGTTCTGATGAAAGTAGAACTAGAAGTCTGTATGCTGATGGTTGTATTGGTATGCCTTTGGTAGTTCTTTTATTTTATATACATAAGTTTCCTGTGTATTTTGACTTAATTGTTGTTGTGCCTTAAGCTCTAGGCAAGTGGTATTGTAAGTTTCCATTGTCATTTTTACTATTAGTTGCTAGGCTTCCCTTGGGGATATAACGGGTTCTTTCTTTGTAGATAATATCCTGACCTCCTGAAAATTTGGTGCTAGAGGTTTTTTCTGGTGTATCTTTCTGTTACTGCTGAGGATCATTTCTTTTTCTATAGTGCGTGACTGGTTGCCTTTGGTCTTTACTTTTGATTTAGCTACCAGGTAGTGAGGTTGTAAACTTTACTTTTGATTTAGCTACCAGGTAGTGAGGTTGTAAACCCTGACATGGGCTCAGGATGTCCCTATTGCAGAGAAATTTGCCTGTATGTCCTCTCTTGTGTATAAATTTTTATAGGGTGCCTGGTGTAATTGTTTTATTTTGTGTTCTTTTGTTAATCTGTAATAAGCGGAATGGCTGGAATGTTCAGTATGGTGTTGTATTATGTCTTCAGCTATAGTAAAGAAATGTAGACTGTAGTATGTAATTTTGCAGGTCCCCAGATTTGAGTGGTAGAGAGGATCAGTAATAATGTTGGTGTTAGAGAGCTGTAATGTATGTGATGTGGTTCACCATGGAATTATGCAGGGAAGGTGGCGATATGGCTTTAATGATCAGTTGAGTTCTGATAACCGATAGTGATCTTGAGATCCAGTCTTTAATCTGACCTGGTGGTATTTGTACTGGCAGGAGTATGTTAATTCTGGCTGGAACCTGAACAACTTGCCGGTGCTGAAGCAGAGTGTGCTGTGTCATATCAACGCTGACATCTCTGGCATGAAGGTGAGTGAGGTACCGTGGATGTTGTGGTATTCTAATGGATTATACGTCGCACAATTTCTGGAAGCAGAATCTTGGGAAGATAGAAAGAAAACAGACAGACAGGGGGAGAAGAGAGTGGTTGGAAGGGAACAAATGACCAGATTTTTACCTCCTTGAGGCAACAGAGTAAAGACAACATTCCTCTCACATCCAGTCTTTGAATGGTAATGCTAATGATACGGTAACAACTTAAATACAAAGCAAATGCTAAATGTAATGGTCTGGGAGAACTTATTTTGTAGCTAAAATTCTGATTTTGACTTGTGCTAGTACTAAAAAAACCCCTTTTTACTGGAAAAGGCAGGTTTGACAAAGCCTACTGCAGTGTTTACCAAAAAAACAAATTGTCAGTAAAGTTGAAGAAAGTGAGAGAGTGGGCACTTTCTGCACACCAGAAAGGAAAGAAACAGGAGATGTATTGAGGCCAGTAATTCAGCAGTGTTGACCACTAAGTTTTTGGCTGAAGAAGATTCTGACAGAATCGAGGCCACAGTCAGTTGCAAACAGTTCTACATTTCAGGATTCAAAGCCCCAAGAAACCCCTAAACAGTCATTTTTTGCCACAATATGGTGGTATGGATCCTGGTATACCCAATATGAACCCTCATATACTAGCTAGACATACAGTTAGGAAACAAATTGTATTAATCTTAGCCTGACTCTATGGTAGATGTTGCTAATTAGGAAACAAATTGTATTAATCTTAGACTGAATCTATGGTAGATGTTGCTAATTAGGAAACAAAGAGTATTAATCTTGGCCTGAATCTATGGTAGATATTGCTAATTAGGAAACAAATTGTATTCATCTTAGACTGAATGTATGGTAGATGTTGCTAATTCTGCTTAACAATCCCTCACAAACATAGCTGTGTGGTTTTGCCTGTCATCTGAAAACTACTGTGAAACCATTGTATACTCTGGAAATCTTTTCCCTGCTATTCTGTGTACTGGCATATTGCCTAATATGACTGAATTTGCTATGTTGTTGTGCTTGTTTGAAAGCTACAATGAAACATTGCATACTATTAAAAAAACATACCCGTCCTTTCCCTGCAGCTCTGTTTGCTGACACATTGCCTGATCTGGCCGCTGTCATCTTTCCTCTGTCTGTCTGTTTTCAGATTCCCTGGTGCTATGTGGGGATGTGTTTCTCCAGCTTCTGTTGGCACATTGAAGACCACTGGAGCTACTCCATCAACTACCTCCATTGGTTAGTACCGTGTAGACAGTCACCAGTCAGACCTCCCAACCCTCACACACTTTTTTGTGGCTTATCTTTTTGATTGCAACACATTCCCTCTTCTGCTTGTTTTAAAAATAATTTCACTTGGTGGATGAGAGAAAATTGTGCTGTGTATTTTTGTTTTTTTTTGTTCAAGGAGATTTGGCAATCAGCAGCCGCTTTTTTTCCTTTTTTTTGCTTCACCTTTGGTCATGGTGTCCTAAGACACCGAAGACACTAGTCTGAATAGGCCTGTTAAACTGATGTGCTGATGGAAGAACAAAGAATTGACGAGGAGTTCTGTTTTAAGTAACGGAAACTTTTGTAGTTTTGCTATATATGTTTAAGTGCACAGCAGGGCACAGTTGTGATACTGATGTCCCAACTGAACTGTTTTTTGTTTTGTTTTCCTCCTGAAAACGAGTTGTAATGGGTGTATGTTGCTGTATGCAGGGGTGAACCCAAAACGTGGTATGGAGTTCCAGGCTCTGCTGCAGACCGCTTTGAAGAGGTGATGCGCCAGGCTGCCCCGGAGTTGTTTGAACAGGCGCCAGACCTGCTGCACCAGCTGACCACCATGATGAACCCCAACATCCTCATGGGGAAAGGAGTGCCTGTGAGTGTCTGTCGTCCTCCTCATTAGCAGGAACAGCTGAAGTTATGTCGGGTTGTATGTTTGTAGATTTGGAAAGATGTCGTGCATGTAGATTTGGGTGAATGTGTGGAAGTTGACCGTTGTATTTTTTGTGTGATGTTTGATGTGTGTGTATTGTGATGTCTGTGTGTGCAGATCTACCGAACAGACCAGCATGCAGGAGAGTTTGTGGTGACGTTCCCAAGAGCGTACCATGCTGGTTTCAACAACGGGTACAACTTTGCTGAAGCAGTCAACTTCTGCCCATCAGATTGGGTCAGTATCCATTTTTCCCCCTTTTATTTAATTAAAAATTTTGCACATCGACAAAAGCTGAAAAAGTGTTAGGTAGCTGGAAACTTTGTTGCTTTGATTTTTCTTGATTTCAGGAGTTAGTGTTCACTGTTGAGATCAGCTAAGATTTATGTTTTTGCTTGGAGATCAGCCAAACTGTTTTTCTTTTTGTAAATTACCATGTTTATATAGTTTCTAACCTTATGCTGCACACACCATTCAAACATGTCTCTGCTTGCCTAGGGTAGAATGTTGAGAAGTGAATGCTGACACTTGATGCTCTTCAGCACATCCACACATGGACATTTTTTGTGAATTTCTCTTCAGATCTTATGAAAATAAAAGGCAGGAGATTTTCAACAATTCTATTTGTGTACTGGATGAAAATGGTGGAGAACAAAGCAATTATGTGGCAAATATTGACAGAATTTTGTGTGTGTTGTTGTGGCTTTGAGCCTGCAGGAAGTAAACACATGGTCTTCCAGTGCCCAGGAAATGGGTCAAGCAGCCTTTTGGATTTCATTGTCAGTAACTTTACACAGTGAATGATAATTTCCTCAGGTTTTGTCTGATGGTGTAATGCAGTATTTTGTAAGAGAAAAGTTATGAAAATTCTGTGTTTTTCATATTTTTGTGTTTGGGTTTTTTGGGTTGGTTTTTTTTTGCATAAGAGATAGATGTATAAAGCAGCCATAGCTGAAAAGAGACTTTGATCTGGGGTTCTTTATGTAAGTGGAGACAATGTGAACTTTCAAAACAAAACAGAAAAGAACTGCCTGTAAAGGAAGTGTCAGTATTTTTTGTCTCAGTACTCACACAGTTTGAAGTATGTATGTCAGATATGTACTCTTGTATCAGATTTGTTGGCAAACCAAACAAATTACAAAGGTGAAGGGGACTCGAGAAATGGTAGACAAAGAATAGAAGAGTCATGACTAGAACATGCCTTTGTTTCTGCAGCTGCCCATGGGTCGACTGTGTGTGGAGCATTACCGATCCGTCCATCGAGAGTGTGTCTTCTCCCATGAAGAGTTGATTTGCAAAATGGCAGCTGACCCCGACAGCCTTGATCTTTCACTGGCAGCAGCCACACATGGGGACATGCTGGATATTGTAGAGATTGAGAAGAGACTTCGGAAGAAACTCTTGGACAAGGTAAAATGAAATTTTCTTTTTTTCCTGATTCTTTTTTTCTTCTTTTTTTCCTGATTCTTTTTCTTTTTTCTTTTTGAATGCTTTGTCGTTATCAGTATGCGCTTTTTGTTTTATATTTATTGCATTCTGGAGACTAGTTGCTTTGAAATCTCAGGCCTACAGGCCACTTGAAAGCATTAATGAAAGTTCCATTGCCAGAGTATATCTTATGTTGTAAATATACTTTCATTTAGATCATGGACTGAAGTTGGATTTAAAATAAAAGTTTTCCTTGAATGTGTTACCACTGTGGGACATTTCATGTACACTGCATCATGTCAGTGAAGAAATACTGGACAGAAGTTTGACCTATTGGAAAACCCAGTATGCTGGTCAAGCCCTCCATACATTTTTGTTCTTCCGTGGGGATGCCCAGGGCCAGTCAGTATAGATAGCATCCCCACCAAATTCTGTGCTAGGAATTCCCTTTTCTCTGTATCCTTCTCTTTGTTTCTTCCTTGTTTCTTTCTTTCTGTTACCTCCTCATGGTCTGTGGTTTGTTTTCTGTCTTTTTGGTCTATTCTCCTGCCTTTTTGCCAGAAAGACTTAGAAGATAACAATTTTCTCCCACTCTGAAGTCAGAAGCACTGGGCCTTACTGCTTAGGCACTTAACGGCAGCACAACACGTTTTTGCTCACAGGACAGACAACAATAGTTGCTGTCTGAGTGCTCCAAAAAGAAGAATGCATTTTTGTTGTTGTTACATTCCTTGGCTGGAGCTTTGAGGTTCACCAATGGCAAGGTCTTTGCCGTTTTTGCCCAACATTAAGGTAGCTGCATTCTGACTTCGGGGATGATGTTTAAACACCAGTCATATCCACTGGACTTTCTGGGGAGCGGAGCTTTGGTGGTGGCTTGAACTCAGACCATCAGATTACATGCTGAATACTCTAACCATTAGGCTATCCTGCTCCCGCCCCAAAACATTGTAAACAATATTTGTGTGTTTCAGTAAGCTTACCAATGCAGATAATGAATTAAATGATCTTATTTCTGTGATTTGGTGGCTGTTTCAGGGGACAGTGGATGCAGAGCGAGAGGCCTTTGAACTCCTGCCTGATGACGAGCGCCAGTGCCATGTGTGCAAGACCACCTGCTTCCTGTCCTCACTCACCTGCTCCTGTTCACCAAGTAGGGATGACTCTGTTGTGTGTCCTCTGCTTTGTGTACCAGAGTGTCTGTTGTAAGACTGTCAGCTTGGAACTGATTTAAGTTAACCAGAGAAAGAGGCAGTCCGTTTCGATTGTTGTCACTGGTTAGTTACTGACACCATTTAAAAAAAAAAAAATCTTGTCGGTCAGCTTTAGTTGGGGAGTTTTGTTCTCTGTGCTGATAGAGGCTTTTATGTGTAGAACTGCACACATGTGTATATGCTTTTGTACGCATGCCTGTTGCAGGCTTTCATGCACACACCTGTGCACATACATAAATATGTCCAACTCTCAGGCCTGCCCTTTGAAACTTAAAAGCTTTGTGGCATTTTCTTTTTACCACACTGGTTATTTGTGTATCAAGTTGATGTATGATCATTGTCTTACAATGCCACTTTGTATAAATGTGATGGAGAGAGCAGAGGTAACTATCACATAATTTGATGTTTTTTTAAAGACTCACTAATGTTCAATATCACATTCTGTTACGTCTTTAGATGCAGTAGCTGCATGAGTACTGGAAGTAAATTATGTCAACAGAACAGTTAAAAAAAAAAAACCACGCAGAAAGTCTAGATTTTATTTTGGACATAAAAGACGGTATAGAAAAATAAGGAACTATGTTTATTCCTAAGTAATCTTAGTTCTGTATGCTGTGCTTTTTTCCCCCATCAGATAAGTGGAACAAAACTGTTCAGGTAGAAAATCAGTCCTGAGAGAGAAAACAAGCTAAAAAAAAAGGTCAACACTTTCCTTGGATTTTGACCATGCAAAGGGTGTGGGAGTGATCTTTAGTATTAGGTTTCTAATAATACACTGCACAACCCAACAGTGGTCTTACATGCATACAAAACAGAGGTGCATTGAAGGAATGTTTAGGCATTCATTCTTACTGATCACTTTTTAGACTTTGTTTATTATTCCTCTTGTTTGTGTGTGACAGGTCGTGTTGTGTGCCTGCACCATGCAGAACAGCTGTGTAGTTGTCCTGCCAGTCACCACTGTCTGCGCTATCGGTACACCCTGGACGAACTGCCCCCCATGCTCAGTCGTCTCAAAATACGGGCTGAGGCTTTTGACAGGTGGAACATGACTGTCACCAATGCTTTGGAAGCTATGGGCGACAATAAACTGGGTGAGGCTTGCATACATGTGTGTGTGTGTGTGTGTGCGCGCGTCTCTGTGTGTGTGTGTGTTCGCGTCTGTGTGTATGTGCGTGCAGATGTATGTGTTTCAAATATTGTTAAATTAAGAGTGTTTAGAAAAAACCAGTCATGATAGAACAATCATGAACGAAGAAGCTAAATAAACTCTGAAGCAGAATTTTGAAGGCTTGTCACATTTTTGCTGCAGATTCATGTGTGTGTGGGTTTAAATATATACTTATATGTATTGTATACATATTTTTTCAAATTCTTGATTGATTGATTATACTAGCATGTGAAAGCATGTGCCTTAAGTAACTGGCTGTATGTGAAGTTGACCTTTATGGACTGTTGTTACATCCCCAGAGCTGCCTGAGCTGAAGGAGCTGCTGAGCGAGGCAGAGGAGAAGAAGTTTCCAGACACAGAGCTGAGGAGCACCCTGGCCAATGCCATCACAGAGGCAGACAAGTGCGCCAACGTTGCCCATCAGCTTGTCAGCAAGAAAGTTCGCACCAGGTAGGGGTCATGTTGGTGGTGCCTGAACATGGCTTAGGGATAAGAATGATGTGATTGTTAGGGCAATACCTGGCTGCAAATGATGTTCCATGATCAGGTTTTTTTCATAGCTCATGTTGGGGTTTTTAAAAGACTTTGTTGGGTTGTCCCATTATAAGTGTGTGGAACTTGAAAGCTATTTCCTGCAGGGAAAGACGGAGCAAAGGGGATGGTGATGGTAGGCGCAAGAGGGGGGTATGTTGCAGTTTGAAATGGGAGGATATGATTCAAAAGTCTTGTAACAGTATTGTAATTGTCGCTAGTCATGACATTCTCATCATCTTCGTTTCAGATTTGCATATTCATGATTTTAGAAAGGATATCACCTTTGGGGTTTTAAATCATTTTATAAATGAGCACATATTTTCATAGAACTTATTTCTCTGCAAAACCTTTGTCGTCCTAGGTAGGGAGGGAAAGTTACAGCCCCCAAATTTTTCCAGAAAATGGCTCACATTTACCGACTTTTCACTGAGTCATAGTCATAGATCATAGTTGTGTGCTGTACTGTTTGAATGTACACCATTTGACATGTTTAAATGAGGTTATACCTGAGGGCTATAAGTTGCTTATGCCTGAGAACTGCTCTAGCACCATGCAGAAAGGGTTCATTAAAAAGTAAAGAAAAAAACCCAAACTCTTTTAAAAGTGGGTCTTTGCTTGTTTGTTTACTGAGAAATATGGTTAGGGAGAAGAGAGTGTGTGGGTATAGCTGTATGGGGTTGCTTTGATATTAGAGTGAAGCAGTGGTTTATTGTGTCTGATGATAGGGAATACAAAAGGCTGTCGTATGTAAGTAACTTTGTTTTCCAGACCACACAGGACTGCACTAATAGAGGCTTATTGCTCTTCCAGTTCCACCCTTTTGCCCAGTGAGAGGAAGTGTTGGGCTGCCTCAAAGCCACCTTTCAGAAGAAGCCCAGCACTGCTGCTGGTTCACTTTGGTGGTGTTCAGGGGTGCCTGTTTTGATCCAACATATATAAGGCATTGTCTGCTAAGCCACACATACACTGAACAGGGATAGCATAACATGGTGCCAGACTGAGAGCAATGTCCACCATGGCAGGATGAAGGTCCTATCAGTCATGGTCCACCATCAGCCCTGGACTCTGAAGAATCTGACATGAATTCAACACAGACATGGAAGAAACTGAGGTCACCATGAGACCAAGACAACAGGGACCTCTGAATCAGTTTCTGTTACTTCATGGTGATTGTGACTGATGAATATAATAGTGATGATTAAAAAAAAGATAATTATGATATGGTAAACTGCTTTGATTTGAGACTACATGCTAAAGCTGTACTCTACATTTCCATCACACTATAACCTTGGGTAAGCCAGGCCCACAAGAGACAGATACCGGCAGTGTTGGTCAGGTTATTGAGTGACACTTTTGAAAATCTTTCAGCAAACTTATTGTGGGTAGGATAATTACAGTGAAATCCAAACAAAATGGTGTGGCACAGATGAGACTGAAACTACTGGGAGTGTAGCATGCTAACCTGTGATTTGTATGAGATTTTTCCAACTTCACCTGGCTTTGATGTTGATCAGGAATCGACAGGCCCTGGAAGGGAAGTATGTGGCCAAACTGACCCTGGAGGAGCTGAACTGTTTCTATGAGCAGGTCATCACGCTGCCCTGCCGCATCCAAGAAGCTGTGCTCATCAAGGTGAGGAAGGCTGTGATGTTGCCACTGGCATCACTTAGGCTGTACCTAAACTTCTTTTTTTTCTCTTTTTGGCTGTACTTAAACTCGTTTGTAGAGAAAATGTATCCCACAGTGCCTAAACTTTTTTTTCTTCTCTTTTTGGCTGTACTTAAAACTAGTTTGTAGAGAAAGTGTATCCCACAGTCTACGTCCCCTGTCTGTATCGCTATCCATCTTTTCCATCTAACACATGCTCTTGAACTGAATTGAAGTTCAGTGGAAGAAGAAGGAAAAAGAGGTTTAACTCTTCTACTACCGCGTTCCGTTTCTCTTACTTACCACTGTATACCAAGTATTTTCTGCAGTGTCTTTCAGTTTCACACCTACTGACTTTAAAAAATCATAAAAAATCGAAATAAAGACAGATCTACATGAAACTTTCTGTACTTGTTAAGTTGTGAATAAAAATTCAATATTTCTTAGTTTGACTCTTGTGTGACTTGTTGTTGTGGAATGCTGATGGCGATGATGTTGCGGTTGTTGTTGGCTACGGTGGTTATGCAATAATTTTTAAAATATGACTATTTCAAGAGGTAAAGAATTGTAAAGATGAAGTGAAATAAAATCAAACATGCAAAATAAGTAATAATGTTCAGATAATATTAGAATAACATGCAATCACACTCACAAACAAGCATACAGGCTGACGAACAAACAGCCATTGAAATCAGGTCACGGTTTGTTCCAATTTTATTTTGCACTTCGTCAGTGAAAAACAGAAGAAAAAAACCCATCATACTACTCACGAGTCACTAGCATCATTTTGCAAGTTTCTGGAGCCACAATTTTCACGAAATTCTTTCATTTTAAGCCAGTCAGTCATATGCCCCCCTCGGCAGGATCGTTGTTTACACCACTGTCGTAGTCATCTTCATCACTTGAATCACCAATAAACACAGCACATCGATTCCACTCTGCAACTCTTGAATCCTCTGTTCAGCTTCTAAGTCCATTTCAGTCCACATAAGTTCAGATTCTGCCATTATTTTCACAGAAAATCCTCCAAAAAGTTCGTTGAAGCAGTCGCCATATTGATGCAGCTCCCTCCAAAAATTGTTACTCGATGACATCGCCGTAAAATCGAAAAAATCGGCACCAAAATCGATCAACTGAAGCCAAAATTGCAAATGGCGGCAGCTACACTATCTGGGAGCTCACTGCGCATGTCTAAAGCAATAAGGGGTGTGAGACCATGGTATATAAATAGCGCAAAGGGAGACACCGGGTGTCCCCAGGTATTCGGCGGGCACACCCGCCCGCGGCTTCGCGGACCAAGTAGTAAGAGGGCGGGTCAACCCGCCGACGGTAGTAGGAGAGTTAAATCTCAAATGCAGATTGTTCTAGAGTTAATCCAAGGCTTTGAAATGGGAGAAGATGTAAAAGAACTTTTGTTAGAGTGGGGAAGCAGAGCTGTTGTAGTGCTGATGGGGGCATGAGTGGGGAAGCAGAGCTGTTGTATTGCTGATGGGGGTGCTGTGATGTGGACAGGAGCTGGTGGACAAGGTGGTGGCCTTCCAGGAGGAGGCTCAGGAAGCTCTGACTGCCCCCACCCCTGATTCCAGACAGGTGGAAAAGCTCATTGACATTGGGGTCACTCTGGATGTGGACTTGCCAGAGATTCCTCGCCTGAAGCAGGTTAGTTTCAACAGTAAGAGCCTTATCATTGTATGATTTGTCAGCCAACACAGGCAAAGTGGTGGTTTAAGAATTAGTCAAGTCAGAAACACTTTAACCCTTTGCTGGGATAGCGTCCCAAAACGGCCGAACCTATCCTTGGGCACAACGGCCAAAAACGGCCGGCGACGTGACCGTCACTTCAGTGCGTTCATACATTCGAAATTCCAGCCAATCTCGCTTCAAATCTCGTCAAAATAGAAGCAACGAGACTGCCCACGTGACTTCCGCATGTAAATTGCAAATGGCGGCGGTTGGAGTGTGTTTGTGGCAAGTTTTGGAGGAAAAAAATCGCAATTTTTCCCAAGATGGACGCTATCTTCGAATCCGACATGTACGATCGTTTTTATGGCTTTCATGCCGAAAATATGATGCTGTGAGATGTGTATCCAGGCTCAAATATCGATGTAAGCGATCCTAGTAGTGTGTGCACTTCTGACTTTGTTGATTGAAGTGAGAAAGACGGTTTTGACGACAACGAAGTTCGAGGCATAAATCGATCGTCAGATCTAACTCGGCCGATGCGCGTTTTGAATTCTGCTAATAGAATTGAGGAAATTATCGCGGATTTCGAGTTTGGCAATGGTTCACAACTTGATATATTTTGTGAATTGATTGCTATTTGGGACTTTTGTTACGGTAGCGGCTTGAACTGTAAAGTTAACATTCATCGCGATCGTCGGCATTCTTTGGCAAACAAATTGGCGACTGTCGGAATGTTTCATGTTTTTGTGCATCATTCATCAAAAAAACTAAAAACCCAACAGTAGGTTGAAAACTTTTCTTCTGTAATTGTTTCTGAATGTTTTACTTTTTTTATTTGATCAAAATCCATGCATACATTCCAAAGCTATTGCAACACTAACTGTGACACATACAAACCGATCAATGACCTTGCGTGTTTATGCATTATATTTCTAAAATAAACAAAAATAACAACACACAATAGCAAATAGCAGTTTCTTTATTCATTTCTGCATTTTGCTGTTTTTATTTCATTTAAATCCATTAAACCATTGTGGAGTTATTGCATGTTAAATACACACACCCACTCAGAGGCCATCCACCTCCATTTTGCTTGCCCAGCAGGAAGTGATCAAATGATTTTGCTGTGCCCAGCAAAGGGTTAATCATCCCATGTAGGTCAGTTACAATAATAACAGGCACATTGATAGGTATCACTATGATATTGTTGAAGTTTTTCCGAGGTTCTGGTTTTTTTGCATCAACTTGCAAGGGCTTGTGCAAAGAAAGCGCTACATACAGACAAAAAGTATAAATTGGAATTATGTCCTGTGTATGCTCTTTCATATTGAATGCCAGGGTTTTCCATAATAATGATAAAATTGAACTTGTGTGTTTTTTCATATTGAATGCCAGCTGTTTTCCATAATAATGATAAAACTGAACTTGTCTGTTTGTTCAAATTGAATGCCAGCTGTTTTCCATATTAATGATAAAATTGAACTAGTCTGACGATATCAAAGCCTCTTGATAGGTTATGGGTTAAGGTGATAAAGTATACAAAGAAATGAAAGTATATGTTAGAGAAAGAGAGAGAGAGAACTGTTGATTGATAACAAGTAGGAGACGTGGAATAATGTTTCCTGCTATTAAATGCACAGGTTCTGCAACAAGCACGCTGGCTGGATGAAATGTATTCCACGTTGAAAGAACCGTCCACAGTCACATTGGATGTGATGCGTCGACTGATCGAGTCAGGGGTGACTCTGGCCCCTCACCCAGCCCTGGAGAATGCCATGGCCCATCTGCAAGAGCTGCTGACTGAGGCAGAGCGCTGGGAGGAAAAGGCCCGTGTCTGTCTGCAGTCCAAGTGAGTACTCACTGCCTCAAAAGGACCAGTTTGTTTCAAGGGCAGCTGAGCTGCAATATGGACTTGAAGAGCCTTTTTTTACCACCGTCTTGATGGTTCTTTGTGGAGAAGCGGTTATTTGGGCTCCTGTGCAATATAGAATTTCATATTATATGTAAAATTGTTATTGGACAACTGCATGAACTGATCACACAAGTTGAGATTAGTACAGATAATTCACTGGATAGCTTTCGTTTTTGTTCAGATGAGTTCTGTGAAATATTTGGTTTTTATAGGGCATTTAAGGCCATGTGTGGTGCTAGATTTTGCTGAAATTGTGGCCTTTTGACTATTTTTTAGACTTTTTCAAATTTACTCTAAAACATGTATATATTCATATTCTGTACTAAAATTTGACTAAAACAGTGTCTTTATGCAGTTAAAGGAGGTTTTAATAACTAACCCAGCTGTGTTTGTGTACATTTGTTCCTAAAAATGTGTAGATTTTTACTCCCTAGCAACATGCATTTCTGGTTCACAAATTATAACTCATCGCCCACCAAACAAAACTAGATTATCTCCCTTAAACTATTCTAAAGAGCTTCTACTATTAAAACTCATTCACAATGAACTACACGTCACTTTAGTTGATAAGCATATCTACGGCAACTTCCGTATATAGTGAATCAAAAATAAGCCAGCTGGTTAGTTGTTTCAGGTCACGTGTTGCTCATGTCATTGCAAATGGCCGTTGTTAAAATCATGTTTTTAACCTCAGCTTCAAGCAGAAAAATGACTCGTTTACGGAAATAAAAGCCTCAGTTGGTTCCTAAATGCAAGCTGAAGCGGAAAAAACCCAAAACACCTTGCATTTGCTAGTCACTGTAAAGCATTGAAGGAAGTGGGATGAATTGATGAGAATCAGTGCCGAGTCTGACTGAGCAGCACAGTGTTCCAAAAGTTGAAATCGCTTTGTCTGCTTCGCTTTCAACAACAACGCTTACTGAGTGTGTTTTTCTGAGCAAGAAAGCTTGTACTGGGCTCAAACATGAACCATATCAGGTGGTGTGTGAAAAAAAGTTGGCAAAGGCTAGTGCAGAGCCATCATTAGCAGAAGTTACTTCCATTGTAAATACACTTTTTGCATTGGAGCAGACGAAAAGAAACCACGTGAACTAGCTGTTCTGTGTATTCATGTGTGTAGTGTTTCACCTGTAAGCAAGCTGTAGAGGGGGTAAACTTTTCAATGATGTATAATTTGTATGTCTTTATTATGTTGGGTATATCTGCTGAATTTTTCAAATATAGCCAAAATCATGTATCCCCATAAAACGGAAGGATCCATTTCACTGCGACTCCATTGAGTTAAGTTGTCTTTCTTTGACAGCATTTGTATGACGCTCAACCCAGCATTTATGAAAAAGATTATGAAGTAATATAAAATTTTCTGGTTAGTGTTTAATCATATTTTAATCATATTTTATTTTTAATTATATTTAATCAACAGCATCTTTCACCTTCTAAGTGTTGTTCCGAGTGTGTGTGTGTGTGTGCGCGTGTATGTGCGTGCATACCTGCGCGCATGGTTTTGAAATCTGTTGTTCATTATGTTTAAGGAGAGTTGCATGCCTGTAAATGATTGAGTGCAAGCGCTTCGATTTGTTTGTTTTTTTACAAGAGACAGCGCTATATAAATTCCATATATTATTATTATTATTATTATATCATTGGAAATTGCATCAGCACTTGCGATTGCACACAGTGCTCAAGTTTAGCTGCTGCTTCTCAGCGCCATGTTGTGACATCATCCATGTGTGGGTGTGTGAGAGAGTTTTCATTCATTTCTACCTGTAATTATTCTAATGAGACAAAACAAGAAAATACTTTTGTGTTTATGGACAGAAGTACTGGAAAAAACTGCGTGAATGAATGAACAGTTTTCACAAAAGGATTCAGGCTGAAATGAATATATTCAAATGGAGTGGAAATCAGCTTTCAAGTGTCATTATATTGGTAGCCTTCAGTCTCTGAAGACAATCGAGTTGCGTTCTCGGCTCACCAGTCTGACACTGGAATGACAGTCCCTGTAGCAGAGGGCACAGATAAAGGATGACGCTGGTCTGTCTGCCTGTGCTGCAGCCTTTCTTCTCACTCTTTGCCTCGTGCTGCTGAGCAAGTGTCTCTTCGAACTTGGAGAGGCCTTTCTGCACAATCTGTCTCCAGGCTGACCGCTCAAGGGCTGTTGCTTCCCAGTTGTTCTGGTCGATGTTCAGCGCTTTCAAGTCCTCCTTGCACACGTCTTTGAATTGCAGCTGTGGTCTGCCTGTGGGACGTTTTCCCTGCACAAGTTCTACATAGAGGAGGTTTTTGGGGATCTGTCCATCGTCCATGCACACGACATGGCCAAGCCAGCGCATACGTCTGTTTCAGCAGCATATACTTGCTGGTGCATCCAGCTCTTTCCAGGACAGTGTTGTTTGGGACCTTGTCCTACCAGGTGATGGTCAGGATGCGTTGGAGGTAACGCATGTGAAAAGCATTGAGCTTTCGCTCTCCTCGGGCACGCTAAGTCCAGAACTCACTGCCATACAGGAGGGTGCTCACATTGCAGGCTCTGCAGATCTGGATCTTTCAAGTGTATTGTTTGAACAAGTTCATTATATTAGATTACAGCATACTCTCCATGCAAGTAATCACAAACACACTCACATGTGTATGTACACGTATACTGTCTACGTGCACATGAATACCCTCACACACAGCTCCTAAAATAAGAAGCTATCTCATCTCATCTTATCTGCTCCCATAACCCCCTCAGAGTTGTAGGGGCACTGCAGTGACGAATGTTGCACCAGTTGGCTCCATTTGCTGCAGTTGTGGGCAAGTGCCTGGGTTGTGGAGAAGCTCCTCCCGGTCCATTCAGAGATGTTGTCTGCCCATTTCTTCTTCGGCCTGCCTTGCCTTCTCTTCCCCTGCACCGTTCCTTGCAGTATGGTCTTGGAGAGCCCATCTGATCTTGTCACATGCCCATACCATCTGAGCGTCCTTTTCTTGACTGTGGTCAGCAGGTCTTCATAGTGCATCACTTGTTGGGTGATGGTTTGTCAGACTTCTTTGTTGGTAATGTGGTCCGTGTATGAAATGCCAAGGAGTCTTCTGAGGCATCTCATCTCCAAAGCCTGGATCCTCCTTTGTAGATCTGCATTCAATGTCCAGGATTTGCATCCATACAGATAATTATGTGGAGATGACCAATGCATGCAGTAGCTTGACCTTGGTTCTGAGAGAGATGTTTCGGTCTTTCCAGATGGTCTTGAGCTTTGCCATTGCTGCTACTGTTTGAGCAGCTCTTGCGAGGATTTCGGTCTTTGAACCTTCTTTACTAATAGCTCCAAGTTACTTGAAGTGATCTACAACCTCAAGTTCTTTTCTACTGACTGTAATCTTGGTAGTGATTGGCTGGGCACTGTTTGTCATGAGTTTTTTTCTCCTCGGCACTGATCTCCATGCCGTATCTGGTGGTACACTAGGTTGGGTAGTTCTGTTTGTTTCCTGCCAGTCCATCAATGTCATCAGCAAACTTGAGGTTGGAGATTGTCTGCCCTCCAATACTGACTGTGCCGGTGTGATCTAAGGCATCGGTCATTATGCGCTCAAGGAAGATGTTGAACAGCGTCAGCGATAGGAGACAGCCTTGACGGACTCCCACCAAGTTGTATTTTAATGGGGCATTTGCGGGCGGCTGCAGTGGGGTTGAGAAAAGTTCATATCAAAAACAATATTTTGATTCTTCAGTTGTGAAAAGTAAAATTTAGGGCTACACATGGCCTTAACCCTCTTGTTGTTGGATTCTACAGAGCTAAACTGCCTGTAGATTTTGAATTCTTTGAAGGTTTTCTACCTCAATCTGACTTACTTTACTCCTAAGACAATTGTGTGTGTGTGCATGACAAGTTATCAAGCTGAAATTTTGTCACAAGCTAGGTATGTCTTTGTACTTGCATTTAGGCGCAAGTTTATGTGTCTGGTCACCAGATGTCTTGTCATTGTCATCTTATTTGTCACCAATCACAGGTAAAAATATGGTATATATGATAAAACAGCAAATCCTGCATGGATTTGACGATAGTTCAAGCATGTTAGTGTCGAATAAGGAAGTGATACCCAGCTGATGTGTTTACCAATGGTTATGTGCAATAGTACTTCAAGAATGTGTCACACAATGTCCCCATTGCACCTGTTGTTTTATGGTATGTCTTGAGGAGACAGAAGTTTTGTTTAACTATTTTTTCTTTTGAAAACAAGTCATATTCAATCGACATGTGACCTTTATGCTGCACTTCATATCTGCGTGTGCTACCACATGTTTAAGTGTACAGAAGTGGATTATTGTACATGACTGTCACACTGTCACCAGTGTCACAGCACAGGTGTGACAAACTCGAAACAACACAGAACTTCTGTAACCCTACAAAATGTTAATGTTGGTAGTCTCTAAAGTAGTCGTAGTGGTGGCAAAGGGTCACATCACATCACAAAAAGCACAAATTATGGATGTGGGGGGGTGGGGGGTACCCATTGCTCTCACCTGTCAACCTTGGCAGACGGGAGACCTTTTTTATTTTCCTTCTTACTAGTTTCGTTATCGGCATATCTGTTCGTTTCTGCCATTGCAGTTTCAAAGCAAAAGTGTGATAATAATGAGAAAACAGTCAAAAGGCATCGTTTTCAGGCGTCTATGCCGCGGACCGGCCAGGAGGTCAAATTTCTGAACAGTGGTGTGTGTAGCACAGGTCAGGAATGTGCCGTGTAGCACATTATTTTCAGGCTCACTCTTCTCCCTAACTGCAGCATTTCCTTCCTCCTCTTCCTCCTAATCGTTTAATATCGGACTCACTTAACAATTCTCGTTCAAATATTTCTACTTCCAGAACAATAACATTCAATTTATCGTCTCGCTAATCAGATGAATCGTCTGCTACTAAAGAAAACGCCAATTTTTTCGCCACACTGCACCATTGAAAAGCGTTCCGGTCGCTGGCTGTTATTTCTTCCTTCCCTCCCCACTACACGCATGTTAGTGGTCTAAATTTATCACTGGCACCGTCTGACACACTCCCTGCATCGCCCCACCAATTTTCAGACACACTGTGTGAAAACCACGAGGTCTGTGTGTGATGGAAAAGTACTGCCCACGTGGCAGCACCAACTGTCGGCTGCGGTCGGATTGGAATCTAGCGGCAGCCTCCGTTACCGTCGGCCTGCGGCCGGATCGGGGACAAGAGGATTAAGTTGGTTATTGACTATACTGTGGTTTTGACATGTGAAATCTGTAAGATACTGTTGAAGATCCATTGATTATGTCAGCTGTTATTAGAATGACTTGAAGAGCATGGGAGGTTGGGAAGATACCTTGATATGCATGTAGCGTTAATTAAATGGTGAAAAATCGTGTGTTGTTGTGCCAGGCCGCGTCTTCTGAAGAACACCCTGGAGTCCATCATCAGCGAAGCCAAGAACATCCCCGCCTATCTGCCCAATGTGTGCTCACTGCAGGAGGCTGTGCGTAAAGCCAGTGACTGGGTGACCAAGGTAGATGCCATTCAGGTACGTCTTGCTTGAAGTACGTAAAAAGTACTGTTTGCTGCTTGCCGCTTAGTCAGTGATAGATTCTCTCAGATGTGATGACTGTAAATTCTTCACTGGGGTATGAAAGTGTGAAGTATGGTATGCATCGTAAAGCTGGTTTGTTTGTATGCACTTGGGGACCAGTTACATTATCATGTGTTTATGTCATTGTTGAAGATGCAGTGGTGTATTTGAATAAGAAAAATGAATCATGAGATGTGAAGGAGAGCGACAGTAACATGTTTGCTAGAGGAATCTTTGAAGAAAACAAACAAATATTGCCTGTTGCCAAGAAACCTTCAGCTTGTAATGAAGCAGTACACCTTTTTCTGTCTTCATAAATTTGGTCAGATGGCGGAGTCATACCCCTACTTGGACGTGCTGGAAGGTCTGGTGAACAAGGGACGCCCGGTGCCAGTGCGACTAGAGCAGCTGCCTCAGCTGGAGTCTCAGGTGGCTGCTGCCAAGTCCTGGCGTGAACGAACAGCTCGCACGTTCTTGAAGAAAAACTCCAACTATACTCTACTGGAGGTGAGTTGCAGATCTCCACTGCAGGTGGAGGGCAGGAAGGCAGGGCATTAGCTCTGGCAGGAATATTGGAAAGATATGTTTTAAAAACATGGGCAGCATGGACAAAAGTATGTGAAGAAACCTATGTTCAAATGGGAGATTGCCTGACTCGGTCAGTGTTGAATAGAGAAGACATTTTCCAGCAGTCTTGGGACCATTATTTCTGACTGACTCCATTGTGGAGTCTTACAAGTTAGCCACACAGTGAATGAAACCCATGTAGATTTTTCAGCTGGTAAGTTGTGTGTGTGTATGTGTGCATGCATGGATGTTAATGTATTTTGTTAGTTATAATGTAATCTTATCATTTTGACTGGTTTTCATCTGCATTTTAGGTCTTGTGTGGGAGAGGTTAGTGATACTATCTGAATGTTGTTTGAGAAACAAGTGTTCCTGAAAACTTGGTATGATGTACCTGAAACAATGTTTTACTGAAACATGTTTGAACAGACAATCGCACCATTACTGATGGAAGAAAGAATGGAAAAATGCCCTGTAAAACTGCGGACTTTCCTACAAGTTGTGTGTTGGTGAAACAGAAACCAGCTGATGGGTGTTGTGTGTGTGTGTGTATGTGTCAGGTACTGTCACCCAGAGGAGACATAGGAGTGTACAACAATGGAAGAACAAAGAAGAAGAAAGCCAAAGACAGCAACCAAAGCATCAAAGACGCTGATGGTGGCAGCGTTCTGGAAATAAAGACAGAGGGAGAGACACGGGATCCTGCTGCCATTGTAAGTTGTTCATTTTGCTCCTGTAAAATACTTTATTTTACTTCTATAAGATGGAATATAACTGCCTTTATGGCAGGATGAAAAAAGAAAATGCCAAACATGAAATAAATCCAACCCAGAGTAAGGTATTTAGATTTTTTTGTGCTTATATTGAGGGTGCTCACAGGATTAGTAGGCCTGCAAATGCCAAAACAATTTTCTTTTTGTTTGTTCCCTCTGAAAGAAAATCTAACAAACTGTAAGGGTTTGCTAAAAGGGACTTGTATGTAAAATAAAAGGTTGTGTGCAGATTTGTGAGCTTTTGCTGTACACCACATGTGCTAAGTGAAAATGATGTGGCTGCTGTGGTTGTGTAGGTGGCCACCTTCAAGATGATGGAGAATCGCGAGGTGGACATGATGCGGGACTTGCGGGCCCGGAATATGGAGAAAGCCAACGGAACAGAGGGAGACAACCGCTTCTGTGTCTGCCGCAAAGGGGCTGCTGGCTTCATGCTGCAGTGTGAACTCTGCAAAGACTGGTTCCATGGTGCGTGTGTGTGCGTGCGTGTGTGTGTGTGCATGCGTGCGCTTGTGTGTGTATGTTTGGATGGGTGTGCGTGTGTTTGGATGGGTACGCATGTGTGTGTGTGTGTGTGTGTGCATATGCATTGTATGTGTGTGTTTTGGTGGTTTAGAGGTTTTTAATACCCCTGTATAGAAAGTGATAAATTTGTGGTTCAAATCCCCTCTGAAGCTCAATCCTCTTATCTGCTAGTCCACAAGAGGTGATCTGGTTGCTAGCCTTTTGTACTGGATTCTAAGTCAGGGTCCCATATTTAACATGCATCTAGTGCATACAAAAGAACTTTTGGCAGTAAGATTTGTGGAAGAACAACGGAGGAACCCCCACCCCCCACATAGAAGAAAATGTACACAAAGAAAACCAAAACATAAAACCCCCCAGCCCCAGCTATCATTGTACTATGGAGACATGCTCTTCTTGAAGAGATCAGCCAGGCTTTATTCAGAAAAAAACATTCCATCACAATATAGTACAAATAACATAGCACAGCGCACAGCTCAGCACAGCACAACACTATGGTACAAAAAACATTGCATAGCAAGCAGCACAGTATAGCACAACACAGAATGACACAGCACAGCACAGCACAACACAACACAGCATGGCGCATGGTACAACAGCCCACAGTGTATATGTACAAGCCTCTGGTCATGGCTGATGTCTTAGAGTCCACTTATCTTCACAGACTGAGGAGGGCCTGGACATGCAGCAAGCATACTTACCACCAGGGCAATTCATGGCGTTCCCTTCATCAACTGATCCTGGTCTACTCCCCACAGGCCTCCATTACCCACGCATTTAAAGCTTTCTCCCCACTATCCCCCAGGACAACCCTTATGTTTAAAAAAAATATTTGGAGGAAGACATCTGACTAAAACAAAACCTCTCCTGTGCCAGATATGCCTGCCTCCGCAACTTCCCTTCCCAGTTTTCACAGACCCTCAGCTTGTCCAGCAGTGTGCATGTTTTGACACATGGGATGCATGTTCTCCAGGAACCTGTGTGCCTCTGCCCAAGTCGGCCACATCCAAGACCAAGCCAGGCCAGTCTCCCATGCTGCAGGCCAGCCACGACTTCAAGTTCCTGTGTCCTGTGTGCTTGCGCTCACGCCGCCCTCGTCTGGAGACCATCTTGTCGTTGCTGGTGTCGCTCCAGAAACTGCCAGTGCGCCTTGCGGAAGGGGAGGCGTTGCAGTGCCTGACAGAGCGCGCCATGGGGTGGCAGGATCGAGCCCGCAAAATGCTGACCGAGCCTGAGCTGGCTTCTGCATTGGCCACCCTGTCTGTGCTGTCACAGCGACGCCAGGAACAGGTAGGAGAGCCGAGCCGAGCCGAGCCGAGCCGAGCCGCTTGTGTTGAGCCTTGTGTGTTGAGTTGTGTCTGCTCAGTCTGTTACAGTTTTAGGTGAAAAAAAAGAGTTGTGATTGAAGTTTTAGGATGCTGGTTTCGGTGAAGAATGCATGCGTATCTTTTATATACATTTATGTGTGATTGGTTTCTCTGTTCTGTATTTTGCAGGCAGCTCGTGAGAAAACGGAAAAAATCATCAGTGCGGAATTGCGGAAAGCAGCCTCCAACCCTGAGCTTCAAGGTCACCTGGCCTCTGTCACTCAGTCAGCCTTTGGTCGTTCACAAAATGTTACAGGCAGCAACCTCAAAGGCAGCGGCGGTGACTCCTCGCCCCGGGAAGACGATCTTTTGACTTCCTCCATGGTGAGAGTGGAGAAGACGGAATCACCCAAGCCAGAGACCGACTCTGTGACTGAGGACATTGGAGCAGAGGTGGACATACCTGTAGTGCCTTCTCTGGGCATGTCGTCTGAACATGCCTACTCTTCAGTCTCCAAGCAGGCTGCCAGTAAGGGCTTTTCTTGGGGTTTTGTTTGTGGGTATTTTTTTTTGTTTTTATTTTTGGCTTCTTCTACCTCTGTAGTTTTTTCTAATACAGAAAGGGAGAGGTTTTTGCATATGTTGCTTTCGTCTTGGTTTTATGTGGAGGATGGTAGGGAGGATGTCACTCGTTGAACCACATGTGTTCCACCCCAGCAACCTTCTTGGCCTGTGGGGATGATAGAAGTAGAAGGTCTGACTTCCCTACTAGTGTGATTTAGTCTTGATTTCATAAGGCTTCAGATGGTTGAGATAATGTGGTTATGAGATGATATAGGCTGTGTGTGTGTGTTTCAGGATAATGATATTGAAGTTTAAGGAACATAGGTGTGACTCAGTGTGTGTGTTTTTTTATATGTGTGTTTATGAGTTTGGTTTTCGAAGAAAATTTTTTTCTCTTGTGAAAAGAAAGTGTGTGTGAAAAATAGATTCTTATTCTTTAAGAAAAAAAGAACAAAGAAAAACATGTATTAGAAGTAGATTCTTATTCTTTTACGAAAAAAAGAACAACAAAGAAAAACGTGTGTGAAAAGTAAATTCTTATTCTTTTACGAAAAAAAAAACAACAAAAGAAAAACGTGTGTGAAAAGTAAATTCTTATTCTTTTACAAAAAAACAAGAACAACAACAAAGAAAGAGAAAAACGACGTACCACTGTACAGATGGATCACCTCGCAAGCACGCGCGCAAGACGCCCCTGGTGCCCCGGCAGTCAGATTGGCCGGTGATGGAGATGTCAGACACTCTGCGGGCCACGCTGGAAGAGCTGATGATGGAGGGCGACCTGCTGGAGGTGACCCTGGACGAGACCCAGCACATCTGGAAGCTGCTGCAGGCCTGCCACATGCATGCTGACTCCAGGTTCCTGGACTTCCAGGTGAGGAGGAGGAGTCACGGTCACACACAGGGCAGTGGAAGAAGAGTGGGGGGGGGGGGGGGGGGGGGGGGGGGATAGCGGTGTTTGTGTGTGTGTAGTGTGTGTGTTTATTTTTATTTCTTTGTTTTATTCTTTTATATCGAGGATAATGGAATAAGCACTTATGTGCTTTTTTTTTACATCTAGTTCCCGTGTGTATGCGGTTTTTGTCAATTCTGTCATGTTCCCACCGGCACACAATGGCCTACTCTTAATGTGTGTAGAGTGTGTGTGAATGTGTGTGTAGTGTGTATGTGCATGCATGTGCAGAAGAATTTGTTAAAAACCCACTGTCATGCAGATACATGCACGCAGGAAAAAAAAGAAAAAAAGAAAGTGTCAAACAAAAATTAGACACAGAGAAATATTGAGACTAAAAATGCAATACTCTCTGAAACAAGAGAAAACTGAATGGAAATGAGGGGGGGTGGGGTGGGGGGAAGAGGAGGAAAAACAGTAACAGTTATATTTTGATTATTCCATAGGATCTTTGCTATAATTGTAATACCTGCTAGTAGGGAGTCTGTGAGTATTTTTTATATATATATATATATATATAGAATGTGTGTGTGTATAAGAAAAAGGGTCGTCTTTCCCCAGGACACAGAAAACCTGGGTGGCGGTGGTGGCGGCGGAGGGGGGAAGGAGGCGAGGGAAAAGAAAGGGGTGAAGGTGAAGCGCAGCAAGGACAAGGAGGGGCTGAAAGCCAAGACCAAGCTGAAAGCCCTGAAGGAGAAGAAGCTGAAGCGGAAGCGGGCCATGGCGGAGGACAAGGCTGGCGTGGGCACCAACGTCAACAACACTCTGGGCCCTGTGAAAATGGCAGAGAAGGACGAGGAGGAGGCCGTCCCGCCCAAGAGGCTCAAGACGGAGGCCGGCACAGCAGGAGCGGCCGCGGGGTCCAAACCTGTGCTGCAGAAGAAGAAGCTGAAGCGCAAGGAGAAAGTGCAGCTGAAGGTCAACAAGGATGGGATCAACGCCCCCTCCTGTAAGTGTCTGTCTGTCTGTCTTCTTCTCCTTCTTCTTCCTTTTTTGTCATGTTTCTCCCTGGGGAGGTTTGACATTGATGAGCCTTCTCCATCTCTCTCTGTTTTGAGCTTCCTCTTTATTTATGCCCCTTTCTCTAAGATAACCGCAATACAGGCAGGCAGCCCAGGTCTTGCTAGGTCTAAGTAAGTGTCTTGTCTGCGTCTTTGGTTTTGCTTTTTTGGTGGTTGTTTGCCTGTGGTTGTGTGGGGTGTTTTTTTCTTCTTTTTTTTTTCTGTGTGGTATTGTGGGGTTTTCTTGGGTTTTTTTCTGTGGTATTTTGGGGGTTTTTTGGGTGTTTTTTTTCCTCTGGTATTGTGTTATTCCTTCATATAGTTGGTCCTGTCTTTTTTTTTCCTTGGATTTATTGCATATTTGACAGGAGTTGTCTGTCAGTTTTGTCTTATTTGCTGGGTTTTTTGGGGTGAGAAATAACGCTTATGCCACCCATACAAAATGTAAATCATTCAGATTTATTTTTTTATATATAAAAAACAACAGCTACATACTTTGTGATTATGGACTAATTTGACTTGACCAGAACTGGACACCTGTACAAGATGGGAGGATATATGGGGGTCATTTTTTGTGGAAAAATTGAGGTTTTTTCATGATTTGGGTACAGTGTGGAAACTGAACCATATACAAGTATACTTTTTATGTCCCATAGTATTTTTTCCCCTGAAAAAAGCAGCAAAAGAGAACAATTAGTAATATTTTATCAGTTAATTCCCCCATGTCTGACCTCAACAGAGAAACATTTTGGTGAAAAGAAAGGCACTTGAACAGATATCAGTGTAAATCAGTGTGTGTGTGTGTTGATTGTCTTTAAAGAAGTTAGGCAATTGAGAAATGGAATTGGGTTGGATGTTTGAGTCATTTAGTAATACTGCAGACTCATATACATCAGTTATTGGAAAGTAATACTGCAGACTCACACATCAGTTATTGGAAAGTAACATCAGTTATTGGAAAGGAATACTACAGACTTGTACACCATGATTATTGGAAAGTAATACTACAGACTCGTACATCATTTATTGGAAAGTAATACTTCAGACTCATACATCGTGTATTAGAAAGGTATACTACAGACTCATACATATGTATTCGAAAGTAATACTACACTCATACATCGTGTATTAGAAAGGTATACTGCAGACTCATACATCATGTATTGGAAAGTAATACTACAGACTCATACATCATGTATTGGAAAGTAATACTACAGACGTGTACATCAGTTTTTGGGAAGTAATTCTGCAGACTTGTACATCAGTTATTGGAAAGCAATACTACAGACTCCTACATCAGTTATTGGAAAGTAGTACTGCAGACTCGGACATTAGTTATTGGAAAGTAGCATCAGTTTTTGGAAAGTAATACTGCAGACTTGTACATCAGTTATTGGAAAGTAATACTACAGACTCCTACATCTGTTATTGGAAAGTAGTACTGCAGACTTGGACATCAGTTATTGGAAAGCAATACTGCAGACTCGTACATCAGTTGTTGGAAAGTAGTACTGCAGACTCGCAGATCGGTTATTGGAAAGTAATACTGCAGACTCATACATCAGTTGTTGGAAAGTAATACTGCAGACTTGCACATCGGTTATTGGAAAGTAATACTGCACTCATACATCAGTTGTTGGAAAGTAATACTACAGACTCGTACATCAGTTGTTGGAAAGTAATACTGCCGACTCATTCATCAGTTATTGGAAAGTAATACTGCAGACTTGCACATCAGTTATTGGAAAGTAATACTGCAGACTCACTCATTGGTTATTGGAAAGTAATACTGCAGACTCACTCGTCAGTTACTGGAAAGTAACAGCAGTTTTGGGAAAGTAATACTACTGACTCATACATCATGTATTGGAAAGTAATACTACAGACTCGTACATCAGTTTTTGGAAAGTCATACTGCAGATTCACACATCAGTTTTTGGAAAGTCATACTGCAGACTTGTACATCAGTTTTTGGAAAGTCATACTACAGACTCTTACATCAGTTTTTGGAAAGTAATACTGCAGACTCACATATAAGTTTTTGGAAAGTCATGCTGCAGATTCGCTCATCAGTTTTTGGAAAGTCATACTGCAGACTCATACATCAGTTTTTGGAAAGTCATACTGTAGACTCATTACAGTATTAGTTGTGACTGTGTGTTAGATGCAGGGTGTGATATGATGAATTAGCCGCTTGACTACCCCTGCCCGGAAATTTGTCGGACTGAAATGTGTGCTCTATATGCCAACAACCTGGACAATTTCTTGGGAATCTACAGTATATATATACTATCAGTGGGAAAAATGTAAGGATTATTCATCAAGTAGTTTCTGAGTTATAGGGACATGAACATAGCAGGTGGTATATATGAATTTTTCTCCCCGGCATATATATATAGGGTGTATTTGCACTCGGCAGTGAAGGGATTATTGCAAACCCATGTGTTGTGTGCAGCCAAGGCTAAAGAGGAACCTGGGACAGACAAGTTGAAGAAGAAGAAGAAAAAGCTGAAGGTGAAACAAGAGACGGTGGAGAAGGAAGTGGAGAAGAAGAAGAAGGTGAAGAAAGTGAAGGTGAAGAAGGAGAAAAAGACCCGGGATGCGGACAGCGACGACGATAACGATGAAGAGGACTGCTCCGCTGCCAAGTGTCTGAGACCCATAGGTGAGTGAGTCGTCAAGGGGTGAGAGTAGTTTGTTTTATTTATTTATTATTAATTTATTTATTCTGGTTTTTAAAAAATAAATTGAGGATAATGGAATAAGCATTCATGTGCTTTTTTACATCCAGTCCCCGTGTGTATGCAGTTTTGTAAATTGTCATCTCCCACTGGCACACAGTGGCCTACTCTTTTGAAAAGCAGAACAGGATTTTCACATGTGCACAAGGATTACAATCATGATAAAATACAAAACACAACAACACCCCCCCCCCCTCCCCCCAACTGCAAACAAAAAGCAAAAAAAAACAACACATGCACAATCACACACACACACACACTCAACTAAACCACATAAAATCATGGTTTGGGTAAAAGGGAGAATCGGTCTTGACCAATACTCATCATCGCGAAGGGCATGGTTTTAATGGAACTGGTATACCTGGGTGCCGGAAATGAAAGAGTCGAGGTTTGTTGTATGACCTTTTGCGGGACAGGTCTGAGAGTGTACTACCGGTGTTGGACCTGTATATACCATCAATTCTTAACGTGTGTGTCTGTTAACTTCGATCTTGTTCCGACCTGTATAGACCATCAATTCTTCACGTGTGTATCTGTTAACTTCAATCTTGTTCCGACCTGTATATACCATCAACTCTTCACGTGTGTATCTGTTAACTTCGATCTTGTTCCGACCTGTATAGACCATCAACTCTTCACGTATGTATCTGTTAACTTCAATCTTGTTCTGACCTGTATAGACCATCAATTCTTCACGTGTGTATCTAACTTTGATCTTGTTCCGACCTGTATAGACCATCAATTCTTCACGTGTATATCTGTTAACTTTGATCTTGTTCCGACCTGTATAGACCATCAACTCTTCACATGTGTATCTGTTAACTTCGATCTTGTTCCGACCTGTATAGACCATCAACTCTTCACGTGTGTGTATATCTGTTAACTTTGATCTTGTTCCATGCAGGCAACGCCGTCAACTGGGTGCAGTGCGACTCTTGTGAGCTGTGGTTCCACCTGCTGTGCGTGGGTCTGGGAGCCAACGAGATCTGCGAGGAGGAGGAGTATGTCTGCGTCAAGTGCTCGGCGCCCCCAGCAGCGCCCTCCTCCTCTGCCTTGCCCGCCGACCTGGACATCAAACAGGAGCCGGAAGATGAGGAGGAGTTCCACAACCCCTGCCCAGAGCAGACGCCCCCCGGGGTGGGTGCGGACAGCGGCGGGGGGCAGGGAGACTGCGCTGCCCAGGACAGGGAGGGCAGCAGCACAGGGAAGGACAGAGACAGGGAGGACAGCAGCACAGTCAGTGGGACTGCGGAGGAGGCGAGCAGCAAAGGGAGGGGGCAACCAGAGTCAGAGGTGCTAAGAAAGGAGGAGGACATGGAGGTGCAGGATGGTGAGGGGGAGGAAGGACAGAAGGGGGAGGGGTCAGAAGGTGCAGCGAAAGAGGTCAGTGAGGGGATGCAGGTGGACGGGAGAGGAGGAGGAGGAGGAGGGGGGGAAAGGATCTGACATGGTCACTGATGTGTCCACACCTGTCCCTCCATGACTGACACCACCACCACCACCACCACCACCACCACCACCGCTGACCACATGAGTGACTGGAAGAAAGTCTGTTTGCCCCAGATAGTGTCTGTCATTTGACAGTGTGTCACTCACCCCCTCCCATTGAACGCTGGTGCACAGAGACTAGTCCAAGGCCTTGTGTTGTGTCAGCGGCCACACAACACGCTGAGCGAGCCTGCAAACCATCTTGGTGATCTGTGACGCTCCACTGCATAATGAGTTGCATTGCACCAGAGGTCAGTTTTTTAGTTGGTGACATTTTATCTGCAATAAAAGGGTTGTCCAATACCAAACCCCCCTCCAAAAACTAGACTGAAAATCGGAGATTTCTGTGAAAAGTTGTTACACATTAAAGTGAGAGACTGCAGGAAGTGACAGTATGAGAAATTGGCAAATTTAGCATCGTAAAAAATGGTCAGCTTGAGGGCTTGGGTATTTTTAAACGTGATTGTAAAGCAAAAGGAAACAAACTTACGCCTTGATACTCCAGGACAAGGTAGAAGAATGGCAATAGTTTTTTTTATAAATCAGTCAAAATCGACATGACCCCTACCTGCCTAAAAATGGCTCCTAGCAGAAAAGCGGGTCAGGTGCAAAGCGACTAATTTTGTGGTGGAGTGTCACATACATGATATGTTCTGGGTTGCTCAGGGTGCACAGCTTGGGATGTGGAGGGACAGCGTATTGCGCAGCTATGTGCAGAGAAAAGATGATGATGAGTGGCAGAGTGCATAGTCTTGAGGTAACGCTGGTGACGTTCGTTCCATAATGAAAGTGTTGCAGAAAGTGGGAAAATATATATTATATATATCAAGATAAAAGTATGCTGTGGCGAAAGGCAGCTGACGACATATCGTAGTTGCCTGTATTGTTGGTGTGAGGGTGTGCGTAGTTTGCCTGTATTGTTGGTGTGAGGGTGTGCGAAGTTTGCCTGTATTGTTTGTGTGAAGGTGTGCGTAGTTTGCCTGTATTGTTGGTGTGAGGGTGTGCGTGGTTTGTCTGTATTGTTGGTGTGAAGGTGTGCGCATGTGATGTGGTTCAGGGAGGAAGTAACATGGTTGTGTGTGTGTGTGTGTGTGTGTATGTGTGACCACTCTGTGTATGTGTGACCACTCTGTGTATGTATACATTGTGTGTGTGTGTTTGCACTCTGTGTGTGTATGATATACATTTGTGTGTGTGTGTGTGTGGAGAGAGAGAGAGAGAGAGAGAGAGAGAGAGAGAGAGAGAGTGAGTGGTGGAACATCATGTTTGGACTGTAAATGTTGGGGATGAAAAATATGAATTCTGTATGCCTGAGTATGAACAATGCAACAAAGATGATAAATATGAGTCTGATTTCTGCTGTGTTGTCACAGATTTTATTTGAACAGTGTTCATGATAGAAATAGAAGTAACATGTATTTTTGCCATTTCATTTCTTTTGTCTTGGATACATATACACTTTTGTAGTTTTTGTGTTTTTATCAAGTACTTTTTTGTGTTTTGTTGTTGTTCTGGATACATTTATATATATATATACTTTTGTAGTGTTCATGTTTTATCAAGTACTTTTTTTGGTTTCATTGTTGTTCCATCTGTTCTTTCTTTCTCGAGTACTGGCCTATCTGACAATGTGTTGTAGAAACCTCATGTAACCTGCATGTATGTGTACCTTTTTTTTAGTTTTGGGTTTTTCCAGTGCAAGAAGATGGTGCTTGCATGCGAATATAGAACTTTTTACTTTTTTTGAGTTTTCAAATGCAAGAAGACATTGCCGGCATATGAATATATCACTTTTTGTTGTTGTTTGTTTAGATTTGAGTTTTCAAGTGCAAGAAGACATTGCTGCCCTGTGAATATGTTCAGGAAGTGCTGTTTGTTATATCATGAACTTGTTATTGATCTCCAGTGCATTTCTAAACATTATCATTTTTTAAAAACTAGCAATTTTTATCCAAAAAAAAGAAGAGAAAAACAAAATCTTTAGTAAAATCTTATAGTTGCTATCACTGGCTCAAATTAAAAAAACAAAGTCTGTAGTAATTTAGTAGCTAAGAATTCAAAAACAAAGTCTGTAGTAGTTCAGTAGCTAAGAATGAAAAAACAAAGTAGGTAGCAGTTTCATCTCGTCATCTCATCTGCTCCCATAACCCCCTCCAGGGTCATAGGGGCACTGCAGTGACGAACGTTGCACCAGTTGGCTCCATTTGCGGTGGTTGTGGGCAACAAGTGCCTGGGTTGTAGAGAAGCTCTTCCCGGTCTATTCATTTATATTGTCTGCCCATTTCTTCTTTGGCCTGCCTCGCCTTCTCTTTCCCTGCGCTGTTCCTTGCAGTATGGTCTTAGAGAGACCATCTGATCTTGTCACATGTCCATACCGTCTGAGCTTCCTTTTCCTGACTGTGGTCAGCCGGTCTTCGTAGTGCTTTACTTGTTGGGTGATGGTTTGTTTGACTTCTTCGTTGGTAATGTGGTCTGTGTTTGAAATGCCAAGGAGTCTTCTGAGATATCTCATCTCCAAAGCCTGATCCTCCTTTGTAGATCTGCATTCAATGTCCAGGATTCGCATGCATACAGATAATTATGTGGAGATGACCAGTGCATGTAGTAGCTTGACCTTGGTCCTGAGAGAGATGTTTCGGTCTTTCCAGACCATCTTGAGCTTCGCCATTGCTGCTACTGTTCAAGCAGCTCTTGTGAGGATTTCATTCTTTGAACTTTCTTCACTAATAATAGCTCCAAGGTAGCCTACTTGAAGTGATCTTCAACCTCAAATTCTTTTCCACCGACTGTGATCTTGGTAGTGATTGGCTGGGCACTGTTTGTCATTAGTTTTGTCTTCTTGGCACTGATCTCCATGCCGTATCTGGAGGATGTTTCATGCAGGTGATACACTAGGTTGGCTAGTTCCACTTCATTTTCTGCCAGTCCGTCGATGTCATTGGCAAACCTGAGGTTGGTGATTGGCACAGTCGGTATTGGAGGGTGGACAATCACCAACCTCAGATTGACTGACTGTGCCAGTGTGATCTTCACAGACACTGTTCAATGTAGCAATTTAGTAGCTAGGAATTAAAAATGTCTGCAGCAGTTTAGTATCCAAGAATTCAAAAACAAAGTCTGTAGCAGTTTAGTAGCTAAGAATTCAAAAACAGTCTGTAGCAGTTTAGTAGCTAAGAATTAAAATAATAAAGTCTGTAGCAGTTTAGTAGCCAAGAGTTTAAAAGTCTGTAGCAGTTTAGTAGCTAAGAATTCAAAAACAAAGTCTATGGCAGTTTAGTAGTTAAGAATTTAAAAACAAAGTCTGTAGCAGTTTAGTAGCTAAGAATTCAAAAACAAAGTCTGTAGCAGTTTAGTAGCTAAGAATTCAAAAACAAAGTCTGTGGCAGTTTAGTAGTTAAGAATTCAAAAACAAAGTCTGTAGCAGTTTAGTAGCCAAGAATTTAAAAGTCTGTAGCAGTTCATTAGCTAAGAATTCAAAAAAAAAGTCTGTTTAGTAGCCAAGAATTTAAAAGTCTGTAGCAGTTCATTAGCTAAGAATTCAAAAACAAAGTCTGCAGCAGTTTAGTAGCTAAGAATTCAAAAACAAAGTCTGTAGCAGTTTAGTAGCTAAGAATTCAAAAGCAAAGTCTGTAGCAGTTTAGTAGCTAAGAATTCAAAAACAAAGTCTGGAGCAGTTTAGTAGCTAAAAATTTAAAGTCTCTAACAGTGTTATGTGACCACTGTCAGTAGCTACTTAATACTAATAAAAAAGAGAAAATCTCTTGCAATGTGTTGTGGTCAGTTTCACTAACTTACTACTTTAGGTAAAACCAGTCTCTTGCAGAATTGAACATTGTGGCCACTTTCACTGGCTTTCAGCTCATAATGAATTCTCTAGCAGAATCTTGGTCTCCTTCAGCTAACTAAAAAAACCAACCCAATCTCTCTTACGAGCAGACTCTTTGACAATCTCTTTCATCAGCTACTTATTCAAAGTCTTTAGCAGAATCCTATGGGCACTTTCACCAGTGACAAAATGAAAAAGGTAAAGTCTTTTACGGAAGGTTGTGGCCACTGTGACTAGATTGTAAGTAAAATACAAGTTTGTAGCAGAATCATAAGGTCATTTTCATGTGCTAGGAATTCTGTCTCAAAGCATGTTTTAGCTAGTTTGTGTGAAGAGCGAAAACCACTGTAGCTTGCTTATGTATGGGTATGTCTTGATATACTTTATCATTTCTGAATGTTATGATTTGTAAGCAGACAGTCGCATTTAAGAAAAAAAATCATTCATTTTCATATTCATGCTGTTCGTTTTTTGTTGTTGTTTTTTTAAAGTGAGATTTCTCTTACACACTGGTGAAGCTATTGCAATTGAGTTGCAGGCCGTTCCATTGTTTAAGCTGTATCTCATAGTTTATCTTAAAAAAAAGAAGGTAAGCAACACACCAGTTGCATTGTGGAAAAGCTGATGTCTTGCCAGTTGCGAGGATAAGGGGCCTGAGGTCAAGACTGACAAGCCCGTTTAGACTGCAACGGTGCTGTCGCTGGCAACCATCCTATCTAAACCTCTTCCCTGTGAACAGAAACTAAATCATTGAAGTTAGGGAGAGAGGTAGGAAGTTATATGTGTACATGTGCAAGGTTATCAAAGTATCGTGTATTGAGTGTACCCTTTTTCTTTTTTCTTTTATTTTGAGGATAATGGATTAAGTACTCGTGTGCTTTTAAAATTTTTTTTACATCCAGTCCCTGTGTGTACATGAGTTGATAAGATGGCTTCAAAAACCATTTTAACCCCCCCCCCCCCCCCAAAAAAAAAAAAGCCAAAAAAAGCAACAAAGCAAAAAACAAAAATGCCGAATGAAAACTCATTACTTTTTAATTTTACTGTGTAACATTTTTTCCAGTCCTCTGTCTGATATTTTTGTTTGTTTGCTTGTGTGAAAGGTTAAGGTGATGCAGAGCATGCATACAGCCACAGCACCAGCACAGAGGGTTTGTGCAAGTGTGTGTGTGTGTGTGTGTGTGTGTGGGCTTTTGCACACGTACCGGTGCTTTTTTGTGTGTGCGTGTGTGGAGTTTCTTTGAGCTGCATACAAACAACAGCTGAAGACTATACCATCACTGTTAAGACCACCCCCCATCCCCCCCCAATCCCGTTAAAATCCTTGAATCATCCCAGAATGGTAATGAGAGAATGCAATCATGTTCTGAGGATGTCCTCGTAGGTCAGCACTCAGTCACTCACATCTGTGGAGTGGATGATGATGCTCAACGGTGCCTTCCTGTACCTCTCAGAAAACCTGTCACGCAGCTGTCAGTTTCCCCCACCTTCAGATTGTCTCAGCTGCTAGCCATTTCATGCAATCCCAGCCCAGCAGGGGCCATAGCTGGAACTGACCCAGCTTGGGACTTGGTAAATGGAAGGGGTGCTTTTAAAGGTGGGTTTTTTTTTCACTCAGTCCTCACTCAACATCACTAAGTGATGTTGGATTTGCAATCTGTGGTCAGTGTGGCAAAGTCATTCCGGGCAGAAGCTGACCAGAGATACCCCCCCCCCCGAAAAAATAACAAAAAAACCCCCAACCCCCCAACTGTCCAGACAGGAATCTAACGTGCTAACCATTGCAGCATTGATTCTGGTGTTTGATTCCTCCCCTATGAAGAAACAAAATAGAATGATGGAAATAGGTGATTCATCCGAAGAGAAAAAAAAAGAAAAATTAAGAAGAAAAAAGGCCCCCCCTCCCTACCCAAAGGAGGCACCGTGGTCGAGTGGTTTAGGCGGTCAACTCGTGATCCAGAGGTCGCGGGTTCGATCCCCGCTCGGCTCGGTGTTGTGTCCTTGGGAAAGACACTTTACTCCTATTTTCCTCACTCCACCCAGGTGTACAAGTGGGTACCAGCTCTGCTGGGGAAGTATCTGGCGACAGACTAGCGTCCTGTCACAGGGGTGGTGAAAAACCATCAGTTCGCTTAACGCTACAGAAACCGGGATAAGCTCCGGCTCTATGGGCCTTCTGGCTCGAAAGAACATACTCCCTACCCAAACCCTGTAAACTGAAAGGTCTTATGGACAGAACATTCTGGAATACATCTTTTTTCTTTCTTTTTTTTCCCCCCTGAAAATTGTTGATTGATCATGTGTTCAAGATGATAATTGTGTCTGAATATTTGCTTCAGTGAACATGTTGAATTTACAAACGATCCTGTCAAGTTGGAGTATGGCTGCCTATAATCTGGCAAGGTAGTCCTTGAAAACAGTCACACAGGCTAATTCTCATCCACTGGTCGGCGGTCTAGAGGTAACATGCCTGCCTAGAAAGCGAAAAGTCCAGGTCGGAAGTGTGCGGTAGTTCGATTCCCGTTTGGACCTGAAACTTTTCCCCCATCCATTAGACCATGAGTGGTGGTCTGGGTGCTAGTCTTTCGGATGAGACGATAAACCGAGGTCCCGTGTGTTACACAAAATTATTTAGCGCACGTAAAAGAACCCACGGCAACAAGAGAGTTGTCCCTGGCAAAATTCTGTAGGAAAGAAGCCACTCTGATAGGGAAACATACACTTGCAGACCAAAAAAAAAAAGAATGGGTGGCACTGCTCTTGTGGAGACATGCTCTCCCTGGGGAGAGAGCAGCCTGAATTTCAAGCAGAGACATCTTCCGTGACTTAAAGTGGTATAACTAAATAAGTAAATAGTGTGTACTTGTGGCCTCACAGTGATTCCTTGATGGGATGAATGAAGTCCAAGTGGATATACATGGTGACCCCCACCCCTACCCCAGGGTGTTGAGATGGGGAACATGCAATAATAATAACAACAAATAATTCACAGCCATTCTGAATGAATATGGCAGCTGCTGTTCATGCAAGAGAGTTCACAGGTTTGGGAGTGGTCCTTTTGTTTTTACGGAAGTAAAGTGATCGTCATTTTGTTACTCTTGAAAGCTGTTCATATCAAATACCATGGCACACATACATATGCGGGTAGAAATATTTTTGACATGATGAGGTCAGTCGCTTTCTGTTTAGACCTTTGTGTAGATCTGTAATTTTCCAGGTTAATGTCAAACTGGATCTGAAGTAGATCCCTCTTCCACTTTCTTGGCTGTGAAATATTGCTTTCTTTTAAAAAAAAAAAAAAGTTGTCAAAACTGATGAACAAGAGGTTTTGTTTGTTTTTCTTTTTAGAATTTATCTCATTTTTTGGGGGGTGGGTGGGGTTTGGGTTTTTTATTTTTGGGTGGGGGTGGGGAGGAGGAGGAATAAAAAACAAAAGATAAAATTTTTGCTTTTTTTTTTATAGTTTGAGAGTGATAGCACTTTTTTTGCTCTTCATTTTGAAAACAAATTTGTTTTGATACCAGGTATGTGACACTGTGTATGCTTTTTTTCATTTTTATTCTGTTAAAAAAATGGGTTATGTTATTATTTTTTATGCTGTCAGTGTGATAAAACTATGCACTATCAACTTTTTTCTTTGTCTTCATTATCACAATTATTTATCAGTGTTGATTCTAGGGTGTGCCCTTGAGGGATTCCCGCATTTTTATCAAAATTGCTGCAAAATTATGTAAGCAGTGTGCCCTAACCGACGCAAACAAATCATGGATGGCACGTTTTTGAACAAACAGTGTGCCATCGCAACTGCTGTTTGTATAATCTCTAAAATTAAGTGATACTTCCGCGAAGTTCTCCACTGATGCTTCTGATTGGCTAAGGCCTCACTTTTGACCAATCACAGAATTTGTAGTTCGTCCTTGTCAGTTCCCGCGGCAGTCATTACATTGGTAGGCTACCCCAGGGGTAGCAAGATCTTCTGATTGGGCCTACAAACCATCTTCATAATATTGCGGGCTCGACTTGCTCTGTTGCCCTCTTTGTTTATGTCATCTTCCAAGAGGCCTTGTGCTCCTGAAACAAGTGACGTGATTGGGACAGAGATCATTGAGGAGATAGCAGACGCTGCATCCCAGCAGGTTTAGAGCTGGTAGATTTGGCAAGACAAGTGGCCCTGGCTTGAGAACAGCAATCATGGCATGCAGTAGGCACACAAAAGCACTGCCGATCACCAGAAGGTTGTACAAGATGAAACTCTTCAGAAAGACTTCCATCAGTTAGGCAACTCTCTCGCTCTTGCTCTCTCTCTCCTGTGTACTATCTTTCATGGGGGGTGGGGGGGAGACTTTGATATTGGCTTTAACTTATAATGTAGATCTACATCTATCTCTCTGAATGTGAAAGTACAAAATTCTCTCTCTCTCTCGCCTGGTGTAAAGCCTCTGGCTTATTCAATTATCCTCATTAAAATATTCGAGTTCTCTCTCTTTCTCAATGAAAATCTCTCTCTCTCTCTCTCTCTCTGTGTTAGCTACAGCAAATTTTTGCATTTAAGCTTCAAAATGTCAGTTACTGGCCTTCCAGCAACTGTGATGACAACCTTAAATGCCCTGCTGATCGACAACATCGTATCGAGTTGGAAAGTGGCGGGGGAGAGCGGCAGCGTTGTGTTTGTCTTGCGACTGAAGCAAGCTGACAGGTCAGTGTCAACAGAAATGGCTGACCGACCTAGTGCTGAACTGTAACTGGTGAGTTCAGTACTATCACAAGAAAACCACCATGCCAAATCCATCGTTACCTCCAAAGATCCAGACAACACCAAGAAAGACAGGCAAGTCATCAGTGCGACAATGAGAGTGTCTTAGAAGCGCTTGTCTTGTCTGAAAGTGACTCCCTGCATCAAGATGGAGCAGATGCAGAATCAAAACAAACCAGTAAGATCTGGTCTCACAATATAACCCAGGCAACGCAAAGAAGAAGAAAACAAACCAGTATGTACACAGAGCTGTGTGTCAACAGTGCAGTGAATATCTCGGCCACACCAGATTCACTTGATCTACCGTGTGATCCAGCAACAGACAGCAAGATCGGTGTGTTTTCTGAGGTGTCTGAAGTGCTCAAAGAACAGACCATTGACTGCACAGAGAGATACTGGTATTGTGAAAGAGTATGTGTCCACTCTAAGCGAAAAATGTGTGCAGGGTCAATTACAGGACAGCGAAAGAAATGCACAGTTTCGAAAGGTTGTACAAGATTCAGGAGACATTGTGATGTGTGAATTGGATGACATCACCCTGGAATACTCTTGTAATGGAGATACTGGCAAGGAATCTAACTGCGTGTTTTGGTACATCAAGCAAGAAGAAAAAAACATGTTGCCAGAAGAATGTGTCAGGCTTGCCAGACTTCGTAATGGGAAACAGCGTCCAAACACACAACACGCAGAGCCAGTGGCATGTGCTGAACAGGAATTACATCTTCTTCGGGACCTTATCCGGTTTTACATGGGTTGACTTCACTGGCTGCAGACTGAAAAAGGAAAGACTGTTTTGAAAAATGACGCTGACAATAATGTATAAAGTCGAGATGTACATACCATTACTGCCATGGTTTCCATGTCGCTGTAATCGTGTCACGTTCGATATCATTACCGCGCCGCAGCAGTATATGGCTTGATGGCTAAATAGCAATAAATTTTGTGCATAGTTCTCTCTCTTTTTAATATTACTATTTACTATCAACATGCCAGTTACTGGGCTCTCAGTGGCTGTTGAAAAGACCCTAACCACCCTTCTGTCAGAAAACTCTCTCCAGCTGGAAAATCACTGGCCAAGGGGACTCCACAGTTTTTGTGTTGAGGTTCAAGCCAGCCAGTAAAATGTCAACAAACATGGTGGACCCCGTGTTTAAACAACACACCCAAGTTCAGATTAACTGCAACACTTGAGGTGAATTTTTAAAATCTTTTCTGCCTTGTATGACTATCTGCCTGTTTTGTTTTGTTTCTCTTCCTTGAAAAAATAGAAACTAAGAGTACTGTAAGCAAATACTACTTGTCCCCTTTTTTATGAAAGAAGGAGGGGGGCATTGGGGGGGCATGTCCCCTTTTTTTCCCCATTTTAGGGGTCCCTTATTTTGAAATCCTAGAATCAACACTGTTTATTGTCCATGTTCTTTTGTTTATTTCCTGCTTACTTCTTACATATATGTTCTCATAGCTTACACTGTAGAATTTTTGTCATTAGAATAAGGAATGTTAGTGTATGGTTTTATTTTCTTTGCTTTTTTTCTCCCCATGACTTTTTTTTTCAACTGTCATCTACAGCAGTGTAGACAAATATTTGTGTTTTTTTGGTCATGTATACTGGCATAATATGTTTGTGTGTGTGTTGGGGGGTGTTAGAGATGTGTATTGTTTAGATAACAACCCCCATTTCAGTGTTTAGCATATCCTTCTTCTTCATTTGTGTTTGAAAAGGAAATTTTTGTTAAAGTAGTAGAAATCCTCCGAAGTCTGAATGTGGGTACTTGAAAACAGACATACTAACAAAGTAATCGTCCATTGTGTCCCTGGTGCGATGAGTCAGCCAGAGTGCGTTTTCAGGATGATCCTCAGGTTTCTTTCTTACGCTGAGGAATGTGCAAAGTCTACTAATTCCAAATACTTTATTACCTCAAAACAGAGAAATTCACTTAGGTTACGAGCAAATGATTACACACCTAAAGAATGAATCTAACGTCTATCACGCAAAACAAGCATGCTTATTCTGCTGTTCTTCTCAAGAGGTTCGCAGGAAGTAGTGTTATGCTGTGAGGCCACCACACAGAAGAGGCCCTATACTTCTGCTGGGTTCCTTCAGTGAATAGATATGGGACTCCTGGAAAAACACACACACACACACACAAAGCAGCTCCCATCCCCCCTAAAAAAAACAAACCAAAAACAAAACAAAACTTTAAAAAGAAAAAGATGAAAACACTTTAAAAGTGATCAAAACCAATGGAAAAAAAGAAAAACCTTTACAATTGCTGCTGCAACAGTCATAGAAGTGCAAGATACCATTTTTGATAGCTTTTGTTTGGTATCAATGATTTGTTTGTTTGTTTATGTTCCTATGACTCGGGTCTACACCGCCTTTTAAAAAAAAAAAAGTAAGACATCATGTTTTGATAACCTTTGTTTAGGTATCAGTGATTTTTTTTTTTTTAATGTGCTTATAACACAGGCCTACAAATTCATTTTATTAGAAGGAAGCTTACTTGCATAAGTTGGACGTTTGAAAAAGATTACTTTTTGTCATAATGTGCTTATGACACAGGCCTACAAATTCATTTTATTAAAAGGAAGCTTATTTGCATAGGTTGGATGTTTGAAAAAGATTACGTTTTGTCATAATGTGCTTATGATACAGGCCTACAAATTCAATGTAGTAAAGGAAGCTTACTTGCATAAGTTGGATATTTGAAAAAGATTCAATATGTTTTGTCATAATACACATGGTTTTGATTGCACAATGTTTGTTTGTCAGTCCCTATCCTTACAGGATGTTGAACTGATTTCTGCCAGCTAATCTCAGCAAGATTGTGTGTTGGGGATATGTGTGGCTGGGTTGGGGGAAAAATGGGGGAACTGGAAAGAAGGAAAACAGGAAGTCTGTCCTTGTTGCTAAAAACTCTCTACTTTCATTAACAGCCAAGGAGTCTGGTCATGTGCAATAAATAATATATATTATGTGAACAGGTGTTGAATAAATGCACACCAGATCACAGTCATTGTTGTTAAGGCTTCATCCTCATACTCCACCCCCCTCTCCCATCCCCAAAAGAGACACCAAAAGTACCTTGAAGTTGAGATCAAAACAATATCTACCTGAATGCCATCATAATTAAAGAAGTCATACACAACTTGCATACATAGTTGACAATAATTATTACTGTTGACTTCACATCACTGCAGTAATTAGAAATACTGTCATTCATTTTTATGTACTTGGGACAGATTTGGGATATTTGACATTGAAAAAATTGGCTGGAAAATAAACTTTGGTCAAGGGAAGGAAGGGTAAGTAAAGCAATAAAGCATCAACCCTGGGTGTGTGTGAATGCGTTGTCAAGAGAATCTGATTGTTTCTGCAGATGCTATACATCAGAACGGAGAATGTTTGAGAGAAAAATATAACATGATTTACAGAGTTTTTTTGTTTTGTTGTATGTGCTCTGTTGATATTCAAACAGTTCATTGAAAGCAGCAGCCCTCCCCTACCTTCCCTGTTGATGATATTCTTTTCCAAATGTTTCATTTTCCTCTTTTTCTTTGTACATAATTTCAGAAAGGAAAATAAAAGTCAAAACCATGTTTGCTTAATTAATTCATGTCTGATCAGACAACCATGTTATTGATGTCCGTCTTTGATGCAGGTCAGCATTCGTTCATTGATTCATTCATACATTTTTCCTTTATTTCCACTGTTGAATGTTGTCATTTTTTAGTTCCACTGCTTGACTGCAAGAAGGCATGTTACCTACTTACTGGTACTGTCTTTTGTTTTTAGCAGTTGTAGTCATTGGTTCATGGAATATGATAAATAAACAAACAGATTTTTCCATTGTCTTTTGGTTTTCTTCGTTCAAGATTTTGTGAATTCGGAAAGAAAGAAAGGACAGTTTGGTGTGTGTGTGAAGGTTTGGCGTTTCACACTTCGTCCAGTCTTCGCTAAAAGACCTTCCCTAAAACAGGATATTCAAGGTTTGGTGTACGTGTGTGTGTGTGTGTGCATGCCTGTATGCCCTTTATCCAGAAAGCCTTGTGAAGATAATTCTCTCCCACGCCAAAGTTGGATGTGCTGGGTCCCGACTTCTCAGGCGCTTAATGGTAGCACAAAGCATTGTCACTGGTATGAGAAACGACAAGAGTTGCTATGTAGGAGCGTCTGACAAAGAAGTAGTCAACTGGATGACATGGTTGAAGATTTGCACAGCTCAAGTGAAAAGCCAGGGTTACTTACTTAGGCTAGAAATATAGTGGCACGCACGTCTAGAAGTGCGCCGCGATAAAAGACGGATAAAGACGTGCCCTCCTCTTTATTTCCTATGGCAACGCATAGTGCCACGACTAGACGCTCGGACGGAAATGGAAGTACGGACATACCACACTTCTTCAGGCTGGAAGGATGGGCCCGCCTTGCTATCGAAGAGCGTTCCGTTCATGCCCGCCGGGAGGAGAGGGGGGAGGGAGGAGACAGCGCACAGCAAGCCAGTCTGCATTATCACCTTTGCATCTTGTTTATAAATCTGTATTGATGTGTGTGCGTGCGTGTGTGTAGATTTTGTGTGTTTGTGTGCGTGCGTTTGCGTGTTTGTGTGCGTGCGCGCACGCATGTGTGTTAGTTTGTGTGTGTGTCTGTGTGTGTGTGTGTGTGTGTGTGAGTGAGTCTCTTTTCTAGATCGGTTTATGGGATGCACTCCAAATCTCCGAAAACGCTGTCTTTTCTGTCTTCTCCACCACCACCACCACAACAAAAGTCTCTGCCGCCTAATCAGCGCCATTTTTTTTTTGCAAAGACGTGGGGAGACGTGCGGACCAATATAATCACCCTTTCCGACCTCCCGGCTTATCCGTTCGCGGCGCACGGCTGTCGTACGGACCACTATATTTCTAGTCTAAATCCTCTTCATCCCATGTGCCGGGACACAAGGCGCCAACAAAATCCCTCCAGCCTTTTCTGTCTTGGGCAAGCCAGCTCAATTCATTCCAGGTCTTGCCCGCCTCTCTCATCTCCTCCTCTACTGTCCTCCTCCATGTGCCGAGTGGTCTGCCTCGTTTCCTCTTCCCTGGTGGTGCCCATCTCAGTGCAGTATGAGGGAGTCTGTTCTTGCCCATTCGGAGGGTGTGTCCCAGCCACTTCCATCGCCGCTGTTTTACCTCGGCCACAATGTTGTTAATGCCGGTGCGCTTTGACACTTCCCTGTTGGTGACATGCTGCTGCCAGTGAAGTTTCAGGATTCGGCGAAGACACCTTCCTTCAAAGCCTCTCAGCCTGCTCTCAATCTTCTTGTTGGTTCTCCATGTCTCCGAGGCGTATAGGAGTACTGAGCGTACATTGGACTTGTAGATCTTCAACTTGGTTTTGGTTTGCAGGACAGTTGACTTCCAAATGTTTTTCAACCCACTAAATGCCCGGGCTGCAAGTCCTATCCTGGTTGAAATTTCTTTCTCAATGTTACTGTCGGCTGAGATGTAGCTGCCGAGGTACTTGAAGTGTTCTACCTCCTCTAGAGCTGAGCCTCGCACGCTGGTCTTCTCTGCACTCTTTGTCTTAACTTTCATGATCTTGGTCTTGTCGGGGTGAATCTGGAGTCCCACGCTGCTGGCTATTTGGTCAACTCGTGATGTTTTTTCCTGGATGTCTTTCTGTGCATGCGACAGCAGTGCAATATCGTCGGCAAAGTCACAGTCTTCAAGCCTGGCTGTCAGTCCCCATACCAGCCCTCTCGCCCTATCGCTGGTGGCCCTCCTCATCACCCAGTCGATGACGACGAGGAAAATTGTCGGCGAGATCACGCAACCTTGTCTGACCCCTGTCTGCATGTGGAACCATTTGCTCTGCTGTCCATCATGTCGCACACAGCACTGGTTATCTGCGTACATGTCCTGTAGAATGTTGATGACTTTCAGAGGAAATCCATAGGCTTCCAAGATCTTCCACAGCGAAGGGTGGTGGATGCTGTCAAAAGCCTTTTGGAAATCGATATAGTTGACGTAGAGTGATGAATTCCATTCGATGGACTGTTCCACAATTTTTCGTAGAACAAAGATCTGACTGTGCAGCTTCTCCCGCTTCTGAACCCTGCCTGCTCTTCCCGTAGGGTTCTCTCGATGGCTTGCCTCATACGCTGTAGAAGGACACGGCAAAAGATCTTCCCAGGGACAGAGAGCAAGTTGATTCCCGCCAATTGCCGCACTCTGAGAGGTCGCCCTTCTTGGGAAGTTTCACTATGATGCCTTTCTTCCATGTGTCTGGAACCTTCTCCTCTTCCCAAACTTTGTTGAATAAAAGCCAGGGTTAGAGGCACCAAAACAAAATTGGTGCATCTCAGAACTCTTGCCAGGAAGCAAGAAAAAAAAGAGACAAAAGGCTTGCACACAAACAAATCACACACACACACACTGGATGCAAAAGCCCAGTGGTTATGACCATTTGACTTCTATCCTGTGAGTCCACGAAGTCATGGTGTTAAATCTTAGCAATGGCGTTTGGTGAATTAAGGTGGGAATTCAACTTTCAAGTGCAGACCTGCCAGTGTCTTCATTCCCTTCATGTATATATACACATGTAGAAAACCACATATGCATGTTGAAGCTCCCATAATTTAGTTATGGTTACCAAACAAATATACTCAGCATGCAACTTCTACAATGAACTGAGCTACTCTGAAATTGGAAAGAGTGCTGAAACCAGCAGGCAAACCTCTTGCAGAAATACGAGCACAGAAGAAGACCAGGCACTACACACCCCACCCTGTAAGGGAATGCAGAGAAGCGACAGACAGACACACACTCACATCATTGAAATTCATTTCTTCTCAGAAAGAACAAAAAAACCAAACCCAAACCCAACAGAAACAAACAAAACTATGAAGAAAAATCTTGAGATGAACCTATCAACAGACCAACACAATTTACACACACATGCAGCAGCAAGGCAGAAAGTAACCCAAGAAACAACAAACCAAGAAAAGCCCAGAACAAACCACACCATGAGACAAGGCAAGGGCAAGTCACTGTTTATTGTTGTTTCTTTTTTGGCATCACATGTCTCTCCTGGTCTGGAACCCAGCCAGTCTGGAACTGTTCGGAGGAAGCGATGCGTGCGCGCGCGACACGCCCCTCCCGCTGCCATTGATGGGGGCATCATGGCCGCACATTGTGCCGCTTCCGCATACCTGTCTTCTTCACTTCATCAACACACACCTGGCTAGTTTCCTTTGTTCTAGGATAAATACATGACATGACATGACTCAACAAACCAGCCAACCTGGACTATGTACACGATGTAAAGCTAATACACGACAACAACAATGTCAGTAACAGTGCTCAAGATCAATCTGAAACATTTTGAGAAAAAAAAAAAGACTGGAAAATCTAAAGGAGAGGGGAGGAAGGTGGGGGGGAGGGGGGGTGTGTGAAGAGGAGGAATAAGTGAGGATTAGGAATGAAAAAGTTAATTCACAGATTTTCTGTGAAAGTCTGTCAAACACTGAAGAAAGAGAATGGAGTAATTGTGAAAATATAACTGCCAAATCTACTTTCTATCTTAATTCGATGTCACCTGTTTTTTACTCATATCAATTTCAAACATTTTGGACTTTGGAGAGGGGGGAAGGGGGGCAGTAAAAAAAAAAAAAAGGATTGGGGAAAGGGTGGGGGGAGACAATAAAGAGAGATGTGAAGCACTCTTTCAACAAAAATGTCCAAATAACAGATCAAATTCTTTTACTCCCATCTTTTAAAATTTTTTGGTAAAGGATCTTGAAATGGTGAGAAAATACCAAAAGAATAAATGCCCGAAGTATCTACAGCTCAATTCAGATGTTATTCTTACACAGTGTAAGGGCAGGAATAGAATAAACACCAAACCTGTTGCAGCAAATATTTCATCATAGCATGGTACAATCAGCTGGTTACAAGAGAAAAGATGACAAACTTGCCAACTGAAAGCAAGCAATCTCGCTCTTTAGTCACCCCAACAACTGAAAGCAAGCAATCTCGCTCTTTAGTCACCCCAACAACTGAAAGCAAGCAATCTCGCTCTTTAGTCACCCCAACATGTCTAGTTTTAACAGAAAGTAAGCAATCTAGTCACCCCAACATGTATAGTAAGTGTTAACTTGCCAACTGAAAGCAAACAGTATCTCTCTTTAGTCACCCCAACATGTTTATTAAGTGTTAACTTGCCAACTGAAAGGAAGCAATCTCGCTTTTCAGTCACCCCAACATGTATAGTAAGTGTTAACTTGCCAACTGAAAGGAAGCAGTATCTCTCTTTAGTCACCCCAACATGTTAGTAAGTGTTAACTTGCCAACTGAAAGCAAGCAATCTCGCTCTTCAGTCACCCCAGCATGTTTAGTTTTCTACAAGTTTTCACCCAGGCTCAGACTGTGTATGTGGGCTGTAGTGCTGGCAGAGAATCACACTTCCACCCAAAGCAATCTTTTTTTCCCCCCCTCATCGACAATGCCAAGGTTCACTCAAAACACAGTAGTGACATTCTACACGTTTATTTGACCAATTTTTTCCCCTTCTTCATCACTCGGTTAGAGCTCCGAGGTTCACCGATGGTAAGATTTTGCATATGCGACACGTTTTGCCCACCATGAAGGTAGCCGCATTCCGACTTCAGGGATTGACAGAATATGACTGTCACGTTTGGATAGCCATGCTGTCATTGGAGACGATGTCTAGACATGAACAGCAATATGTGTGTGTGTGTGTGTGTGTTTACCATTGATGACACCCTGTCTAACCTGCAAGCAACGCATCATATTTCTTTCAAAGGTGAAAAGGGATTTTACATGCATACAAGATCAATTATACATGAACAGGGACCTTCCATCCCAACATTTCTGACCAAGAATTTGAGAATACACTTGTGTGTGTGTGTGTGTGTTTGTGTGTGCGTGTGTGCATCTCGGTAAGACACCATAATGATATCAAATACTACAATGAAATGAGCAGCTCTGAAAGCTGAAGCCAGTGGGCAGACCTCTTGCCTACTACTAATGATTGCAGCTATGTTGGCCTGTTTCTGCAGGGGAGGAGACTGGCTAGGCAGACAAGAGTTAAAATCTCATCCAAAGGAAGAGGAGGCTGTCTTAAGAGTCCACAGAAATCATGGCATATGAATTGAGTGTCTCCTACAACCTAGCTGTGATACATAAAATTTTAACCCAATGCTTCACCATGACTCACCCAAGGTGTGCAAGATTCTTACCATTTGATTTTTAGGGGGTGTGAATTTTGTGTGCAGGTTCCGGTTAAAGACGTGAGATGGCACCCACTTACAAGGTTTCCTATATTCTTTCTGCATTTGATATTTTTTTGCTTTCTTTTCAGTGCATTGTCCCTGACTGACTCCACCAGTTTGACTTGGCACATGTAGGACAACAGTCTATGTTCATGTTTCAGAACTGTCGGCACTGAGAGGAAAACTGGAAATATTCGTTCATGGCAAAGTATACTTTCCCTCTCTGTCTGTTGTACACAGGGTGTTTTACAACCATCCACCAACCACACAAAAGCACTCACACACACCATGCTGAATTTTTGTGACAAACCATGACCCTCGCGTCATATATTTCTTTCCTCAATTTTTTTCATGTATTTTTTTTGTGGTGACAAACCATCAAGAGAAAACTTGCAGCAAAAAGAAAAATCTTCCTGAATTTTTGCAAATTTTTATCATAAAGAAAGAAACAAAAAACCCAACCCTTTTAAATTATTTTCTGCAAAAATGGCACCCGGCTTAAAGAGCTTAGAGTAGCAGAATTGCGGCAGACGTCAACTTCTACAAAACTTCCCACAGAAGTCAGCATGATAAGACTCTACCAGAGAACCCAACAAAGCAGACGATATCTTGAATAAACTGCGGAGCATGGTCAGTTAACTGCAGATGTCCACCACACCATAATTATTGTGTGGAATTTCCCCCCTATCTACTCCATGACGGAAGAGACAGTCAAGCTGGGCATTAGGATTTGTAAGACGACTATTTACACATGTTTGTGGCGGAGGTGGGCTGAAACAGATGGAGGGTGGAGAAAAGAACAGGTACAGAAATGAAAACCACCCGTCATGTATGGCATCTGCTAGTTAGTGTTTGTTCTGAAGACAAAAAATAATATTTACAACATGACTCGAGATGCAAGTGCACCTATGAACAGTATATTGCACACACACCGTAGTACATTGTTTTTCTCCTTTCTTTTAGAAAACAGAATCAGTTTAGGGGAGAGAGAGAGGCACAGAAAAACCCCACCCAAAATGCAAAAACACCCCAATTTCAAGTAGTTCCAAAAAAAACCAACCTGTAACAAAGCACGCAAAAAAAAAGGAGACATTGAGAACTTAACCTATGAACTCCACATCTCTGGAGGCATGTATTCATGTGATCTTATGAATGAAAGAAAGAAAGAAAGGTGACTGTGAAACAACCTCTCACAGCCAGGCAAAAAACTGAATCATCCACGGTCAGAAAACTTCTGCACTTCTGAAATGAAGCTGTACAAACATGGTGGACACACCTCTGAAGTGACTGTACAAGAAAGGGAGAAGGGAGGGAGGGAGGGAAAGAGGGGAGGTGGGGGTACAAAACAACAATCTGAAAGGTTTCATAAATACGTTTAAAAAAAAAACAACCCCAGTTTTGATAATAAGTTAGGGGAAAAAAACCAAAACAAATCTAGAAAAAGCGTGTCCCAACAGTTCCTGTGACTGGAACGATAAGAAGAAAAATGGGGTGAAAAAACTAAGACTATCCAGTTCACCCTGTGAACAACGACCGACAAAAACTACTCTACCACATCACATCAACCCAGTGAAATGAAAGACTTGTGGGTCACACAGCTCCACAGACTCTTGTCACCATCGTGTCTTTCCCTCTCTCGCAGTCACTCCTACCTATGCTACACCCACCATCATCCTCATCACCACCCCCTCACAGTCACACATGTATGCCAGTTACATATGCCCCATCCAGTCCATTCCGTAACCGTTCACTCTTGCATGCTTCACTGAAGATGCACACGACCAAAAAAAACCAACCAAACCCTTCTTCCCTTCGTTCAGTTCTGCACAAACAATGTCCTTTTCTGTCCACCTCATCTCTTGATTTTTGGCAACGATACTCTCTCCTGATGACACTGTGTGAATTTTGCGATGCCAATTTATATGATGATTCCAACAGCCCAGAGTGTTGCCCCATCCACAGGTCTGAATACTGAATTCTTCTGGCTCCAAACAGGACCTACAGTCGGTGCACTAGACAGACAACTTCTGCATGTATAAATGGATGTGTCCACTTTCCTGTTCCCCTCCCATACACACGCTTGTCCCATTCACTCTTCCTTCACAGACCGTGGCTGCTTAGTGAACATTCACACACACATACTCCCCCACACCAGACACGTAATAACTCAGACTGACAAGTGTTCATGGCCAACATTTGTCCTTCACATCCCCAGGACTCCCTGACCAAAACCTGGTAGAAGAAGAGTCTGGTGAGGATCATGAAGTTAATTACTGATGTATCACATGCATACACACACACACACACCAGAAATACACACACACACTCTCTCTCTCCCACCAGTTGAGAGTTTCTGTATCCACATGGACAGTGCCTGAAGAAATCTGACGAGCGAGGTGTACCCAGCATGAAAGCTTCCACAGCGCACACCACACATCCCCCCCCCCCCCTCCCACAAGTCACTGCCTCCTGCACCCAGCTGCCTGCCCCCCCCCTCTCTCTCTCTCTGTGCTCACACCTCTGTGCCATCGGGGAGCCCTGGCCGCATCATGACAGAGCGAGGCTTGGGCTGTTCGGGGGTGGGGGAGGAGGTGGAGGATGGTGGCCGGGGGAGGACGGGGGGAGGGGCAGGCTGGGAGCTGGAGGCCAGGTTGTCGTCACGGCTTCCGTAACTGCCCACGCTGCCAGACACCTGCCACAGCCACGTCTGCCTTATAAATACATGCTGTAAGGGTGCACCTCGGATTGTGTGCTGTGTGAAGTTTGTGCATGCTTGCATGCACATGAGAGAAAGAGAAAGAGAGAGAGAGAGAGAGAGAGAGAGGGAGAGAGAGAGAGAGAGAGAGTGAGAGAGAGAGAGAGAGAGAGAGGAGAGAGAGAGAGAGAGGAGAGAGAGAGAGAGAGAGGAGAGAGAGAGAGAGAGAGAGGAGGAGGAGAGAGAGAGAGAGAGGGAGAGAGAGAGAGACGAGGAGAGAGAGAGAGAGAGAGAGAGAGAGAGAGAGGAGAGAGAGAGAGGAGAGAGAGAGGGAGGGAGGAGAGAGAGGGAGAGAGGAAGAGGAGAGAGAGAGAGGGGAGAGAGAGAGGGGAGAGAGAGAGGAGGAGAGAGAGAACAGACAGCCAGAGAGACAAAGAGGTAGAGAGAGGAGTACAGGTGCACTGGTGTGTCTATATCACCAAGTAGTGAATGGACATTAACCAAAACAAAAAAACACACAACACATACACAACATACGATTTCAACACAACATGTGATTTTAACTCATTCTACACAATGTATGTTGCTGGGTATTTTGGATGCCTATATTTTTTTCAAAGTGCCTGATATAAATTTCAGTACAAACAGAATTGGCTGACCATGAAATAAATTCTACTCAAAAGTTCTACAGAGTGATAGTGATATCAAGTGATAGTGCAAAGTACATTTTTTCTTCTTCCGTTTCATCCATCACCATCTTTTCATGTGAGTGATGGACAGCTACCAGAGAGTCATGTCCAAATCAGGATTTCTAACTTCTTGAATATGAATGAATACAGAAAGATTCTCAAATCACAAAACTCCCAAATGTTTGGTTTATAAAGTCTGTCTCTTTGCCGACTCTATGGAAGCATTCAGTTCTAGCAAACCACTTAGTTCTCAATCACTTATTCATTCCTTTATTTTGAGGATACTGGAATAAGCAGTGTGATATTTTTACATTCAGTCCCAGTGTGCATGCAGTTTTGTAAATTTTGCCATCCATTCCCACTGGCATACAACAGCCTACTCTTCCAAAAGATGGAGCAGGTTTTGACATGTGTGCAAGATGTTCTGCAAGCAAAAATAAAAGCAGGGACTGATCATCTCACTGAAAAAACAGTGGTACTTATTTACTATGTTCTGGTTCTCCTGACTACAATTCATGACACACTAGACTGCAGTTCTTTTCCCTTCCCTTTTCTTTCTACAAAAGGTTGGAAGACTACTACATGCCAGATATAGAGCCAACCACTAAAAACAAATAATTATAATAATAACATATGGAATTTATACAGCACTGAATCTTGTAAAACAAACAAATCGAAGTGCTTGCACTCAAATCATTTACACGCTTGCAACTTTCCTTAAATAACATAAGACATTTCAAATTTATGCACACACACACACTTAGGTGGTGATGAAGAGATGAAGGATGCTGTTGAAAAGTAGGAACAGATATGAGGGGAAAGTGTCAGGTAGGAAATAAGTGTGTTTTGAGGCTGGATAGTGGTTTTGAAGGTATCAAGTGAAGGCTTTTGGTGAAGTGAAAGATGGAGATCATTCCAGGTGGATGGACCAGAAACAGAGAAAGAGCGACAGCCAACAGTGGTTTGTTTGAATCTGGGTGTTCGAAAGCACAAAGTATCTGCAGCTGAGTGAAGGGAATGGGATGGGGTATACAGGTAAATACAGTTACAGAGAAAAGAGAGTGCAGATTTGTGAAGACATTTGAAACAGAGGGTATCGGTCTTATACTTCAGTCTCTGTGAGACAGGTAGCCAATGAAGAGATCGCAGAAGAGGAGTGATGTGTTCAGATTTTTTCTTACTTAGGACCAGTCAGCTGTAGAGTTTTGTATGCGTTGAAGAGAGTGATGGATGATGCTGGAAGGCCAACCAAAAGAGAATTACAATAGTCTAAACATGAACTTGGAACATTTAACCTCTTAACTGCCCAGTGCAAGTGCACCCTATACGCCGGGGAATAAAATTCTTATGTACCACTGCTATGTTCATATCCCTCTTACTCAGAAACTACTACATGAATATTCCTGATAGTCTACCCAATGACAGTATATATATCGTAGATTACTTCAAGGCAAGCTCAAATTAGTTAGCATGATATTTAACTGCGAAAATGTATCTAAAATGTAAAAATTCGGCCAAAAATACGATTTTTTCATCACTACTGTCATTCTGAATACCCCACATCTCAACAACGTCAAACATAAATCTTGGCCAAATCTCATTCATTGCTTTTTAAATACACGATTTCCTGAATCATACTCGATCGTTTTTATCACTATTAGGTAAATCTACAAATTTATTTGCCACTTTTACAGCTGTGTAAAGCTATTGATGCCTTCAACAAGAAGTGTCAGCCATTTTGAACACGAACTTCCCAAGCAGTCATGCATAAAAACACAAAATACGAGCTAAAAAACGATCGTTTTTGCCATGGTTTTTGCAGCTGGATGTTACCAAGCAACAGGAGAGTGATCTCCATTAATTTTGGAGTTCTTTCCCTTTAACTGTAGTCAAGGAAGTAGGCTTGTTTACTTTGGTTCGACACCCCGGAAATTTTCCGGGTTGAAGGTGTATAGTGTGCAGGTTTAGCCCCGGAAAATTTCCGGGGTAAGGCAGTCTAAGGGTTAATGTACCAGGCCATATGCCCATGACATGAGATTAGTCTAAACATGAAAAAATGAGAGATGTATTAAGCTTGGAAGTTGCGTCAGTGGACAGATACTTGTGAGTTGCGCTTATGCGCTGTAATTGATAGTAGCAAGACTGGCAGGTCTGGGTGATTAATTTTTTTTTTTAGAGAGTGTGTTTTCGAGAACTACACCTAAATACTTCACAGAATTGGCCAAAGGAAATGACGTATTGCCGAATGAATGAATGGAGAAACAACACAACAGACACAGACGATGTCAAGAGGAGGAAGAAGAAAATACTGACCACTCCACTGTCCAAGGAAGCGCCGCTGTTACCTCTTTTCATGCCGGGATCTGTCACACACAACAGTTCAAATTACTCAGTAACCCCCTAAGTCAGAATGCCGCTACCTTAATGGTGGGCAAAACGGTCACTTACACAACATCTTGCCACTGGTGAACCTTGGAGCTCGAGCCGAAGAAAGGAAAAAACAAATTACTCAGTGCTGGCATTTGTCATTGGGTTTATCTGTACTAAATCAGTGTTCGTCAGTTGTTATGCATTTTATTTGTATTGATACAGTGTTTGTCAGTTGTTATCTAGTTTATCTGTATGATTGCAGCGCTAATTGGTTGTCATTTAGTTTATTTGAATTGATACAGTGTTCTTGAATGAATAAATCCTCAAAACATGTTTTTTCTTGAGTAGACTTTCCTAGACCCACCTGTATGCGTGTAGTTATCTCAATGTGCATGTTGTCACAAGAGAGAGAGAGAGAGAGAGAGAGAGAGAGAGAGAGAGAGAGAGAGAGAGAGAGAGAATGAATGAGAGAATGAGAGAGAATGAATGAGAGAGAGAGAGAGATTTTGCACTCGGTCTGAAACTTTATATTCAAGTTTGTGTGGAATGAGTGCAAACAAAATCCATTCAAGGCATTCAGTAAGATTTTGCACTTAATAGAAATGCTTTCTTACTATCTGTTTTATACAAATGGTTTATGACTACTAATAATTACATGTTTTTCACACATTATCAATAACTAATACAAAATTTGTTTCCTGCAACATAATGCAAAAATTTGAGAAAGAGAGAGAGAGAGAGGAGAGAGAGAGAGAGAGAGAGAGAGAGAGAGAGAGAGTGTGTGTGTATGTGTGTTGAAAATACACATGTCGAAGCAAAAAAACCCCCAAAACCACACACCAAAATCCATTTACTCAGGTGTCTGTAGCAAAGCATATATATCCACACATACACTTAAAGCCTTTTCCTCTGCTCTGTCACAAACAAAACAGCTTTTCTTTCACAGTCAGCCTCGCCTAGTGGTTAGAGCGTTGTGCTCATGACCTCACACCCTGGGATTGAGCCCCCATGGAGCCACCCCTTTTAAGGGATCGGACCCTGCAGTTGATATCAAAGCAGCCACCACTCCCCCTAAAGTCCTTCAGAGGAGACAATTTAATGATGCCCCATGTGCAAACCCACGCAGAACATCTTGTGCACATGTTAAAAACCTGTTCCACCTTTCGGAAGAGAAGACGATTTTGTAGCAGTAGGAACGGATGACAAAATTGTAGAAAAATGCATGCACACAGGTGTCGTGTTAAGACACCACCTCAAACTCGGAATGCTGGTAAAAATGGTCGCATACACAAAATCTCACCACTGGTAAACCTTGGAGCACTAGATGAGGAACGCACACACACACAGCGACAATTCCACAGTAAGAAAGGGGTCAAATTCATTCATTAGTAAATACCAACAACAGCAATGAAGAATTCAATGACACGCATTATTTCCATGAGACTACACTAAAAACGGACAGGCCACAAAAAGCTACATCGCCAACATGCGTGACCAACACAAACAAGTCTCTGTTAACATGGATATGTGTTCTACACCATACCAATTGCTTTTTAGCGTATATGCACATACAACATCAATAAACTTTCTTCTGTGTCGTGATAATAACTAGGATGTAGATACATCACACAAAGCAATCAAGTGAAGACAAGCTTAAGCAACGTTAGTAAAATACAATGAGAGTAAACTCACACTTATACATACAGAGACACACACACACACATATACACTTCAAAGCAGAATACACAAAGGCTTTTGTGATAAAATACATAGCAGAGTGAGCAACTACTGCAGCCTCTCTACGCAAAGTATAAAAAAAAGCAAACGCACAACGATGACAGATGATGTTCAACAACAGAAAAAAACCACCCCTATCCTCGACCCAATCAGGATGAAGCAAGATTATAGAATGACCACCCCCTGTGGCACACAGGAGATGTAACACTGGCTGCTTTCTCATGGGGAGTCTGAGGACCGACTGCAAATCTTTTCAAAACAGAGCACAACTCCTGACACAGTTGACTATTTCTGACCATCTCCCATGGAGAAAAAAGACAACTTTCCTGACCCCAGCAGAAGATAGGGATAGCGGAGTCAACTGTGTTTCTTTTTAAAAATATTTTTATATTACTGAAAAGTGCTACCTGATGAAAACTGACAAGAAGTACTTTGCTGGTTTAGAATATAGAAAGGGCATTTTTTTAATATTGACAGCAAAGGAAAAGAAAGCATCAAGCTGATTACATAAGTGATGTCATTATCAGAAAAACGGGCCTTTAACTGTACTGTAAACTGTATTGTCTTTCTAATCATGGAGGATTTCTTTCCATTAAATTTGAGTTGTTCCCCCTTTTACATTTTTGCCCTGTTGGCATGTTTATTTTCCTACCAAAATCGCATTTTTACGATATAATTTTGCCAGGGACAATTCTTGTTGTCTTATTTCATCTGAAAGACTGGCATCATGTTAACAGTTATGAAGTGTTTTGATAATGAATAATGATGAAATAATGAACATCTGTAAAATGAGCTGGCAGAAAAGGTCTGACCCAGTATGTGGATACTCACCACAACAGTGATAAGCTACTTGATTTCTGATCTTTCTTTTCGGGACAGAAATGTGACTACGTTTTAATGCCAGGATGAACAGTACTGTGGACTGTGTTACCAACACTTTAAGAATGATATCAGAGAGAGAGAAAGACAGAGACAGAGAAACAGAGACAGAGACAGAGACATCTGCAAACAGCACTACTGAACAACATGAACAAACAAACAAAAAGACATCTATCTACAAACATGGATTACACTGCTCAGTGGATGGACGGACTGGAAAAAGAAGACATTGGAGCATGTTAAAAATGTTCAAACTCTCACAGCAGTCCCCCCCACCCCTCTCCAAATGCCCCCACCCCCTTCCTTTGGACTTTCATGGTGACAGAGAGCACACACACACATAATACGAATTTCTTCCCCCATCTTTGCTATCAAAGGGAAAATCATTCTCTTTCTCTTCCCCGTTGACTTTAGCACTGCTGTGCTAACAGCAAGCTTTGTAAATGCACATGACTTTGTGCTGTCTTTTAATAAATTTTTTCTCTTGTTTTCGAGATAAAAAATACGGTTTGCTCTGCAAGCCTACAAAACAGGACCATTCTAGTGGATTCCCTTCTCTAGCAGTTGCATGGTTCTATTTCAGTACACAGGACAATTGTTGCTATTTGACGACTTATAATGACTTACACTTTAGTTACTCTAGTCACAATACTGCCCACTGTTCTGATCACACTGACGTGTTTCAGAGTTGATGAAAACCCCTGAACCTTCACTCTGTAATACATATCAATAGAAATTCAGTGAATACTGAAGCCAGTATGCATACAGTCAAAGCCGAAATGCTAAGTCCACAGAAACTGGAATTCTCCAACTCTGGGTTTTTAGAATGAACAAACAAGTTGTTCTGCTAGAATGTGCAGCCAGTGAGATTATAGACCAGTCTGCTGCAAGCATCCACTTTATGAAAATGGGCAGCATCCCTCATAGTGAAATGAAAGCACCATACCCTTAGTGCAAGGCTGGACAGTTACCCAATATTTTAAATGGCTTTGCTTTTCAAGCCTCTCTCACAATGGCAGAGTCTGCAAAAGCAAGTTACCCAGCAATTACCTGCAGCACCAGCTGTCAATCTTTATTTTTCTAAATGTAGCGTTCCCAATGAATTTGCTGTAATTTTGATGACGTTTTGTCTCCGGCCTCAACCAGAGCTATTTCAGTGTGTACCATGATAAATGTTACTTCAGTTACAAAGGCGTGATGAAAAGGGTCCATGCAATTAGTTACATTAATTAAAAAGAAAAGTACAGAAATAGTGGCATTTTGTATCTCTATTCAAGTACCCTAACTGCCATTTTCAGATCTCGCACACACTTCAGACCAAAAGATTCTCCCCATTCAACCCCCACCCCTGGATATAACATTGACTTTAGATACCAACATCTTGAAAAGAAACTTTTTTGAAGCTTACATTCCCCAAATCACTTACAATTCAGCCGTCTTTGCAATGCCTACATTATATTGCAAAATTCACCTACTTTTCTACAACGGCATCATATTGTACTATTCACAGACAGTATAGTTGGTTTGTTTGGCAAGCAGCTGCTAAATGTGATAAAAGGCGGTACAAACTAGCTGCAGACTGTGAATCAATCCTCAATCCACTATGCACAAGAACAAAAAAAGCATCAGTGTGAAAGCAATGGCCATAATGAGTGTTCTGCCTGTGCTCAAGCAGCAGTCCCATTCTGCATCCCCATACAGATTCCTTCATTCCTTGGTTAGAAAAGGAGGTATGTTATAAACAGGAGAATTTATTTCCCTCTCTCTGACTGAGATTTATAGCCCATCTCCCAGTACCTTATGACAGAATGGAGGAGAGAGCGAAAGAGAGGGGAGGGTACAGACTGCGTGGCACATGCAGCATGCATACCTGCACACAGATCAGTAAGGGAGCTAGACAGAGCGGACTTCTCCAGCTCAGTACATTCAGGGGCAGACAACCGGTTGCTACAAGGCTCTGGAGGCTTAGCCAGTTCGTACATGTGTACGCGAGAGTCGTCGTTGGCGTAGTGCCTGTCCATGGCGTTGTGGGAGGCGCCGTGCCGCTGCATCTCCTCCTCGATGCGCAGGTGTTCCATGCCATTGGTCTGTGGGCAGAAAGCGGACAATCAACACGCATCCTCTGTCACTCAGCTACTACTCTCTCTCTACTACTGCTGATGACCAGAGCTGTCCACAGGAAAATCAGATTTGCCTTTTTATCCTCAAAGTCCGAATGTGGCTACCTGAATGGTGGAGGAGGGAATGGTCACATCCGCAAAAACCTCACCATACTGAACCTCAGAGCTCTAGCCGAGGAATGAAAATTAAAAACAAACCATGTTGCTTTTTGATTACAATGAGTGTGTCACGTGTGTGAGAGCTTACACTGCACAGATGTTCCACAGGAGAAAAATACATTCAGTTTTTAAAAGTAAGCAGTATATTCAAACTTTTCAGCCTGACAGACCTTTTCCAGGATTTGGGGTACCTTTTCCTTGGATAGCTTCTCATAAGTTGCTTGAAATTTTGTATTACTGTGTGTGTGTGTGAGCGAGTGAGTGTGCGTGCATGGAAGCGAGTGTATGTGTGCGTAAGGGGAGAGAGGAACAGTATGGTAAGGAGTACAAGAGGGGGAAGGGGAGATTTCAGCTTCACATTTTATATGGGCATCTGTCTCTTCCAACTGATTTCAAACTCTTCTAGAGCAAACCTACAGCAGCAGCAGCAGCTTTTAAACAATACACCTTTATCTTTAAAGGATATGAATAAGCAGGGGCAGAAACAGGCTGCAGAAGAGAAAGGCCGGTCCTCTTATTTTCCAACTTGCTGGGCCTACCTCCAGAATGGATTCCTTGAGATCCTCGACAAACTTCTGTCTGTCATGGTCGTTACGAGCGTTGAAAGTGATCAGGGTTTTGCCATCCAGGTTGTTGGTCAGCTGTATGCCATACTTGTAATCTGTAAGCACACACACGCGCCCACACACACACACGCGTGTACACACACACACACACGCGCATACACACACAAGCACCATGCACACACACACACAGAGATGAAATTACAGACATCACATTTCTACATTTTGTGCTTATAACCAGCAGCTAACATATTCTCTGCTAAGAAAAAAAATTGATCTACTATATGTAACTGTCAATGCAGTTTCACCATTTCTTAGGCAACTGAATTTCCTCTCTTGGAATGGGATAGCAGCATAACTCTGAACAAAAACTCGTGAAATAATGCAAAAATCGCAGTGACAGAAATCAGACCACAATCTTAAAAAGAAAAAGAAACAAAATAAACCAACCAATCCAGAAACTAATGAAATTCAAAAGAAAAACAGACACAGCAGCATACAAAAATCAAAACCAATTAACCTAGGAAAAGCCTGGGGTGGACTTACGTTGCCTTGGATATATGACACACAATCAAAAGAGAATAGCACCACAGCATACACAGCCTAAATATCCCCCACACATTTATAAAAAAAAATAAAAAAAAGAAGCTAGTGAGAAGTTATGAAAAAGGTAACTCAAAATTAAAAGCCTCCTATTATTAATCTACAGGTAAAATTTGCCAAAAGTTACATGTGTCTGCAATAAATTTTCCGCTTAGAAGTCAGCATTTCAAGTAATGGAAAGAACACAAAAAATTCTAAAACTCTGGGTTACTGACGTTGAGTTTCAAAGAGGTAGATTTCCATGCCGCTGAGAGGGAAGGACGACTTGAAGTTGTATGTTATACCCGTCTTCTTCCTGCTGAAGATCTTCATTACCTGTTCACACAAAGAGACACACACAGGAATGAACGAATGACTGATTGATTCAATGAGTACATGATTTATAGACCGCATAAAAAATGAATATACATCAACAGATATGATTAGAATCCTTGCAGAACTGCCATTAATCCTTAAAGAAGACTGTTAGGTCAAATGATAATTTGGTTTCCAAAATATTTTACACACTTGTTTCTTACACACACACACACACGCACGCACGCACGCACGCACGCACGCACGCACACACACACACTTGCCCACACACACACTTACACACCACACTTACACACACACACACAGAAACTACAAACCAGCAGAATGTCGTTGAAGAGGAAGATTTCACGCTGGTGCAGGCCAGGCTTCTCCTTCTTGTTGGGGTCATGGACTTCGTACAGCCGGCAGTAACACACCAGGCGACGGTGAGGCAGAGCAGTTGCTGCACACCAACACACACACACACACACACACACACAACACACACACACACACCACACACACACACAACAGCATACCAGGATTGCCATTTGAGCAGAATTTTCTTTTCGGACATGTTTTCTATTTGAAAGCAGAATTTTCTCCTTGGCCATGTTATTTATTTAAAAACATAATTCTCTCCTTGGCCATGTTATCTATTTGAAAGAACTTTCTCCTTGGCCATGTTATTTATTTAAAAACATAATTCTCCCCTTGGCCATGTTATCTATTTGACGGCAGAATGTTCTCCTTGGCCATGTTATCTATTTGAAAGCAGGATTCTCTCTTTGGCCATGTTATCTATTTGACAGCAGAATTCTCTCTTTGGCCATGTTATCTATTTGACAGCAGGATTTTCTTCTACACCAAGTTTACACAATACCAAAAGGAGGGTGGGGAGTTGAAGGGTGTGCGTGTAGAAGGGACTAGATGTCAAACTGCCAAACTCAAGGTCTGACAGTACTGACGCCATAGAGATATCTGAGGGGATTTTCCCCTCTAGAATTAACACTAGTTCTTACTCTATTTCCATCCCACTGTAAGTCACGGCAGATTTCTCAGCATAAAATTCCGGCTGCTCTCACCGGAGAGAGCGCCGTTGCCACAAGAGCAGTGCCACCATTCCCTTGAATGATGAGATTCCAGTCTGAGTGAATGCACAAATGGCTTGCACCAATGTTAGAAACCCATCCCCAAAACACGGTGTCTGAAATAAATACAGACACGCAGGATCTAATAATTATGAAGACTATAAAAACCCTGCAAATTACAGTGACGTGCACCAGTACAAAGCGCTAGGACTCTGCCCTGCCCTCACCGGTTTCTTGCCGACAAAGGTCTGCTCCACCTTCATGACCTGAGTCATGTTGTCCACCCCGGGGCGGAACTCCTGCTGCTTGATGCGCTCGTAGATCCCCGTCAGCAGGTCAGGGTCCAGGTCCTCCCCATCGTCAATACCTGCAACACCACCACCGCCACCTCTTCTTTATGTTCAACACTTAATAATAATAATAATAATGTATGGAATTTATATAATGCTGAATCTTGTAAAGCAACAAATTAAAGTGCTCAGATTTGTGTGTGTGTGTGTGTGTTGTGTGAGGACAATGGAATAAGCACTCATGTGCTTTTTTTTTACATCCAGTCCCCCGTGTGTATGCGGCCCTGCAAACTTTGTCATCCGTTCCCACTGGCACACAATGGCCCACTCTTTCGAAAAGCGGAACAGGACCCAACATGTGTGCAAGATGTTCTGTATGCGTTCGCATATGGGGCCTCGGTTTATAGTCTCATCCGAAGGACTTTGACATTCAGCTCGATTTTCTTGTCAAACTGGGAAGAAAGGGCGAGGCTGGGAATCGAACCCAGAACATCACGGTTTACTTGTTGGCGGGCAAACGTCTTAACCATCCTGCCACCGTCCTGTAGCACCTCATGTATCATCAAGAAAAAAATGGACGAAAGACCTTGAGAATGAACTACAACCATGAGGAGATACAGAGCCTTGCAAACCACACTTGCATCATGCATCTTATTATATGTGACACTCTATCACGAAATGAGTCGCTTTGCACCTGACCCACTTTTTGCTAGGAGCCATTTTAGGCAGGTGGGGGTCAGGATGTTGATTTTGAGATTTTGATGGATTATAAAACTTAAGCCGTTCTTCTACCCTTGTACTAATATATCAATGCGTAAATGCGTTTCCTTTTGCTTTAAAAATGCATTTGAAAACACCCAAGCCCTCATTCTGACCACCCATTTATTATGATGCAAAACTAGTCAATTTCTCATTTTGTCCCATTCTGCTCCCAATCATTTCAATTTGTAATAACTTTTCATAGAATTGTCCAAATTTCAATCCCTGTTTTTTGTACTGAACAGCCTTTTTATTGCAGATTAATAACATGTCACTAACTGAAAATTGACCTGTGGTGCAATGTGACTCATTTTGTGCTGGAGCGTCACATATGCCAACACCATACCTGAGGTCACCTGTGTCAAGGTATCTGTATCATATATCACCACCACATTGGGGGCCTTGTTATTCATTATCTACTCCCTCAATGCCTCCTGCAGCGATGCCACAATGGAGTAGAGGTGGGGGGGTGGGGGTGGAGCTGGTCCATACAACCCAGGTATCAAATACCAATATTACACGAGTCTCAAGCAGAGCAGAAATACAAGGAAAGGAAACTTGACACACATACATAATCATGTAAAAGAATTTTTCAAATCAGGGTGGATTTTTTCATATATATGATTCAGTTATACTGTTCTACAAGCAAATAAATATTCAAAACAATTATCAAAAACCCAGATAAATCTCATCTTGAAAAACAAACAGTAAAAGCATCTTTTCATGCTTTAACAATCCACCGTACGCTGACAAAAATAGCAGAATCTTTGATATACTTGATCATCTGCCATGAATAGCCCTGAAAACCAAGTTGTACATCCCATGAGAGGAACTGGAAAGGACTTGCCCCTATTTCTCCTAACACATATGACTGTGTAAAAAGCAAATGGGAGAGAAGAAGAAGAAGAATATGCCATGAATGCCCACATGAGAAAAAGAAAGAGGAAGATATGCATATCACCCGACCTTGGAAAATGATAAAAATCCCTGACCTTAATCGACTGGTGCCATCTACATTCAAACCTGCAACTCCCTGACTTCAGGCCTATTACAAACTAGTTACTTTACCCACCCAGCATTTGTTGTACCTGCCAGGAATAAGCTATGTGGCAGCACATGGGGCGTGCATAGGCCATTCTGAGAACTGTAAAACAAGACAAGAACACGCTCTCTTTGTACCTTGCCCTGTTCTGACTTGACTGAGAAGAGGATCAGAGAAACGTGTCAGTGTAACGGCACAGGCAGGGAACAGCTTGACAGAAATATGGAGAATAAATACAGCTTACTGAAAGATAAAAATAAAGTGATACTGCAACGGTTAATAAATAAAGAGGGAGGGAGAGAGAGAAAGTGAGAGAGAAAGAGAGGGACAGAGAGAGAGGAGAGAGAGAGAGCACTGCATAGGTAATCAGTTATTTGGTTTTATCTGGAGATCTGGACAGAAGGATTGAGGTTGGGTGAGCAAGTAATGCTGAGAACTGAGGAGTGGAGGAAGCTGGTTGCAATGTCTTCACTAACTGGCGTCCCTGTTCCCCCCTTCCCCCTACAAGACTATGGGATGGGTGAAGGTAAGCAAGTAACAAAGATGGTTGGGGTGGAAGGGGGAAATGGGGAAATGGTAAGGAGGGAAGGGGGGGGGGGGGGGAAGAGGAATGGTAGAAGACAGGACATTATGGAGATGAGAATAAACCATAGGATGCAGACCTTTTTGTTTGTTCATTTGGTTTGTTCTTTTGGGGGAGGGGTTTTAAGGGTGGCTCTCTCTACCTCTCTCTCTCACACACACACAGAGGTACACACACACACACACACACAAACAGAGGTACACACACACAACTGAAGGAAAAGTGTCTCAAGTGTTAGGACAATGGACGCAACCATAGAGAGAAGACGAAGTGGAACAGATGCGTACACACAAACTATCCCCTTCCTCGCTCTCTGTTCCATTAGTAACACAAGAAAAAACACACACTCTCACACCACACACAACACACACACACAACACCAACACACACAAATCTACTACATACTGAGCAAACAAAAACATGCAGTTCAACTGATCACTGTTCCACCTTGAACCTTATAACACACAGAACAAGCAGAAAAAAAGGAACAGTTAAAAAAAAAAAAAAGGTATCTGATATGGCCCACACAAGGGGCAAAGGGGGGGCGGGAGAGAAAGGGTACTGGTGATGGTTGTGGTGAAGGGGGGGAGGGGGTGATGGGGCGTAAGATGTCCTCACAACCCCCCACAGACAGAAGCAGCAACAGCAGGGGGGTCTGGTAGCATAACACTGCTGTACATTTCACACCTCATCTGCTTTCTTCCAATCTGTTTTTTTACTGGTACATTGCAGGGGAACTGGGTAAGAGTAAAAGAATGGAGGGAGAGAGGGAGAGAGGGAGGGAGGGGGGAGAGAGAGGGAGGGGGTAGAGAGAGGGAGGGAGGGAGGGGGAGAGAGAGAGGGAGGTGGGGGGGGGGGGGGAGAGAGAAGGAGGGAGGGGGAGGGAGGGGGGAGCGAGAGCTAGCTTCTGTGAGTGTGTGTGTGTGTAAACTCACCTAAGGATCTATCTATCTGTCTATCTATCTATCTATCTATCTATCTATCTATCTATATGTCTGAGTGTGTGAGTGTGTGAGTGAGTGAGTGAGTGAGTGAGTGAGTGAGTGTGTGTGTGTGTGTGTGTGTGTACAGCAGAGTGCAATATACGAATCTTTGATTTATATGCGTATGCTTGTGTGTGTACACATGCGTGTGGTTGTATAATAATAATTCACACACATACACACATCTGAATCTGCTGATACTGTGTAAAGTCTTGACCGTAGCAGAACTGAGGCTGGAGAACTACAGTGCTTTACAACTGTACTTGGTGTCAAACAGCCAAATAAATGATACCCCACAAAAAAAAGGGAAGAAAACCTTAGCAATAAAACAAACTACAATAATATAATGCAAAAAATCCAATAAAGAATACATTCTCCTCTGCAGTAAAAACAACTGTCTAGTTCCCCAGAAAAGATCTTTAACTACATGATTTGATTTGTTTTCTGATAGCCATGAACATCACTTGTCTGGCAGGTTTCAGTAGATAAAAAGGGATCTCTTCTTAGTGCAAAACAATGAAGTTGTTTTGTTGTTGTTGTTATTGTGTCTGTTTTTGGTTTAACATCTTAGGACAAGTTTGAAAATATCCTCTCCTCTAACATACACACACACACATACATGCACACACAGACATTCACACACACACATACACGCACACACACTTTCTCTCACACACACACAACCATGCATATGATCAACATTAAGAAAAAACTCGAATAAAAAACAACAAGCAGCAAAAATATCCCTCCAGTTTTTAACAATATTCTAAGCCTAGTCTCTGACAAGAAAACTATCTAAAAAAATCCAAACAAATGGAAATTAAAGACACAGAGATACACACAAAAAGGCACAAACACACACAAACACACATATACACGTACACACACAGACATGCACACACACACACACATACACACGTGCACACAAACACACGTACACCCACATATAAACAACACACACACATGGACACAAACACATACACACACAAGCACTCACACACACAAACAACACACACATACACACAACACACAAACACCAACCAAGCTGGCTGGCGAGCTAGCTGACCAGCTGGTAATATCAGTCCGTGTGTGCATGCATACCTGAGATATTTTTAGGACCAGGTGAAGAAGTTATTGGTGTCAGGCGATAGCACTATCAGACAGACTGATAGACAGACTGATAGGCATACTTCATACTGCAGCTGAAGGAGATTAACCCCCCCTCCTCTCTCCTAGTACTTAATCTCCAAGGTATCAGGTCGCCCAGTGTGCAAATAAAACATTGCCTGACGAGGGATAAAGTAGACAGCAATGTATCTCTGGGAACTAGCCACTCAAATCTACTTAGTATGCTGAACAGCTCTATAGAGTCTTCTTCTGAGTGTCTTCAGCATGCCATAACTGACATGGGAGAGAGAGAGAGGGAGAGACAGACAGACAGAGAGAGAAAGAGAGAGAGAGAAAGAGAGAGAGAGGGAGAGAGAGAGAGAGGCGTGAGGGAGAGTGGGAGAGGGAGGAAAAGGGGGAGAGGGAGAGAGGGAGGGAGAGTGGGAGAGGGAGAGAAAGAGGAGAGGGAGAGGGAGAGGGAGAGAGAGAGGGGAGAAAGAGAGAGAGGGGGGATAGGGCAGGAGAGAGAGAGGGAGGGAGAGTGGGAGAGGGAGAGAGAGAGAGAGAGAGGGAGGGGGAGAAAGAGAGAGAGGGAGGGAGAGAGAGAAAAGAGGGATGGAGGCGAAGGGGGAGAGAGAGGGAGGGGGGAAGGGAGAGAGAGCGAGGGGGGGGGGGGGGGAGGGTTGAATCTTGTCTAAAGCTAACTCCCCCCCTGACAAGAAAAGCGGTTTGGTTGCTAGTCTCTCAGATCTGACCGTAGGTCAAGGTCCCAAACGCAATAAGCACACAGCGCACGCAAAAGACCTCTCTGCAGCAAGAGAACTGCCCCAGGAAAAATGAAAAAAAAAAAAAAAATTCATTCTTGTAGGCTGTAAACGAGAACACCTGCAAACTGGAGACAACAAGTAGCATTGTACTACGACCACGACAAGGTTTCCACCGAGAAAGCAGCTTGAATCTTATTGCCGGGAAATCCGCCTGACAATAAACCCCCCCCCCAACCAAACCACTAATTACCCTGCAGAAGAAAGACAATCCACAAGAAATTGGAACATCAACAGAACGCTTTCAGATCATTACCAGCACATGCAGGTGTGCGACAGGTAAAAGTTGAGTTCAGCACACCACCGCAAGGTGACCCAGACAGCAGGCAGGTGCTGAATCTCTGGCAGCGGGTAAAAAGCACCCCCCCCCCCCCCCCCCCCCCCCGCAGTTATCCCACCAACAAACGGCGCGTTACATCAGTCAGCAGATAGGTTATCTAGTAAGACTCGGGCTGCACTCTCAGCTGCCTGTCCTGGGGCGCACACTCTCTCCCCCTCCTACCCGCGCAGAGCACAACAAGACACAGGGAGCTCTCTGCTGCCCTGGTGGTTAATGTCGGAGCTGCCCCACCTCCTGCAGTTCCCCATCTCCTATCAGCTTCGCGGAGGGGAGGCCATCAAACCTCACCCACAAGTTTTCCAGTTTAATTAATCATCCCCTCCCTCCCTGATGAAGAAGCAAACAAGCAGCCACGCCATGGCGGAAGGTGACTTTGAGCAACATGCACACAGATGTAACCAATTTGCTCACACCTCTAAAAAAAAATGTTGTTATCTTCATTCCGCGGCTTTTAGCAACTGAAAACTGGCTCTGGTGATAAAAAAAATGAAGCAAGTGCGTATTCTGGAGAGGATCATCCCTGATTCTTGTTCACCAGTCCGTCTGCTTTTTCTCTTTCCACCTTTCTCTCTTCTATTTGTCTGTTTACACGTTTCAAGTGATAATTTGCGATTAACTTGGTTGCATATATAAAGTGATGATTTATGTCTTGAATTCAGCTTCCTCTGTGTTATATCCTATTTGTCATTTTTCTTTTCATCACCATATTTCTGCTGTGAAATGGCTATTTTCAGACTGCAATTACCTTTTTTCTTATTCTTTCATATGAAAGATTGCTAAAACTTCTTTTCTGACAAATCTGTTTTTAGTTTGAAGTAAAAAAAAAAAAAAGCAGGATATCTAGAATCCGACGTCACAAAGAGAGGAGAGCAAGAGAGAATAATGAATGGATGGAAATAAATTGACAAGCAGAGGGGGACAAAAGAGCAGTGAGAGAAAGAGAGAGAGAGAGAGAGAAAGAGAGAGAGAGAGAGAGAGAGAGAGAGAGATGAGAGAGAGAGAGAGAGAAGAGAGAAGAGAGAGAGAGAACAGGCAGGTATGCATACACACAGACAATACACAGACCGAACACAAGACTGAGACCAATAGGGACAAATACGACAGCATACATAAAAACAGAACCCCCTCCCCTCCACTCCAGATAGAAACATAAAGAAAGAAACTGCTACAGAAAGAATGAACAGTCAGCAGAAACACTTACAGAATAGAAAGATGTGACAGAAAGAAAAAAAAAACATGCTGAAAAAGAAAGAATAGACAAACACAGACAATGAGAAGAAACAAGAGAAAGAGAAGGAAGCAAAGCAGTTGTCAGAGGAGACAGGGGGAATGAAGTCAGCCAGTCCAGGAACTGTCCTTCCCATAGATCACACAGCTTCTCTTCAGGGAAATCAGTCGATGGCTGTGCATGAAGATGCAACAAGGCACCACCTTCTCTCAGCATCCATCCCTACCGCCTATATCACTTTTTGTATTTTATCTTTGAGCTGCATTATCTCTCCCTGTGACATGCAAATGGCGCTTGTCCTGATCTTGCCACACACGATGGCACTAACTTTCTTCTACAATCAAGAAATGTCCAGTTCTCTCACGAAAGAAGGCGAAGGTGAGGGAATCTTTTTCGTTTTTTTCAGTTCATCAGAGATTTAAAAAAAAGGAAAAAAAAAGGGGGGAAACAAAATGATGCAACAAAACAGCCAGCCAATCAGCTACTCACAAACACACACTCACATCCACCCACTCACACCTCCTGCCACCCCCCCCCTCCCCCATCCAGTCACCCACAAACCCCTCAGGTCACCTCTCAAACCAGTGTTCTGTTCTGACCTCTGAGGTTTTTGACAAAGTCCTCCAGCTTCATCTTCTTCTCTGGCTTGATAGAGGAGTTGTGGAGATCGGTGTTGAGCATGATGATGGCAAAGGCCAGCAGGAAGACCGTGTCCGTCGTCTTGAAGTTCTTCACCTGCTCTGGGTTACAGCGGCAGTAGTGGTCCGCAAAGGCCTGCACCATACACACATACATGCCATGTTTGCTTATTTCATCAAAGTTTCTATGTTTGCTTATTTCATAAAGTTTGTAAAAGAAGCATGTACACACTAACTTCATCCCATTTTCAACAGCTGTGAAGTTTGTATGGTCATTTAAACCATTCTTTTTGTCAATACTAACTTCAAAGAGTTCCCAAGCAAGCAATCAAGCTGTTTGAATAATATTTGTGTGTTATTTAGTTTTTTGTTTGTCTGAATCACATCTGAACAAAGTTACCAACTGCTGTGGTAAAATGATTAGTGTGGGGGATTGTCAGATCAGAGGACAGGATTCCTCTACTCCTGGTCTGTCAGCCCCTGGCTACATTTAGGTAGATGCTGACCATACTGTGGACTTGAAAAGAAGACCTGAATCAGTCAGTCATACATAATCCGTAACATAGTAACTGATGACCTGACCAAAAGTACAGGTGTCCACCTGTCCAAAGTATCCCTGACAATTTAGCCTTCAAATGTTGCCTCATATAATCAAACCAAACTGGAATTCCATAGCGTCATGACACACAGAAACACACAGAGGAACAGACAGACAAAGGAACAGACAGACAGACAGACAGAGGGCCCCAACATTGCTTCTCCTAGAAGACAATGATAGGAAGTGTTTCCATATTTCTTGCAGAACACAGCAGCCATTGGTTTCTCCTTCACCAGCACTGCAACTCCCAAGAGCACTATTTCTGCCTGCAGACTTTTATCTCTAGCTCAGTGAATTTTTAGCCTCCTGTAAAAATATCAGGATTAGCTTTCTTGGGACTGTCCATAAATCTCTCTCTCTCTCTCTCTCTCTCTCTCTCTCTCTCTCTCTCTCTCTCTCTCTCTCACACATGCACTATTCAAAGCCTCTTGCTGCCACACCCTCTCTTGTTGTTGTTGTGGCGAGTAAATGACTCAACAAAATGTATTTTGCAAGAGAAGTTCTGAACTGAATTAAGACACCACCATGCCGTCCCATGATGAGAAAACTGACGACTCAAAAGAATATGACATAATACTTTGACAGTTCAATACCACTAGTAAGGAATTTTAAGCTACATCATACCAAATAATCCCATTAAGAAGTAAATCTTCGAACTCTATAAAACCAAGGAGTATTGTCCCAATGTAAACAGAGAGAAGAAACCAACAAATGGACAGACACAGAGAGACAGACTGAAAGCAAGAGGGAGGGAGGTGAAAAGAAAGGCAGACACAGAAAGACAGACAAAGTAAGAGGGAGGCAGACAGACAGAAAGACAGACAGACATACCTCCATGAGGCGCTCTATCTTCTGGGCCTCACCCTGAAACAAAATGCATCAAACAGATAACATATCAGGTGGCTTAGCAACAGCAACACACATGCATTACATACACTAATACATGACTGCACACACATGCAGGCATGTGTTCGTGTGTGAGATTGCGTGTCATATGCCTGCACACATGTATGCATGAGCATAACCACATACTTGCATGTGCATGGAGCACACACATGCTAATTGCTAATGCACACGCACAGACACACAGAGACACAGACAGACACAGACACTGTAGTTAAGGAGCAAATGTTTTTCACTCTTTTGGGAAAATAAAACGTCAGATTTGACTTTCACCTCTTCTGCAATACAACTATTGCAACTTCTGACAAAGTATTTTGCCCTTGGAAACAAGTGATTGGTATTCATCAAAGGGAAGCACATCTACTTCTTCTATATCTGTACTAAACGAAGATGTCTGGAGAGGAATACTATGGGTAAAACATAATGCCTTGCAATCTCAACTGTGTAATTTCTTTACAAGATATATGTGACAGTATTAGCACTGAAAAATTCTTCCCAAACATAGGAAAATGTTCAGCATATGAGGGATGTTGCTAAATGTGTCAGTATAAAAGGATTTTATCCTCACATGATTAATGCTTATTCATCTTTGGCAAATAAAGCCTTTTTCTGGCTTTGTTAATTATGCATATTGATTGTTAATTATGTATTCAATAATATACAATTTCAGGTTTCTTTTGAAGTGATGATAACATCAAGAAATTGTACTAGTCGTTTGATATCTTAATACAACGTATGTTTTGTCAGTAGACACTGTTAAACATTGGACACTTACACACACACACATATTTGTACTTGTTTCATTTCAGGTTGTTTTTTTTCCTTTACATACTTTTAGTTTATTTTGCATGTCTAGTTCAACAATGTTCTGATGCTTAGATTTTTTGGGGGGGTTCACGTCTTTTTCATCTTTAAAACTACACCACTGATGATTCAACTTGCATACAAACACACAGACAATTACTTTTAATCCCCCCCCCCTCCCAATTTCCTATCTAACATCCTGTTTTAGAGGGACACATGTTTACATGAAGGCCAACTCTGCTGCTGATAAAACACTTTAAACAGAAGAGTAAATGCATGGTATACAGCGAGGGCAGTGATACCTGATAATCATCTAAAACAACCCATGCATGCTCTGTATTGCAACCAGCATGTAAGTTTTCCCAGTTCACACAGACCAGTATTCACCCCCCCCCCCCCCCCCCCCCCCCCCAACCCAAAGAACCAACCAACAGAGAACATTTTGCTTTAACAGTCACGATCAAGAAAGGTCACATCCTTTTCGTAATGATCCTGATAATCATGACATTTGATGGTGTACCTGATAGCACAAGACTGCGCATTTATCATTATAATGATCGCACAGGCCAGAAAGTTTGCAAAGTTTTCTTTTTAAATATGCCACAAAATGCTTGCAAAACTTACACCTTGATTCTGAAAAACAGAGCAACGATTAGAATTTTTATAAGCACATGAAAAACGATAAAGACTTCCGTAAATACAGACTTGGAATTAATAATAAAGAAAATAACATAACTCAAATCCCCAGCAACCCAAAGAAAGGAGTCCAGAAAACTAGACCCGAGCCTTTGTGTGTGGCAGGAGAGGGGAAGGGGAAGGGGGGGGGAGAAGTCTGACCTCAACCATCAACCATTCTGCACCAAACAGACACGCAGAGCACAATACTGACCGGCATACGGAAGTAGCCCTGAAACTTGCGCAACGCCATATCTATCTGCAGGCCTGCCAAGTCAATTTCTCGCGTGAAGAAGCTGCAACACACAAAGCAACACATACGTGTTTGTAGTAATAATGCCAATGATCTGACCAGATGTGTTTAGTTTATTTACACACTATGTGAACGTGTTGTTCTGATCCACGTGTAGAGGCATGTCGTTATCTGCCTCTATGCATGTATACCTGTACAAATACACAACAGGCTGTCACTCCCAACTTGCCAGGTCTTGTTGATGCAATGAGCCATGGATGGAAATAAATTCCATTCAGCAACGCGATGGGTTTTACAAATACTACAACACATTTCACTCCAGATTTTTTTTCCATCCCTTGGCTAAAACTCCAAGGTTCACCAATAGTCAGATTTTGTATATATATACAACTGTTTTTGACCAGTGCTGAGGTAGTTTCATTCCACTCTGGGGATGTCTCAACTCACCAGTGTGCACATATTTAAAAAAAAAAATGTTATCCATTCCTACCAGCACATAGTGGTGGTAAATATCTGTATGCACATGATAAAATGCAACACTGTACATGAACAAATAAAATACATGCATGCAAAGTATACATGGTGCATAACAATGCGTAAATCAGTCCTCTGGTTTCCCTTTCACAAACTATCTGAAACACCAAAAGATTTACTCCCTTGAGTAATCAATCAGTTTTGTTGTTCTTTTTTCTGCCGCTCACCAGAAAGAATCTCACTTGTATGTATGTATACACAAGTCAGTCCATGTCATATTGATTCAGTTGTCTGCTCATCTCTCTCTCTCTCTCTCTCTCTCTCTCTCTCTCTCTCTCTCTCGTTTGCTCTTGGTGGCTAGTCATCCTGAGGTTGTGTGCAGCCTTGCTCTATATTTGTGAAAAAAACTTTTGAAATAAGAGATATCTTGCATCCCAAGTCAAACAGTTCTGGTAACTGACAATTCTTGTTACAAATCAACTTTGTTGCTTTTTCTTCTTTCTGTTAACTTAAATAAAACAGTAAATTGTTTGGCAATCCCCTTCATTATTGAGCCAATGGCCTTTTTGTGAATAAATCATTGAAGTCTCACCCCCCCCCCCCCCCTTCTCTGTATATGTGTATGCATTTGTGTGTGACATGTAAATGGTTAACTTTTAAACACTGCAATTTTCTATTTAAAAAAAAGAAAGAAATTTCTTATAAGAAAAGCAAAACCTGGCATCACTATTGGTAAAAAAAGAAGAAGAAAAAAGCACTTCCCTGTGTTAATATCACAACAAGAGTACCACAGTTAAAGGCTCAAAAGGACAATAACTGTGTTCTGAACAAAATCAGATGTAACCCCAGCACTACGATAAGATTGTAAATACCATTTCCCTTCTGTGCAGAGGGTTAAGTTGCATTAATTAATATGTCAAAGAAAGCATTTTAAATTGCACTGTCCCTTGTTGAAGATGATGATTTCCATCTGTGCACACAAGTGAGTCTTGAGAGCTTTGACTCCCATTTTCTTTTTCTTCCCTTTCTTTTCTTTTTCTTTTTTATCACTCCAAGCTAGAAATTTGGCTTATGGCCAACGGCCAGCACTGTGAAAATGTATTGTAGATTGAATTTCCACTGACATAAGAGATTACAGTAGCAAGTGTGATAAATGCAGATTTTTCCAGTAAGCTCCCCCACTGGGAAATGAAATATCTCCTTTCCTGTGATTAATAAATGGACAACTTTGTGTCATCCTTACACCCATTGCTCTCTCTCTCTCTCTCTCTCTGGTGATCTCCCTTGGATATAGGCAGGGCAAAATTTTGCTGTGTAAATTTTGTGTTTAAATTGCCAAATAAACCAGCACCATGCCAGTTGTCGGGTTACCAACAACGCTGGAAGTGACGCTAGGTGCCCTGCTGCAACAACACTGCATCACCTCATGGAAGGTCTGTGGAGAAGGCGAGCAAACGACTGTTGTGCTTCGACTGAAGGCTGGCTCAAGTGATGGGAACATGGCGGGTCAACAAACACCTGTGTACTTCCGCAGAAAGCCTCCCAGTCAGACGAACAGGGACACGAAGGACAGAGGAGAGGGACGAAGGACAGAGGAGAGGAGACGGCAGAGGAGAGGAGGCGGGCAGAGGAGAGGAGACAGACAGAGGAAAGGCAAGATGACAAGGCAAGTGCATTGTTCCCATTCGAAACTTCGCCAAGTTTGTTTATGCCAACACCCCCCATCACCCAGTCTGTCTCACACACCAACACCCCAGCCTCTCCAAACCACATGCCTTCGCAATCGGTGCTTCCGACACATGATTATCACCGTGCGTCAGGTGCTGTCACAGTGTTGGAAGCTGACACAGTCGCTGAACAACAAGGTGGAATTGACCTGGTTGAGGTGCCTGTACCTGACATTACGATGGAGGGGGAGGACTGTGACGAATATCTAGATCAGATTCGGGATGCAGGCTACAGTGGAGATACTATAAAGAACTATGTGGGTGGGCTGAGAAACAGATCCCTGCAGAGAAATCTCAGGGACGTTTCTAGAAACAAGGACTTTCTTAATGTGTATACCTCTGATGAAATACCTGATACTATCATTTGTGAAAGTGAAGATATGATTTTTCAGTTTATCTGGACAGATGACACTCACAACCCTGCTGATTACTTTTGGTTTGCAAAAAAGAACACCAGGCAACTGACTCAGGAGGAAAAAGACATTTATTCCAAGCTGCAGCTGTGGACACCTGCCGATCGTGACAGAATCAAAGACAGAATTAGTGCTGGACTGGATGTTTTACATGTTATGATGGATGCTATCAGATTTTTTCTGGGTTAGAAGTGACTGTGGCTGCCTGTATATGTGCGTGTGTGAGTGTGTGTGTGTGTGTGTGTGCATGCGCACCCTCTTGTGCGTGCGTGCGCGCGTGTGTGTATGTGTGTTGTGTATGTTCGTGCATGTGTGTGTGCGTGCGTGTGTTTGTGCGTGCGTGTGTGCGTGTTCGTGCGTGTGTGTGTTCGTGCGTGTGTGTGTGCGTGTGTGTGTGCGTGTGTGCATGCATATGTGTGTGCATATTGTGTGTGTGTGTTTTGTGTGTGTGTGTGTGTGTGTGTGGAGAGAGAGAGAGAGAGAGAGAGAGAGAGAGAGAGAGAGAGAGAGAGAGAGAGAGAGAGAGAGAGAGAGAGAGAGAGAGCAAAACAGGAGGTTAGGCATATTGTGAGTTAGGTTTTTCACGTGTTGGAAAGAGCATGAGTTACCGGATCAGACGGAATGTAGGGACAGGAAGCCCTGTCACAGACTCGGTGTTTAAATGATGTTTGTGGTTGTTGTTACCCTCCCCCCTCCCTTTCCCCATTAGCAATGGGCGAAAGTGTTAGGCACCAATTCATCTGAATCGTAATGTAAAACACTTCACCATGTCGTGGAATCCATGCCATGTCGACCATTTGGGCTGTAGAAATGATACATCTGTATTTCTGAAAATACGTGTTTTGTGCCCAGTCCCCTTCCCACTGTCCCCTTGTAAATGGGCTTTAACAGCTTATTACAATAAAATATTGTCAAAATATTGTCATTGTCTCTCTCTCTCCTGGTCTGGAAGTGCACTTAGTTCTGTCACTGTTACTTCCACTGTTCATATCATGTTCACGAATTTCCCCCCTGCATTTTGCAACTCTTTTTCACACTTTAAAAAAAGCCTGACAATGACAGAGAGAGAGAGAGAGAGAGAGAGAGAGAGAGAGAGAGAGAGAGAGAGAGAGAGAGAGAGAGAGAGAGAGAGAGAGTGAGAAGGGAAGAGGGCAAACAGAAAGAAGAGATGGAAAAGGGCAAGGATGGAGGGAAGGGGGGGGGGGGGGGGGGGGGGGTTCCTGAAGAAAAAAACCCCGCAAACCTGGCAAGCTACCGGCAGTCAGTCAGTCAGCGAGGAAAGAGCATGTCTCTGTCGGCAAGCTTCTGATTTTTGCCATAAATCCCGTTTTCCATTTTCATCCCAGCCGACTCTCAACCCAGCGCCATCGAATTCTCTTTTTCTTCCCGCAGTAACTCCCTCTACTCTCCCTGCATTTTTTGTTTTACACTCTTTTCCCGGCCCGAAAAGCAATCCAACCCCCAAGCAGCCATTAGTCATCCTGCGGTGAATCAGCCCCTTGCCCAGGTCGGCACCAGACCTTAGACACCCCCTACACGCCAATTCTGGCCTAGGTACTTTTCATGAATGACGCCGTGTAGTCTTAAGTTGTGCAGCACCTTAGCACCTAGGCGTTATCCATCCATCCACAGCAGGATGTAGCCTTCCCTCCATCAGTCCCTGTCTTTGCCTCTCTGTGTCATGTCATGCCCATGTGTGTCTTATTGTCGAATTCTAAGTTCTACTACATCAGGTACATGTCAAACGTTCTCTTGTACACAGTCCCGGTATTGCGCTTTTCCAATCTGGGAAATTTGTGTTCTGAAGTTTCAAATCTGGTCTTCAAAAGTCGCGATTAGTCACTGAAATTAAGGAAATTTAAAGACAGTCAAGGTAAACTGACAAAATAAAAAAAAGGCTCAGTACAACATGGTCAACACCATCGTTTGCTTTATGTTTTGTGGACTGATTGCCTCAAATCCAACACCAACGCATGTCATGTGCTGAAGACTCATATAAATCAAGACACTCTTTCCACTGCATAGTTTGTCATATTCAGGTCTTGCACGACAAACAGTTATCTTGGAGACATCATCCTTCACCACCACCACTACAATCATCATCACACACATCACATCATCATCATCATTGATCATTAACCACATCATCAACCACATCATCATCATCAGATTCACTTTAACTGTGATACAACAGAAGACTGATGCTTAAGAAAGCTGGGACAGAAAATTTGATGGAAAGTTTCTTTGGTGTCTCTCAACTGGGACGCAAATTTTGTTCTATCGCTGATAAGCTCTATTGGGTTTAAACAACGTTTATCAGGATCAAACTTTAATGACCGAAATACCAGAACAGCCCAAGATCTAGCTTGTGCTATGTTTGTTCCAAGTCATATACATACCGCCATGACAATCAATGTTGTTAACTAATTTCTTCTTCTTCTTCTTCTTCTTTAGGAATATCAAAATCTACTTCAACAGATATTTTAGTCACTAAAGCTGTTTCCCAATCAGTGAAAAGAAACTGCCCCATCACACAAAGCAACCAAAATGAATAATCCCACAAATTCCCCTAATACCCTCCACAGAACTGTAACCTTGAACCTCACTGTCTTTCACCCTGTGCCTTCAACAAACTGGTTACTGGGGAAAGCCAGAAGGGGAGGGGGGAAGGGCTTGACAAAGATGAAAGAAAATGATAAATATGGATCAAGCATTACAAGCATTTACTGACTTAAGGTTTTCCCCAATCTGCTTTGGCAGACTGACAACATCGCTGGAAAAAACCCTGCCGGGGATAGTTTTTCATGCCAGAGCCATTCCTGGCGGAGATCCTCCTCACGTCAGACAATAGCGTCATCAAACTCTCCCCCTTATTCCTGAACGTGGTGGCGGTCGTTGCGCGTGCCTGTTTGTTGATGACCTCCCCTTTAACGCCTCTCTTTTTGTGTGCTCCTTAGCTCCCTTATCTGCTCTTGTCCTCCCCTGACTGTCTGCTTCATCACACACACACAGCATGGGCACTGGAGCACTTGGAGTCTGACAAAACCAAGTGAGGGGGAGGGGGAGGGGGAGGGGCCAACGAGGACAGGCTGCACTTCACATATGAGCCAAGGATCCTATTACACTACTTGCATACTATCAGAGCAGACGATCGAAAAACATTTTCATGGAAAAAAATATCGACTTCTGACTTTAAAAAAAAAAGTGATGCAAATTGGCAGACTGTTCTAAGATAACTTTTTAAAAAGTGTTTTTTAAGTACTAAGGAAACGTAGTTGTCACTCCCTTCTTTGATGTCTCCAGTCTTCTTTTCTTATTTACATTATAGTGTGTAAAATACAGACATTCTGTGGACTATCATTTCCATGTTGGTCATGATACAACTATCTGGCATTAATTAATTTTCCTTACTTCAAAAAATAAGTATATGATTTCACATAAATTCTGACTTTTTAAAATTTGTTTAGAATCTTAAAATAAAAATCAACCCCCAAAACACGAACAACATTCCCCCACTCCCTCGCAAACAAATTTAAAATAAGTTTAAAAATGTCTTAGCCACCAAAAATGAGCCAGCAATTTTTTTACCCAGAAAAAAGACAATCAAAAACCATACCTAACCAACCACCCCAACAAACACACACACCCCAAACAAACAACTTTAATCCAGCCAGGAAAAAAACCCCAACACGTTTCAGTGCCGACGTACATACAGGATAGTTCATGACCTGTGACTTCAACTGTGGAGTGTAGCCCACCTAACAGAGACAGTCAAAGATGGGGGACACGTGTCACCACTGACAAAGGGGGAGGAAAGGGTGAAGGCCACAGAGGACCATTAGGAAAAAATCAACAAATGGCATCAGAGAGACCTTGACGTCCACTTGTTTCCGCCCCCATGCTCCTCCTGCCTTCCCTCCCTGGGGAGGGGGAGGGGGAGGAAGGAAAAGAAACAGGAAGGGGGAGGGGACTGTCACCCTCACGTGCCACTTTCACCCCCACCTGATGCTCTGACACCACAGAACTGTTGGGGTTTGGGGGAAGAGGAGGAGGAGTGGGGAAAAAAAAACCTCAGCCAAAAAACGCCCTGGTTCTTTCCTTCTAGATCCCGAGTTTTTTTCCCCCCTGAGTATCCCCCCCAACCCTCCTTCTCCTTAGTATCCTCTTAGGTATCATTATGTGATGAGTTTGTCTGCCTTTCCGTCTTCTTCTCCTCCCTCCCTCCAACCAGGAATCAGTGCGTATTAGCTACTGGTATCCACAAAGCTGACAAGTGATTTGTATATATTCTGTATTCAGCATGCAATAGAAATCAAATGCATTTTCTTTGTTTGTTTCTCCCTCTAGTATGTAAGACAAAGACAAATTTCAACGCTTCATTCAGGAACGAATCTCTCTCTCTCTCTCTCTCTCTCTCTCTCTCTCTCTCTCTCTCTCTCTCTCTCTCTCTCTCTCTCTCACTCATTCACCCACTCTCACTCACTCACTCACGCACGCACACACACACAACCGCTACCACCACCTTGCCGAGAAACACACACAGATCACGTTTTTCTCTTTAGACTCTTCCCCATCAACCAGAACACTTGACATCTTAAGTCATTTTTCAGCGTCAGTCAGACGGGAAAATGATTACACACATACTAAAAAAGCATTATACAGATCTATTTTTGCTCCTGCAACATGGCACTTTTGTCTGTCTGTTTTGCCTGTTGGTTTGTTTAAAAGGATTATGTTTATTTTGCAATGTACAGTTTTTGATATTAGCGGCTGGTTTTGGGGCAGATCTGATGTCGGTTTTTCTGTGAACTATACCTTCTCTTTACAGAAGTCAACAGTTCATACAATCATTTTTCATTTGAATTCAAGCTTTTGATTTTTCCTTTTTATCTCGTAATTTCTTACTGTTAAACTTAATGTCTTCAAGCATGTGTGCATACAATGCATGTGCATGCACATGTGTGTGCACACGCAAGAACACACACATACATGTATGTGTTGTTGTGTGTGTTGTGTGTTGTGTGTGTGTGTTGTGGTGTGATGATGTGTGGTTGTTGTTTTTTGTTTCAATTTAACGTCTGTTCACTCTATATTACGAGATGTGGAAAATGTATGGACTAGATAGGAAATAGAGAAAAACTGACAAGTGATTGGTTGTGTGTGTGTTGGTGTGTGTGTTGTGTGTGTGTGTTGGATGTTACAGACAATGAATTTTACCCTGCCTAAATTTCTGTTTTTTTAAAGTATGTATTCAATCCTTCACACATCTAATTTCATTCTGTAACACACACAGCACACCCAATGGCTTTGCTGTGCATGTCGGGATGGTGATTGCTTTGAGTCTGCGAAGTACTGGACCACATGAATTTACCCCTCTCCCTTCCCAACTGTAACAACACTGGACTTGCAACAGTATTGCTTCTACCTCTCTCCCCCCCTCATTTTCATTTCTTTCCTCTCCGTTCCTCAGCTACAACCGCGAGGTTCACCAATGGCGGTGAGATCTTTGCATATGTGATTATTTGTAACCACCATTAAGACAGCTGCATTCAGGCTTCAGGGATGATGTCTAAACACAACACCAGTCTGCACGCATTTATAAAAAAGAATTCTTCTTGTCATTTGTTCATACTAGCACGAATGGCCTACTCTTTCACAAGGTAGAACCGGTTTTAATATGCGCAAGATGTTCTGCATGCATTCACACGGGGCCTTGGTTCACAGCCTCATCTGAAGAACCTTTGGGAGAGTGGAGTCAGTACTAAATCTGATGTTAACTCCACAGGTAAAAATCCCTTTGAAAGGGTGTTTCGGTGGTGGCTCAAACCTGGGCCGTCAAATCATGAGTGCAATGCTCTAACCACTAGGTTACCCCCCAAAAAAACCAAACAAAACAAATCTTTTCAAAATAGTTTTTCTTTTCTTCAGCCCTTGCCAGTGACAGGACTTCATGGCCTACCAAGTGAACAACAGACTAATCACCTGAGCTGAGGAATCATCACTGATATAGGATAACCCACAATCCTATACATATATCCACACACTAGCGACTGTTAACCCTGATGGCTTAAACAGATACCAGGCAAGCCCTGACACATAAAACCGTGTATCTGACTTTTATGAGATACTGAGTTGGCATACCTGTGGTTTAATAACAAGAAAAATGACCTTGGTACCAGCTGGCCGCAAATGGGTTATCACATTGTTATCAATGATAGATGTCTTAAGGTCTAATGGGGGGTCAGTACTATAAATCCTAGGGTAATCTCTTTATCCAATCTTTCTTTACATACATGATGTAAACCTCCTCTGCTACCTGCTGGGGGTAGGTCAATGGCACTTCAAATCCCTGACAAAACCAGTGAAGCCAAACAAGTGGTGATTCTCTGCCTTCATGCTTTGGTAGACAACATACAATGCTTTGGGCTTCGGTGTTTAATAACATTCTGTGTGTGTGTGTGTGTGTGTGTGTGTGTGTGTGTGTGTGTGTGTGTGTGTGTGTGTGTGTGTGTGTAGTGAGTGAGTGAGTGAGTGAGTGAGTGAGTGAGTGAGTGAGTGAGTGAGTGTGTGTTGTGTTGTGTGGTGTGTTGTGTTGTGTGGTGTGTGTGTGTTGTGTTGTCTGTGTGTTGTGGTAAGTTGTGTGTGTGTGTATGTGTGTGTGTTGTTTGTGTGTGTGTGTTGTGTGGTAGTGTGTGTCGTATGTGTTGTGTTGTGCGTGTGTGTGTGTGGTGTGTGGTGGAATGTGAGGAGAGAGAGAGAGAGAGAGAGAGAGAGAGAGAGGAGAGAGTGAGAGAGAGAGTGTGCATGTATGTGTGTGCGCGCATGTATGTTTGATGCATGCTTGTCTATATGTCTGCATGCAAGTTCACACACACACACAATATACACACACACACACAAACATACAAAACCAATCAGTAATTCGATAGCCATCTCCATCAAATCTGTCAAAAGCAGGAAATACAAAGGGGAATAATAATTGGTGGATATTGCTGTAATCTCCCACGCATTCTTGTTTGCTTGTTGTTATTGATCGACAGATGCGTACTGTGTTTTACACTCTGATGGAAAGGAAGAGAAAAAAGATCACCTAGACAATAAATATACATACATATTACATGGCTTTGGCTAGTATGTATTTACACCCTGGTTAGCTGGAGCTCCAAGGTTCACCAATGGTGAGATTTTTGCATATGGGCATGTGACTGGTTTTCTCCCATCATTCAGATAGCCACAGTCCTACTTTGGGGATGGTGTTGAAACCCGACACCTGTGTCAGTGTGTGCATGAATGTTTTAAAAAATTATCATCCATTCCTACCGGCACCATATGGCCTACTCTTCTGAAAGGCGGAACAGGTTTTTGACGCGTGTACAAGATGTTCTGAGTGCATTCACACACAGGGCCTTGGTTTATAATCTCATCCGAGGGACTTTCAAATTCAGTTTGATTTTCTCGTCAAACTGGGCAGAAAGGGCAAGGCTGGGAATCGTACCCAATCTAGACCATATCAATACCAGTCCTGAAATTTTAGCGTCTCAAATAAATGGAAAAAAGAATTACAGGCTCCCTTCCTTCAGGATTCTTTCTTATGCACAATATCTATGGAAACAGACATTTAACAAATAAATCAACTATCTAAGGAAAGCACACATAGACACATAAACACCACACACAAACACCCACAAACGCACTACACACGCGCACACACACACACACACACACGCACGCACGCACGCACGCACGCACGCACGCACGCACGCACACACGAACCCTCCCCAAAAAGACACTGTAATAGTGTAAAGCAGGAGGTAGGGCATCAAGTCCCAAGTCAACACTAGGAGGAGGCAAAGACAAAGACACTGACTGTAGGACTTCCATGCTGAAGGCACTCTGCAGGTCCCCCAGGAACTCTCCGATCATCTGCTTGCTGATGCCCTTCCTGTTGATGAGGAACAGGGCCACGCTGCGCGGGGCTCCCTCCACAAAGTTCTGCTGCAGCAGAAACTCCAGCCCTTTGTCCGGCTTTCTGAAACCACAGGTCACGGAGGAGAAATGATGATGGACAGATACTTCACAACTGTTAAAGTCATCAGCCCTGTGGAACATGTCCTTTACTATAACAAATGTTTAGTGAGACATCCTGGCATTGATCAATGATCACTACACCATGTTCTTACTTTTCACCGATACAGCCTCACCAAGACATATTCTTTCCATCACAAAGCGTTCAATGAGGAATATCAAAAATCTTATTGTCCAGGACATAACTTCATTGTGGCACTGGAACACATCTGAAGCTTTTTGGAACATGTACCATAAGTGCTCACTGGGACACATCTAAAATCTGTTGTTCTCATTATGACAAATACTATCTGAAACATATTTTTACCATAGACAAATGGTCACAAGGACATGTTTTCATTATGACAAATGCTCTAATTCTTTGTGCAGGACGAAAGTAAAAGATTTTAACACAGTTCTTCTTTTGTCTTTCTTTTCTGCTTGTTTAAAACTAAGAAACAATAATTATATATATATATATATATATATATATATATATATATATATATATATATATACATACATATATATATATATATATATACATACATATATATACATACATACAGAGACAGAGAGAGGGAGGGAGAGAGAGAGAGAGAGGCATTATTGTATGCATGTATACATAAGACACTGATCCAGTAGACAGTAAGGCCATCTGCTAGCCATAGACACAGGGAGAGAGAAGCATACACACACTCCCAAATACACTCACACACTCTCACATACACACACACACTCCTGGCATAATGACAAATCTCAGCTTGTCTGTTTACATCAGGGTGGTCTCAAAATAGCACATAAATTGATATTTTGGTACATGGGGGAGTGTTTTCGAAAAAGCAAAGATTCTTGCATCATTGTGCTCTCTTTCTCTCTCTCTCTCTCTCTCTCTCTCTCTCTCTCTCTCTCTCTCTCTCTCTCTCTCTCTCATCCTGCCTTGACATTTTCCAATCAAAATGTTTTCCAATCTTCCTGACATCTGCATGTCTTGTCTAATAAAATGTTGGTGAATTAAGATTTAAAGGGGAAAAAAAGAAATATCAAAACATAAATAATGGGGTCTGCATCGATGAAATAATTCCTAAAGAATACACTACTTATTACAAATTATCTTTCTCTTCCATACATTAATTTGATATAGGCACAAACACACACACACATACAAACAACCTCCGCCCCGAAGAACACCTAAACAGCCAGCAACTCCCCTTTGCCCTTTCTGTTTTTGTTTTCAATCTTTACTCTCCTCCTTCTGCTACACAAAGACAAGAGACAAAAACCAGGCACTCGCGGGTCCACACTATACAATAACACAACAACATACACACGACCAACGTAATAACCACACACCAGAAGGGACGTAAACACAACAACCACCACCACCAGATACTGGGACGTAAACACAACAACAACCACCACATGATACTGGGACGTAAACACAACAACAACAAACAACACACCAACCAGGCACTCACTTGTTGAAGAGGTTGAGGCCTATACGGTACAGCCGCTTCCTCTGCTTCTCACTCATGCGGGGCAAAGTGTTGGCCTGCTGGTCAGGCCCCACGCCCTTCAGAGGCTTCCGCCCGTAGCCCATGCTCCCTTCCCCCAGCTGGCTGACGTTCTCAGAGCTGACGTCCTGCTGGTCCGGGGTGATGCTCATGCGCTGCTTGTTCTGGTAGCCAATGCTGTCCTCGCTCATCAGGCTGATGTTCTCTATGCTGATGTTCTCCGAGCTCGGCGAGCTCGAGCACTGCCCGTCAATGCTGTCCGGCTCGCTGGTTTCCGAGATGTTGCTCATGCGCTTCACCTCGCCTTTCGTGGCGGCCAGGTTCCCGTTCACCACCACACTACCTGAGGAACTTCCACCGCTGCCGGGCGCGCCTTTGCGCTTCCAGATGGGCGAGGTTTCCGGGGCTCGGCCGGCGGGTATGGATTTCTGCTTCACCACACAGCCTTCTGGAGGCAGGGCCGGTTCTCCGGGTTTTCGGGTCCGTAACTTCACCTTGGAGTTCATGTAGAACTTGAGCACCTGGTCCTGTGGAAGGGGTGACAAGGGGTCGTAGGGGCACTCCCTGGGGGAGGCTGGGTCCACCCGTATCTGAGGCTCGCTGTACGAGGGGTGGAAACTCGGGTGGGGGTGGGGGCCCTCCACGGGCATTCCCCGCTGGTAGGACTCGTAGGGGGAGGAGGAGGGCGTGGTCATGGCGACGCTGGTGGGGAAAGAGTAGTCCGTGGAGGAGGAGGCCAGGGAGGAGGAGGAGGGGCGGTTCGAGAGGGCAGCGCTGATGTCCTGAGTGCTGCCCTCGCTGTGCACACTGTCGCTGTGGAAACTGTCCGTCAAGATGTCCGTCTCCTTGCTTTCCAGCAGCGTTTCAAAATCCACGCTGTGCGGATCCACACTCCCCTCCCAGCCCCCTGCCTGGTGAGCGCCTCCCCCGTCCCCTCCATCCGTGTTCTGCTCGGGATAGGAGTTCCGGTTGTTGTTGGTCTCTGAGGGGGCCAGGTCACTTTTCACTTTCACACACTCCGTTCCATCCACATGCGCCGAACGCTCCAGGCGCCGGCGAGCGGGCGATCCAACGTGGTGATACCGAGGGTCCATTTTCATGCCCTGATCAAAAGTCATCTGGTGGTACATGCGGTGGTCAAAGCGGCCGGTGGCGGAGTCACACTCTCCCACCATCTTGCGAATGTCTCTGGGGAAGCTGTCTTTGTGAGCCAGACTGGAGCCGTCGCTGCTGCTCTCTGCCAAGGAATGCTGGCCGTACAGGTGGAAGTTGCCGTTGTCGTCCACATTGATGCGGTCCGTCCAGATGGTGTTGCTGCGACCCAGTTCGGAAAGACGCTTGGAGAGGCGGCGTTCACCCACGGAGTGTCGGAGCTTCTGGAAGTTGCGGTTCATGCAGAAGTGTCGGTAAGCACGCTGGATGGTGCGGGCAGCACGACGCGATCGGAGTGAACCGCCATACTTCCGCTCCAGCATTTCCACCTGGGGGCACAGAACACACACTACTACAAGGCATGGACGTACATTTCTGCATTATTTCACATTCAGGCCTGCCTCTGCTTTCCACTGGTAAAGGCTAAGGTGTCCCATAACCTATGTGGTCGTACTCCATGTAAGGGAGTGAGGCACCTGAGACCTCAATTCTCAAGGGGCCAGCATATTGAGGGCGGCGCCCATCTCCTCTCCCTCGCTGCTTTACCTTCCCTGACCCTAGAGAGGCAGGTGTCCATTTACAGCTGGGTGAACTGGGGGACTGTACTGAAGCCAAGGCGCGCAAACGATCACTCATCGAAGTGGTAACCACGCTCGATGCTGCTTAACCTTAGCTGGGGAAAAGCGAGTGGTCTGACCACTGAGCTGTCCGTTCTTTCCATTGCAATAAGACAAAAGAAGGTGGGGGTGAGGGTGGGAGAAAGTACGGTACTATACTGCATTACACTTACAGTAACAACAGATTTCTCCTCATGAAATCTGGGCTGCACACACCCATTCACACCGGGGCAGACAGACAAACAGGCAGGCAGGCAGGACACAGGCACGCACACACACACACACACACACACAAAGGCACATGCATCAATACAGGTTTTCATCCAGACATATTACACTATACATGCTGACACATTAAAAAAACACCCATGGCATTATGCAAATGATTATATGCCTCCCCTCTTCTCCCCCCCCCCCCCCCAAGAAAAACCAACCCCCAACAAAAACAAACCAAAAACAAACCCAACTTGATGTTTACAGAAAACAGAGGCCTCTTTCTACTTCGCCCATGTCTTTTTTCTTAAGAATCCAGTAGCCTCACCCCACAAAACCAAATATCCTGATCCTATCGAACCTAGTGCCCTCAAACTAAAGAACCCAAAGCCCTTGACCTACACAACTCACAATCCTGAGCCTATAGAACCCAGTGTCCCTCAACTCCTAACAATACCCTTAACACCGTCACAATACCCGCAACATACAGCAAAACACAAAAAATGCCTCGTACGACAAACCCCAACGCGCACTCTTCCTACAAACCCCGAAGCCCTTAACAACCAACGTACCTGCTTGTCATGGAGATCCTGCGACAGCTGGTAGGTGGCCGACTGCTGAGCCCGACACCGCTTGATCACATCCTCGCTCACGTTCTTGAAGGACCGCTGCCGGGAGACCCCCCGCGAAGACCCGATGCTTTGCTGCGACGCTAGCTTGGAGGCGGAGCGCGGAGACTCGGAGTAGGTCTTGGAGCCGGTACCGTTGGACTGTTGCGACGATCGACGGCCTGTTCCTGATCCCCCACTGCCGTACAGCTCATCCCGAGTCTTCACACTGGTTACGCTGTAGTAGACACACAGAGAAAAAAACCAAGAGTTTGGTATTGAGCTGCGGACATTATAACATTTCATTTCTGCAGATCATTTCATTTCTGCAGATCTTTTCTTGCTACTGTTCACCTCAGTTCTTTGTATTTTGTACAAACCTCAGCTCTGAAGTGTGTGTGTGTGTGTGTGTGTGTGTGTGTGTGTGTGTGTGTGTGTGTGTGTGTGTGTGTGTGTGTGTGTGTGTGTCGTGTGTGTGAGTGTGTGTGTGTGTGTGTGAGTGTGTGTGTGTGTGTGTGTGTGTGTGTGAGTGTGCCAGAGCGAAACCTTCACACAGCTTGAACTGCCGTTATTCTAACCGGTAAATATACAAATGAAGATATCAAATGCATAAGTGAATGACAGAAAGACAGTAGTGAAATCGGAAAGACTTAGGTTGGAAAGGGGGAGACTTGATGGAATTTGGCGGTTTTTTTTGTTTGTTTTGTAAGAGGTAGGAAGGCAGGGAGGGAGATAAGAGAGTGAGAGAAGGAGAGAGTTGCAATAATGAGATGAGAGAGAGAGAGAGTGAGATAGAGAGAGAGAGGAGAGAGAGAGAGGAGAGAGAGAGAGAGAGAGAGAGAGAGAGAGAGAGAGAGAGAGAGAGAGAGAGAGAGAGAGAGAGAGAGAGAGAGAGAGCGTTGTAATGCTAAATTTACTAAATTGAAAAGAAATTTATTACCGTTCCCCATTTCCTATCATTTTCAGACGAAGAAACAAACTTTTTCACGCCAACAAGAACAACAGAAACCAGTTTTCACAACGCCATAGTCAGTTACAAAAAGATCCAGTTCAACACAACTCCCGTTAAAGAAAACACTAAACAAACTCTGCATTCCTAACATAACTCAAAAACAAACAGCACGAACATATTATAAAAGGCAACAAATCTCCACTGTCAGTATGTAAGAAGTCAAGCGTTCCCAACCACCCACTCATATCACACCGACAGCAATTCCATTTTCTCCTTTGTGTGCGGGCACAGGGCACAAAAACAATGTGCTTTAAAAAATCCATACTGTCTATCAATCGTCAACCCCACCAGCCCTCTCTTCCCTGTCAAGTGGTAACGGCTACACAGCTGTTACATTCGCTGTCGCCTTTTGCATTTGTATGGGAATTCAGTCGCTTCAAAAACACAACTCCTTTTTTGTCTTTTTAATTAATTAGGTTGAGAGCTCTCTCTCTCTCTCACTCACACACACAAACACACATACACACACGCGCGCGCGCGCGGATGACAATTATAAAACTGCATACACACGGGGACCAGAGGTAAAAAGCACACTAGTGTTTATTCCATTATCCTCGAAATAAAAATAAAACACTCACACACACAGAGAAAAGAGAGAGAGAGAGACAGACCAAGAAAAAGACAGAGCAACTGAGGAGAGCAAATGACACAAAGGTATGAAAAAAGTGATGTAACTGTTTAAAGGATACAACTGTCACCCCCTGCCCCCCCCCCCCCCCCTTCCCAAGTAAAAAACAAAACAAAAAAACAACCACCCCCCCCCCCCACAAAACAAGCAACCAAAAACAAACAAACAAAAACCTTTTGTTCCCTTCCCCCACAACTAGGCAAGAGTCTAAATCTATTTTGTCCGGGATACTAAAACCAACCATTTCTAACAAAATAACTCACTGCCGAAGAGATGATGTACTCAACGATGGTAATTTCTAGATCCCTATCATTGTATCTGTATGTGAATGAATGTTTTTCATTTGATGAACTCGAAAGAGGATAATTTAGCGACCCCTATAATTGTAAATGTATACATGTGTGTGAATGTTTTTCATTTGCTGACCTCAAAAGATGACAATTTGGCGATTCCTATCAATGTAAATGTATGTGAATGGTTTTCATGTGACGAACTCAAGAGATGATAATTTCCAGATCCCTATTACTGTAAATGTATGTGAATGCTTTTCAGTTGAGGACAATGTAAACCCTATCTTTGTTGGTGACAATCTGTTAACCTTCTCATGTACATGAAAGATGTACATGTACGTACGTCAACTAAACCCGTCTAAACCAATGGTTCTACATGAGACGGCCGAACCAAATGACCTAAATAAACAACGAATGAAAAATATAGAAAGCGAACATTCTCTGTCTTGTGCTTTTAGCCTGATTAAGTCCCCATAGCTGTACCTGGCGACCTGTCGCCCAACCAGCAGCCCCCCCCCCCCCCCCCCCCCCTCAACAGGTGATCACGTCCTGTTGCATCAGCCTCCAGTCACCTCATCTCTCTGGTTACGTCTCCTGATGGAAGGAGGGAGCGAGGGAAGAGAGAGAGAGAGAGAGAGAGAGAGAGAGAGAGAGAGAGAGAGAGAGAGAGAGAGAGGAGAGAGAGAGAGAGAGAGAGAGAGAGAGAGGAGAGGAGAGAGAGAGCGAGTGAGGGAGAGAGAGGAGAGAGGAGGAGGAGAGAGAGGGAGGGAGAGGAGGGAGGGAGGAAGTGTAGGGGTGGGGGGAAGAGAGAGCGAGGGGAGAAGAGACAGAGAGAGGAGAGAGAGAGAGAGAGAGAGAGAGAGAGAGGAGAGAGAGAGAGAGAGGAGAGAGAGAGAGAGGAGAGAGGGAGGAGAGAGAGAGAAGAAGAGAGAGAGAGAGGGAGAGAGAGAGAGATAGAGAGAGAGGAGAGAGAGAGAGATGAGGAGAGAGAGAGAGAGATGAGAGAGAAGAGAGAGAGAGAGAGAAGGAGAGAGAGAGAGAGAGATCAGAGATTTCAATGAAATGGATGAGGCAGAGAGAGAACGAATGAGAGAGTTGAGGGCTGGATGGAGAAGAGAGATAAGAATGTAAGAGCAGCATAGACAGATGAGATGAGAGAGAAGAGAGAAGACTGAGAGATACGAAGAGAGTAAGGAGAGAGAGAGAGAGAGAGAGAGAAGATGGGTGTGTGTGAGTGTGTGTTCTATGGATGTACGAATGGATAAAACTTTTAAACAGCACTCAGACAGACTGGCAAAACAAAGCAGAAGAACCAAGACACCACATTTCTCTGTCAACCTCCAATTCTAACGTACTATCTGAAGTTCAACGCGAAAGGCCCTCTCCGCCACGAACGGAATGATGAGTAAACAGTGAAGTATGATGAGTAAACAGTGAAGCCTGACATGTTTGGCATCTGGCAGTTTTTAAACAACTCTCCTCTCCCCAGCCAAGTTAAGCAGCGTCGAGCGTGGTTACCAGTTGGATGGGTGACCGTTTGCGCGCCTTGGCTTCAGTACAGTTCCCCCAGTTCACCCAGCTAAATGGGTACCTGCCTTCTTTAGGGTCAGGGAAGGTAAAGCAGCGAGGGAGAGGAGATGGGCGCCGCCCTCAATATGCTGGCCCTAGAGAAGTGAGGCCTCTGACGCCTCGCTCCCCTACGACCTTATAGGTTATGGGACCTTTACCTTTACCTTTACCTCTCGCTCTCAAAAATGGAGCAGCCCCAGCCAATTCTAGTTACGGTCATACGAATGTCACACACACACACACACACACACACACACAACACACACACACACACACACACACACACACACACACACACACACACACACACACACACAATCTATGCGTGAACCCACATGTGCAGGCAGACAAGCAACCATGAAGACAAACACGCATGAATGCACAACTGACAGCTGTATATCATATTTACAATAATTAACACACACGCACACGCACGCACGCAACGCACCACGCACGCACGCACGACAACACACACACACACACACACCACACACACACACACACACACCGCAGTTCAATGTTCAAAGTACAGCCTCATTGGATATCAAAGATAACAAAGTCCCACACACACTAAAACCACATCAAAACAATACAAAGTACAAGTCAAATTCACCAAAGCCGCAAAAAAATAAAAAAAGGAAAAAAAAAAGAGTTGCACACAAAACAGAAAATTTGGCAACATTTCTTTTCAATAACACCATGAGCTTTTCCATCATTACATTAGATTCCTGTAACACAACAGTTTCGAAGCTACACAGTCTTGTGTTTCTGGCAATTCTACAGTATTCTCGTTCCTATCTTATGCTCTGCCAACTGAAAAAGACAGCCTTGTCTTTTCCATTATAAACACATCAACTTCACACAGCGCTAGACTTTTTTTTCCTCCATGCATCTTACGGCAATATTAACCAACATTAAAGACTGGAAACGATCTAACGATTGCGTAATGGAATTTAGTTCACGTTATGGATCCGGCACATTCTTACTTCAAATGAAACTCGTGAAAGTTACACAGTCTGGTCGGAATAAAACTTGGTAACAACATAAACTTGTGTCCCTATGCGTGCACACACATACATTTACTCACTTTCTCCTCTCCTTCTCTGTAAACACATCTGACCTGTCAATGGCATAAGGAATAAATAAATGTATGTGAGTGGCCACATGAATGCGAACGACGTGGCAGAGGCACTGCTATCGGGGCCCAGAGAGAGAAAGAGAGAACGGTGTGCAATAATCCTATAATCTTCTCTGTAGTCCACTCGGCTTGCCAAATCCACGGACCCCTTATGCAAGTGTGCGTACATGTGGCGCCAAAGTCCAGAAGTGGAAAAGAAGACTACAGTGTGTGTGTGTGTGTGTGTTAGTGTGAGTGTTCTTGAAGACTCTCTCTCTTCTCTCCTTTTTCCGCCTGTTAACTGCGCTTTCAAACTCTCGCCATCTTTTCTTGACTGACACACTGACCAACACCGACATTATGGTGACAACATGCATGAGCAGCAGACTCCACCGCCCCCCCCCCCCCCCCCCCCCCCCCCCAAAAAAAAAACAAAACAAAAACCCACCAAACAAACCCACATAAAACCCTATTTTTTCCGCCCTACTAATATCACAAAATTGTTCACATTGATACATACACTGACACCGAAAGAAAGGCTTGAAAGAAACGAACTTCAATAACCCACTCCCATACTCTTCCCTCTCCATACTCCCTCACCCCCTTCCAATACCCCCCCCCCCCCCCCCCCCCCCCCCCCGCCCCTTTATTCCCTCTCCATCAGGACGGAACAGCATGTTCAACACACCGGCCCCCCTGTCCCTGTCAGGCAAGGCGTCAGACGACAGACACACCGAGGGCCATGTTTCTTCATACCACAGACCTTGGGAAGTGGGGGGATGAAGGAGGGGGGGGGAGGGTTGTGTGGAAGGGGGGGGGGGGGGGCACTCAGACTTGTCCAGCAACATAGCTTACTGCAGCACGACTGGAGTGTTGCGGATGCAGCAGCCCAGTCTGACTTCACACACACAACACACACACACACACACACACACACACACACACACACACACACACACACACACACAGATCACACTATAATCACATAACCACTATGTTAAAGAAACAGAAGGAAAAGAAAAATAATAAAAAGGGGGTATCTGTGTAGTTAAAATCAACAGAAATTCTCTGTGTGTGTGTGTGTGTGTGTGTGTGTGTGTGTGTGTGTGTGTGTGTGTGTGTACGTGCGCGCCCGTGTGTATGTTTCACTGTACTTTTAGTTTACATAAACCATTTGGCGAGCAGATTTATATTCCTCCAAGAAAAAAATCGACGTCACTCCGATATCAGTACAAGTGACACTACGAGAACGGCACGTGGCTATCGTAAATCATCGTTATCACATTTGCTTGTCGCATATCATTACACTGCCGATATCCACCAGCCCCCCCACACACAGGTTACGAAATCTTCAATTCATGCTGACGTTGGAAATTCTCTTTTCTTCTTCCATTACGAAATAAAAACAGCTCGTTTTTCAGAGGATGAAGAGATACGTTTTCAGCTCCTTTAGTCATCATCATCACACACATTGACCATGAACTGAACTGGATTCGAAAACAACTGCTTCTACTCTTTAGCTGAAGAGATAGGCTCTCTAAGTTTAACCCGAACATTATCTGTGTCCTTTCCCTGATGCTGTAAACTTGGCATCGACAGAAAAGCCTGGAGACAAAGAATTAACGCTACTGATACTGGATGCCCACAATAGTCAAGAGGAGTGAATCCATTCCAACCAGGTGGGGGAAAGAAAAAGAGCAAAACAGATTCCTGTACCTGCGAGGACTTGGTAAAAGAATTTAGTGTATATCCTTGCTGGCTGGGCCACAGTCTGAGAATCCCCTAAAACATGCCACTCAAGCCCTTGTTTGTTTGTTTTCGGTTGTTTTTTCATTCCTCGGCTGCTAAAGTTCCAACGTTCACCGATGGTGAAATTTAGCACATATTATATATATGCTTCTGTTAACTCTTCATCCACCATTAAGGTCACCGCCTTCCAACTTCGGGATTAGGCCCTTGTTTTGTTCCCAGTGATATTGGGGATATTGGTCCCCCAAAAGATGACCTCTGTAGGGAACTTCCGTCTCACTGACATTGGGTGCCAGAAATACCAGCATCCCAACTATTCACCTTGATTAGCTCTTCCAGAGAGTTAAAAAAACAGTACACCCCTTTGTCTCAAACGGGGGAAAATAAATGGGTACAGGCAATGTATGTGGGGGGGGGGGGGGGGGTGGGGTGGGGGGGGGGGGGAAAAAGGGTGACAAAAAAGTAGAAAAACCCAAGACCCCCAACATCCCCCCCAAAAAGAAAAAAAAAAAATGAGATAAGAAAACCCAAAAAAAAAAACAGCAAAAAACAACAACACACACAAACAAAAAAAACAAAAACAACAAAAAAAAAAACCAAGCACTTAAAAAAAAAGCAAACAAAGGAGAAAAAAACCCCCCAAACAGGGGAACAAAAAAAAATTAAAAAAAATCCAAAACCCTAAAAAACCCCCAAAAAAACAAAAAAGATAACAATAAAAAAGGGGGAAGAAAAAGGGTGGTGTGGGTTTGGTGTGTGGTTTTGTGTGTGTGTGCGTAAAAGGAGAGAGAGAGGGGAGGAAGAGAGGAGAGGAGAGAGAGAGAGGAGAGAGAGAGAGAGAGGTGTAAGAGATAGACAGTCAAAAGAGAGAGACAGACAAGACTACAGAGACAGAGGAAGCCCCAAAAAAACCTTTCAAAAGAAACCAAAGAGAGAGAGGAGAGAGGGGGAGAGAGAGAGAGGAGGAGAGAGAGGGAGAGAGAGGGGGAGAGAGGGGAGAGAGAGAGACAGACAGACAAGACGGGAAAAGGACAGGGGAAGGGGACAGGGGGAAGCATAAAACCATCTAAAGCACTTGAGGGGGGAACTAATCACTTCCATTACCTGAACCGTGTTTTTTCTTTTCCTTGGGATCAAAAATACTTTTTAAGGGGGGAAACTGGGGAAAAAAAGTTTTTTTCAAAAGGGAAAAAAACAACCCCACCACACACCGCCGAGAGGGGAGAGAGAAAAGGGGAGAGAGAGGAGATAGGGGAGGGGAGAGAGAGAGAGAGGAGGACGACCGAAGACAAAAGAGAGAGAGAGGAGAGAGGAGAGGAGGAGAGAGGGGAGAGAGGGGGGGGGGGGGAAAGGAGAAGAGGGGAGAGCAAAAAGTAAAAAACAAAACCCCCCAACCCCTGCCCCCCAAAAAACCAAACAAACAAAAAAACCATAATCCAAACAAAACAACCAGAAACAAAGAAAAGATGACATGTAAGGAAGTAGAAAAATGATAGTAACGGAAAAAGATAATTAAAAAAACAAAATACAAGTGGCAAGCAGCCCCCCCCCCCCCCTCCCTCCGCGACACACACACACAACAGAGAAAAACAACAAACAACAACAAAACAACCCAGACACTCAAAAAGGCACACAAAAAGAATAAAAAAAAAAAAAGGAAAAAAAAAAGGAAATAAGGATAGACAGGGGGGAAAAAACATGTTAAGGGGAAAATGGACCGAAAAAAATCACCCAAAAAATAAAGAGAGAAAGAACTCTAAAAATAAAAGTGAAGTCGGAACAACAACAACAACAACAACACACATACACAAACAACACACATTATACACACCACAACACACAAACATACACACACACACACAAACATACACACGCACACGCGCACACACATACACACCACAACACAACATATACCCACAACACACACACACAAAACACACACCACAACACACACACACACACACAACACACACACACACACACACACACACACACACACGAGCCAAAACGAGAAAGAGAGGAGAGGTGTAACACACAATCGTTTCCTGGCCTATACCAACTCTATAGCGCCCTTGAAACTGTCAGGAGCTGTTGCTTGCGTTAGCCAATTTCTCACTACGCTGCTTGCGAAGCGTGCAAAGCTCAATCCAGCGGTGCTTTGTCTCAATTAAGAAATTAATCTTCACACACACACACACACACGCTCGCACGCACGCACGCACACACACTCTCTCTCTCCTCTCTCTCTCTCTTTTCTCTCTCTCTTCTCTTGCTCTCTCTCTGGAAATGAAAAAAAAGAAAGTTTGACTTTGACTTTCTCTCTCTCACACACACATACGCGCGCGCGCACACACACCACACACACACACACACTCTCTCTCTTTTCTCTCTCTCTCTCTCGATCTCTCTCTCTTGCTCTCTCTCTCTTGGAAATAAAAAAAAGAAAGAAAAGTTTGACTTTGACTCTCTCTCTCTCTCTCTTTCCACACCACACACACACACACACACACACACACACAACACACACACACACACACACATATACACACACACACACACACTCTCTCTCTCTTCTCTCTTGCTCTCTCTCTCTCTGGAAATAAAAAAAAAAAAGAAAAAAGTTTGACTTTGACTCTCTCTCTCTCTCTCTTTTCCACCACACACACACACACACACACACACACCACACACACACACACACACACACACACACACACACACACACACAGACTTCGCCTGCAAAGAGAAGAGGCGCGTAGGTAGGTGGGTGGGTGGGGTGTTGTATGGAACAGGAGGGAGATTCAGAGGGAGGGAGGGAGGGAGGGAAGAGAGGAGAGAGAGAGAGAGGAGAGGGGAGAGAGAGAGATGAGAGAGAGAGAGAGAGAGAGAGAGAGAGAGAGAGAGAGAATTCAGACTTTTATTTATACATCGGCCACAATACCAAAAGCAAACTGAGCATAGACCTAGGGAATGCATGGGCACAGTGATGACAAGTGTTGTAAACATACTGCTCCCAACACCTAGTGAAAGTTATGTCACAATGATTATGAAAACAGAGAGAGCGAGAGAGAGAGAGCGAGCGAGAGTGAGAGAAACTCGAACTTGAATGTTTTATTGAGGGTAAATGGGAATGTGTGTGTGTGTGTGTGTGTGTGTGTGTGTGTGTGTGTTGTGTGTGTGTGTGTGTGTGTGTGTGTTTTTGAGGGGAGAGGGCGGTTGGGAAAGAATTTTGTTTGTTTCTTCTTGTTGGTTTTGAGAGATGTTTGGACATAGCACGTCAGTGTGTGTGTGTGTGTGTGTGTGTGTATGTGACATATGCATATATGTAGTGTGCGTGTGTTGTGCGCGCGCGCGTTCATGCATACGTGCGTGCCTGCATGCGTGCATGCGTGAGAGAGAGACACACACACACATACACACACATACAGACAGACAGACAAAGAGTAAACAACATGTGTAGTAGTAGGCCTAGAGAGGTTTTCAGGGGAAGAGCGAGAGGTGCAGGCCTGGCAGACAGTACAGCAGGCTACAGACAGTACAGCAGGCTACAGACAGTCAGTACAGCAGGCTACAGACAGTCAGTACAGCAGGCTACAGACAGTCAGTACAGCAGGCTACAGACAGTCAGTACAGCAGGCTACAGACAGTCAGTACAGCAGGCTACAGACAGTCAGTACAGCAGCTACAGACAGACAGTACAGCATGCTACAGACAGTCAGTACAGCATGCTACAGACAGTCAGTACAGCAGGCTACAGACAGTCAGTACAGCAGGCTACAGACAGACAGTCAGTACAGCAGGCTACAGACAGTCAGTACAGCAGGCTACAGACAGACAGTCAGTACAGCAGGCTACAGACAGACAGTCAGTACAGCAGGCTACAGACAGTCAGTACAGCAGGCTACAGACAGTCAGTACAGCATGCTACAGACAGACAGTACAGCAGGCTACAGACAGACAGTACAGCAGGCTACAGACAGTCAGTACAGCAGGCTAGGCTACAGGGTGATTGTTAAAACGTTGCTCACAACCCCAGGATGCCAAAACAAGGTCTCGCCTCAAGGGAAACCCGGCAGACGGGAAAAGCAGAAAAGCAGCAAGCATGTCGTGTGTGCGTGCATGTATGCGCAAGACCTAGCACGTATACGCACGCGAGGAGCGCACGTACGCATATGAGCACACGCGCGCGCGCGCGCGCGTATGCACTCACGCACACAGTGTTTGTCGTCCACATCACATAATAATGTATGCACGTTAAGTCATAAGACTACTGCTTCTGCTGCTGCTTCTGCTACTACTATTACTAATACTGCTACTGCTGCTGCTACTACTATTACTAATACTGCTGATGCTACTACTACTGCTACTACTACTACTACTACTACTACTACTACTACTACTACTGCTGCTGCTGCTGCTGCTGCTGCTTCTGCTATTACTAATAGTGCTGCTGCTACTACTATTACTAATACTGCTGATGCTACTACTACTGCTACTACTACTACTAGTACTACTACTGCTGCTGCTGCTGCTGCTGCTGCTACTACTACTACTGCTGCTGCTGCTGCTGCTGCTGCTGCTGCTGCTGCTGCTACTACTGCTGCTGCTGCTACTACTACTGCTACTGCTGCTGCTGCTGCTACTACTACTACCTCACACATTTAAAAATAACCTGCTGGACACTAATACTCTGTTCATGCACACAACCGATGTAAAGAGATAGAGAGAGAGAGAGAGAGAGAGAGAGAGAGAGAGAGAGAGAGAGAGAGAGAGAGAGAGAGAGAGAGAGAGAGAGAGAGAGGAGAGAGAGAGAGAGAGAGAGAGAGAGAGAGAGAGAGAGAGAGAGAGGAGAGACAGACAGACAGACAGACAGAGAAGAAGACGAAGTTACGACATCACGTATTGGTCACAGTAGTTGTGAATGGTTTGCATGCGCGCAAGCTGCAACACACACACACACACACACACACACACACACACACACACACACACACACACACATTAGATGGATGTACTCATAGTCTGCTCATTTTCTTTAGGATGGATGCTTCTTTCTCTTTTGGGGGGGTGGGGTGGGGGGGGGGGGGGGGGGGGTGGGGAGGGCGTAGGGGATATTATCATACTTCAGACGACTCTATTTTCTTTTGTGGTCTTACACTCATATGACTTCTTTTGTTCCTAAAAAAAGATTCCTTTTTCATTTTTAATATCACGAACTTAAACTTTTTTTTTACCTTTGTGAGGCGTTTTTTGCTTCTAGTGTGGTTTTTACTACTGAGAGACGCACGCTGCTTCATTTGCTTCTGGTGCGCTTCGATTTGTTTGCTTCACAAGATTCAGCGCTATATAAATACCATACATTATTATCATTATTATTTGTACCCGGGAGGGGGGGGGGGGGGAGGGGGATGAAAAAAAATTGTATAAGCTTTATCGTTTACCGTTGATAAAAAATCACTTTTCACCTGTACACTGACACCACACACACACACACACACACACACAACACACACACACACACACACACCACACACACACACACCTCTCTCTCTCTCTCTCTCTGGGTGAAAGTAACTGGGTCACTCTCTCACCCACAAACTAAGTCATCCTTCGGATGACACTATAAACCGAGGCCCCGTGTGCGAACGCACGCAGAACATCTTGCGCACACGTTAAAATCCTGTTCCGCTTTTCGAAAGAGTAGGCCATTGTGTGCCGGTGGGAACAGATGACAAAATTTACAAAACCGCATACACACGGGGACTGGATGTAAAAAAGCACATGAGTGCTTATTCTATTATCCTCGATATAAAAAAAAGTCATCTGAGCGCTTTGATTTGTTGCTTTACAAGATTCAGCGCTATATAAATTCCATACATTATTATTATTATTATTACTTGCACTTGCAGACTGACAAAACCATTCTGCCGTCACTGGTACCTCGCCTTCCAACCAACACAAACCAAACATGAACACCGCGAACATAACCATTATTCTTTTATGTCAACACACTTTCATCTTTTTTGTCTCTTTACTTTCTTCCGCGCGCGCGCGCCCAGGCTCCGTGTGCATGCAGTGTTGTAAGTTTTGTCATCCGTTCCCACCGGCACACAGTGGCCTACTCTTCCGAAAACGGAGCAGGTTTTAAGGTGTGTGTGTGGTGTGTGTGTGTGTGTGTGTGTGTGTGTGTGTGTGTGTGTGTGTGTGTGAGTGAGAGTGAATGAGAGAGGAGAGAGAGAGAGAGAGGAGAGAGAGAGAGAGAGAGAGAGAGAGAGAGAGAGAGAGAGAGAGAGAGAGAGAGAGAGAGAAAGTGGTGTGTGTGTGTGTGTGTGTTTTCGTGAGTCTTCCTTTATGTGTCTAGGTTGTTTTGTTGTTGTTGTTGTGGTGGTGGTGGTGGTTGTGTGTGTGTGTGTGTGTGCGCACACACGTGTGTGTGTGTGCGCGCGCGTGTGCGTGCATGTGCGCGCGCGATCTCGTGCTTTTCTTCCCCAGTGAATCTTTTTTTTAAAAACCGAAAATCGACTGTTCAATATCTACCTCACCTGCCTTCTATGCAATCTCTCTCCGTCTGTCCCTCTCTCTTGGTAAAATTGATTCCTCTCTCTCTTTCTGTGTCCCTGTCTCTCTCTCCCTGTCTCTCTGTGTCTGTCTCTGTCTCTCTGTCTGAGTCTCTCTCTGTCTTAGTTATCTCTCTCTCTCTCTCCCTGTCTCTCTGTGTCTGTCTGTCTGGTCTGTCTCTCTCTCTCTCTCTCTCTCTCTCTCTCTCTCTCTCTCTCTCTCTCTCAGAGAATTTCTCCCACAGTTAGCCCACGCAAGACAGTGAAGCCTCTTCCTACCTAACGTATCCAGAAGCCTCATTTCACGATGACTGCCAACACAACACAACATCAACACAACAAACCTTCAACACAACACGGCTCCTCTCTTCCCCCATCGCCACCCCCCCCCCAAAAAAAAAAAAAAAAAAAATCCCTAACAAAACTCAAGAAGAAGAGAGCTGAGGGAACGAAGAGGGAGAGAGAGCTAGAGAGAGAGAGAGAGAGAGAGAGAGAGAGAGAGAGAGAGAGAGAGAGAGAGAGAGGGGGTGGTGGGAGGCACTGGCACTCACCACATGTGCACTCACCTGCTTGTCATCACACACCACACACACTTGCAGCACCGCGACAGAAACCCCTCCATCCTCCGCCGCCCCCTCCACCATCACCACCTCCACCTTCATCTGTCGTCGCCACCACCCTCCCGCACCAAAGTCACAACAACAACAACAGCAACAGCAACAGCAACAACTTCACTTGCTACATTTGATCAACACTTTCACAACCTCGACACTTTTCCTTTCTTTTTTCTTGTTTTGTTTTTTTGAGGGGGTAGTAGTATAGCCTATAGTAGTAGTAGTAGTAGTAGTAGTAGTAGTAGTAGACTTTCTCTCTCCTCTCTCTCTCTCTCTCTCACACACACACTTTCACTCTCTCTCTATCTCTCTTTTCCTCCCTCTACTCCTCGACACCGCCGCACTCGCAAATGACCCAGCCTGCCACGAGGGCGCTCGCTTTAGGCCTAGCTAGGCTAGGTCTACTACTATAGGCTACAGGTAAGAAAGAAAGTCAGAAGGTCTGTCTAGGCCTATCGCTCTGGTGCCTCAAGGCGACTGATCTCGTGTCGGGAGCAGCGCTACTAGGCTAGCAAAGCACCCGAGTCCCCCCCTTCCCCCTCCTACCCCCCCCCCCCCACCCCCCCCCCAGCGAAGAGGGATGGATTGGGGAATGAGGAGGAGGAGGAAGGAGAAGGGGGTGGGGTGGGTGGAGGAGTGGAAAGAAGACCAGAGGTGTGGGGTGTGGGGTGAGGGGGTGGGGGGGGGGGGGGGGGCGAAGGAGGATTGGGGGGTACAGAACTGATAGAGGCTGGGTACAAGAGACAAGACAACCTCCAATTCACTTTCGCTGCAAGAACAGGGGAGGGGAGTAGTGGATGAATGCCAGCCATCATAGACTTGTTGCTGCAGTTGCTGCTGCTGCTGTAGTTGTTGTTGTTGCTGTTGCTGCTGCCAGCAGTCGCGACATGCCGTTGTTGTTGTTGTTGTTTTCTTCACGTTTGAAATGGATTGTTCAAAGACTCTTCTGGTCTCGTTATTGTCGACAGACTTCCAGATTAACAATATTCAATTGCCTGCCCTTCCATGTTCAAACTAAGCTCACGAACGGAGTTGAGAGAGAGAGAGAGAGAGAGGAGAGAGAGAGAGAGTAGAGAGAGGAGAGAGAGAGAGAGAGGAGAGAGAGAGAGAGAAGAGAGAGAGAGAGAGAGAGAGAGAGAGAGAGAAGAACATTAGAAGAGAGAGAGAGAGAGAGAGAGAGAGAGAGAAGAGAGAGAGAGAGAGAGAAGAGAGAGAGAGAGAGAGAGACTGGGCAAGAAAGATAGCATGGACAATATTTTAAAACAACAACAAAAACCCAGAATGCTTTCAAGCAAAAGAAAGCTCCATTCCCTTCTTCAAGAACACGAGGGATCTATCTAGCTCACACAAAAATGAACCATCATGGCACAATCTTTAATGTGAACAATAATTATTAATCATCTGTCACCAAAAAATGGTTTTTTTAAAATTCCGCCCCCCCCTCCACCCCCCTCCCCCCAAGACAGGTCGCAGAAAACCAATTAGGACACACACACACATACACACACACAACACATAACAACACACACACGACACACACACAACACACACACGTACAACTAAACCCACACAAAACACACACTAACCCACCACAACGCACCCACACAATCAGGACAAAAGCGACAAGCCAAAAAAGGGTTTTTTCACAACAATTCCACTCCCTAAAACTTGGTCCCTACCCCCTGCACGTATAGCTACTTACTACTTCCCGATAGACCGAAAAATCCCCCTACAGGAGGAGGAGAAAAGAAAGTCCACAGCTGCTGGCTACCACAGCTCCGCTCCCTAGTCAAAGGTGTCCGAAAATCCCCCCACCCCCCCCCTTCCTTTGAAGTTTGGACGGCCAGTGCCCAAACCGGTGACCTCCCCCGGGGACAGGACGTAACCGCCCAAATTTATATTTTGCCTGTTATTGGCGACTTTGTCAACTTTCTGCATCTCTTATCACCAAAATCATAAATTTCGGTAGGGTGGCGACTTTGTCACCTGTTGCTGCGTCTTCTTACGTCCCAAATTTAAATGAATTTGCCTGTAATTGCGACTTTGTCACGTTGCGCATTTTCCCTTATCATCCAATTTTATATTTTGCCTGGTTATGTGGCGACTTTTGTCACTGTGCTGCATTTTCCCTTATCATCCAATTATGTTTTTGGGCCTGTTATGTGGCGACTTTATGTCCTGTTGCTGCATCTCTTATATCAATTTATGATTTTGCCTGGTTATGTGGCGACTTTGTCACTGTTGCTGCGTCTTCTATCGTCAATTTATGATTTGCTGTTATGTGGCGACTTTTGTCACTGTTGCTGCATCTTTATCGTGGTGTAGTGAGGGTGGTGGTGTGGGGTGGTATGTGGTGTAGTGTGTGTGTGGTGGGGTGGTGGTGTGTGGTGTGGTGTGTGGTGTGTGGTGTGGGTAGTGTGGTGTAGTGTGGTGTGGTGTGATTAGTGTGGGTTGGGATGTGTGTGTGTGGGTGGGGTGTGTTGGTGTAGTTTAGTGTGGTGGTGTGTGTTGTGTGAAGTCAAGTCAATTAAAAAAAAAATTCCAGAGGGGTACTTTTATTAACATGCATTTTTGGGTGTGTGGTGGTGTGTGTGTGTGTTTGTGTGGGGTGTGTGTGTGTGTGGGAGAGAGAGAGAGAGAGAGAGGAGGAGGAGAGAGAGAGAGAGAGACAGACAGACAGACAGACAGAAGACAGAGAAACAAGAGGGGATGAGAAGTAGATAGATAATAGATAGACAAACAGATAGGTATAGATATAGAGAAGATATAAAAACACACACTACACACGTGGCACTCAAACTCTCACTTCTTCTCCAGCTTTCAACCAAGCCCTCGACAAGCCAGAGACTCGAGTGCTTCTCATCCTTCCCTGATAATTCAACTTAACGCACAGAAGAACCCCGCTTTTGTTGGCTCTCTTCAGACAAAAACAAACAACAACTTGGAGTGTGTACCTCAGAACTGAAGCCTCTTCCAATCTTATTTCTACACTGCTAACGAAAAAAGTCTTTAACCAACAAAAACTAATAACTCCTCACACAGCTTGAAGAAGAAGAAAAAGAAAAAAAGCGTTTTCGCATTAAACTAGTTATTTGGCTACTCTGCCCCACTTGCCCCATATGAAAGGAACGCACTATCCTGTACTGAGACATTGGACTTTGACGAAATTGTCGAACAACTGACGCCTGTATTATTTTTGGGTCATAAAAACTTAGTTACGTGGGGGAACGGGTTTCAAGTGAAAAAGCTAAAAATCTGGGGGGGGGAAAAAGTGTGCTGTACTAACAGGGGTGTTTTATTGTAAGCCCCCAGCGCTGTTCAACTGATCTGCTTCGTTTAAAATGGATTGTGTTATATTGCACAGAGATTTCTTTGTTTAGGCTCATCATCATCATCATCATCATCATCATCATCAACTGTCTCCCCTCCCCCTTCTCTCTCTCCTCTCCTATCTTTCTTTTCATTTAAAAGATAAGGTGTGTTGAACTGAGTACGAACCAAGATAGTGATTTTTTCCCCCCTACCCTCCCGTGAACAATTTTCCAGTTGATGTTTTACGAAGATTTAATGGAATCTCTCTTCTTCACCCTTCCTTAAAGGTAAAAATGAAAGCTCTAAAACACTCCCACATCCCCTCTAACTAAACTACATCCCCCCCCCCCCCCCCCCCCCCCCCCCCGAAATCCCTACCTCCAACGTTTTCAACCTACCTCTCTTACCTGTCCCCCAGTGAGTTATCAGAAGCACGGAAGAAGGAAGACATACCAAAAAAAACAAACAAACAAGCCACGTTCATTTAGATGTTGTGTAAACAACCTATGGGGTGGAGGGGTGGGTGGGGTGGGAGAAGGGGGGAGGGAGGCGAGTGATTCACCTGTAGAACCTTTCCCTCCACCCTCCCTCCCTTTGTCCTGAAACCTCAAACCCCCCCCCCCCCCCTTCCTTGCGGTCTGGAAGACAGCAGGTCTTCCAGTACAATGCAGGTAAAGGGGAAGGAGAAGGGGGCTCCAGAAGGCAATGAAGAAGAAAAAATGCAGTTGAAAGAAAATTATGTGCTGGCGTGTCGGTTTTTGTGTGTATGCCTCTGTCTTCTCTGTATAATCTATCTATGTATCTATGTATCTATCTGTCTGTCTGTCTGTCTGTCTATATCTGTCTGTCTGTCTATCTATCTATCTATCTATCTATCTATCTATCTATCTATCTATCTACCTCCTGCCTACCTACCTACCTTATCTCTTTTCTATCTTATCTATCACTATCTATCTATCTCTATCTCTATCCATCTATCTATCTCCTCTCTCCTCCTCTCCCTCTCTCTCTCTCCTCTCCTCTCCTATCTCTCTCTCTCTCTCTCTCTCTCTTCTCTTTCCTCCTCCAGGCAGAAAATGTAGGTCAACAGTCTGGATATTATCAAGACACCGCTCCCCCCAATGGTATCAATATCAACTTTTAGTATTAATCTCCTCTCTCTGCCCTCTCTACTACTTCTTACTACTACTACTACTACTACTTTCATACTACTACTACTACTACTCACTACTACTACTACTACTACTACTACTACTACTACTACTGCTGCTGCTGCTACTACTACTACTTCTACTTCTACTACTACTACTACTACTACCTCAGTATCTTTGCTCTTTCTCCCTTTTTTTTTTTTTGGCCTTTCCGTTTCTCTTTCTTTCTGGGGAGAAAAACAAAAGACACCCGAGAGATAAGGAAAACCTTTTTTTTTTGCTTCAAAGATGGGGGGCTGGGGACGGGGGTGGTGGTGATGGATTTTAACTCTGAAAATACATTATTAAACAAAATCCACCTGGGTGCGTTACCCTTCATCTTTTTTAACCCAAGCTTCCTAAGTAAACTCACTTTTTGAGCAATGACGTTATATTTACACAAGAGGGGAGGGGGGGGGAGGGGGGAGGGGGGGGGGGGGAGGGGGAGGGGGGGGGGGGGGAGAGGAAAGAGAGAGGGAGATGAAAGAAAAAAAACAACCAAGCACCCCCCCAGGTGGCGGAGATCTGGAACCTAGATGGTAAACAGACTGCAACCAGCTCCTCCGGAAGCCGGGGGAATCGAAAGGTACAGTAGTTGTAGTACACGTGTAGAAAGATCCCAAAGATGTTATGGAAGAAAAGTCAGACAGACCACGGCTTTTGGGAGAGGGAAGGGAGGAATATAGAAAGGGTGTCCAAGCAGATGTAGGTTGCAGCAGCCACAGTACAGTACAGCACAGGTATCGCAGCCAGCAGCAGCAGCAGCAGCAGCAACAGCAGCAGCAGCAGCAGCAGCAAAAAAGCAGTAGACAGACGAGACAGACAGACAGACAAAGGGCAGAGGTTAAAAGGCGCTGGGACAAACGAATACCACGTGCCCAGGTAGCTTACACTGACAACACGTGCTACGCTCTGCCGCCTGTCGGTTCCCTGCAACAAGACAACTGAATTGCCTCCCCCCCTCCCTTCCCCCCCCCCCCCCCCCCCCCTTCCCATCCACTTTCCCCTTTTTTTTCTTCATCCTCCTGTCCTGAACTCCTACCTCCCCTCCCTTCCCCATCCCCTCCCCTCCCCACTAAGCGTGGCAGCAGAAGCAACAGCAGCAGCAGCAGCAGCAGTAAGAGTAGCTGTCCATCTGTTGTTTTCCTTAGAGGAAAGCGAAGGCGGTGAAGGTGATAATGATCCCTGCTGTTGAGAGGGGAGAGAGAGGAGGAGAGAGAGAGAGAAGAGAGAGAGAGGAAAATAGAAGAGAGAGAGAGAAGCGCACACGAGGCACAGGAGCAAAGCGAGCCTGAAAAATGTTCCTATCCACACAGTGACATACATACATGCACAACACACACATGTGTTAAAATATATAACATACATATAATATATAAAAATATAATATATATATATTTCTATAACAAAAAAAATAAAAAATAAAATTCACAAAAAAGGCACACCCCCCCCGCACACCTCTTCGCCCAAGAAGAAGGAGAGAGAGAGAAAAAAAGAAAAGGGGGA
>CM054142.1:19585138-19587638 GCA_028751875.1 Rapana venosa | reverse complement strand
ACAGCCATGGTCCCCCCCCCCCCCCCCCCCCCCCCCCCCCCCCTCCCCCCCCCCACCCCCCAACCCCACACCACAACACACCAGCAACACGACACCCACAAACAACCAACCCAACACACACACACCAACACAACACCAACAGACACAAGACAAACACGCTCCAACACACACAACACACAAACACACTACACACACACACACAACACACACACACACACACACAGGTTAATCCCCTTCACCAACTAATAACTTAAGGAAGCAAAAAAACTTGCTCATTTCCACATCGGGTATAATTATGTACGTGCGTGTGTGAGTGTGTGCGCGTGCGTTGTGTGCGTGCCTGCCTGCCTGCCTGCCTGCGTGTATGTGCGTACGTGCGTGCATGCGCGCGTGCGAGTGTGCATGCATGCGTGCGTGCATGCATGAGTAACAGCAGCAACAGCAACAGCAGCAGCAGCAGCAGCAGCAGGAACAGCAATAACACCCTGCTGCAACAACCGCAGCATCAACAGCACCACCACCACCACCATCACCACCACCAACAACAAGAAGAGTTAGCAGCTCTAGCCTAGTTGCAAATGCAGTCATCTTAGTCCTAACTGCCTTGTATGACTCACTCTCTCTCTCTCTCTCTCTCTCACACACCTGCATGACAATGACTGCACAGTTAGCGGCCCTAGCCTAGTGCACCTTCCTTCCCTACCATGACGATGACGCAACGTGGCCATCTGACAGGTAGCTAGCTAGGGGCCTATGCCTGCCGTCATTACATGCCCAACACCCTGGTCTAAAGATAACGCACAAAGGGGGTGGGGGTGGGGGGGGGGGGGGGGGGAGGGAAGGAGGAGGGGGAGGAGAGAGGGGGGAGGGGGGGGTTGATGTTGTAGAGGGAGGGGGATGGGAAATCACAGACTAAAGGAAATTTCGCGTAACGGGTCATCCACTGAAAACGTGTGTGTGTGTGTGTGTGAGTGTGTGTGTGTGTGTGTGTGTGTTGTGTGTGTGCGTGTGCGTGTTGTGCGCGCGCGCGTGCGTGCGTGCATACAGATGCATGCTTCTCTCTGTTTTGTTTCTCTCTGTCTCTCGCACGCACGCAGTGAGTGAGTGAATGAGTGTGTTTGTGTGTGTGTGCGCGCGCGTGCTCGAACGTATGCTTGCATGGATTTGTGCATAGTGTGTGTGTGTGTGTGCGAGTGCGACAGACGCACGCACACACACACACACAGCTGGAGAGAGAATGCATCCACGTGTAAGTATCTCACAGATGTCCCCCCAAAAAACAACAACAAAACAAAGAAAACAAGCAAAAAACCCAACAACAAGAAGAAAAAGCAAACAAAACAAAATCCCCCCACCCCCCTAAAAAAATCCAACAAAAAGCAAACGAAACATACAAAACAAAAAAAACCCAATCAAAAACCAAAAAAAAAAAAAAAACCCAGACAGAAAAAAACAGTATCAGACATACAAAACCAGCAAACCCCCTCTTTAAAAACAAACAAACAAAATTCCCGCGCAAGCATTCACACTCGCGTACGAGCGCTCCTTACACGCCGTACACACGCATAACAAAACAAACAAACAAACGTACACACACACACACACACACACACACACACACACACACACACACACACACACACACAACACACACACACAAACTCTTTAACAAGACATGACTGTACTGTATAGTATGTAAAACATCGAGTCGCTATCAAATCATATTAAACTAATCCTAAACATGCATGCAACGCAGAGAAACTGTACAAAACTGCATGCATACACACAGGGCTTGGATGGGGGGAAAAAAGCAAAAAAAACAAAACAAAACCCAAAAAAGCACACAGGAGCGCTTATTCCATTACCCTCGAAATAAAAGAACGCGAAAATAAAAGACTTACAAGAGAAGAAGGCTCTGGCATTACATGGATGGAGGAGAGAGAGAGAGAGAGAGAGGGGAGAGAAGAGAGAGAGAGAGAGAGATGAGGATGGGGTATGGAGAGAGAGAGAGGAGAGAGAGAGAGAGAGAGAGAGAGGAGAGAGATGAGAAGAGAGTGTGTGTGTGTGTGTGAGAGAGAGAGAGAGGGGAGGAGGAGAGAGAGAGAGAGGAGAGAAGAGAGAGAGAGAGAGGAGAGAGAGAGAGAGAGGAGATGTGTGTGTGTGGAGAGAGAGAGAAGAGAGAGAGAGAGAGAGAGAGAGAGAAAACAGAAGAGAGAGAAGAGAGAGAGAGAGAGACGAGAGAGAGAGAGAGAGAGGGAGAGAGAGAGAGAGAGAGAGAGAGAGAGAGAAGGAGGAGAGAGAGAGAGGAGAGAGAAGAGACGGGGAGAGAGAGAGAAGGACAAGGACGAAGGCCATATCAGAATATTGCCAATGCCAATGCCTTGCTATGTGCTTCTCGGCCCCCATACCGTCATTAGAAACAAACGATCATCGTTATATTGAGAACCGTTTCTTCTTCTTCTTCTTCTTCTTCTTCTTCTTCTTTTTCTTCTTCTTCTCC
>CM054142.1:19562638-19575138 GCA_028751875.1 Rapana venosa | reverse complement strand
AAAAAAAAATCCTGTTTTATCTTAAGGTGCTGGCCATGAGAGAAAAGTTTTGTTTTTGTTGTTTCTTTTTAAGTGTGACAGTCAGTGATGTTGCATCTATCTATATCTGTAGTCCAATAAACAAGCAAAGGGTAAAGATCCAAGCCGATAATATCTGAAACTTGCCCGTCATTCACAACAATAAAATTTTTTTTTGAGGGGGGGGTGGGGGGGTGAGGGGAGGTGGAGGGATGGGGGGGGGGAGGGGGGGGAGAGGACCGCTACAAATCTGAAAAGGAAAAAAGAAAAAAAGGAAAAAGGGGGGAAGGGGAAGTGGGAGTTGTGTGTGTGGTGGGGGAGGGGGGGGGTGGTGTATCTCGACTGGTACATGCTTCAATGTTGATTTTAACCATTCTGCTTGGTTCTCTACTTCATGTTAAGGTTTTTTTCGAGGTTTTTTTCTTCTTTTTCTTTTTTTAGTTTCTTGAGAGGGCCGGCGGCTACTAAAGTAACTTGGAAGCCGTAGGAAGTGATATCCAATTATTTTAATTTGAGGAGGCTGGTCAAACCCAGTATGTCTATTTGTTAACTTGTCTGTATTTGTCTGTACTTTAGTGTGTGCGTGTGTGTGTGTGCGTGTGTGTGCGTGTGTGTGTGTGTGTGTGTGTGTGTGCGTGCGTGCGCCCACGTGTAGCACATAAGAGAAAGAGAGGAGGAGCGTCAGGAAGAGTGTGCGCACGCACGCACACGTACACACACACACGCGACGCACACACACACGTCACATACACACACACACACACACACATCACAGGAGAAGACTACCAAGAGAGCTCGCGCGGTACACACACACAACACACACACACACACAAACACACACACACACACGCATATTCAGTCTGTTATCCCCCTCTCCCGTCAGTCATCGTCTCTTCCACAATGGTGGTACTAAGCTAGTTAAGAGGCTAAGGGACAGGTTTAGACGAGGAGGGGGCAGGTCTGGAAAGTGCAAGACACAACCCAGTACATATACAGTCGTATTCATATAATGCGAGTCCTCAGGGAGACGAGACAACCGACAGCCAGCACCCCACTTTAACTCCTGTTTCAGCCTCTCTCTCTCTTTCTCTCTCTCTCTCTCTCTCTCTCGCTCTCTCCAGCCTCACTTTATATTTGTGTAAAAGCTTTCAGAATAAGAGAGATATTGTTATCCTAAGTCATATTTTTGTAACTGACTTTTGGTTCTACGGTAACATTTTGTCGTCGTCTATTTGCTTTTACCCCCCCCCCCCCCCCCCCCCCAACCAAAATACTAAGCAGTGGGCAACCCCCCCTCAGTATGGGCCAATGGCCTTTTTGTGAATAATCGTTCGAGTTCGAGTTCTCTCTCCCTCTCTCTCCTCAATCTCCCCTCTCCTCCTCTCCTCCCCCCCCCCCCCCCCCCCCCCTTTCTTTTTTTTTTTTTTTTTTTTGGGGGGGGCCGGGGAAAAGGGTTTTTTTGGGGGGGAAAGGGGGCCTTTTTTTTTGGAAAAAAAAAATTTTTTTTTAAATTTGGGGGGTTTTTTTGGGGGGGGGGGGGGGGGTTTTTTTTTTTTTTTTTCCCCGGGCCCCTTTTAAAAAAAAGGGGGGGGGGGGGCCCCCCCCTCCCCCCCCCCCCCCCCCCCCCTTTTTTTTTTTTAAAACCCCCCCTTTTTTTAAAAAAAAGGGGGCCCGGAAAAAAAGGGGGAAAAAAAAAAACCCCCCCCAAAAAAAACCTTTTTTTTCCCCTTCCCTTTTTTTTTTTTTTCCCCCCCCCCCCCCCCCCCCCCCCCCCCCCCCCCCCCCCCCCCCCCCCCCCCCCCCCCCCCCCCCCCCCCCCCCCCCCCCCCCCCCCCCCCCCCCCCCCCCCCCCCCCCCCCCCCCCCCCCCCCCCCCCCCCCCCCCCCCCCCCCCCCCCCCCCCCCCCCCCCCCCCCCCCCCCCCCCCCCCCCCCCCCCCCCCCCCCCCCCCCCCCCCCCCCCCCCCCCAAACCAAAATTACTAAGCAGTTGGGAAACCCCCCTTTAAAGTATGGGCCAATGGCCTTTTTTTGAATAAAAATTTTTTTTTTCCCCCCCTCTCTCCTTTTCCCTTTTCTCCCTTTCTCTCTCCCCCTTTTTTCTCTCTTCCCCCCCCCCCCCCCCCCCCCCCCCCCCCCCCCTCCCCCCCCCCCCCCCCCCCCCCCCCCCCCCCCCCCCCCCCCCGGGGGGGGGGCCCCCCCCCCCCCCCCCCGGGGGGGGGGGAAAAAAAGGGGGGGGGAAAGGGGGGGGGGGGAAAAAAAAAAGGGGGAAAAAAAAGGGGGGGGAAAAAAAAAAGGGGGGGGGGGGGGAAAAAAAAAGGGGGGGGGGGGGGAGGGGGAGAGAGAGAGGAAGAGAGGGAAAAAAGAAAGAGAGAGAGAGGGGGAGAGAGAGAGGGGGGGGGGGGGGGGGAAAAGGGGGGGGAAAAGGGGGAAAAAAGGAAAAGGGGGGGGGAAAAAAAAAGGGGGGAAAAAAAAAAGGGGGGGGGGGAAAAAAGAAGAGAGGGGGGAGAGAAGGGGAAAAGGGGGGGAGGAGAGAAAGGGGGGGAAGGGGAAGGGGGAGAGAGAAAATTTAGGAGGGGGAAAAAAAAAGGGGGGGGGAAAAAAAAAAAAAGAGGGGAAAAAAAAAGGGAAAAGGGGGAAAAAAAAAAAGGAAAAGAAAAGGGGGGGAAAAGGAAAAAGGGGGGGGGGAGGGAGAGGAAAAAGGGGGGGGGGGGGGGGGGAGAGAGAAAAGAGAGGGGAGAGAGGGAAAAAAAATTAAAAGGGGGGAGGGGGGAAAAAAAAAAAAAAGAAGGGGGAAAAAAAGGGGGGGAAAAAAAAAAAAGGGGGGGGGGGGAGAAAGGGAGAAAGGGGAAAAAGGGGGGAGGGAAAAAAAGAGGAAAGAGAGAAAGGGGGGGGAAAAAGGGGGGAAGGGAAAAAAAAAAAAGGGGAAAAAAGGGGGTTTTAAAAAACCCCCCGGGAAAAAAAAGGGGGGGGAAAAAAGGGGGGAAAGGGGGAGAGGGAGGGGGGGAAAAAAAAAAAGGGGGGGGGAAAAAAAAAGGGGGAAAAAAAAAAAAAAAGGGGGGGGGGGGGGGGAAGGGGAAAAGGGGAAGGGAAAAAAGGGGGGGGGGGGGGGGAGAGAGGGAGAGAAAGAAAGGGGGGGGGGGGAGGGGGAAGGGGAGGGAGGGAAGGGGGGAGGGGGGGGGGGGGGAGAGGGGGAAAGGGAAAAAGGAAAAAAGAGAAGGGGGGGGGGGGGGGAGAGAAAGGGGGTTTTGGGGGGGAAAAAAGGGAAAAGGGGGGGGGGGGGGGGGGGGGGGGGGGGGGGGGGAGGGGGAAGGGGGGGGGAGAGGGGGGGGGAAGGGGGAGAGGGAAAGGGGGGGGGGGGGGGGGGGGGGGGGGGAAAAAGGGGGGGGGGAGGGGGGGGGGAAAGGGGGGGGGAAAAAAAAAGGGGGGGGGGGGGGGGGGAAGGCAGGAAACAGGAAAAAAAAAAAAAAGGGGAAAAAAAAAAGGGGGAAAAAAAAAAAAAAAGGGAAAAAAAAAACCCCGCCGGGAAAAAAAAAAAAAAAAACCCCCCCCAAAAAAAAAAACCCCAAACCCCGGGGGAAAAAAAAAAAAAAAAAAAAGGGGCCCCTTTTCCCCCCCCCCCCCCCAATCCCCCCCCCCCCCCCAAAAAAAAAAACCAAAAATTTGGGGGGAAAAACCCCCCCTTTGGCCCCCAAAAAAAAAAAAAAGGGGAAAAAAAAAAAAAAAAATTTTTTTTTTTTACCCCCCCCCTTTCCCCCCTTTTTTCCCCTTTCCCCCCCCCCCAAAAAAAAAAAAAAGGGGAAAGGGCCCCCCCCCCCTTTTTTTTTTTTTTTTTTTTTTGGGGGGGAAAAAAAAAAAACAAAACTTTTTTTTTCCCCCTTTTTTTTCCCAAAAGGGGGGACTTTGAAAAAGGGGGCCCCCCCCAAAAAAATGGAACCCCAAAAAAAAATTTTTTTTTAAAAGAGACCCGGGGTAAAAAAAAAGTTAAAAAAAGGGGGGGGTTTTTTTTTTTTTTTTCCCCCCCCCCCCCCCAAAAAAAAAAAAAAACCCCCCCCCCCCCCCCCCCCCCAAAAAAAGGAAAACCCCTTTTTAAAATTTTTTTTAAAAAAATTTTTTTTTTGGGGGGGGGGAAAGGGAAAAAAAAAAAAAAAAAAAAAAAACAAAAGGGGGGCCCCCAAAAAAAAACCCCCCCCCCCCCCCCCCCCCCCCCCCCCCCCCCCCAAAAAAAAAAAAAAAAGGGGGGGGAAAAAAAAAAAAAAAAAAAAAAAAAAAGGGGGAAAATGGGAAATTTAAAAAAAAAAGGGGAAAAAGGGGGGAAAAAAAAGGGGGGGGGGAAAAAAAAAAAAAAAAGAGAGAGAGAGGGGGGAGGGGGGGGGGGGAGAGGGGAGGGGGGGGGAAAAAAAAACAAAAAGAGAAGGGGAAAAGACAGTTACTTACTGCCACTAACACACCCCAAACCCCAACAACAAAAACCTCCCTTTCCGCACCTACAAAAGGAAAGTGCGACTACTCGACGACTACTGCCCACTAAACAGAACACTAGGGCGAAGCAGCACAAACACAACAACAAACAACAACTGTGTGATCCTGGCTGACCTGGCAACTGATCAGGATTGACTGACTGACTGCTGACTGACTGATCGACACGATTCTGACTGACATGACCGACGAAGACTGATGAAAATCGATCCACTGACGATCAACTGACATCTGACAAAGACTTGACTGTTATTGTCTTTTCTTGTTGATTTGTATAGTTTACCATAGATTGGTTTAAAAAAAAATTCTATGTCTGCATATAATGTACTTTTTTTTCTCCGCTTTTCTTTCCTTTATAGATGGCTTGATGAAAAAAAAAGCAAATGCCCACGCTTATCCATGTACCATCTGAAATAAAGACTTTGACTTTGACTTTGAATTTGATACTGACTAGTGGAGACAATGCGCTAACAAAACGATATAAAAGATAACATGCAGACGTAAACAGGGGCTGTAGCCGCCCCCCCCCCCCCCCCCCCCCCCCCCCCCCAAACAGGAAAAGAAAGGAAAAGAGAAAGCAAATCCCCCAGGAAGACACACCAAACGTCCCCCCCCCACAACAAATGAGGAAGATGCCAACAACTTAAAGAAACTGTTCTGAAAAATGATTGAAGACAATGCAGGAGGGAGAGAGCGAAAGAAAAAGAAAGAGAGAGAGAGAAAAGAGGAGGAGGAGCAGAGAGAGAGGAAAAGAGAAGAGGAGAGAGAGAAAGAGGAGAGAGAGAGGGGAGAGAGGGGAAAAAGGGAGAGAGGGGAGAGAAGAGAGAGAGGAGAGAGAGAGAGAAGAGTGTGAGAGAGAGAGAGAGGAGATGAAGACAGACAGACAGACAGAAGACTGAAAAAAAAAAAGAAAAAAAACAAAGGAGAACGAATGAAGGGTAAACAACTCCATCACCCAAGTGTACTATCGTAACGTAGCACTATCATCACTTCTTCAGCTCTCGGTCCCTGAGCTGCGTCTAACAATGTGTCCGTACCCACCTGACGTCAGCAAACACGCCAACACGTCACGTCACGTCAGCACGAAGAAGACGTAGAGGAATCCACCCATCCACTCCCCAATCCTACCCAAACCCACCACCCCACCACCCACCCCCCCCCCCCAAAAAAAAAAAAGATGATAAAAATTGTCGGACACTAGGACAGTCCACTCACTACCAACTAAAACAGATCACTCACTGGGTATGCGGCCCAACAGGCTGACCCTGGCCTGACCTGACCTGACCTAGACTTGACTGGAGGGAGACACAGTGCAGTAACAAACATTGCATATACACAGGGGCTGGCTGTCAAAAAAACCCCAACACCAACTGTTCAAAAAATAAAACTGATGGAGGAAAACTGTCAATAACTGGAAGGAGGGAGAGGGGGGGAAGAGGAGAGAGGGAGAGAGAGAGAGAGAGAGAGAGAGAGGAGGGGGGGGGGGGGGGGGGGGGGGGGGCGGGGGGAGAACGAACTCGAAAGATTTTATTCACAAAAAGGACATTGGCCCATACATGAAGGGGGGGTTGCCAAACTGCTACGTATTTTAGTGAGAAAAATAAGTAACACAAAAAACAAAACAAAAAATGTTAATGTATACCCACAACTACCACAATAAAAATCAGTTCCAAAAAATTATGACTTAAGAAACCAAGATATCTCTTATTCTAAAGGCTTTATATAAATATAAAGCAGGCTGCGCACAATCTCAGGGTGACTAGATGCCATGAGTAGACAGAATCTAAATAAATTAGGCTGTCTACTATACCAGAATGTAATTGTCTATCTATCTATCTATCTATCTATCTATCTATCTATCTATCTATCTATCTATTTATCTATCTATCTATCTTCATCTATCTATCTAATCTATCTATCTATCTATCTATCTATCTATCTAATCTATCTATCTATCTATCTAATCTATCTATCTATCTATCTATCTATCTATCTCTCACACACACTCTCTCTCTAGCTCTCTCTCTATATATACACACATATATTGTGTGTGTGTGTGCGCGCGCGCGCGCGTGCGTGTGTGTGTGCGCGCGCGCGAGCACTTGCGTGTGTGCGTGCGTGCAAACATATCGGATTTCTCTAACACGGTGTGAGACAATAAACAACACGAATCCGCGAATCCTTCTCCAAATGTTAGGCTAACGTTACACACCACGCTGTGACGCTGCTCTCGAACACAGGCTGCCTAGCCTACTTCTGCACAGAGCAAGACGCACGCCCCAGAGACCCAGACGAAGAAGGCGTCGTGTATAATAACAATTACAACGATACTAAGATAACGATCTTTCACGCTTCAGCCTGAAGGATGGGCCTAATGGCCTTTTCATTCTAGGTCCAGTGATGATGCATTCTTGGACCATCAGCTGCATGGGTGGTCAGTCAGTCAGTCATAGATGGTCAGTCAGTCATGGATGGTCAGTCAGTCAGTCATCTTGGGAGCTTAATTCCCTGCAGGCCTAAGGTCAGTCTGCCGAGAAAATGGGCTCTAGAGAAATACAAAGACTGCTGGCTGGCTGGCTGAACACTAGTAAGGGCCTAAGGCCAGCGCCATTCTCTTTATCTTATCAACAGCATGGGACGTTTAACCAGATTGTGCATGCAGCCTTTCTTACCTGACTGCTCACCCCCACCTCCCCCCAAAATCTCAACCTCCCCCCCCCCATCCCTTCTCTCCCTCCCCCATCCATTCTCCCACACCCTCTTGCTCATTAGTAATGGTCAGCTGCAGCCCTTTCCCCACCTTCACCAGTTATGGTCAGTTATTATCCCCCAGCCCTCGCCTCCACTTTTCTAAAGTCTCCCTGTTCTGTTCCTGTTGTTTCTGCCTCCCGTCTTTCAACATCTGCCCATCTCCAAACCTTGCCTCTTACAGTAACTACTTCTTTTTCTTTCCTTTCAGTGTTCCAAAACGTGAGTCATCCCTGTGGGATAATAGATTTTGTTATCAGTGGCTAATAGAACAATATCTCACACACAGACACAAGCACATATATACACACACACACACACTCTCTCTCTCTCTCTCTCACAGACACACACAAACACTGAATACAACACTCCAGCAGTAGCCTACATGCAATGACCTCTCATCCCCTGCTTCTCCACTAACCACCCCTCCCTTCCCCCTGCCCGCCCCCCACCACACCCACCCACCTTCAACATGCTGTTGAAAATCATAAATGTTTCCCCTCAAACCACTACCACATCTCAAGTCTAGAAACATACATCAGTATGCCTGTGATGATGACAGAAAGATAGAGAGAGATACAGGCACCACTTTTTGCTTTTCCTTTTGTTTGCATACATACATAACATGCTACTTTTAGTATATATATATATATATATATATAATACATACATACATACATATATATATATATATATATAATATATATTATATATATATAAAGTAGAGAGAGAGTAGAGAGAGAGTGAGAGAGAGAGAGGAGAGGAGAGAGAGAGAGAGGAGAGAGAGAGAGTGAGAGAGAGAAGAGAGAGAGAGAGAAGAGAAGGGCTATCTATGAGAAATGGGAAAGAGAAACAATGCCAGACAGACATGCAGACGAAGATGGACTATAGCCTATGCACGCAGACAGAACAGCAGTAAGGAGAGAGAGGGAGAGAGACAGAGAGAGGCAGGCAGAGACAGAGAGGGGGAGCGAGAGAGAAGAGAGAGTGACAGGACAGACAGACAGAGGCCAGACAAGGACAGGGAGAGACGGACAGAGACAGAGAGAGAGACAGACAGACACAGAGGCAGACAGAAAGAGACAGACAGACAGACAGACACACACACACACACACAAAAGGGTGCATGATGCACTGTGTGGCCCCTAACGCAACAAACACTACAACAACAGTAGGCTAGGGGCTGCTTTCAGCTGTCACAGTCTGTCTTTCACGTGCTTGTCGGCGCATGGCATGGCGCGGCATGACCAATCACAAGATGGGCCTGCCTGCCTCCCTCACTCCCTCACTCCCTCTCTACTATAGCCTAGCCTACTACAACACCAGTAGTAGGCCTACAGTATCAGCATGGGAGGTGTCAGCTGCCTCGTGCCAGGCATATTATCTCCCCTTCTCATCTTCACCCTCTCTTCAAGGAGGATGGGGAGAGGGGGAGGAGGGGGAGGAGGGGGGTGGGGTGGAAGAAAGGAAAACTGATACTCTCTTTTACAACACCCCCACCCCACCCCTACTCTCTCATCCTTAGTCTTCCTTCCATGGATAAAGGAAGGATAGTCAAGCCATGCTGATCTTTGTTTTTCTGCTGCTGAGGTTAAAAAGTTTGGGGGGGGGGGGGGGGGGGTGGTTGTCTTGAAAATAAAGTACGTAGGTTACACACTTAAGCAAAACAAAACAAAAAGACGAATAAAAACAAAACAGATTGATAATGAAAAGACCAACTTAAGAAACCAACCAACAAAACAAAAAATAAAGACAAAATGTTTTAAAAACTAATAAAACCCCACAGAAATACAAGAAAAAAACCCCAAATACACAACCTAACCCCCCCCCCCCCCCCCCCCTCCCACCACAACAAAAAACACAAACAAAACCAGTCAGACATTTTCTCTAAAATATTTAAAAGCCTCTGTTCAGATCACCGCACTCCGCCTTAAAACGTTATATGAATCACCCTGTGTGTGTGCGTGTGTGTGTGTGTGTGTGTGTGTGTTGTGTTGTGTGTGTGTGTGTGTGTGTGTGTGTGTGTGTGCGTGTGAGAGAGAAAGAAGAAGAGAGAGAGAGGAGAGAGAGGAGAGAGAGAGAGAGAGAGAAAGAGAGAGAGAGAGAGAGAGAGACAGGAGGAGAGAGAGGAGGGGGGGGGGGGAGAGAAAGAGACACACCAAGACAGGCAGTCAGGTAGAAAAAGAGAGAGTCAAAGATAAGCAGAGAGACAGACACAGAGAGATAGACAGACAAACAGACAGACAAACAAGACAGAAGGACGGGTGAAGTGGGGAAGGGGAACAAATTACAAACAAGATACTGTCACCGTCTGATATCAGCTCTGCTCCGACTCCACCACCAACACATTCTAATTCTACGTCCACTTTCTGCAATACAAGGTGAAAATGAACTGGCAGTGCCAACGCCTCCTAAACCCACCCAAACACTTTCTTTAGGCAGATGGAAGATGATGGGACGTGTGGAAAGACAGGCAAGTTTCAGAGGGGGGGATGGGGGGTTGGGGGAAAAGGGGGGGGGGGTTTCCCGTTCTAGAAGTGTGAGGGGAGGGAGGGGTCAGCTTGCCTTGACCTGTCATGCAGGCAGTTTCTCTTTCCTGGGGAGGGGGGGGGGAGGGCTGCACCTTTCAGGGAGGATACAATTTTCGTCCTGTAGCAGGCTACTCGCTTTTTTGATAGCGGCGTTTTAAGGCCCTCTTGATGGCTCCTTCACTGGTGTTATAGTGGCGAAGTTTTAAAAGCCATCATCCCCCCCCCCCCCCCCCCCCCCCCCTCCCCCCCCACCCATCACTTTTGTCTGGCAATGTCTAGACACCTTTTATTTCTCACACACACCACACACACACACAACACACCCACACACACACAAAACACACAAACACACAAAAAGTACGCGCGCGCGCCACACACACAAATTTTACACATACATATATGCACAAAAATTAGAAAACACTAATATGGTATGTAAGTTACCGTGCGTCGCGCTCTACTCACTCATAATAACTCACTCCATCAACAACACACACAACACACACCACACACCACACAACACCCCACAACACAATTCACCACAACTTCACTCATCCACGGGGAGAGAAAACAGACGCACACAGACAAGACAGACCCCCAGACAGAGGAGTGCTAAGCTATTTCTCTCTTTCGCTCTATTCTTTCACTCCAAGTAATAAGTTAAGGCCCCTGGAACTTGGCAACACTAGTACACTACCCAGCTCTAGACAGCACAACAGTCCTAAAGATGAATATAAATCGAGGACCGTGTGCATCACGCATTTATGCACACGAAAAGAACCCACGGCACAAAGGAGTTACACAAACGCCCCTGGCGAAATTTCTCTAGAAAAAAAAGCCATTTGGGTAAGGTACAAATACACACGCAAAAGGGAAAGAAAAAAGAAAAAAAAAAAAAGGGTGCGCGCTCTGTGGCGGTGGACGCGCTCTCCCAAAGGGAAAAGAGCGCCCGAATTTCGCTCAGAAAATCTGCCGGGGACTTAACAGTGGTGTACAAAGATACAAAGCAGGGGTACACGTACGTACGCGTCGGTTTGCACTGGGGGGGGGGGGGGGGGGGGGGGGGGGGTTAGAGTACAGTTTCACTCGAAAGACTTGCAGGGGATACGAACCAGAATCCCATTCCAGGGGGAAAAAAAGAAAAAAAGAAAAGAAAAAAAAACCTAGATTGTTTAGGAGACTAGGGAGCGCGCAGCAGCGACTCGAACCCTGTGTCCTCAGATCACGAGTCCGTCGTTCTGACCACTGTACCACCACTCCCTCCCTTCCCTTCCCCCCCTCCCCCCACCGATCCTCCCATTTCGTTTTGTTTTGGTCCCTCCTTCCCCCTCACTACCACCTCCTCCCCAGTTCAACCCCCAATACAGCGTGCCTGCAAAGCAGTGAAAGGAGAGACATGTGCCTGCCTCCCATTACACTGTGCGCGCACGTGCACATACTTAGTATAGACTCTACCGCCTACTCCATCTCCCCCCTCCCTCTTTCTCTCTCTCGTCCCATCTGTCAGGGCGTGTTTGTTGTAGCCATCCCTCTGTGAAACGCCACATGACAAACGACTATCGGATTTAGGGGGGTGGGTGGTGGGTGGGGGGTGGGGGGGTTTAGTAGAGATATCTGTTTACGATTGAAGAGGGTGAGCAACAGTGTGTGTGTTGAAGGGGAAAGGGGGTATGCTACGTGTGTGTGTGTGTGTGTGTGTGAGTGAAGGAGAGGGTTTATGCGCACGTGTGTGTGTGTTTTGTGTGTGTGAAGGGAGGTGGGGGGCTATGCACATTTTTTGTGTGTTTTGTGTGTTTGTGTGTGTGTGGTGTGAAGGGAGGTGGGGGAGGAGGTATGCATACGTGTGTGTTTTGTGTTTGTGTGTGTGTGTGTGTGTGAGTGTGTGTGTGTTGTGTGTGTGGGGAGAGAGAGGGAGGTTTATGGAGGGCGGGGGGTATGCGTATGTGTGTGTGTGAAGGAGGTGAGGGGGGGGGTAAAGCGTACGCGTGTGTTTTGTGTGTGTGTGTGTGTGTGTTTGTGTGAAGGGAGGGGGTATGCACACGTGTGTGTGTATGAGTGTGTGCGCGCGCACGAACGCGCGTGTGTGAGCACGCGCGCGTGTGTGTAAGCACATTTGTGTGTATGCGTGCTTACATAAATGTGTGTGTGTGCTCGCAAAGTGTGTGCCTCTGCACCCATGCACAGGTCCGAGCACGCACCATGCGTACTTGCAAGCCTGTGCGCGAGCATACACACGCGCGTACGTAAGTGTACACATAGATATAATATATATACACTATCCTGGGGGATGGCAGCTCGTTAGTGCATGCAGTAAGGAGACAGGGGGTAGGTTAGAAGGCAAAAGACTGGGTGGAATGGGTGGTAAAGCCTGCCTCCCGTCCCAAGCCAACATTTCTCCCCAGAAACCTGATCTGCCCGCCTCTCTCGCTCCTCATCTGGAGGGTAGATAGGCTAGAGATATAGATAGGGTGACATGGACACACACACACTGTTTACCCTGCCCTGCCTTGCCTGCCTGTCTGTCTCTCTGTCTGGCTGGCTGGCCAGCCCTCTTCATCCTAGGTCTACTGTGCAGCAGTTAGGTCTACTAGGTCTAGTCTATGTGACATTCGTTCCACGTGCGTTCAGCTTGATCATTTCTATGAAACCATGACCACCCCCCCCCCCCCCCCTTTTTGTGTTTATTTTTTGATACAAGTTGCTCGCTTGCTTCCACTTGCAAAATGTGTG
>CM054142.1:19527638-19560138 GCA_028751875.1 Rapana venosa | reverse complement strand
CGCTTTTCGTAAGAGTAGGCCATTGTGTGCCGGTGGGAACAGATGACAGAATTTACAAAACTGCATACACACGGGGACTGGATGTAAAAAAGCTCATAAGTGTTTATTCCATTATCCTCGATGTAAAAGAATAAACACACACACACACACACACACACACATACATACATACACACACTTACACACACACACACACACACGCACATACACACACACAAAAGAGCATTCTGATGCAGGTCAGTAGGCCTAGCGCCAGTCGACGGGCCAGAAGTGGCAGGCAGCTAGCCTAGCTGTCAGGCACGTTGACAGGATAAGATGACAGCTGAGCTAAGCTGACAGCTGCATGCCCCATACATCCGTCGCCTGACAGTTCAGACCTCTCTTTGACACACAGTCACCGGGCCGACCCTCACATAAATTTCATAATAAATTGTATCGTCTTGATAGAACAGGAATAATATAAAAAAAAAAGCCACCCAACAACACTGCGTTTCTTGCTGCCGCCACACCTACCTAAGTGAAAAGAGGCCCGACCCCTTCCGTGGTGTGTGTGTGTGTGTGTGTGGTGTGTGTGGGGTGTGTGGGTTTTGTGTGTTGTGTGTGTGTGTGTGTGTGTGTGTGTGTGTGTGGTGTGTGTGTGTGTGTGTGTTGTGTGTGGTTGTGTGTGTGTTGTTGTGTTGTGTTTTTGTGTTGTGTGTGTTTTGTGTGTTGTTTTTTGTGTGTGTGTGTTGTTGTGTTGTGTGTGTTGTGTGTGGTGTGTGTTGTGTGTGTGTTTTGTGTGTTGTGTGTGTGTGTGTGTGTTGTGTGTGTGTTGTGTGTGTGTTGGTGTGTTTTGTGTGTGTTTTGTGTGTTGTGTGAGTGTGTGTTGTGTTGTGTGTTGTGTGTGTGTTGTGTGTTTGTGTGTGTGTGTTGTGTGTGTGTGTGTGTGTGTTTTGGGGTGTTTGGGGTGTGTGTGTTGTGTGTTTTGTGTGTTGTGTGTGTTTGTGTGTTGTGTGTGTTGTGTTGTGTGGTGTTGTTGTGTGTGTGTGGTGTTGTGTGTGTGTGTGTGTGTTGTGTGTGTGTTGTTGTGTTGTGTGTGTGTGTTTTGTGTTGTGTGGTGTTTGTGTGTGTGTGTGTGTGTGTGTGTTTGTGTGTGTTTTGTGTGTGTTTGTGTGGGGTGTTTTGTGTTGTGTGTGTGTGTTGTGTGTGTGTGTGTGTGTGTGTGTGTGTTTTGTGTGTGTGTGTGTGTGTGTGTGTGTTGTGTGTGTGTTTTGTGTGTTGTGTTGTGTGTGTGTGTGTGTTGTGTGTGTGTTGTGTGTGTGTGTGTGTGTGGTGTGTGTGTGTTGTGTTGTTGTGTGTGTGTGTGTTGTGTGTGTGTGTGTGTGTTGTGTGTGTGTGTTGTGTGTGTTTTTGTTTTGTTGGTGTGTGGGGTGTGTTTTGTGTGTGGTGTGTGTTGTTTGTGTGTGTGTGTGTTGTGTGTGTGTGTGTGTGTGTTGTGTGGTTGTGTGTTGTGTGTTTTGTGTGTGTGTTGTGTGTGTTGTGTGTGTGGGGTTTTGTGTTTTTGTGTGTGTGTTGTGTGTGTGTGTTTTGTGTGTTGTGTTTGTGTGTGTGTTTTGTGTGTGGTGTGTGTTTTGTTGTGGGGGTGTTGTGTGTTTTGTTGTGTTTTTTGGTGTTGTGTTTGTGGTTTTGTGTGTTGGTGTGGGGTTGTTTGTGTGTGTGTGGTGTGGTGTGTTTGATTGCGTCGTGCATGTGCAGCCCTGATCTTTCCCTATTGTGCATAGGTCTAACCATCTTGTCGTCTATTAAAGTTATAACAAAAACGTATAGAATGCATCAAAAAAAACCCAACCCCACAAAACAAAAAAATCCCAAAAACAACCACCCCCCCCCCCACACCACAACAAAACCCAACACAACCCCCCCCAAAAAAAAAAAAAACACCCACACAAACAAAACAAAACGAACAAGGTAAAAAGGTAAAGGAGTCCATAACCTATAAGGTCGTAGGGGGGCGAGGCGTCAGAGACCTCACTTCTCTAGGGCCAGCATATTGAGGGCGGCGCCCATCTCCTCTCCCTCGCTGCTTTACCTTCCCTGACCCTAAAGAGGGCAGGTACCCATTTACAGCTGGGTGAACTGGGGGAACTGTACTGAAGCCAAGGCGCGCAAACGGTCACCCATCCAACTGGTAACCACGCTCGACGCTGCTTAACTTGGCTGGGGGAAAGCGAGTGCTCCGACCACTGAGCTATCCCGTCCCCCAAACGAACAAGCCAAACACCAAAATTAACAACAACCAAAAAATAGCAAAAACTTCAAAGATACTTCTTTTGGTTCTACGTATTCAGAAACTATGCGACTAGGATGTGTCCGCCACATGACGTGTGACTCTCTCCTTACCTAATCTACTGTCCGTTAAGCAGAAAGATAAAAAATAAAAAAAAGAAATACAGGAAAAAAAAAAGCCAAAGTATGAAACTAGCTTTTCTGTGCTTCTTAGCAGTTGAGGGCTTTCATTTGCATTCCTTTAGTGCAAAGCCGGTTATTTTTAAATAACGTTCACATGTAGACCATGTTCCCCAAATATCGCCTGACCTTGATGACTTTCCTTAACCTTACTCTCTCCCCTACCCACCTACATCCCTAACCTGTTGCATGCCTACGCACCTGCTCTCCATCTCTCTCTCTCTAACGCACGCACGCACACAGATACGTGTACACACGCACACAGATACGTGAACAAACGCACACAGATACGTGAACACACACACACACACACTTTGACTTTCACAAACACAAGTCCACACACACACAAGTGACACACACACACACACACAAGTGACACACACACACGTGACACACACACAAGTGCACACACACACACATTGACCCCCCCCCCCCCCCCCCCCCCCATACACCACACACACTTTGAACACCCCCCCCCCCCCTTCAACACACACACACTTTGACCACCCCCCCACCCACCACACCACTTTGACCCCCCCCCCCCAACCCCCCACCCCCCCCCCCCACCACACACTTTGCCCCACCCCCCCCCCCCCCCCCCCCCCCCCCCCCCACCAACCCCCCCGCACCTTCCCCCCAACACACCCACACACGCGCACACCCATCACCAAACTCTCACCTGGGGCACTAGGCCTGTCCCCACAACAACGATCATCCTCGGCACCCTCCCTCTTCGCAACAACCACAGCAGCACCAGAAGCCAGGGGCTTGGGGCGATCCCACAACTTTCTCACACGCTTCACGAAATCCCAACACTCCAAGAGACACCGCAACGCCATCTTTACCTAAGCCTATTATAATCGATTATAATTATTACGCTGAAATCTTCCGAAGTCAACCACACACCCTACATGTAGAAGAGAACCGACTATAAAGTCCACACAGTCCGTCCGTCCGTCCAACTTTAACCCTACCTCTAAGTCACATCCCGCGGGAGGGGGGATTTTTCTCCGATTTGAAAATAAATAACCAAAAAAAAAAAAAAACCACAAGATTATCTCCAGCCCATTAATTTATATAGCTCGTCACAGCTATGCTGAGGAATTTTGCCGATTTGAAAATAAATAATAATTTTTTTTAAAAAGAAGATTAAATCCAGCCAACTTTTAGCTCCTCACAAGTATATATATCTCTCTCTCTATCAAGTATATATAATTCTCTCTCTCTTTTTCTCTCGTTAGCAATAGGCCTAGGAAAAATTCCTGAACGCTGCTGTCACATTTGCTAAGAGTATTATTCTCTGTTTAAGTTTCTGGCGGGTTACAAAACTGTCACTATCTATCTGTAAGTTCGCCGCGAGGATACGTATATATATATATAATGTCATTCTCCATGCCCTCTAAATCCTAAAGTATCGGGTGGTAGGTAACCTCTTTCTTTCTTTTTTTTTTTTCCTTTCTTCTTTTTCTTTTTTCTTTTTAAGTCGAGGTTTCGCTTTTGGTGTGTTGTGTGTGTGTGTGGTTGGTGTGTGTGTGTGTGTGTGTGTGTGTGTTGTGTGTATGTTGTGTGTGTGTATATGTGTGTGTAATGTTGTGTATGTATGTGTGTATGTGTGTGTGTGTGTGTGTGATTTTTGACATTGTCAGATGGGGAGGCGTAAAGCCAACACTTGTTTACTTTCCCTCCCTCCCTCCCTCCTCTCTTTTTACCTGCACTGTCGAGTTTCCGAATTTATCTCTGTTGTTAATCGGTCTGTAGGTAAATGTTTGTCATCAGCTTCCCCCCCCCTGGGGGTAAAAATAAACTGGGGAGGAGACGTTCTCGTTCACCCTAGATTAAATAAAAAATTAAAAAAAGAGTGGTTGATGGCTTAGGCCTATTGTGTGCCCTTCTGTACCCTCCCATGAAATGTGTGCACGCACTGATTGACACCCTCCCTCCCTCACCCCCTGTGTGTGTGTGTGTGTGTGTGTGTGTGTGTGTGTGTGTGTGTGTGTGTGTGTGTGTGTGAGAGAGAGAGAGAGAGAGAGTGAGTGTGTGTGTGTTTGTGTGTGTGGGGTGTGTGTGTGTGTGTGTGTGTGTGTGTGAGAGAGAGAGAGAGTGTGTGTGTGTGTGTGTGTGTGTGTGTGTGTGTGTGTGTTGTTGTGGTGCGTGCGTGCGTGCGTGCGTGCGTGCGTGCGTGTGTTGTGTACGCGCGCGCGCAACCTTCTATCCAATCATCTCTATTTTTGGAAATCCTTTTTTCTTCTTTTTTTTTTGGCGAGTTTTTTTTCTGATTTACGCGCACCAATACCATTCCTGAATCATGTACAACATAATTTTACACACCCACACACAGATATATAGATATATATTATATATAATATATATATTATATATAATATATATATATATATTATATATAATATCGGGGCAGTGCGCGCGTGTGTAAATACTAAAATGAAAAGGATGACCAAAAAAAACAAAAGGAAATGAGCGGAGAGAGAAGAGAGAGGGGAGAGAGAGAGAGAGAGTGAGAGAGTGAGAGAGAGAGGGGAGAGAGAGAGAGAGAGAGAGAGACAAACAGAGAAAGAGAGACAGAGAGATTATTATAATCAAGGGAGTGATCACGGAAGGTCAGTCAGATACGATGATAGCGAGGAAAAAAAACAATCAATCTATTTTGTGTGTGTTAATAAATGTTGATGTCAGCGTGCATATTTATCGACATATCGACATATTACTGATCAGGTTGTTTTTGTTCCTAGATAGGCTTGACGAAAAAAAAGCAAATGCATTGCTTATTCAATGTACCATCTGGAAATAAAAACTTGACTTGACTTTACCTGACTTGACTTGACATATGTCTGACTTCGATTTCTTGTTGGCACGCTACTGCTGTGTGTGTCCGTTGGTGTGTGTGTGTGTGTGTGTGTGGTGTGTGTGTGTGTGTGTGTGTGTGTGTGTGTGTGTGTGTGTGTGCGTGTGGTGTGTGTGTGTGCGCGCGCGCGTACAATCCGGAATTCGTATACATTAACCGTAGAACTTTCTTATATTAGTCTAATTTGATATTGCATTTGAGTGTAAATGTATTATATATATATATATATATATAATTATATATATATATTCTTTATTATTTATTCGTTGTGTTTGCTGTGTTAGTTGTTGATTGTGTTTTGTGATGTTTGTTGTAAGTGCTGGAGTGAATGTGTTCACAGAGGGTGGGTATGCACGAATCTGAGATTTGTCTGAAGGTACGAAGAAACAGAAAATGGATGAGGAGATGGAGGAGGACAATAAGGAGGAGGAGGAGAGAAAGAGGACAAGGTTAAGGAGGAGCAGGAGAAGAAGCAGGAGGAGAAGAGAAGAAGAAGACGACGACAAAGAATAGAATCGCTTACTGTACGACATGCGCGCGCGTACACACACACACACCACACACACACACACACACACACACACAAACACACACACACACACACACGAACGGCAAACGAACATCCCCCCCCCCTCCCCCCCTCAACTGAATATTTTAAACTATAACAGCATTGAAAAACAGCAGGCCTTGGCATTCTGTTTACATCAATAACTGACAGAGTGAGTTTTTTTGGCCTGGGCCTTAGTAAGAGGAAGGAACTGTTGAGAACATTTTAAATGTAAAAGTTACCCCTCCATCCATCTATCCATCCATCCCATCATCCATCCATCCACCACACACACAAAACCACCCCCCCCCCCCCCCCCCCCCCCCACCCCCCCCCCCCACACCACCACACACCTCACACAACAACCACACAACATACAACTTACCCAGTAATGCAGATGTACATGGCGGCGGTGATGTTAAGTCCACAAAGTTCCGAAAATAAAAAGTCACACACACACACACACCACCACCACCAAAAGTAATAATCGTAAAGAACACCCTCTAAAAATACGCTGCTACCATTCAAGCCTCTCCCCCTCTCTCTCTCTGTCTCTCCCTCACTGTCTGTCTGTCGCCGCGCACACTCAGAAATATACACTACAGTCCACACTCTTCTTTGCTGCTGGTCAAAACACACTTCTCAGCGCTTTTTTGTGGTTTTGTGCTTGTCCTGCCCTGTCCTGTCCTGTCCTGTCCTTGCCTTGCTGGCAACAATATAATACAAAAAAAACACCCAAACCAACCCTCCTAGACACTCATTTGATATACACCACCTAGCTTGGAGGTCGTCTTTCTTCTCCTTCTTCTTCTACTTTCTTCGTCGTCGTCGTCGTCTTCTTCTCTTCTATCTTCTTCGTCTTCTTCTTTTTCCTCTTCTTCTACTTTCTTCTTCTTCGTCTTCTTTTCTTCTTCTTCTTCGACTCCTCCTCCTCGTCTTCTTCGTCTTCTTTCTTTCTTCGTCTCTCTCTCCTTCTTCTTCTTCTCCTCCTCCTTACCCCCCTCCTCCTCTTCTTTCTTCTTTCTCCTCTAACTCCTCCTCTTCTTCTTCTTTTTCTCCTCTACTCCTCCTCTTCTTTCTCTTCTCCTCCTCTCCTTCTTCTTCTTCTCTCCTCTTCCTCCTCCTCTCTTCTTCTCTTCCTTCTCCTTCTTCTCCTTTCGTCCTCTGTCCTTCGACTGCTTTTTTCCCCGCCTGGTCTTTTTTGTTTTTGTTGGTTGGTTTTCGGTTGTTTTATTTCACCCCCCGGGCCCCCTTACTCCGTCGTTTCTTTACGCTGTCTTATACAAGGTATACGGGTGATTCGTCTCTCTCCAGTCTTGTCACGGAACCCCCCCTGGTGTTCCGCCGATGTGTTGCCTGGTTCAGAGTTTTACGTGGCTATGTTCTTGTTACCACTGTGCCTCGTGTCACGTCAGTGTGCTGAAAGTTTTTAATTAAGTCTTTATATGCGCAGTACTTACTTTAAATTATTTCTTTAAAAAAAACAACTGATGGGATATGGACTGTGTTCTTTTCTTATCAGATAGTGAATGTTTTTTAAAGAGATATCAGCTGGGAAATAATTATGTGTGTGGGTGTTTTAGTTGTTGGTTGTGCTGGTAGTGTACATGTGCTACGTACGTAGGTACGTAGTACGTACGTACGTACGTACGTACGCAAGCACGCGCGCGCGCGCACACACACACAGCAAATGCATTACTTATTCAATGTACCATCTGGAAATAAAAATTAGACTTTGACTGTGACTTGACTTGACTCACACAACACACACACACAAACGCGCCGCGCGCACGCACGAAAGCACGTACACACACGCGCGCGCGCACATACACACACACACTTACACACACACACACACACTTAACAGGGAAACAGGTGCAGTTAACAGACTACCACACGGAAAGTTCACCTGATGTGCTAACACTGACAGACCTAATCCTAACGTCAGAAATGAATTACATTCTGCGCTATATACAACATCATGTCAGATCCCGGGCATTGCTCCCTTTTTGTATTCCGTTAGGCCTACTGTTTGCTCCCTTTCTAATTAACCTCATATCCCCCCAGCATTCAAAATGGCTCCTTTTTCAACCCTGGCGCACTACGTTAACAAAAGACTTAATCTGCGTCAATGTTTTGTCAGCCGTTCCTCGGTTGCAGGTAACACCTGTTGATCAAGCTGTTGATAACTTTACTCTCACACCTAAATCTCAAAGCAGGTGCTGTTAGACAAAAGAACCTCTCTTGTTTCCACTGGAGGAAAGGCCTTCCCTGTTTTGACTAGTTTTGTCTGGTACTCACTGAAGCTTAACAGCAAGAACAGAAACTGAAGCCAACAGCCAAATTTTCAGGAAAAAACCAGGAGACACTTTCACCAAAGCGCTTACCACCAAATCAAAATCATACTTTTCACCGTGTCATCACTGCTTCTAAGTTCAAACCGAATTCTTCTGCCTATCGAACACTTTCGACAGCGTTTACCATTTTCTGGTCTAAATTCAAGCGCCGTTTCGTGATATTGTGCCCACCCCTAACCTCATATCAAACCGTACTATTCAACTTCCCGAAATACAGACATTTCCAGACCCAATTTTCACGACCTTCTGAATTCAGACACATCGTTCACCATAGTGTTCCCTGCCTTTAATATGCTGACCTAATTTCAAGGCACAGCATTTATTGCTGTCTAAAATTCAGACAATACTTCCCAGCGCAATATCCCCACACCCTAAATCAAGACCAAACAGGCATAAAGTTTATCACAGTCTTAATTCTGACCACATTTCCTACAGCATTCACAACCACCTCAATTCAGACAAACCTTGCCAGCTTAGCCTAACAACCTAAATCGCCATGAAGTTCAGACCATACAATGATATCTGCTATAATCTTCACGGCTTTTAAAATTCAATCCAATATTTTTCAACACAACATATACAGAGGTACCATCTAATATTCGTCCTCACTCTCTGGAACTGCGTTTATCTTCAGTAAATCCAGGAAAAACGGTTCAAACTTACTTTCACTCTTATCTGAATTGAGATTTGTCTGGGACAGTATTGGCTGCTGTCTAAACTGAGAGGGTTCCTTCCATCTACCCTTCAATCTACAGGGAAAGCGCTAACTAAAATCAGTCCGCACTTCCAGGCACCATTGGCTGTTCAGAAAGAGCTTGTAACACGTAGTAGTTCATAGCTTTTACCGACACAATCCTCACTTAGCTCCACAAGTTCCTCAAATTGTCACCTACTCTAGAAGATTCAAGTTATCACCATACAGCTAGCATTGATGGCCAATACTGCTCTGTTGCCACCAAACACCCCGACCTCTCAACAGGTTAGCTCTGCTGGGTGACACCACACCGAACAGGAAAAAGGCAAAAATCCACGATCCATCCATCCACCTGGCGCTAGGCTACACTAACGCCCGCAGCTGCAAACCTCTGCAAACCACACACACCTTACTTAATCCCCCAACGTTTCCGATTTCTCCGGCAGCACGCGTCTTTGTCCACTGTACCGGGGCCGCGCAGTGACCGTGACTCACGGCCCTGTTCTGACATAACGCCCTGGATAAGCAAACTCTCACTTCTAGCGCTTCTGGCACCCAACCCTCTCCCCCCCTCCGCCTCTCCTTGAGAACCTCACCCCTTCTCTCTCTGACCCCTCCCCCCTCCCCCTTCTTTGTGATCAGCTCAGGGCTACTGTGGGTCAGGAATGGGGGGGGGGGGGGGGGGGGGGGGAGGTGGCAGCAGTAGCCTAGCAGAGGCCAGGCCCGGTGCCGCCACGAGAACAGATAGCTAAAGGGGTGTGTGCCGAGTGATGCAGCTCACTTGCATCTCTTTCTGACCACACGGCCTTTGATCTGCCCACAGCTGCCTTCTTTTCCACGGCCCTGCTGCTGCTGACGCCCCCCCCCCCCGACCCAGACTAGCTGGCCCTCCCTCTACCTCACCCCTTACTTCAGCGCTGTGAGCTCGCTCACTGAATCACTCCTGGGATAACGTCTGCAGCTTGTACCGCTGACGCTCCGACAGGTCCCATCTGTCAGGCTGTAGCGGGGGGCTACATGGTGTGATAACAGTAACGTCCACCCCAGGCACTAACTGCACAATGATAACAGCAACACCCACACCCACACCTTCACTTTCACCTGCCAGCTGGCGCCTGTACTGCATGCACAACGTAGACCTGAAGTAGGTCTGACAGGTCCTGCCCAGAATGGCCCTGCTTCCAGCTCCACCATACAGCCACCCCCTCATAATCAACGGCACTGGGGAAACAGATGCTTGTCAGATCTGTTCTTCTTCTGCATGCGCTCCATTTTCTGGGGAGGTACAGATGATGAGTTTCGGGAGCTGCACGCCTTTCAACTTCACTTACAGAGGGGTGGAGGGATGGCTGTGGGGAGTAGTATCAGTCGTGTTTCAGCAAGCTGAATGACCAGCAAAATGATAACATCATTCTTCTTGTACACGTACCAGGCGTGTACGTGCGCTGGCAGTAAGAACGATTCACAATTTTACACTTATATCCTACAGACATTACAGAGATCCAAATCATGTACCAAGTCTTTGAAATAAAGGAAGTTGACCGTTCAAGCCGTTATATGATTTTCTGAACATCGCGTCAAACTAGCTTAGTTTGTACGACTGTTCACCGAACTTCAAGGCACAACTGGCACGACTTGAACTTCCGACAAAATGCAAAGAAAAACTTCAATGTGCAAAAAAGTCTGATATTTCAATATCAGAGAATGTTTGAGAGAAAACCGTCGCTAGGTAACCGATTTCACGCGTCAAATCTCCCCTGTGGGGATGCAGGGGGCCTGTCAGTATAAACAGCATTCCCACATTCTGGAAATTCTGTGTTTGACATTTCCTCTTTTCTACTACTCTCTTTGTTTCTGCCTTATTCCTTTTCCTCCAATCACTATCTTCTTGTCTTATTTTCTGCCTTCTTGGTCCATTCTCCTGCCCTTTTCCCCCCAGAAAGAATTAAAAGATAAAATTCTAATGCCGACATCAGATGCGCTGGGCCTGACTTGTCAGGTGCTTAACTGCAGAGTGACGCATTTTCGCTAATACAACAGACAAACATAGTTGCTTTCTGAGCGTTCGACGACGAAGAAGAAACGTCAAAATCAATCAACACAATCTACACACGGCCACGACTATGATACACCCACTCCCATGTCCGTACCGATCTGTGAAACACACACACCCCAGTCAGTCCGTCCGTCTGTCTGTGCCATAAGCTGCTAAGGCAGACCCACTCATCTGTAGTCCTGTCACTCTGCAACAAGTCTGCTGTCACTGGCGTGGCTAATCAGCGTGTCCACCCACTGACTGCAGTGATAGCCGGCGGTGACCTTCAGATGACCAGGGACGGGCGGGCGGGATGCCACCAGGACGTTGGCCAGTCAGGCAGAAAAGCCAGGTACATCACTGACCTCTCCCCGCTTAATCTGACAGCTAATGGGCCAGCCAAGGGAAAGCTATCGTTTTGACTTGACCCCAGCGCATAAGCCATACTGCGCCGCACTTACTGGTACACCTCTTTTCTTTCCTTCTCTTTTTCTTTTGACTACTTTTTTCTTTTTAATAGTTTTAAACAAAACATCCATGCACATAACGACTTATCCTCGCTATCTGATTCTGATACCCCTAGTTCAGAGCTCGGTATACGAACTCTGCAATAATATCCCACGCACAGGCCTCAAGAAAACATTTTCCTTTATCGTTTACATTAAATGCTGTATGCCATATGACCTGCGACCAACTCAAAGCCCTGTCATTACTTACTTCGGATCACACATGATTACACCCCCCCCCCCCCCCCCCCTTCTTCGTTTCTCTTTAATATATTTTTTTAATGTCTAAAACGTTTCCGGCAAAGATACATTTTGATGTCTAGCTACTGTAATTGCCCTTCACGGGATGATTAAAGTGTTTTTGACTTGACATTTTAGTTTTCATTTCCTTACCACACCCAATACCTGCAATATCCAAATAAATACTTCACTGCTCACAAAATCTCTACTTATCATCAAAATCTTTCTAAAGCTACCTGTTCACACCACACACAAAACGTCAACCCGCTGCCCGAACACTGACAACAAAGGTGCACACACACACACACACACACAAAAGCACAATATCACTACACTGGCACTCAACAGTAGCCCTCAAAGACCAAACAAAGCAAAAGAACGCGCCCCCTTCACCTGTCCACACACAAAATCACACCCACCCAGCCACTACAGCACACACACACACACACACACAACAGACAGACAACACACACACACAGACAGACACACACACACACACACACACACACAACACAGACCAGTGAAGCCACAACCCTGCCCTGCCCTGCCCTGACCTGCCCTGCCCTGACCTCTCAGAGACAAAGGCCACCAATGAGCAAGGGGGCAGCTGACCACAGGTGGACACCACCCCCAGCATACTATACTCCCTCCCCCCCACCCCCACCCTTAGGATTCCATATTAACCCCCCCCCCCTTCCCTCCCACCACACACACACACACACACACACCACACACACACACACAACACACACACACACAACACACACACAAAACAAACCCTTCCGCATGTTCGGCAGAGAACTTTACTGGACCCGTGCTCATTCCAAGTTCGACCAAGGGTCATTTCAGATTCAATTAGGCCTAGGCTAGCCTCCAACATAAGGTGCTCTTCTCTTTTAAAGACGTGCAGAGAAGTGTTACAATTCTAACAGCCTCCCCCTGTCTCTACCCCCCTCCTTTTTTCTTCAAAGACGATTTTCTCCCTTGACCAACTACCTGAAGTCTGAAGTGGGAGTTTACCCCCAATAGAGGATGAAAAGAGAGAAAAAGAAGCCTTTCCTTTCTGCTCTGTTCCCCCCCCCCCCCCCCCCCCCCCCCCCCCCCCCCCCCCACAATTTTCATCTCAGGTTAACATATGCCGACTCCACTTCCCCATCCTCGAAGAACAATTTTACACCGGGTCCCTTAGTGCGAACGCACGCAGAACATCTTGTGCATACGTTAAAACCCGTTCCGCGTTTCGGAAGAGTAGGCCATTATGTGCCGGTGGGAACGGATGACAAAATTTACTGCATACACACAGGGACCAGATGTTATAAAAAAATAAAAAAAGCACATAAGTGCTTATTCCATTATCCTCGAAATAAAAGAATAAATAAATAAAAATAAACAAATAAACACACACACACAAACACAGGCACACACACACACGCACGCCTATATCACTATTTAGTGGAAGGCCGTTAAACTGAAGTACTACTACGCACGCACGCACACACACATGCACACACACACACACACACACACACACAACACACACACACACACAAAATACACACACACACACACACACCACACACACACACACACATAACACACACACCCATACACACACACCACCACACACACACACACACACGCACACACACACACGCACGCACACACACACACACACGCACGCACACACACACACACACGCACGAACACACGCACGAACACACGCACGCACACACACACACACATACACACACACACGCACACACACACACACACGCACACACACACACACAATACACACACACACACACACACAATACACACACACAACAATACACACACACACACATACACACACACACACACATATACACACACACACGCCCTAAACTCTTTTCTTCATCCGTTCACCCGGCATGTGGGAGGCAATGCATCCATCTCACTTTCTCAACTGGGCGGGCGGTCAAGCCGGTAGTAGCTGTCAGGGGGTCTTTTCCCCCCTCGTTTCTTTTTGCCCACTGAGACTCATTAATTAAAACTATAAGTGTGTGTGCTTGTGTGTGTGTTTGAGTGTGTGTGTGTGGAGAGAGAGAAGAAGAATGGGGGTGGTGGGGGTGGGGTAGGGAGGGGTAGAGGAAGGAAGGGAGGGAGGGGGAGAGAGAGAGAGAGAGAGAGAGAGAGAGAGAGAGAGAGAGAGAGAGAGAGAGAGAGAACAATGAACAATATTTATTGCTATTTAGCAATCAAGCCATATAGCGCTGCGGCGCGGTAACAAACGATATCGAACGCAACGCGATTACAGTGACATGGAAACCATGACAGTAATGGTATGTACATCTAGATCCGATACATTACTGTCCGTGTCTCAGTTTTCAAAACAGCCTTTCCTTTTCCAGTCTGCAGCCAGCGAAGTCAGCCCATGTAAAACCGGATCAGGTCCCGAAGAAGATGTAATTCCCGTTCAGCACGTGCCACTGTCTCTGCGTGTTGTGTGTTAGGACGCTGCTTCCCTTTCCGAAGTCTGGCAAGCCTGACACGTTCTTCTGGCAACATGTTTCTGTCTTCTTGCTTGATATACCAGAACACACACTTAGATTCCTCGCCAGTATCTCCATTACAAGAATATTCTAGGGCGATGTCATCCGATTCACACATCAGAATAGTCTGATTGCCTGAATCTTGAACTACAACCTTTCGAAACTGTGTGTTTCTTTTGCTGTCTCGTAATCGACGCTGCACATGTTTGTCTGTCAGAGTGGACACATACTCTTTCACAATACCAGTATGAAAACCCTCAACTGTGCAGTCAACTGTTTGTTCTTCGTGCACATCAGACAACTCAGGAGACACACCGATCTTACTGTCTGTTGCTGGTTCACACGGCAAATCAAGTGAATCTAGTGTGGCTGGGACATTCACTGCACTGTCAACACACAGCTCTGTGTACACGCTGGCTTGTTTTGATTCGGCATCCACTCTGTCACGATGCAGGGAGTCACTGTCAGACAACACCGGCTCTTTCAAAACACTGTCCTTGTCACACTGACCACTTGCCTGTCTTTCTTGATGTTGTTTGCTTCTTTGGACGTCACGACGGATTTGGGAAGGGCACTTCTTGCGAAAATACTGAACTCGCGAATTACGGTTCAGCACTGGGTCCGCCATTTCTGTTGATACTGACTTGTCAGCTGGCTTCAGTCGCAAGACGAAGACAATGCTGCCGCTCTCCCCCGCAACTTTCCAGCTCGATAGGACGTTGTCGATCAGCAGGGCGTTTAAAGTTGTTACTACAGTTGCTGGAAGGCCAGTAACTGACATTTTGAAGCTTAAATGCAAAAATTTGCAGCAGCTTACTAACAGCACGCCCTTTCAGTTCTCGTCCCGTCACGCCTCGCGAGAGAGAGAGAGAGAGAGAGAGAGAGAGAGAGAGAAGAGAGAGAGAGAGAGAGAGAGAGAGAGAGAGAGAGAGAGAGAGAGAGAGAGAGAGAGATAGGGAGAGAAATTAAGTGTGAGCAAACGCGCGCGCGCGTGTGTGTGTGTGTGTGAGAGAGAGAAAGAGAGGTGGTAAGAGAGAGAGAGAGGAGGGGGGGGGGGGGGGGGGGGTGGGGGGGGGGGGGGGGGTAGGGGGAGGGAAGGGGGGGTAGAGGAAGGGAGGGGGGAGAGAGAAAGAGGTGTGAAGATAGGAGAGAGAAAGAAAGAATAAATGTGAGCAAACGTATGTGTGTGTGTGTGTTTTATGTATTTTTATTCCTATACGAGGATAATGTGTGTGAAGGAGAGAGAGAGAGAAGAGAGAGAGAGAGAGTAGAGGAGAGAGAGAGAGAGAGAGAGAGGGAGAGAGAGAGAGGTGTGAAGATGTGTGTGGGAGCAGAGAGAAGAATGAGGGTGGGAGGGAAGTGGGTGGTAGTAGGTTTTCAAGGGAGGGAGGAGGGAGAGAGAGAGAGGAGAAGATAGGGAGAGAGAGAAAGAAGAATAGAGTGGAGCAAAGTGTGTAGATGTATTTTTCAAGGGAGGAGGGAGGATGAAGAGAGAGGGGAAGAAAAGGGAGAGGAGGAGAGGAGAGAGAGAGAGAGAGAGGAGACGAGAGGGGAAGAGAGAGAGGAGAGAAGGAGAGAGAGAGATGAGAGAAGGAGAGAGAGAGAGAGGAGAGAGAAAGAATAAGTGTGAGCAAACGTGTGTGTGTGTGTATTTTTCTTTCTTTTTTAAATATTTATTTTATTCTTTATGTCAAGGATGATAGAAAAAGCACCCGTGCGCTTTTTTTTTACATCCAGTTCCTGTGTGTATGCAAACACACACACTAACCCCCCCCCCCCCCCCCCCCCCCCCCCCCCCCCCACACACACACACACACAAACAGAGCGCACAACGAAATCTCTGCACACCTTTACGATAATTGCCCCCCATTCCTCTTGAAAACCCCGTTACATAGCAATAATTAGCCAGCTCCTAACACTGGTCATACTTTCACGGCACACTCTGCCCTTTCTATTTGCAGCACAGCACAGTACAGCACAGCATAGTGTAGACAGTAGCCTACAGCTTTTTGTTCTCTGGCCTGCACTGTTGTCTAATCCACGCAGCTTAGCACTACCGACTCCCTGCAATCCCATTTTAATGAACACGATCTGGAGTGGGCACTACAGGGTGATTAAAAAACACCCACCCACAAAACCCCCCCAAAACCCGATGCTGATCTCTCTCTCTCTCTCTCTCTCTTCTCTCTCTCTCTCTCTCTCTCTCTCTCTCTCTCTCTCTCTCTACTCTCACACACACCACACACACACACACGAGCACATGAAAAAAAAAGCAAATGCATTGCTTATTCAATGTACCATCTGGAAATAAAAAATTGACTTGACTTGACTTGACTCTCTCTCTCTCTCTCTCTCTCTCTCGTTCTCTCTATCGCTTCTTGCTGTCTCCCCTCTATCCAATTTACTTAAATCGATTTAATCAGTGTATCTGTTTGATATTAATGTTCCGAGTCAGTTTGGGGATTATGTGTTTATTGAACACATATCATCTCTGTTCTCCAAATAATGATAATTGATGTTTTCTCTTTTGACATTTATGTTCCGGTCAGTTGGGGATTATGTATTGCTGAATACACACGTATAATCTTTTCTTTAAAATCACGTCGTTGTTGTTGTAGTTGGGCTTTTCTTCCTTGTTTTGTTTATCGTCCCTAATCTGGGCATGTCGGATAAAAAATATAAAAAAGTATGCGAAAGCTTGTTCTGTTACCCTTGGGGAAAAAAAATCATTCATTCTTTCTCTGTAGGCCTGAAGAAAAATTTTTGTTCATTGTTCTCCCCTACCACCATCCCCACCCTCCCCTCACCAACCCACTCTCATGTCTATCTGCTTCTCTCTTCCTACCCCACCCTCTCTCTTTTTGTTGTCTTTTTCTTTGTTGTTATTATTTGTTTTTGTTGTTGCTCTTTGGGGGGTAGGGGGTGGGGGGGAATTCCTTGCATTACAAGTTCTATTCTCTCAAAAAAGCATGTACATAACCATTGTGGCAAAACAGCCATTGTACATGTATGTAGAAATGTGGTAGCATGCGTCTTTCTCCCTCTGCCACTTTTACCTGTTGTACAGAACTGGTTTCCTTCCTTCCACGTGTCACAGTGGGGATTATGGCAAGATTTGACCAAATCCGGCCCAGCTATTGTCAGCAGTTCTTTCCCTTTTCGTCTGTGTTAAGTTCCCTTTGCCTTTTACTTTCACAACCCCCTCCCCTCCCCACACCAGTGTGTCATGTATTATTCATCGTCTTACTCCCATCTCTTTTTAAAAGGAGATAACTGTAAACCTTCTTCCCTTCCATTTTCATTTTTTTCTTCTTTTTTTACATCCACGCGCACAGCGTCACCTTGTACAAAATAATCACACTGGCGCCCATGCGATCTATATCATTGTGTGCTTGCTGTATCGATGTTTGCATACACATGCTCAGACACACAAACATGCATGCATATTCACACACATACATGCATGTTTCCACACACACACACACATGCATGGTAGTGTGCATGCGTGCACACACACATACGCGCGCGCGCGCGCGCACACACACACACACATATCTCAATCTGTGACAGACCCCCCTTCACCTGCCATCTCCTCCCCCTCCTCGCCTATCCCCCGCCTTGTCACCCACCCTGTAAAGCTTGAAAGAGATTAACCGCTATATAAGTACCTGTTGAGCTATTCTCAATCACAGTCACATGTCATTTCTTCACACCTGTCATTGTCACAAGCATGCCGATGATAGTGAATTGTGCAACAGACTTATGCCCACACGGACGATTTCTGTACAGCCTGAACAAACACTCACTCAGACCACAGTCTGCAGATTCATTGTCATGCAGGGGACTGCAGCACAGCTCTGAATTGAATACTGATAAAACTGAGGTAATGCCTGTCAGATATCTTTCTTGTGTCAGACAAGACTGACTGATAGTAATTCAATGCAGATATTGGAGAAGATGATGTTGCCTTTAAAGCATTCAGTCTTGGTATCAAACTTTTTGTTGGTTTTTTTTTTCATTCCTCGACTAAAACTCTTCGAGATTTATCCATGGTGATATTTTGTAAATGTGAGTGTTTCTGCCCACTATTAAGGTAGCCATATTCCAACTTTAGGGATGGTGTTAACTTGATCAGATATTGTCCAAGCAATAACATAATGACAGCATCTGCTGAGTGGGTTTTTTTTCCTCTCACGAAATTAGGCTTATTGTATCAATTGATACAATTTTTAACTGTCCATCATGCCACTGTGCAAAATTATCCAAGCCCTTCTAAAAGATTAAGCGCTAAATAAGTATTCATTGAGCTATTCTCAACCACTGTCAGACGTCATTTCTTCACAGATGTCATTTCTTTAAAGATGTCATCCTTACAAGAATGCTGATGATACTGAATTATGCAACAGAATTTAAGCCCACCCTGATGATTTCTGCACAGCTGCACAGTTCTCTGTCTCTGTGTGTCTGTCTCTGTCTCTCTGTGCTTGCATGCGTATGTGTGCGCTTGCATGTGTGTGTGTATAAAGTATGTTCTTTCGAGCCAGAAGGCCCATAGAGCCGGAGCTTATCCCGGTTTCTGTAGCGTTAAGCGAACTGATGTTTTTCACCCAAATCCCTTGACAGGACGCTAGTCTTCGTCAGAAACTATCAGCAACAAGCTGTTCCATTTAACCTGATGAGAACAAAAACAATAAAGTGTCAAATAGGAGTAAATGTCTTTCCAAGGTACACAACCCATTCTCCATGGATCGAACCCGACGCCCTCTGGATCAGAGTTGACCGCCTTAACTACTCCCACGGTGCTCAATTGTGTGAGTGTTGTGTTATGTGTTAGTGATTGTGTAATGTGTGTTGTTGTGTGGTGTGTGTGTGTGTGTGTGTGTGTGTGTGTGTTGAGAGAGAGAGAGAGAGGAGACAGAGATGTATTGAGAGAGACAGAGAGGACAGAGAGATGAGATTGGGTGTGTCTTGTGCATACACATACGTTCCAATACATGCAAGCCAGTAAGTCGAGATCTCTACCTTCTTGGACAAGTGTGAACCTGTTTTTTTATCTTCCAGTGAACTACATCTCACTTGGTGTTCAAAGCGCTGCAAGACTCAGACATTGAAACCTCCCTCCTTCCCATCCACCCCCCCCCCCCCCTCCCCCCATCCTCTCCTTATCTAGCACAATGGACCTGCAACTATCCCTCCACCTGCCCTCCCAGTGTATGGAATATCTCCCTGCCATCTGCCTGGAAACTGAGGTCCTATAACGGACAGTGCAAAGGACAGGTAGCCCTGTGCAGCACTCAGGTCACTGCTAAACTGCCTGTCAGTGAAGACACTACCAAAAAGTTGATCAAATACAATATTCATAAAACACTCAGCCTGCACAGCACTAAACATGTTTGAAAGATGACATGTTTGACTTTGGATCACTGTGCACACATAAAAGCTGACATTTTCATAGCCGGCTGTAGTTTTGGTTGAATGTAGTAAAGTCGGTTTCATGTTCTGTCAATGTCATGTAGTATAATGTTCAGCATTAGGTCTCCCTGTCACTAATCTCAGACTACGGACCCCTATTTACCATCTTCCTTCATCTTCACCTATCCCACAGCCTAGTAGACCGTTGGGGCACCACTGAAGATTTTGCAACCAGCTTCCTCATTCACCCTATCAACTGAGAAAGATCAAGTCCTCCTGGAAAATTCAGATATTTTCAATAGTTTTAAAATGTTACAATAATGTGCAAAGTGAACACTTGAACAGAGATCTCATAAATGTGGCCCCAAACATACATGTACAATCACGCAGTGATTAAGCAGTCAAACGGACTGCTGTTTTGGTGATCTTTTGTCCAATGGTCAGCTTAAAACCTAACCGTTTCAAGACCACTTCAGAAGCCAACACTTAAATCAACATCCTTCGGATGAGACTATAAACTGAGGCCCCATGTTCGAAACGCATGCAGAACATCTTGCACACACATTAAATCCTGTTCCGCTTTTCAGAAGAGTAGGCCATTGTGTGCCGGGGGAAACAGATGACAAAATTTACAAAACAGCATACACACAGGGACTGGATGTAAAAAAGCACATGAGTGCTTATTCCATTATCCTTGATATAAAAGAATAAATAATAAATAAATAACCATTACATAACCAATAGTGTTTCAGTTACCATGCAGAGTGTAAGGTCTTTACTTTTAGATGTTCTTTCAGAGTGGAGAAGTTAAGGTCTGGTTACCATTTCTATGCAATGAATGCATGTGTGCACTCATGTGCATGCATGTACACAAACACACACACTAATTATCCTTGAAATAAAAGAATTTAATTTCTCTCTCTCCTCTCTCTCTCTCTCCTCTTCTCTCTCTATCTATCCACACACACACACACACACACACACACACACACACACACACACACCACACACACACACACACACACACACACACAGGCATCCATTATCACAACCAGAATTACTTTAGCCAGTGAGTACTTAACCCTGGTTTAGAATCTTGGACAATGAGAAAGCAAAAATTCCACAGATGGCTACCACATCCACACAGTCTGGAAGATAAAAAAAAAAATACCCAAAGAAGAAAAACCATTTTAACAAGCACCAAACACTGAGCTACACTCCAGTTGATAACTTTCCACATATCTTGAGATCTGATCCAATATGTGAGTAGCAAACTAAACGGAATGCAGGAATGAGACTATGATTATGAATGTGTGTACATGTGTGCACTTGTTACACAAACAGATGTAAACTTATGTAAAGTGCACACACACACACACACACACCCCCACACACACAAAACACACACACACACACACCAACCCCACACATACACATATATATATATGAGTGAGGTTTCAAACACTGCCTGGGACCTCTGAAGAGTGGTCAACCAGGAGCCAAAACTTGAGTCAGGTCAGGCCAAAGGCATTATTCCCCAAATGCTGCCTTCAAAGTTTAATCCTGTAGTGAACATTTTCCTTTTTATTTCTTTTTTTTCTTTTCGGATCTTGGACAAAAGTCATTTTTTATGATGGGAATGAAGTTGTAACTGGTTACCTGCACTTGTTTTTTCCATTATATTTTATCAATTATACTTAATATTTTTATATATATATATATATTAAGATATATTATATATTAATATATATTAATTATATATATATAAACATATATATAATAAAAAATATTAATGAAAAATTATGAACTTACATTTTGGATCATAACATTATAAATTACAGAAGGAGGGAGGGAGAGAGGGGGAGAGAGAGAGAGACAGACAGACACAGACAGAGAGTGACTATGTGTGTGTGAGTGCACTCATGAGCACACGCATGTGTGTGCAGGCATTAATAATAACTTAGCTTTCTTCTATACTTGCTTGGGGGACGGGATAGCTCAGTGGTCGGAGCACTCGCTTTCCCCCAGCCAAGTTAAGCAGCGTCAAGCGTGGTTACCAGTTGGATGGGTGACCATTTGCGCGCCTTGGCTTCAGTACAGTTCCCCCAGTTTACCCAGCTGTAAATGGGTACCTGCCCTCTTTAGGGTCAGGGAAGGTAAAGCAGTGAGGGAGAGGAGATGGGCGCCGCCCTCAATATGCTGGCCCTAGAGAAGTGAGGTCTCTGACGCCTCGCTCCCCTACGACCTTATAGGTTATGGGACTCCTTTACCTTTACCTTTTTTTTATACTTGCTTGAACAGCACACCTGTCTGTGCTCGCACATGAACACATGTATTCTGACTGGTGCTTGGGGGGGGGGGGGGGGGGGGGGTGTTGGTTTTTTTAAATATACAGCATTATTATAGCTTTACTACTGACGCTTATTCATCAAGTAACTTGGATTCCAATAAACAAGGTGTACTCAAATGTCTTTTAATGTTTTATCTAAACAACAAAAATTGACTATCATCTTCATTACCATAATCAGTATATCAATGTTATCATGACTACAACAACTATCACGACCCTTCAAAATCAAAAGACCATTCTGACATTACTCCTCTATATAGACCTAAACACAGTCAAACCTAAAGTCCTATCAAGCTAAAAAAAAAACCCCCCCCTTCCCCCCCCCACCCCCCCCCCCCAAACAAAACAAAACAAAAACAAAAAAACCCAAACCAAACAACAAAAACAAAAAAAGAGTTAAGGAGGGAAGAGAAAGGTAAGAAGAAAATGAAAACAAAAATATGAAAGAACTACTTAAGAAGACAAGACAAAAGAAAAACAACAACAAAAAGAACAAAAAGTGAAGCGCACATCTAGGATGTTCTGCCTTGCTTGCACAAACACAGCTGTTCATTACTTCAAGATCTGTGAGGGGGAGACAATAAGAAGAACCAACTTATAACCCAGCTGACAAAAACGAAAATGTCGTGAACACAAAACACGCAGTAGTGGCAATGACATCAATGTGACGATATCCCAGCTCGGCAAAAAGTCCTGGAACAGAAATAGACGCTGCCACACCCCTAACGAGTGAGTCTACATTAATATCTGACACCAGTATGAAATTATTGATCTCTATTCTCTTACCGTGACAAAAACAGCTTTCGCAGCAGCTCCTGCGCATCTTTGTTAACAGCTGATAATTGAACAAAGATTATATTATCTATCTATCTATCTATCTATCTATCTATCTATCTATCTATCTATCTATCCACACATTAGTTTGTCTCATAAATGTGGGCATTTTTTTAAAATCAGGCTGCTTATAAAAATTGTATCCTGTAGGTTTACTAACAAAAGAGAGGATAATATTTTTCTTAAACTTACTCATTAGCTGCTGGAAATAATACAGCATCTTTTATTACCTTTGTTCTCAAAGCTCATTTTAACTGAGGAAAAAAAATTGGCCTGTTTTCCTCTTCATTTGAACTATGTTTGTAAAAGAGAGTATTTGTGTTAATATGGAAAACAGAAGCAATGCAATGACTGTGCTTGCGTTAATATTTAAAACAGAAGAAATGCAATGTTTGTGTTTGTGTTAGTATGAAAAACAGAAGTAATGCAATGGTTGTGTTTGCATTAGTATACAAAAAAACAGAAGGAATGCAATGATTTTATTTTTGTTAATATGAAAAGCAGAAGGACTGCAATTATTATGTTTGTGTTAACTTGAAAAACAGAAGGAATACAATTATTATGTTTGTGTTAGTATGAAAAACACAAACAGAAGGATTGAAAAAATGGAACATAACGCTGTAGCACATAAAACTCTGTTAATATTATGAAGTCAAGACTAACATTTCTATTTGAAACAGTAAATTCTGAAATGCACATTATAAATTGGGAAAAATATGGTAATAAATCAAAGGAATGAGCTAATAATATATAGGTCTACACTTTCCTATATCTAACTAAGGATACTATACTATAGTCTGCTGTTCCACCACATGAAGACTTCATTCTGTTCATTCCCTCTAGTGTGCAGACTGCATGCAAAATAAAGTCATGTCATCCATACCATCAACCATAAGTATAAAGTTGGACTTTTTTTTTCAGGGTACAGTATGTCATGTTATTTGTTTGCACACAGGATCCCATTAACATCTCATATGATTATGAAGGACTAAGTCATCAACATCAGGTCAAGAGTACACTGGCCCTTTGATATAGATACGCATCAAACTATTCCAAACTTTTAATTTTAGTTTAACTAGTTTAAGAGACTGATGAAAAATACTACTCCAGGTCACAACTTATGAACACTAAATGCAACACCTTTAAAAAAAAAAATTCAAATGTGTTCCGGAGTAAACATAATAATTCAAAACTGTACAACATCCCTAACAGTCTACATGTATGGATTATATACCATGTGTTGTGCATTGGAAGTGTTTAAAGAATAGGATGACAATCTATTTATAAATTTATAACAATATGCTTTGGTAAGCATAAGCAACATCACACATTACCAGTGACAGACAGAGCAGACTATATATCTGCCTTCAGGAAAAAAGTGTGGCAAAGGCTACACTACTGTGAAATGTCAGTGGCTAATCCCCTCTCTCCTTTTTAAAGTCAGAGTATCTTTTATAGATGGTGAGGAAAGGACAGAAAGAGAACCAGACAAAGCGTGGGAGTGAAATGTCTTTCCCAAACACACAAGACCTCACACAAAAGACAGTCATCAGATCTATGGGAATGATGCAAGGGAGGTAATTCATTGGTTGTAGCCTTCTCATATTTAACTATAGTTCCCCTTCAAATCATCTTGCAAGACAAAGGAGGATTCAGATAAACAGCGAGTTTTGCCCAGTTTGCCAGTAATTTATGGAAACTGCATTGAAAAATATTTTGAAGAAGATGGGGGAGATGTTGGAAGACTAGAAGAAAATAAGATGAATATAGAAAAAAAAAGGCAGTGACTGTCACAGTGCAAGGGATTAAATTAATTAATATAATTCTTAAGCAATAATCATTTACATAATTCGCAGTATGTTTGGTGGGCCTGTCTGAATCCAGTCACACTACATGAAAAGATTATCACCAGCAAAAGTAACGGAGATAAGGAGGCAGAAAGGAAGGGATGATGCGAGAGAGGAGAGGAACTCAACTGACTGAGGGACTGATGGAAGAAGGAGGTCAAAGAGAAATTATGGGAAGGAAGAAGGGACAGAAAAAACAGGTACAGAGAAGAGAGAGAGAGAGAGAAAAAGAGAGAGAGAGAGAGAGAGAGAGAGAGAGAGAGAAGAGCAGATGGAGACATAATAATAATATATATTTATATATATCAGAGCCAAAAAAAAAAAAAAGGAAAAACATCACAGAAAAAATAAATTCTATTCTACATTGTTTACCCGCCAACATACAGTTTTTAATTCCAAAATAAACCTAATAAATACATTTGTGCCCCCAAGCCCCTCCTCCCCTCCCCAACCCTCATCCTACAGTATAAATGAATATATTACCAGTAACTTAGTAATGATCTGCGATACTGTTCTGGACATAATACTGCAGACTGTGAAGATGTGGGAGGCAGACAACTAAGCCAGTATTACGCAAGAGCTGCAGGGCAGTCCAGTGAGTACTGCAAAAGGTCAGGCAAATAATACTCCACTTGATGACAATAGCGCAATTTACTGCCAACAATCAGGACCCCCCATTTGATGACACGAAAAAGCTAAATCCAGAGTCCGGAACTACAGTGCTTATCCTGTAATAATTTTTTTTTTTTACTTAAAGAAAAACAACTATAACTTACATAATGTGTATAAACATAATGTGTGTGGGTGGGGGGGGGGGGGGGGGGGGGGAGGGGGGGGAGGGGGGGGGGAGAGAGGGGAGCAGAGAGGATCTTGAAAAGACTTGAGAGAGAGAAAAAACCCAAAGATGAGCTGAGAGTTGAAGAAAGAGAGAGAGAGAGAGAGAGAGAGAGAGAGAGAGAGAGAGAAAAGAGAGAGAGAGAGAGAGAGAGAGAGAGAGACAGAGAGAGACAGAGACAGAGAGCAATGTGTACATGTGTTCGATCAAGAGTAAGCTCTTAGTCTTATCCACATCTTAGCAACAATGTGTCTGCTGGATAACAGTATGCTCTTCAGATCACCCCCCCCCCCCCCCCCCCCTTTACAAACGTCAATGTATTTTTTTTAATGAAATGACGGTACTACTACTGGTGGAAATTCCTTTCAAGTTTCATTATTTTGAACACACCACCAAACAAACAAACAAAAACAGAAGGACAAAATATTTCAACAATGACCCAATTTACAAACAAAAACTTACCTCTTGTCTCCAGACTGCTCTGGCACTTTGGCTGTTGACTGCGAACACTTTCTCTGCAATTCATCTCGTTCTCTTTTGACGTGTTCCAACTCACTCTCCAGATAACGAATTCTTTCTCCCTGTTTGTGAATATGCTCTTCCTTTTCTGTCAACTTTTTCTTTAACTCATCAATGGAATTTTCGTCCCCCATTTTGTTGTAGTCGGTGCAGACAGCAATGTTCCTTCAGATAGTTGTTGTTGGTTTTTATCGTCACACCGAAAAAGCCATAACAATGGTCTACCGTGATAGCGATACCAGTTGTGTGCCCAAACCAAAACATTTGCACCCTGTGCACGAATTTTCCCTGGATTCTTCAGCTGGGTACATCTTGACAGGACAAATGCCAAAGTGGCAACAACTCGCCAAATACACACGGGTTTCTCAGCATTCACATTTGCTTGTTTACAAGCTACTGGCACGCAAGTCCGATGCACTTTCGATGTGCTAAGCCTAGATAGGGAGCCTGAGCTCTCCCAGTAACACCGGAAGCATCATGATCATGACGTCACAAATCAATAAGTTTAAAAAAGAAGTCTAAGGCTTCTCGTTGTCCTTTCACAGCATCATCATAATATAACCGCCTTGGCTACGTATCAAAGCCGCAGCTATTCTTATCCGTTTTGTTATCACTCACATGATTTGTTGTATCATTACACAGGGTGGAAATAAGTGATGTGGTACCTAAAGATTTAGCTGATGCGATTTGAGCAGATCGGGTGGCTGGAGTTAGGAATCGTCGGTTAAATGTATGCCTTGCCTCCTTTCACTCTGTTAATTTTAATATTAAATCAGCTTGTGCTGATTATGCACAGGCACATACATACGCTAGTTACAGTGTATGTTTTTACAGCGCTTGTTCTGCGCGTGACGACGGACGCAGCGTCCAAGCCAACTCGATGTAAACAAACCGGTGTCACATTTCCAAACCATCCTCCCACCCGGACCACCCCCCAGAACATTTTAGGCTTGGTAAAACATTCACTGTAGTTACAAAGCCTCTGATTTATTATGTTCTGCTATGTTCCTGCCACAACCCCCATTTGTCCCCCCCCCCCCCCCACCCCACCCCCAACAAAAAAAGCGCTATGTGTCTTTGATGGCCAACAATGAATGTTTTTTTAAGCCCAGGATTTAATGATCTCAAAGCTCTAACAAGTCACAGTTATGCACCTTGATATTTGACAGAAGCCATCTGACTTATACTCTTGTTTCCCCCCCCCCCCCCCCCCCCCCCCCCCCCCCCCCACCCCCCTTCTGTCATCGATGTGTTAGTGCCGACTTACTTTATTTTCCTTTTCTTTCCCATAAAATTGTGTGTGTGTTCGTGTGTGTTGTTGTGGTGTGTGCTGTATGTTGTGTGTGTGTGGTGTGTTGTGTTATGTGTGTGTGGTGTGTGTGTGGTTCATTTAGTTCTTTGCAAAGGGCGCATGGTTGATCTTAGGAAACTTGAATAGATAAGTCTGTAGAATAGCTGCAAATGGAAAGTGTGTGTATGTGTGTGTTTGCCTGCACACATGTACAAGTGCATGAGAGTGTGCTTGCATGCAACCATGCAGAATGTAAGTGTGTGTGCATGGGCGCATGCACATGTATGTTTGTCTCTGTGTGTGTATGTGAGCTTGCCTGCATGTGTGTGTTTGTGTGAAGTGAGTATGTGAATATGACTATGTGTGCATGTTTGCATGCATGTAGGTAGGAAAAGCCATGCATGTATGTGTGCTTGTGTGTGTACGTGTACATGTGCCTGTGTGCTTGTGTATGTGTGACTGTGTATGTGTGTGCATGTGTGTGTGTATGTGTTTATACACAAAACATACTTTTGTAAGTATATGAATGTTTTCCCAGTAAAAATGTATGAGAGAGAGAGAGAGGTGGGGGGGGGGGGGGGGGGGGGGAGGGAAGGAGAGAGAGAAAGACAGAGAGAAGGAGAAGAGGCAGATAGAGACAGACAGAGAGAGAGACACCAAGAGAGAGGGAGGTAGAGAGAGAAGGAGGGAGAGAGAGAGAGAGGGGGGGGGGGGGGGGGGGGGGAAGAGAGAGAGAGAGAGAAACAGACAAACAGAACAGCGAAACAGACAGGGAGACATTTTGTGACCATATTATAAAAACAAATACATATAAAACACACTGCTTTCATATTCAAAACAAAACAAAACAAAATAAAAGACTGTGAATATTCTTTTAATCAAACTGTCAACCCTATATCATGTGATTATCATTATTATCATTATTTCCATTTACAGATGGTGCAAAAGGGCATTCCACTTTGTCTGCAGCAGACAATAACATAACAGAATAAATAAAAAACAAATATATCAAAGCCAAATGGCACCTTCAAAAATAGTTATTAAAAAAACCCACCCAAATATATCAAAGCCAAACGGTATCTTGAAAACAGTTAAAAGTAAAAACAATGTTTAGATATGTGATAAATAATCGAAAAGAATTTTTTTTTTTTAATGATAACGAAGAAAATCACCTTAGGATATGTTGAGATCCACTGAAAACATGGGATTTCAATACAACAAAGTTCATTCAAAAGTTTTAAATTATAAAAAAAAGCAGAAAAAAGAAAAAGAGTTTTTATATTATGAGGAATTCATATTACCTGCTCTCTCTCTCTGTCTGTCTGTTTCCCTTCCTCTCTCTCTTATCTGTCCATTATGTGTCTAATACTTACACGCATACACATGCAGAACATCTCGCATACTCATTAAAACCTCTTCCACCTTCCAGAGAAGGCCATTTGTGCTGGTGGGAATGAACGACAAAATTTACAAAACTGTAAGCACACAGGGACTGGATGTAAAAAAAGCACTTGAATGCTTATTCTGTTATCATCAAAGTAAAAATAAATAAAAGAATTTGACAATGTTAAACATATAATGATTTGTTACACAGTCACTCACTCACACTCACACACACAAACACAATGTTTTTTTAACACCTGATATTTACAGGAGAACATCACACAATCTTCAAAAATCAGCTCCCTCTCCCACTTCCACCCCATCCTCCATAAATAAATACATACATAAATACATGTACAGATGAATAATCACATAAATAAATTGATAGACAAACAATTAAAAAAACAACATGACTTTAAACAATTGTAAGTATTTTGGGGAACGGATATATCATACAACAAATGTACAACCGAATGAATTCAAATATTTTTGGAGTATATTTTGATAATTGCTGAAAAGCTGAATATATTTTTGGGGTGCTCAACTTAAAGAAAAAGAAAGCCAAGTGAAAAAACAGTCACTTAACCCTGACTTAAACAAATTGCACACATATGTATATTTTTTATTGCAATCCTCTCCATTGCAAAAGCCCTGTAGAAGACCTGACTGATTGGAGAAACGCTGTGTTCTTGTTGCATGTGACGGAACTCTGCCATGTACAATAGGCAACAGTAAAGCAATGAATGCACTGTTCATCCACTGCCACCTTTCACGCAAATGTTTGGCAAATATGTGACTTTCAGTCAAGTTTTTCCTAGTCCAGCCAACAACACAGCCCATGATCATTAGTGTTGAACATGGATCTTCCGAATCAAACTTTCAGAAAATAAAATTTTAAAAAAAAGATAATACCATCACTGTCGGCTCTTGAAAACGCATGTATAACACTAAACACACACACACACACACACACATTCTTCAAATGGAAACAAAAAAAGACCCTCTTCACAAGCGTGATCACAACTGCGTGGATGCCATCATTGAAATATACACAGAAAACACAACACAGTCTAGACAGAAGTCCGGCCAGCATGAATCATTGAATGGGAAAGAGAGAGCTGCTGTGCTGCGTGTCATAGGTGTTCAGAATCAAGAAACAGGTCTGCTGACAACCATGTTCGGATGAGACTATAAACCGAGGCCCCGTGTTCGAACGCATGCAGAACATCTTGTGCACACGTTAAATCCTGTTCCGCTTTTAATAATAATAATAATAATGTATGGAATTTATATAGCGCTGAATCTTGTAAAGCAACAAATCAAAGCGCTCAGATTTCATTTCATACCACTTTAAGTCACGGCAGATTTCTCTCCGTGAAATTCGGGCTGCTCTCCCCGGAGAGAGCGGGAGAGCGCGTCGCCACAAAGCGCTGCGCACCCTTTTTTTTTTTTTTTTCATGTCTGCAACTGTTATTTGTTTCCTATCAGAGTGCCTTTTTTTAATGAATTTTGCCAGGACAACTTCTTGTTGCCGTGGGTTCTTTTACGTGCGCTAAATAATTACGTGTAACACACGGGACCTCGGTTTATCGTCTCATCCGAAAGACTAGCGCCCAGACCACCACTCATGGTCTAATGGATGGGGGAAAATTTTCCGGTCCAAACGGGGTACGAACCGCTGCACACTTCAGACCCGGACTTTTCGCTTTCTAGACAGGCGCGTTACCTCTAGACCACCGATCCACTCCACTTTTCAGAGGAGTAGGCCATTGTGTGCCGGTGGAAACAGATGACAAATTTTACAAAACCGCATTCACATGGGGACTGGATGTAAAAAAGCAAATGAGTGCTTATTCCATTATCCTCGATATAAAAGAATAAATAAAAAAATAATTTAAAAAATATGTTGAGGGAAGAATAAGGGCTGGGGCCTCTGTGGTGGTTTAGGCAAAGATTTTTTAACCGGGGCCAATCCTCTATGGATGGTTGTTCTGTCACAGTTCAACCTGAAAATGGTGGATTTCTATAAAATCATAGAAGAGGTATGTACCATGAAACCAAAAAAGTGATTATGGTATTAGTTGTTGGTTTCTGATTTAAAAAAAAAAAAAAAATGTACGAAGAGCTTACTTATGATGGTGGGTTGACTTCTTTAAAAAAAAAAAAAAAAGTCTAGAAATTGTTAGCTTTTTCTCTTTAAAAAAAACCCCAAATCCCCACAAACCCAAAACAACTGTTAAGTACATCAACACTGTTAGATCATAACATTCACTTCACTAAAGCCCCTCTCTTTTCCATTCAATCCATGTTTGCTGATCAGCTGTTCAAAATGTTAACTGTCGAGCACAAACCAAATGATATCTTCTACACAAAAACATGTGAACATAGCGCAAAAAGCATGAATTATTTGTCAGCTATAACTACAACTCACAAACTGAATTTTAGACAATGGAATAGAGGTGGGGAGGGGGGGGGTGGAGAAGGGAGGAACAGCCTGTACTTAGAGCTTTGCGCTCGTGATTTGACAGCCCTGGATTGAGCTATCACCAAAGCAAAGCACCTGTTCAAGGGGATTTTTTCATAGAGTTAACATTAGCACCAACTCCGCTCCCCCCCCAAGAGTCCTTCAGATGAGACTATAAACCAAGGCCCCGAGTATGGACGCATACAGAACATCTTGCACACATGTTATATAACCAGTGCTGCCTGTCACTGTGTCAGAAGAGTAGGCCATTGTGTGCCGGTAGGATCGGGTGACAAAAGTGAAAAGAAGACACATGCACACTGGTGTTGTGTCTAGCGGGGATGGGATAGCCTAGTGGTTAAAATATTGCGCTCTCAAACTGATGACCCGGGTTCAATTCCTGTTCAAGGGGATATTTTCTCCTGGAGTTAACATCAGTGCAGACTCCATTCTCCCCAAAAGTCTTTCGGATGAGACTATAAGCCGAGGCCCCATGTGCGAACGCATGCAGAACATCTTGCACACAGGTTAAATCCTGTTCCGCTTTTCGTAAGAGTAGACCATTGTGTGCCGGTGGGAATGGATGACAAAATTTACAAAACCGCATACACATGGGGACTGCATGTAAAAAAGCACATAAGTGCTTATTCCATTATCCTCAATATAAAAGAATAAATAAATAAATAAATCTAGGCATCATCCCCAAAGTCAGAATATGGCTATCTTCATGGTGGGAAAACATTGTCACATAATTATGCAAAAGCTCACCACTGGTAAACTTTGGAGCTCTACACAGGGAGTGGAGGGAAAAAAAAGACAATGAAATGTGACCTTTACGAATAAGAGGACCTCCCTTCCCCCCACCATCTCACCAACAGTGTTTGATTATGTCAGTATATAGTGTGACAATGACAACTATCTGCCACTAAACACGTATGCACACACACACATTCAGGTGCACACACACACATACACACAGAGGTACACACACAAGCACACAAACACATACACCAAATAATATCTAGCAACAAACTTGCATACAATAAATACCAAAAAAAAAGGAACACAGTCTCTTTGTTAAGGAATAAAAATGTTCAAAAATTGTTCAATAAATCACAGACCAATAAAAAAAAAATGAGAAAAAAAAAGAGTGTATATTCATATTAAAGCAAACTTTTTTTTTTCTTTATAGTGGAATGATGAACCTTCATTATATCAAAATGGAACATGGCAAGATCGGTATTCATCATATAAAAAAACCCCAGAAACACATCATGTTTCTACCACAAAGGAACAACAACGGAAAAAAAAACGGAGCCAAATACATGTACTTCAGAAGCACTGGGA
>CM054142.1:19490138-19522638 GCA_028751875.1 Rapana venosa | reverse complement strand
GGAAACTGAAGCAGACAACTTCCTTGCAGATATCAGAGTCTTCAGTGGTTACTCCACAGTCACAAGAGTGTATGTCAAAATAAGGCATGCTTCTATTCAATGGGGAGATGGCTTAAAACAACATCGAGTCATTTAGTCGGAGCAGTTAGTACAAAGTTCTACAGTCTCTGCTCTGGGAAGATTTCAACAGTTCACAATGCAGAGACTACAGACTTTTCAATAGCAACAGACTACATGAATGCAAGGCATGCAGGGCATGCAGGGATATGCCTCTGTACAACATCAAATCATTTATACAAATAAGGCTTAGTCAGAACACATAGAAAAAACAACCCCTGCAATCTCTATTCCTGGGAAGAGTTTCATCGTTTGCAGTTCAATGCAAGGCATGACTGTACTCAACACAGAGTGGGAGACAACTCAGTGCAACATAAAGTTGGTCATAAAATGAAGGCTCTTTGTCAGCATATGTAGAAAAAAACACAAACTCAAGTTCCAGGGAAGAGTTCAATCATTTGCAATTCAGAGATCACAGTCTCTTTAATGACAAACTGAAATAAGGCAGGCTTGAACTCTGCAAACCAAGCAGGGATATGTGCAGTACACCGTCAAGTTTTCTTTTTTTTCTCTCACACAAATAAATAGGGCTTTCCATCAGAACACGGCAAACTCAAGCCAACTCTCATCAAAGGAAGAGTTTCTTCAACTGCACCTCAGAGATTACAGTCTCTCTTTAACGATGGGTGAATGAACTAAGGCATGTTTGCACTCAGCACAAGTAGGAAGGTACTTCTGTGGTATCCATAGTTGACCTCAGAACACAAACACAAAAAAACACACAAGTTGTGATCACGGGAAGAGGTCAGCTATTGTTACTTCACACATCACAGTGTCTTCAATGACTAAGGGAAAGAGTTCGACTATTGGCCATTTAGAAATTGCAGTCTCTCCCACTATGACTTGATGAATAAAGGCACACTTGTACCCCATGCACGTGGTGAAAAAATTCTATGCACATCCACACATTCAAGCAGATAAGACTCTCAAACAGAACACACTAAACACACAAGCACCATTCAGAGGGTGAGGATGTTTTTCTTCATGGGAAGAAGAGGTTGGGGGGTGGGGGGGGGGCATCTGCAATTCAGAAACCACAGTCTCTTCAGTGGGGACTTGACGGATCAAGGCAAGTCCATACTTAACACACGTGGGAAGACACCTCTGCACAACACCAAGACCATGTTTTTGTTCAGACAGACTGTCAGTCAGAACATGCACAACACAATAGCTACCACTCGGGGTGAACGTTCAGCCATCTACACAGATCAGAATCTTATCAAATAATGAGCAACACGCTCACACACACACACATATATATATACATTCAACTCATATGGGAATGGTGACTCTAAACCACATCAAAGTGTTGACAGAGAAGGGGCTGACGTCACAGTAAACACAAACACCCTTCCAGGGCCAAAAAATATTCAACCCTTCTGCAATGCAAAGTCTCTTCAACTTCAAGCTGGAGCATACTCACGTTCTACACCGGTGGGGAAGTGTCTCAGTAAAAAATGCTGGTTTTACACATACTGGGGTTTTAGAGAGTGCAAATAAAACACACAACGCCAGTCCTGGGACGAGTGATCTCTCAGCTAGCTGCCACAGCAGTTCCCATTTTTGCTCATAGGTCGGGAAAGTAGTTTTGTGATGCATCGTCCTTCAGCCTTCCTGGCCATGTCGCCTTCATACGCCTGCTTTAGTTCCTGGGGACAATCGTCGGTTATAAGAATCACCATGGGTAAACACTTCACCATCCGGAACAAAACACATCAGGGATTCTTGCACCAGCACAACAATAGAAAATGAACAGGAGGGAATAGTATGAGAAAGGTGATGAAAACACAAAAACACACATACACACAAATCCAGCATGAACCATCGGGTTTCTCCCTGTGTTAAAAAAAAGCAGCACGCACTCACCAAACACAATACGTCACCACTAATTAGCAACTAGGTCGTGGGTTGGATGGCTGGTTAAAAGCAGCTGAAGTTCTTGAAAGTCGAAGTGCGCTGTTCCACAATCACACCAAGATGGGGTTGGGATAGATGGATGGTTAGAAACACTAGGAGCTGGCAATATGACGACCTGGGTTTGATTCCTGTTCAAGGGGATATTTTCCCCTGGAGATAACATCAGTGTAGGCTCCACTCTCCCCAAAAGTCCTTCAGATGAGACTATAAACTGATGCCCCGTGTGCAAAAGCACGCAGAATATCCTGTGCACACATTAAATCCTGTTCCGCTTTTCGTAAGAGTAGGCCATTGTGTGCTGGTGGGAACAGATGACAGAATTTACAAAAATGCATACACATGGGGACTGGATGTAAAAAAGCATATAAGCGCTTATTTTATTATCCTTGATATAAATGAATAAAAAATAAAAATAAAAAATAAATAAAATACACACACACACTATAGTCTATACACTAAATGCAAAGACACAGACTCACTCTCTCTCCTACATGTGAAAGAGCACACACACACACACACTCATGCACACACACACACACACACACATACACATACACACACACACACATAAACTTTCTCTCTGATCAGCCAGACCAGCACTCACTTTAGCCATTCTGAGGAAGGCAGCATCAATGTTGGTGTTGTCTTTAGCACTGGTTTCCAAAAAGTCCATGCCGTTTTCTCTGGCCAAAGTTAGGCCTTCCTCTCTTCGCACTGCTCGCATCTCTTCCATGTCATTTTTGTTGCCTGAAGACAAGCCACACAAATGTGAATTATATTTCTCTGCTTTGGAAGTTACACATGTACATAATACTAAAGTTTACAGCATTGGATTGCCGGTCTAGAGGTATCACTCCCATCTTGGAAGCGAGAGACTTCAGGTTCCAATGAATAATTAGAGATCTGGAGTTTTTCCCCATTTACTACTACTATCCCCACACACTGTGGTCTGGGGGGCTATTCTTTCAAATGAGAATATGCATAAGTTGAGGTCCAATGAGCAACATTCATTCAACATATTATTATATGTAAAAGAACCGACTCAACTCTCCCCAAAAGTCCTTTGGATGAGACTATAAACCGAGGTCCCATGCGCGAACATATGCAGAACATCTTGCGCACATGTTAAAACCCATTCTGCTTTTCGGAAGAGTAGGCCATTGTGTGCCGGTGGGAGCGGATGACAAAATTTACAAAACTGCATACACACAGGGAATGGATGTAAAAAAGCACATGGGTGCTTATTCCATTATCCTCGATATAAAAGAATAAACAAATAATAATAATAATTAAAAATAAAAATGGCAAGAACAAAATTCTGTAGAAAAAAAAATCCACCAAAATTTGCCCCCCCCCCACCACCAAAAAACCCACTCTTAAAGAAAAATATATAAATACAGATAATGAGATTGGGAGAAAAGTGGGTGATAAAATGATCCAGGGTTTATGTTAATGAACATGGAACGTGGCACTTTAATGGTGGGGGAAAAAAATGGTCGTATATATGCAACAATTTCACCATGGATGAAACACAAAGCTCTAGTTGAGGAGCCAAAACAAAAAATCTCCCAGAAAATTCAATCAACAAAAAAATATTTTGTTTCAAGACTAAAAATGGTAAAATCTTCAGATCTATATATATATATAGACTAGAATATAAATGGTGGTCAGGTCAGAGACTCCCTCTGCTACTGGTAACCATGTAACCCAGTACCACCTGCCACATGTGGGGAGTAAACCCAACCAAAAAATCCGACCTGGAGAGGGATGGGCTCCGCCAGGTTTGATTTGCCCAAGATACACCAATGACAAAGACAGCCAGAATCTCCATACCGGATCGGTCGTCACCCGGGTTACCAAGGACCGCGCCTTCTGTTGCTCATCAGGACAGATGTCGAAAGTATGCTACTGATGTAAAACGCAGCAAAATTCGTGCCAGAAACAACACCATCATTGGCACATGGAATGTACGGACACTAAGAGCTGCAGGCAAAGTGGAAGAACTGACACATGAGATGTCCAGATATCATTGGCACATCCTTGGGCTCTGCGAAGTCAGGTGGAAAAACATGGGAGAAACAACGACCCAGGAAGACCACAAATTATACTACAGTGGAAAACAGGATAAACATGAACACGGCGTGGGGTTTCTCGTTCACAAAGACACCGTGAACACCGTCATGAGCTGTCAGCCTGTGTCCAGCAGACTTATTACCATCCGCCTGAGAGCAACCCCCTTTAACATAACTATAGTACAGGCATACGCCCCTACATCAGACTGCACAGATGAAGCCGTAGAAGAATTTTATGACCAGCTACAAGAGGTTCTGAATCAAACACCCAAGAAAGACATCCTCGTTGTGCAAGGCGACTGGAACGCCAAGATAGGAGAAGATGCATGGAAAGACTGGGAGGGCGTTTGTGGGCCACATTGTAATAACCAATCAAATGAAAGAGGCTTGAGACTCCTGGAGTTTGCCAGTAACAACACCTCCAGCTAGTGAATACACTTGGCCCACACAAGAAATCCAGAAAATGGACATGGCATAGCCCAAATGGAGAACACCACAACCAAATAGATTACATCATGGTGAAAAGACGGTTTCAGTCTAGCGTTAACATCGCACAGACACGAAGTTTTCCAGGAGCAGACAAGGGAGTGATCATGATCTTGTGATGATGACTTTCCGACTACGTCTAAAGAAAATCCACAAGCGGAACAACATCAGGATCAAATTTGACCTCGAGAAGCTGAAGGACCCAGAGGTATTAGAAATTTTTCAAGCAAGGATAGGTGGAAAGTTTGCAGCACTCACTGTGATAGACTCAGACATAGATACACTGACGAATAGTTTCAATACAGCGGTGACTGAAACAGCAAACGAGCTTCTTGGCAAACGCCGACCAGTCAAAAAACCATGGGTCACACCTAACATCCTACAACTATGTGACAAGCGTAGAGAGTTGAAGAAAAAGAAAAATGAAACAAAAGAAAGAGCAGAACAATATAGGGCAGTCAACAAAAGAATCAGGAAGTCCATGACGGAGGCAAAAGAGAAATGGATCGGTGAACAGTGCCAAGACATTGAAGAGAACATCAAGAAAAACAATAGCAAGAAAGCATATCAACTGGTGAAAGACCTGACTAGCACGAAACAGAGAAAAGGTTTAACAATCCAAGACAAAAATGGGAAGTGTCTCACTGACGACCAGGATATTCTGAACAGATGGACAGAATACTGCTCCGACCTGTATAACTATAGAACCGCAGGAGATCCAGAAGTCCTTAATGTACCCGAAAGCAAAGACACAGACAGTCACCCTATCCTCCGAGAAGAAGTGGAAACAGCAGTCAGATCGCTGAAAAAGGGGAAGTCAGCAGGGGCTGACAACATTCCAGCTGAGTTGGTCCAAGCTGGAGGGGAAGCCATGATCAGCGCCCTACTAAGAATCTGCAACAAGATCTGGCAGACAGGAAAATGGCCAACACCATGGACGCAGTCACTCATCATCACCCTCCCCAAGAAAGGAAATCTACAACAATGCCATAATTACCGCACAATCAGCCTCATATGTCACCCAAGCAAGGTCATGCTGCAGATAATATTGAATAGACTGAAGCCACAAGCAGAGACCATCATTGCTGAGGAACAAGCAGGTTTCAGAGCAGGGCGCAGCACAACAGAACAGATATTCAACCTCAGAATACTATGTGAGCGGTACCTTCAACATCAACAAGACCTTTACCACGTATTTATCGATTTTAAGAAGGCATTTGACAGGGTGTGGCATGCAGCTTTGTGGGCAACCATGAATTTGTACAGCATCAATGCAAACCTGATCAGAGTCATCAAACAGCTGTACAGCGAGGCCACCAGTGCAGTGTACTACAACAACAACATTGGAGAATGGTTTCGAACAACAGTTGGAGTAAGGCAGGGCTGTCTACTCTCACCCACTCTTTTTAACATCTTCCTTGAGAGAATCATGGCTGATGCACTGGAACAATCATGAAGGATCAGTCAGCATTGGTGGCAGAACGATCACAAACCTCCGCTTCGCAGATGACATTGATGGAATAGCAGGATCAGAAAAAGAGCTTGCCAGCCTAACAGAACACTTGGATAAGGCCTCCAAAACATACGGCATGGAAATCAGTGCAGAGAAGACCAAACTGATGACTAATAACACCAACGGCATTAGCACTGATATCAGGGTTAATGACCAGAAGCTGGAAACAGTTCAAAGCTTCAAGTACCTGGGAGCCATTGTATCCGACCAGGGATCCAAGCCAGAAGTAGTATGCAGGACTGCACAGACAATAACAGCTTTGTCAAAACTAAACACCATCTGGAGAGATAAGAATATCTCACTTATCTCCAAGATCAGACTAATGCGCTCCCTTGTCATATCCATATTTCTGTAGCCTGTGAATCATGGACCCTGACTGCAGATTTGGAGAGAAGAGTACAGGCAGTGGAGATGAGATGCTTTCGGAGACTCCTTGGCATCTCCTACAAAGACCACATAAGCAACGAAAGCGTGCATAACAGAATCCAGCAAACCATTGGACCCTATGAGAACCTTCTAACGATCGTGAAAAAGCGTAAACTTAAGTGGTATGGGCATGTCACAAGATCCCAAGGAATTACAAAGACAGTTTTGCAAGGCACTGTCCAAGGAGGAAGAAGAAGAGGCAGACCAAGGAAGAGCTGGGAGGATAACATTGGGAGGATAACATCAGTGAATGGACAGGCCTAGAACTCAACAAAACCCTGAGAAAGGCAGAACTGAGAGAGGAATGGAGGGAACTGGTTGCTGAGTCTTTGAGGGTGCCAGACTACGGGACAGATAGATAGATAGATAGAATATAAATTGCTAATCCAATCTGATTATATTCAAGTCTTTCCACAGCAGAGATATCATATTATAATATTCATGCACTCCCCCAGTCCTCACCAACAAGCAGCTGTACTGTGTGGTTATCCGTGTATCTCTTCACATCCTCCAGCCAGCCGCCGATATTGTCAAAGGTGGAACGCTGTGTAATGTCGTAAGCAATGATGACACCATTGGCGCTTCTGTAGTAGCTCTGGGTAATGGTGCGGAATCTTTCCTGGCCTGCAGTGTCCCACACTTGCAGCTGTCAGTAGAGAAACAGACACATTTACAGTCTGTTTTGTTAAATGAATCTTTCATACATGTACTGTAGCAAACATGAATTGATACATGTACATTTCCTTTTTTTTGTTTATGATTAGTCATGGTTTTGGTGGGGTTTATTTGTTGTTGTTTAGGTGGGTTTTTTAAAGGGGGGGGGCAAGGGTTGTTGCTGTTGTTTTCTTCAGAGTTTTTGTTTGGTTGGTGATCCTAATGGTCCTGAAGTCATATGTCTTGAGGTTTGAAACTCAGCGGTGCATGGTGGGTTACAATGAATAGAACTCTTTTAAGATCTGATGTGAACATGTGCCAATGTCCTACTTCCTTCCTTTATCTTATGCCATTATGAATGCATGAATCACATAAGCAGAACAATACTATTACTATAATTCTATCAGCAATAATTAGATTGTAGAACAAAATTTGTAGCTTGCACCAGTGATTTACAGAAGCAGGGATTCAAAGCAATCAATTCTAAACAAGCATCTAACCATCTCTCTAGTGGATTCCATGGCAGGATGTGATATATATACTTGTCTGGCAGATACAATGTATGTGTAGACTACTCTACAAACTTTGATAAACCATGGAAAAAATAAAACTGAAAACTAGAGCAGTACTCCCCAGTAGTGGGGAAAAACACACCCATGCCAGGGGTAAACCTGAGACATATGATTTTTTTTAAAATTTAAAATCTGAACCCAGTTTTAGGTATATGTTCTTGTTTCTCTTTATTTACATGATATTTCCATAGATAATATTTCACTGATCTTTGGTTCCAGACATCTGGTGCCTTGGTTTTCAGCTGTTGCTGGTGTTGGTTTATAAACAAAATATATTGTTGACATTTTCTTCCACATAGTGCCAGTCATTATAATATCATGGTCAGCAAAGCTAATATAATTACTAAATTAGTATTATAAGCATAAGGCAACATAGTGTCAGTCATTATAATATCACGTTCATTAAAGCTAGTATAATTACTAAATTACTTAATTAGTATTTTAAACACAAGGCATTGTAACTACAAAGAGTAACTTCAGTAAGGATGCACAACTTGTCACAAAGATCTTTTTTCAACATTTTGACACTTGATAATACCAATAATCACTAAAAACAGCATTTTGTCAAGGCACATGTAGTGACTTTCTATTGGTAGCTACTGATACAGTGATAGTGATACTGATATCTGGTTACTACTCAACTGATAGATTTTATATAACCCTGGGTGAAGCTTTCTGGCTGATGTGATGCTTCTTGCTAGGGAATATTCATGCAAAGCAGCAACGTAATTTCTTTCTCAAAGTATTGGTTACTAAACAGAAAACAGTGTCACAATGACTTAAGGGAATATCAATAGAAAACAAAACAACAACAGCTGCAACAACAACAAAACACAACAAGATAAAACAAAAAGAAAAACAACAAAACAACAATGAAAACAACCGAACAACAAAAAACAACAGGAAAAAACATCAAAACCCTTAAAACACTTGAATGATTAAATCTCAAAATATGCTACCATTAACTTAAGTACCTGTTTACATATAACGGTAACTGTTAATGGTATGCGATGTTTATTAATCACAAAAATTATATCACTGCATACGTATTGTGACTGACAAAAATCAAAATTCATAAAACTTGTGTAAGTCAAAGTACTGAAGCTCTAACAAACCTTCACCATTTTACCATCGATGTTTACAGTTTTCATGGAAAAATCCACACCGATTGTGCTCGATATATTTTCCGTGTATGTGCCAGACTTCAAACGCTGAACAACGCACGTTTTGCCAACACCAGCATCTCCGATCAACACAATTTTAAATAAATAATCAAATCCATCATCTGAGTCCATCGAATAGGCCATCATCTTTGCTGTTTTGCCGTATGGGCACAATAGAGTCTTTCGCATTAAGTCATGGTGAATCGATGAGGTCATAATCGAACACAATCAGTGGAGTCTGTTGCATCTACTGTTAGGTCAGAGTGCAGCCCCTTACAGAATGCAACTTTGTCTTATTGCCGTTAGGCTAAGCGTCATGAAAAAATAAATACTTCAGTACAAACATGACGTCAGTGATGATAACTTGCCGTTATGTATTCTAATTTAACACAAGCACGAGATTAGAACTGAAAGACAGAATTTCATGCAAATCCATAACACTAAGTATTGTTAGTGAAAGGCCTAAAATAATCAAATCCTTTTGAAAAAGTAAAATCTCCCTAGCCAGTGTTAGCTCTTTGCCAATAGGATCTTTATTTTTACATCCAGTCCCCATGTGTATGCAGTTTTTGTAAATTCTGTCATCTGTTCCCACTGGCACACAATAGCCTACTCTTACGAAAAGCGGAACATGATTTTAACGTGTGCGCAAGATGTTCTGCGTGCGTTCGCACACGGGACCTCGGTTTATAGTCTCATCCGAAGGACTTTTGGGGAGGGTGGAGTCGGCACTGATGTTAACTCCAGGGAAAAATATCCCCTTAAACGGGAATTGAACCCTGGTCGTCAGATTGCGAGCGCAATGTTCTAACCACTAGGCTATCCCGTCCCCCGGTTTAAGTAGAAGGTTATCACAAACTTGAAAATACCGAGAACATGACGATTTAAACAGTATAAACAAATGGGAGTTTTGCCTTTGGATGAATATCGTGTGCATGCGATTTTGTAAAATGTTTGTTATCGGGTTCATATTGGCACACAGGCAGCATCTTCCTGTCTCTGGGAACGTCTTCACCTGTACACTCACTCCCTCCTCCTGGCTTCCTCCAGTCTTTTGCAGGTGTACTTTCACCTTGCTTACAAAAAACACCCACATTGAAAATAATTCACTTCGGCCCAGGCCAAAAGCTGTGTCAGTTATTTCTGTCAGCTAATTGCCAAAAAAAAAGGTAAAGAAAAAGGCCTACACTAAAAATGTTATGTTGTAAAATGTGTTGAGAATGCCTTCAGCCAGTGACAAGCTCTTAATATAACAACCTGCACTCTCCTTTAAAGGAGAAAAAAAACACCCTCCTCTGAAGTCGGAGTATGGATGCCTGTATGACGAGGTACTTGAAAAGAGTCATACACGCAAACTTCTCATCCTGGTTCCTTGTGCTTACAAACACCTAGATTCAACCAGTCCACTGTTGGCCGTCGCTCTTTCTCTGTTTCTGGTCCATCGATTTGGAATGGCCTCCCTATCTCTCTTTGCCAAAGACCTACTTGTGACACTTTTAAATCTGGCCTCAAGACATATTTGTTTCAAACCTAAGAATTTCCTCTCCTGTTTCATTTCATAGCTATCCCTGCTTTTCAACAGCCAAAAATTCCATCACCCTGCCAAAGTGTATAATGTGTGTGTGTGTGTGTGTGTGGATTTGGACTTGTTAGAACTATTATTTGCTATTGGTTGTATGACTGTGTAAGAATGAGTTGAGTGCAAGCGCTTTGATTGGTCTGTGCAAGATACAGTGCTATATAAATTCCATTTATTATTATTATTATTATCCTGTGTATTTCAGTACTTCCCAGGTAGGATGAGTGAGTCAGAATGCATGATCTGGGTGACCCCCCCCCCCCCCCCCCCAAGGTCCAAAGCTTGGTAACGCACAACAACATCATAATCAGATGTGTTGCACATTTCTCACTCTATTACAACAGTAACAGGTGCTCATTTTTTTTCACCTGAAGATAGTGATAATAATTATAATATAATAATAATTTAAAAAAAGGAATTTATATAGCGCTGACTCTTGTAAAACAAACAAATCGAACAAAAAGTCAGATGTGTTAACACATTTCTCACTCTTTACAACAGCAGTGACAGGTGATCATTTTTTCACCTGAAGATAATTTGAGGTGTTTCTTTTTCACCTTGATATAAAATGAAAAAAAAAAATAATGAAGGGGACGGGATAGCTCAGTGGTCGGGAGCACTCGCTTCCCCTCAGCCAAGTTAAGCAGCGTCGAGCGTGGTTACCAAGTGGATGGGTGACCGTTTGTGCGCCTTGGCTTCAGTACAGTTCCCCCAGCTGTAAATGGGTACCTGCTCCTCTTTAGGGTCAGGGAAGGTAAAGCAGCGAGGGAGAGGAGACGCGCGCCGCCCTCAATATGATGGCCCCTAGAGAAGAGAGGTCTATGACGCCTCGCTCCCCTACGACCTTGTAGGTTATGGGACACCTTTACCTTTATAAAACTGGAAGTTGTGCACTTGTTCAGTTGAACACAACCACTGCTAATGTCTTTGCTTGTTTTGTCTTTTCTCCTTCCCCAGACAGCTGAAGAAAAACTTAAAGGGGCGAAGACAGAGAAGGAAAACAGGATTTACCGTAAGGGATAGAGTTTTTGAGTGTGTGTGTGTGTGTGTGTGTGTGTGCGTGTGCGTGCGTGCGTTGCGTGCGTGCGCGCGTGCGCGCGCGGCGTGTGTGTGTGAGGGAGAGAGAGAGAGAGAGAGAGAGAGAGAGAGAGGTGTGAATGTGAGAGAGAGTGTGTGTGTTTTATTTATTTATTTATTTATTTATTCTTTTATATCGAGGATAATGGAATAAGCACTCATGTGCTTTATTATATCCAGTCCCCTTGTGTATGCGGTTTTGTAAAATTTGTCATCTGTTCCCACCAGCACAGAATGGCCTACTCTTTCGAAAAGCGGAACAGGATTTAACGCGTGCGCAAGATGTTCTGCATGCGTTCGCACACGGGGTCTCGGTTTATAGTCTCATCCAAAGGAATTGTGTGAATGAGAGAGAGGAGAGAGAGAGAGAGAGAGAGAGAGAGAGAGAGAGAGAGAGAGAGAAGGAGGGAGAGAGAGAGAGAGAGAGAGTGTGTGTGTGTGTGTGTGTGTGAGTGAGTGAGAGAGAGAGAGTGTGTGTGTGTGAGAGAGAGGGAGAGAGAGATAGAGATAGAGAGTGTGTTATTGTTATTGTTGCTTCGATTTACATCCGTACACTCAAAGTAATATTAACGATGGGAAGTGGGAGGGGTTGGGTTGGTGGGGGTGGGGGGGGGGGGGGGGGGGGGGGGCACTTATGTTGATGGATGTGTGTAGTGAAATGTGTATCTATTGCTAAATATCGTATACAGTATGCAGAAAAGGAGTAAACGGTAACACACCGGCACACAATGGCCTACTCTTTCGAAAAGCTGAACAGGATATAACGTGTGCGCAAGATGTTCTTCCTGCGTTCGCACACGGGTCCTCGGTTTATAGTGTCATCCGAAGGACTTTTGCATTGGGGAGAGCGGAGTTTGCACTGGTGTCAATTACAGAGAAAAAATCCTCTTGAACGGGATTTGATCCTGGGTCGTCAGATTGCGAGCCTAATATTCTAACCACTAGGCTATCCTGCGCCCCCCCCCCCCCCCCCCCCCCCCCCCCCCCCCCCCCCCCCCCCCCCCCAACCCGAGCCCTTTCATAAATTGCGGTATTAACAAAAAAGAGTAGGGGAGGGGGGTTGTCGCAGTGTATGGATAAAAACAAATCTCAAATAATTACTAAATGCTGAATTATTAATAGGAATGTTCCTGAAGTACTGATCATGTGGAGGGGATAGCTCAGTGGTCAGAGCACTTGCTTTCCTCCAGCCAAGGTTAAAGTAGCATCGAGCGTGGTTACCAGTTGGATGGGTGACCGTTTGCGTGACTTAGCTTCAGTATAGTCCCCCTGTTCACCCAGCTGTAAATGGGTACCTGGCTTTTTAGGGTCAGGGAAGATAAAGCAGCGAGGGAGAGGAGATGGGCGCTGCCCTCTGGAGAAATTGAGGTCTCGGATGCCTCACTCCTCTATGATCACATAGGTTATGGGATACCTTTACTTTTTTTTCTTTTCTAAAGTACCGAACAGAAATGTGCATTGCTAAAGTACTAGTATGCATAGCTAAGGTACTTGTGTACTTATTGTAAGTACTAGTGTGCATATCTAAAGTACTAGTGTACTAATAGTAAGTAGTAGTGTGCGCATTGTAAAAGTACTATACATGTACAAGCAGAAAAATAGCAATCCTAGTTCACCATCACTCCCACAAAAGCACAACAACGTAAAGGTCCGAAATGACAATGTAACGAACAACAAACACAAAATTACAGATACGTTTGTGGAAGAGGACAGCGTTTTCCCTTTTGTTCCCAGGCGGAGAAGAGCAGTTATCTGATAGTGAGTGGTTCAGGCAATCGGAGAATGCTCAGTGTTGCTGCCTACATGGCAGGCTGCAGTAGTGTATGCACAGATATGACGGTTTATCATTCAACTATAGCGACAGTGGTATGGGCATGTCACAAGATCCAAAGGACTTGCAAAGACAGTTTTACAAGGCACTGTCCCAAGGAGGAAGAAGTAGAGGCAGACCAAGGAGCTGGAAGGATAACATCAGCGAATGGACAGACCTAGAACTCAACAAAACTCTGAGAAAGGCAGAACAGAGAGAGGAATGGAGGGAACTGGTTGTTGAGTCTTTGAGGGTGCCCCCACGGTCGTCAAGACTACGGGACAGATAGATAGCGGCAGTGATATCGTCCCCACAGTCACGTTACTACCACAAACAATGATAATTAATATGATGACAGCATAACTGGCAGTTAACAACCACTGTTCTTACAACAATGGAAACGCGTAAGCATTTAGACGATTCTGTAAGACATGGTTGCGATGTCACGACCTTTTAGTATTTGTTATTAATATGATTTCTCTTCCTTTCTGAAAAGTTTGTAATAAATTTGTATATGTGATGGCAGCTATAACAGTATTATCAGATCAAAAACAGTCAGATCAGAAATGATGGGACATCTCCAACAAAACTGTGGAAATGCTATATATCACACTTCAGGTAATGTAAATTCAATGCGCCGTTACAACTTACTACTCAAGGAGAGAGAGAGAGCGCTGCACAATTTGCAGGTGTGTCCCAAAATAGTAACACACATCGCTCTGATCGCATGGGAGATAAGCTAATTACCGCCCGTCACATTCTTGTTGTCTACCTTCAGCAGTATGCTAACTTCTTCTTGTTGTCTTTCTTCAGCAGTATGCTAACTTCTTCTTGTTGTCTATCTTCAGCAGTATGATAACTTCTTGTTGTCTTTCTTCAGCAGTATGCTAACTTCTTGTTGTCTTTCTTCAGCAGTATGCTAACTTCTTCTTGTTGTCTATCTTCAGCAGTATGATAACTTCTTGTTGTCTTTCTTCAGCAGTATGCTAACTTCTTCTTGTTGTCTTTCTTCAGCAGTATGCTAACTTCTTCTTGTTGTCTATCTTCAGCAGTATGATAACTTCTTGTTGTCTACCTTCAGCAGTATGATAACTTCTTCTTGTTGTCTACCTTCAGCAGTATGCTAACTTCTTGTTGTCTACCTTCAGCAGTATGATAACTTCTTGTTGTCTACCTTCAGCAGTATGCTAACTTCTTGTTGTCTACCTTCAGCAGTATGCTAACTTCTTGTTGTCTACCTTCAGCAGTATGCTAACTTCTTGTTGTCTACCTTCAGCAGTATGCTAACTTCTTCTTGTTGTCTACCTTCAGCAGTATGCTAACTTCTTGTTGTCTACCTTCAGCAGTATGATAACTTCTTGTTGTCTACCTTCAGCAGTATGATAACTTCTTCTTGTTGTCTATCTTCAGCAGTATGATAACTTCTTGTTGTCTATCTTCAGCAGTATGCTAACTTCTTCCTGTTGTCTACCTTCAGCAGTATGATAACTTCTTGTTGTCTACCTTCAGCAGTATGATAACTTCTTCTTGTTGTCTATCTTCAGCAGTATGATAACTTCTTGTTGTCTATCTTCAGCAGTATGATAACTTCTTCCTGTTGTCTACCTTCAGCAGTATGCTAACTTCCTGTTTTCGACCTTCAGCAGTATGCTAACTTCTTGTTGTCTACCTTCAGCAGTATGCTAACTTCTTCTTGTTGTCTACCTTCAGCAGTATGCTAACTTCTTCTTGCTGTCTATCTTCAGCAGTATGCTAACTTCTTCTTCTAGTCTATCATCATCATCATCATCATCAGTCCCGTGACCTTGGCGGTCGTGGAGGAGACACGAAAGACGATGCCGTGGTAAGCCTCCTCCATCCATCTCGGTCCTCGGCTCTGCCCAGTAGTGCCGAGTCATTCATCCTGGTCCATTCTCTGATGTTGTCCATCCATGACTTGTTCTGTCTTCCCCTCTTTCTGCCACTTTCGAGTGTTCCCTGCAGTACTGTTTTGGGCAGAGTGTTGTGGCGGGTGACGTGGCCGAACCATGTCAGCTTTTTCTTCTTGGCGATGGTGAGAAGGGGTTCCTGTGGACCTGCCAGCCGTGTTGTTTGACTCTTGACAAATTCATTGGTCTTTCGTTCTCTCCAGGATATGCCCAGCAGTTTTCTATGGCATTTTGTTTCAAATGACTGGATTCGCTTATTTCAGCAGTCAGTGTCCAGGTTTCACTTCCGTACAGCAGGATAGTCTGAATTAGGGCTTTGTAGAGCTTTAGTTTGATTGGGAAACTGATCTCTTTACTTTTCCATATGGTGGTGAGTTTTGTCATGGAAGATGTTGCCATGGCTAGTCTGACTTTGATTTCTGTCGTCGATCGCCCGTCCTTTGTGAGTGTAGCGCCAAGGTATTTAAAAGCGTCTACCTCCTCCAGTCTATCTTCAGCAGTATGCTAACTAATTTCCCATCTACTTTTTTCTTGTCTATCTTCAGCAGTATGCAAATTTCCCTTCTTCTTTTTGTCTACCTTGAGCAGTGTGTGTGTGTGTGTGTGTGTGTGTGTGAGACACATTAGATCTCTCTTGATACTGCCTACTCAGTGAAGCAGCATAACTTGATAACTAAACCTTTCACTGATGAAATTCACACGTGTGTAAATTTCTCTCTTCACGTTTCCTTGAACTGATTAGCAATAGACCATAGGTGTTATTAAAATAATCTTAACCCTACGCTGTACTTGTAAAAAAAATTGGTAAAGAAGATATTTTGTGGTTGAAAAAGGTGCAAATATTTTGGTTTTGAAGAAGGATTTTAGGAGCACACAGTGATAACTCACACCGACTACACTGCTGTTTCAAGTCGTCATATACCCCTTTTAAGGGAGATAAGAACATGAACCCAGTTGCATTGTGCTTGCTTCCCTTAGACCATAGATCTTCCAGGGTGTCTGTTATTTTGAGGGAATCCCAGTTAGAATGTTCGCCTTTGTTCATCTTTGTGTGTGTGTGTGTGTGTGTGTGTGTGTGTGTTGTGTGTACATTTGTTATCTGTTAATCCTGTTTGTGGACGGTTGCAAGAGTGTAAATGATGTATATGTAACCACTTTGATTTGTTGCTTTACAAGATTCAGCACTACATAATTATATTCCACACACTATCATCATTATTATCATCATTATCATATAAATCAAGGGGAAACCCCTACGTCTTCCGACCCCTTTCTTAGGATGAGACTATAAACATATGCCCCGTGTGGGAACGCACGCAGAACATCTTGCGCACACGTTAAATCCTGTTCCGCTTTTCGTAAGAGTAGGCCATGGTGTGCCAGTGGGAACAGATGACCGAATTTCACAAAAAAGCATACACACGGGGACTGGATGTAAAAAAAGCACGTAAATGCTTATTCCATTATCCTCGATATAAAAGAATGAAATAAATATAAATAAAATAAAAATGAAACCCCGAAGAAGCCCAAAGTACTAAGGAGTAGGCCATTCGACATTCATCAGCCTCAAAAATAAAAGGCAGGGCTGACGAAGGGGAACAAACCAAGCGCACCGCTGGACTGGACTTCCGGCACTCGACGAAGCGCCATCTTCCAGCCAGAAAAGCAAGAGAGACAACCCGTCTCGCCCCACATAATAACTATTATCATGCTAATTCTAGTAGCATTAAATTTCATGTGCCCCCAAGAAATAAGGAAGAGGATGGGCTTTGGGTGAGGTGATCCTGACATATGAAATCTTCAAGTCTTGGAGGACTCTGCTTCCCCTTTGCCCTAATAACTCTTCCTCTTCCTTTACACATTTAGGGCCTGCCTGATTGTGTTGACAGACAGACAGACAGACATACAGAGTGTTGGATGGAGCGGCTACAACAGTGGCCTCACTGATGCTGGCTACTCTGAAGTTTTCACCTATCTGCTTCTGGACTAACTAATCCAGGTTCCGATAGGGCAGCGGGATAACTTGGTGGTTAGAGTGCTCTGCGCGCGATTTGACGACCCGGGTTCGAGCCACCACCGAAATTAAAGGTAAAGGTGTCCCATAACCTATGTGGTCGTTGGGGAGCGAGGCATCAGAAACCTCAGCTTCTCTTAGTGTCAGCATACTGAGGGCGGCGGCGCCCATCTCCTTTCCCTCGCTGCTTTACCTTCTCTTACTCTATTGAGGCAGGTACCCCTTTACAGCTGGGTGAACTGGGGGACTGTACTAAAGCCAAGGCGCACACTGGATCCAACTGGTAACCACGCTCGATGCTGCTTAACATTGGCTGGGGAAAGCGGTGTGTTGGCTCCACTCTCCCGAAAGTCCTGCAGATGAGATCATAAACCGAAGTCCCGTGTGCAAACACACGCAGAGCATCTAGCGCACACGTTAAAAAGCGTCCTGCCTTTCGGAAGAGAAGGCTATTGTGTGCTGGTTGGAACGAGTGACAACATTATTTTACAAAAGCGCATGCACACTGGGACTGAATGTAAAATAAACACGTCAGTGCTTATTCGCTATCATGAAAATAAAAGAATTGAAACGAAAGACAAAACAAAACAAAAACCAAACTACGTTTAGCTTCGCTTCTCCTCAAATGATTGTGTGTTCCGTGTCAAACTGGCAGAACCAAACCTTTCCCTAAAAGACCTTTTCCCTTCAACAGCCGGACTGTCTGGCGCGATTTTTCCTCCAAGCATCAGATTCTCTCAGTCCTTCCCCACACATATTCCCTTTACTGTTCAATCATGATTCCAAGCAGGAAGGCGGCGTGCAGAGGCTGTTATCCACACCCTAAGAACCCATCACTGGGATCCCCGAAGTCGGAATGCGGCTACCTTCATGGTGAGCACACAAAAAACAACGGTCGCATTCTAAAAAATCTCACCGTTGGTGAACCTCGAAGCTCTAAACGAGGAACGACCAAAAAAAAAAAAAGAAAACAAAACAGAAGCAAAACAAAACAAAAACCAACCAAACAAAAAGCAAAAAAACCCGAACCCATCTTTAATTAAAAAAAAAAAAAAATCCAGATATAGTCAATGGCATGGATGTGGCGAATGTACTGAGAACACAGTCTACCACACCCGGGGAGGGTAGGAAAGGGTCCGTGAGCGAGGTCCCAGCTGGCCAAGACACGCTGATGACTGGGCTCTCCCTGACTGGAGTGTGTGGGCAGTGTCCCAGTGACTTCTTGCAGGCTTCATGGAGAGTGAGGCCTACACTAAGTTATAGCTTGATGCTGTATTGTTTTGTTGTTGTCTGCTTATGATGTATGTGTACTGAATAAGGGGACGGGGTAGCTCAGTGGTCGGAGAACTCGCTTTTCCCCAGCACTCTAATTTATTTTTTAATATCGAGGATAATGGAATAAGCACTTATGTGGTTTTTTACATCCAGTCCCCGTGTGTATGCGGTTTTGTAAATTTTGTCATCTGTTCCTACCGGCACACAATGGCCTACTATTTCGGAAAGCGGAACAGGATTTAATGTGTGCGCAAGATGTTCTGCTTGCGTTCGCACACGGGACCTCGGTTTACAGTCTCATCCGAAGGACTTTCTCTTGTTGCCCTGGGTTCTTTTACGTGCACTAAATGACTATTAGATACAAGACCTCAGTTCGTCTCACAGTCTAGTGGGTTAAGCAGCATCGAGCGTGGTTACCAGTTGGATGGGTGACCGTTTTTGAGCCTTGGCTTCAGTACAGTTCCCCCAGTTCACCCAGCTGTAAATGGGTACCTACCCTCATTAGGGTGAGGGAAAGTAAAGCAGCGAGGGAGAGGAGATGGGCGCCGCCCTCAATACGCTGACCCCTAGAGAAGTTGAGGTCTCTGATGCCTCACTCCCTTACGACCACATAGGTTATGGGACACCTTTACCTTTATGCTTTTGAAGACATGAACACAAGCCAAAATTGTGCACTGATGTAGCTGTCTATGAACTGAAATATCCATGACCCTCTCTCAACAGCTGTATCTTAATCATACTCTTCTTGTCAGTTCCCAAAAAAATCCATGTTATTGCAAGCATTTGTCAGACATGTCGACAGTTGGCAGAGTACTAAGTCAGTTTCAAATAATCGTGTTGCTTTAGATTATGCTTTGAATGTTAAGCTATGTTGTCTTTTCAATAATAGTTGTCAAGGTCAACACCATACTGATGTTATGCTCTAAAACGGTATATTGTGGGGATTGTCTATATTCATGACAAGGTGTGTGTAGTCATCCTACCTGTTCTACAATAGTCACGTATCTGAACTACTCACCCAGAGTATGCTCTTACATAATTCAACGTGAGATGAGTGAGGTACATTTTATTTATTTTTATTTATCTATCAATTATTTCTTTATTTTTATTCTTTCATATCGAGGATAATGGAATGAGCACTCATGTGCTTTTTTATATTCCAGTCCCCGTGTGTCTGCAGTTTTGTAAATTTTGTCTTCTGTTCCCACCGGCACACAATGGCCTACTCTTTCAAAAAGCGAAGCAGGATTTAATGTGTGCGCAATATGTTCTGCATGCGTTCGCACACGAGGCCTAGGTTTATAGTCTCATCCGGACTTTTGGGGAGAGTGGATTCAGCACTGATGTTAACTCCAGGGGTAAAAAATTTCCCTTGAACGAGATTCAAGCCCGGATCGTCAGATTGCGAGCGCAATGTTCTAACCACTAGGCTGTCCCGTGCCCCCAATACAATGTGTGATGAGTGAGTGTACATATTCTGGATGACATCCAGGGTTCATAAGCAGGGGAACACTGATCATCATCAGCAGCAGCAGCAACAACCACCACCACAACCACAGACTCTTTGTGCACAATCAGTAGCAAGGAGTGGTTTGTAGAACGATCCTTTATATTGCTTTTGTCTCGGCATTTTCGAACGTAGGGGGAGTGAGGGATTCATCTGACTTTCTCCCCTAGCAGTGCTATCCTACCTATGGTTGTGGAGGTCTGGATGCGTCCATTCATTCATTCATTCATCCATCCATCCATCCATCCATCCATCCATCCATCCATCCATCCATCCATCCATCCATCCATCCATCCATCCATCCATCCATCCATCTACCCGCCCGACTGTCCGCCCGCCCGCCCGTCCTTCCGTCCGTCCATTCATTCATTCATTCATTCTCATTCATTCATTCATTCATTCATTCATTCATTCATTCATTCATTCATTCATTCATTGTGACAGACTGGTTGAGCATACATGTAAGGAACAGGTTAAATAGCATAGGGTAAAGTCTTTATTGTAATACCTACTCTTCAGTATGTCTGTTTAAATGACGGAAGAGAAAGGCACTGGCGAGTCTGCAGGTTCGGTGAGTGGTGGTGAAAATAGTCTGCCAGTCGTCTCCAGGATTCAAATCCATAGCATTTTAATAGATGCCAGTTGCCTTAAACCTTGAAAACTGCGTACATCTATCAACTTGCATGAATTGGGAATATATAACGAAATACACTAGGAATCAATACAATACAGTTCAACACAATAGTACAGGGATACAACGCAGGATGATATGGTGCAATACGATCTGACAAAAATACGTTATGATACATTACGGTTTAAACCAATGCAATACAAAACAAAATAGATCAATGCAACTGAATACAATACAACGTCGTACAAGACAGCACAACACAATCCGGTGCCATTCAACACACTACTTTAAGCTGTCAAGAAAACAAAATGCACACAGTATACATCACTGTCACAAAGAGCCATTCATCTTCCGCAGCTATGTTGATCTGATGTTTGCTGAAAAACGAAGTCACTCCTTAGAAACTCTTTCCTTCCCTCTGCCCAACAGTGTCCAAAGAGTCTGCCTGTAGCGGGAGCCCATGAGGTAATACACGAACATGTTGAAGGTGGCGTTGATGTAGGTGAACAGTTCCGAGACCCACACCCCGCAGAGGAAAAAGTTCTGCTGACGTCTTCCAGAGTTAGCTTCAGGCAAAAACAGCCAGCTGAAAGGAATGAGGGCGATGGGGGTGAAGCAGAAAATGAAGAGGAGGGAGCTGCCGACCAGCATTTTGGTCAGGGCCACTTCCCGGGAGGAGATGGTGGAGGTAGTCTCTGACCGCCATGCTACAATCTGACGTAGTTTGATAATGGTCAGCACTGTTGCTGTGACCACAACGGTCATCTCAACCCCGGGCATGCCAACGCCAAAGATTAAACTGTCCAGAGAGTCGATGAAGTCCTTGTGAGCTTTGTAGAACTCCCCGTCAACAGGTGTGGTTAGGACCACTCCAGTACTGGGGTCGTAAATACAGCCGATGTGGTATCGGAAAGACACGAAGAAGTAAAGACCGAACACCACGATACTGGACACAATGATCATGGCAGCCATTGTTCTGGTCCGTAGCAGCGTTTGGAATTTGAGCGGGTTGAAAACACAGAGGCATCTTTCTGTAGCAATGATGGCAGACAGCACAGGAGACACGTAGCAGAATCCAATCCCAATAATCAAATTATTGTTGATCATAAACACAGCGATAGGTCCGAACTGTTCGCCTGTGGTGAACTGTAAGTGCAGCTGTTCTCCATGATACAACATCACATTGGTGAGGTACAGGGCATCAGCCAGGGACAAACAAAACAGACACAGGTTGACCCGATCCTTCAGACCCTGTTTGTAGAACACCGCCATGTTGATGACGTTGGCTGGAACACCAATCAGAAAGAGGAGCGCCAACAGGTTGTTTTTGAATCGGCGGACAATTGTCTCCACTTCCTCAGAGACAATGTTATCAGGGTTGTCCCAGGGAAAGAATTCCATCTCGCTGAATACAACCCTAATGCAGTCATCTCTGAGCAGGCTGCCTTGTGTGACATTTTGCACGTCTTCTGTTGAGCCATTTTCTGGGGACATTTTGTCGGTTGTGGTCATCGACAGCAGAGTATTAGACAGTTTGTCAAAAGGCCGTGGAACCACACTTTCAGCCATAACAGTCCGATTTTTAAAATATCTGTTTGAAAGTCGCAACCTCTTTGTTTGTTGCTGGAAATGATAAATTTGTTAGAGCTAATGTGTGCATATGTTCAGGACGCCTTCTGTTTACAAAACTAATAAAAAAAATTCACCAGAGAAGCAGTTCTCCTGATCCACCTTGTTCTTGGGGATACCTCCTTCCTGCAGAAGGGATAGCCTAGTGGTTAGAACGCTGCGCTCGCAATCTGACGACCCGGGTTCGAATCCCGTTCAAGGGGATTTTTCATCTGGAGTTAACATCAGTGCCAACTCCACTGCCCGAAAAAGTCCTTCGGACGACACTATAAACTGAGGTCCCATGTGCGAACGCACGCAGAACATCTTGCACACGTTAAAACCCGTTCCGCTTTTCGGAAGAGTTGGCTATTGTGTGCCGGTGGGAAGGATAACAAAATTTATAAAACTTGCATACACTCGGGGACAGGATGTAAAAAAAGCACTTACGTACTTATTCCCTTATCATCGAGGTAAAAGAATAATAAATACAAAAAACGAGAGCAACTCAATCTTCAAAAGACATAAGCGAATTTTCGTCAAGCGAGTTTCAAGTGAAAAATAAAAATTCAGCAACTATGGCAATACTAGAAAGACATTATTTTGTTTCCAAACACACGTGTGGAGATACTGCTAATCCGTTATAAGTGGTCTCCTATTCCAAGACTCCCTTAACCTCTAAATCTCCTGCTGGCGATCTCAGCTTTTGTCTCCTCCATTTCCACGCCTTCAGTCTAAAGACTCATGGGAGACTGACTGTTTCTGGAGCGAGATGGCAGCCGTCACCACTCCACCATGGCCGTGTCTCACTTAAGTCTGGCTCTGCAAACCACCGAGCTATTACCGGCGTCAGGAGAAGCGGAATCAGCGATGATGACCCGCGTTGGTTGGAATAAAACCGGTACCTCGGAACAGGGGACGGGATAGCTCAGTGGTCGGAGCACTCGCTTTCCCCCAGCCAAGTTAAGCAGCGTCGAGCGTGGTTACCAGTTGGATGGGTGACCGTTAGCGCACCTTGGCTTCAGTACAGTTCCCCAGTTCACCCAGCTGTAAATGGGTACCTGCCCTCTTTAGGGTCAGGGAAGGTAAAGCAGCGAGGGAGAGGAGATGGGCGCCGCCCTCAATATGCTGGCCCTAGAGCAGTGAGGTCTCTGACGCCTCGCTCCCCTACGACCTTATAGGTTATGGGACTCCTTTACCTTTACCTTTTACCTCGGAACCCCAGCGAAGTGACGAGTGGCAGGGAAAGGGTCTCTTCAGGTAAGTGGCCGCGCGGAGGCCTAGTTTGCGTAGCCTTTAGTGGACATTTTCCATTGATGGTACCACAGAACACACACACTGGGTATGACTATGGGTGGTGGTGGTGGTGGGGGGTGGGTGGGTGGTGGGGGGGAGTGTAAGGTGTTAAAGGAAAATGTGCATAGAGCAGCAGTATTAAATTACGGAGGAGAACGGTACTGTCAAGGAAATCATCGCCATCGTCGTCATCGTCGTCGTCGTCGTCATCGCCATCATCATCTCATCTATCATCTCATCATCATCATACATCATCATATATGCTTGATTTTTTGCAAGATATAGCGCTATAAATTCATCATCATCATCGTGTCGTCGTCGTCGTCATCTCGTCGTCGTCGTCATCGAATATTTCAATTAAGTCTAATTCAAATAGGAACAAACTAGACGAGGCCAAACTAGGGAAACAGATCGTCACTGTTGACAATTAGCATCTGATGTCAACGAGACTTGTTCTACATTTGTTGGGCTACATAATCCATACTTCATGATAATTGCAAGCATAGAAAGCTAGAAAACTCGGTTAGTATTTGCAGTATCAAAAAGTAATCAGTGAAGTTTTCATTAGAGCTATACCTTTTGGGAACATAAGTCGTTTTCAGTTGGTAAGCCCGTCTCTTCACAGAACAACTTGCACAATGAAGAGAGGGCTGAGTGCAAAATGCTGAAGAGTATGATTATTTTTTCTTCTTCGCCGAACGCAAGTATTTTTTCTTGTTTCAAGACATGAGCTAATCGTAAGGAGGAAATCATAAAAGAAGAACAGATAGGTTTCAGAACACAACTGAGCAAATTTTCAACCCGAGAATAAATACTCTGTGAGAAGTGCTTGCAACACCAGCAAGATAATAATAATAATAATAATAATAATATATGAAATTTATATAGCGCTTAATCTTGTAAAAGAAACAAACCGATCTTTACAAACAGGGGGTTACTGCGCCGCTCATATGTCCATGAGAGCACCCTTTCTCTAAGGTAAAAGAACAAACCTATGTCTGACACTGATGTGTGGCTTTTAAAAAATTTACATTTGCTGCGGGGACGGAACAGCTCAGTGGTCGGAGCACTCGCTGTCCCCCAGCCAAGTTAAGCAGCGTCGAGCGTGGTTACCAGTTGGATGGGTGACCGTTTGCGCGCCTTGGCTTCAGTACAGTTCCCCCAGTTCACCCAGCTGTAAATGGGTACCTGCCCTCTTTAGGGTCAGGGAAGGTAAAGCAGCGAGGGAGAGGAGATGGGCGCCGCCCTCAATATGCTGGCCCTAGAGAAGTGAGGTCTCTGACGCCTCACTCCCCTACGACCTTATAGGTTATGGGACTCCTTTACCTTCCTTTTTTACATTTGCTGCAAGTAAGTACATATCAAGTCAAGGGCATAGTCTCATTGCAAAGTGTGTATAAACTTACGTGATATATATTAACCATTTGTTTACTACACCTTTAACAGATGGATACCTGGCAATTCTGAGCACAATTTTCATACTAGTGATACACCATTACAGTTTCAAATTTACGCAGTTTTTCCCCCAAAGAAAAGTAACACACGATTTCACTGTTATCGTAGTTCTCAAATATCTGTAAGATAATGGAAACAAAAGCAACCACTAGCTATTAGGCATAATGTATTCTACAGAATTTTGTATACATGTCTGAATTATACTTGACTGTTGTTACAATATACTGTGAAGTCATCTGACACAATGTGTTGTGTGATAGGGGCTGTCATAAGTTTACTCTTTGTCTTGTGAAAATAACAACAACAACAACAGCAACAACAACAACAACAACAACAATAATAATAATAATAACAACAACAGTAATAATAATAATAATAATAATAATGATGATGATGATGATGATGATGATGGTGATGACGACGATGATGATGATGATAATAATAATAGTGTTTTCGTGACGTTTTCTTTCTTCAATAAAATTACGCTAAACCTACGAATCACACGGATAATATATTTGCAGTGTGTGTGTGTGTGTGTGTGTGTGTGTGTGTGTGTGTGTGTGTGTGTGTGTGAATATTTTAAAAATATGTTATTCTTTTATATCGAGGATAGTGGAATAAGCACTTATTTGCTTTTTTATATCCAGTCCCCGAGTGTATGCGGTTTTGTGAATTCTGTCATCTGTTCCAACCGGCACACAATGGCCTACTCTTACGAAAAGCGGAACAGGATTTAACGTATGCGCAAGATATTCTGCGTGCATTCGCACACGGGGCCTCGGTTTATTATAGTCTCATCCGAAGGACTTTTGGGGAGAGTGGAGTCTGCACTGATGTTAACTCTAGGGGAAAATATCCCCTTGAACGGGAATCGAACCCGGGTTGTCAGATTGCGAGCACAATGTTCTAACCACTAGGCTATCCCGTCCCCCAAGTGTGAGTGAGAGCGTGCGCACGCGCACGCACGTGTGTGTGTGTGTATGTGTGTGTGTTTGTGTGATACTTTTATTTGAAGTTATCTTGGAATGTTTACACCAATATGAAATGTAGCTTTCTTGTGTCTTTCGAGATAATGAATCGTATCAATGTGTCTGTCAGTATTGTAATTGCCCTACATGGGATGGTTAAAATGTTTCTGACTTGACTTGACTTGACTTGCATTTCTCTCAAGGATATAAACTACACAAACGTTAACTTTCTGTTTATTTCAGGAAAGTCTATGAACCTGTCAAATCATAAACAACCTTCCCAAACAACTCCACATCATCTTCTTACACCGTCACACGAGTCTGGGAAAAATAATGGCATGTCCATAAACTGCTGTGAAACATGGACGACGTACTGCCGTCACATTCAACAGCTTGAGCAGTTTCACCAGAGATGCCTACGAAAGATCCTCGGAATAAAGTGGCAAGACAGGGTCTCCAACCTCCAGGTCCTAGAGAAGAGCAGCCTGCTCAGCATCGAAAGCCTACTGATCAAGTACCAGCTACGCTGGACAGGACACGTTGTCCGAATGACAGACAGCAGGATCCCAAGGATGCTATTGTATGGCTAGCTGAAGGAAGGCCTCCGAAAACTTGGAAGACCCTACAAGCGCTTCAAGGACACCTTGAAGACAAACCTTAAAGCCTGTGACATAGACATCGCTGCCTGGGAAACTGATGCCCTTGATCGTTCTCGCTGGAGGATGCTGTGCTCCAGTGGCATAAAGACGTTTGAAAACAAGAGAACGCTGGCCATTAAGGAGAAGCGTGAACGAAGGAAGCAGGGCTCAACTTCTGGAGACGTTTTCCCTTGCAACACCTGTGGGAAGTGCTGTGCATCCAGAATCGGCCTCTTCTCCCATATGAGGATACATTCTGACAGATAAGCCTGCCTGCCTACTCATCCGTCGATCCGACGGGAGACTCCATCATCATCGTCAGATTTAAAACACACAGAAAGAACTGACTGTTGGTCTGTAACAACTGTGATTCAATCCACATGCCATTGCATGCAGAATGTCAATAACTCGCTTAACTGTACCATCTTGCACACATGTTAAAACCCGTTCCGCTTTTCGGAAGAGTAGGCCATTGTGTGCCGCTGGGAACGGATGACAAAATCGACAAAACTGCACACACACGGGAACTTGATGTCAAAAAAAGCGCGCACGAGTGCTTATTCCATTATCCTCGAAATAAAAGAATGAAGAAGAAGAAGAAGAAGAAGAAGAAGAAGAAGAAGAAAAGAAGAAGAAGAAGAAGATGAAGAAGAAGAAGAAGAAGGAGAAGAAGAAAAAGAAGAAGAAGAAGAAGAAGAAGAAGAAGAAGAAGAAAGAAGAAAAGAAGAAGTACCATGCGATATTGAAACACATAATGATAATTATGCCCATGCAGTAATTAGGAAAACTTGAAACAACAAAGCAGTGTGTCTCTTTGTCTATAGAGACACTGACGCCTCCTCTGTCTACATCAGCTCTCTGACAGCCAGTTATATATATAACTTGGAACAAAATAGTAATCAATAATTATCACGGTGGAATAATTATGAACAAGAACAGGAAATAAAGAATAGTAACAGGATGGCAGTAGCAGCAGCAGCAGTAGCAGCAGCAGCAGCAGCAGCAGCAGCAGCAGCAGCAGCAGCAGCAGCAGCAGCAGCAGCAGCAGCAGAATCAGCAGCAGCAGCAGCAGCAGCAGCAGCAGCAGCAGCAGCAACAGCAGCAGTCTGTGTGTGTGTGTGTGTGTGTGTGTGTGTGTGTGTGTGTGTGTGTGTGTGTGTATGTGTTTGTGTGTGTGCGCGCGCGTGCTTGCGTGTGTGTGTTGCGCGCGCGTGTGTGTATGTGTGTGTGTGTGTGTGTGTGTGTGTGTGTGTGTGTGTGTATGTGAGTGAAAGACAGACAGAGAGATAGATTGGTAGGTAGATAGATAGATAGATTGATTGATTGATAAGACAGATAAATAGAGAGAGTGAGAGAGAAAGAGAGAGTCAGAGACAGAGAGACAGACAGAGAAAGAAAGAAAGAAAGAAAGAGGAGAGAGAGAGAGAGAGAGAGAGAGAGAGAGAGAGAGAGAGAGAGAGAGAGAGAGAGAGAGAGAGAGAGAGAGAGAGAGAGACTGACAGGCAGACAGACAGACAGAGAGAATTTCCGTTGAAATTTTGTACGTGTCCAATGTTCATTAAAAAAAATAGTTGTCCGTTTGTTTCTGGGCAAACATTTATCAAGAGGCCTTTGAAAAGAAACAGTTTTGCATAAGGTCTCTCGAAAAACATTTCTCCCAGAGTCAGGAGAAAGGAAAACAGTGATCGATTAGCACGCTTGCGGAGAAACGATCTTTGAAAACCTTCTATGGAAAAAATATTAATCATAAGTTATCTGAGGAAAAAAAACCGATTTTGTTACAGGAGCTCTGGAGACTAATAATTGGTCTCAAGATCTCTGAAATTTTTTTTGTTACAGGAGCTCTGGAGACTAATAATTGATCTCAAGATTTCTGAAGAAAAGTCAGTTTTGTTACAGGAGCTCTGGAGACTAATAATTGGTCTCAAGATCTCTGAAATTTTTTGTTGTTACAGGAGCTCTGGAGAATAATAATTGATCTCAAGATCTCTGGAGAAAAGGCAATTTTGTTACAGAAGCTCTGGAGAGTAATGACTGATCTCAAGATCTCTGGAGAAAAGTCAGTTTTGTTACAGGAGCTCTGGAGACAATGATCTATCTCCAGATCTGGAAAGGAAAACATGTGCATAAAATCTCTACTGAAAAGTATTTCTCACAAGATCTGTGGAGCAAAAAAAAAAAAAAAAAATCAAACCAAAACCCAACCCCCTAACCTATCACAAGATCTCTGGATCCCCCCCCCCCCCAAAAAAAAAAGCCAACCCCCCCCCCACCCCAACCTATCACAAGATCTCTAGAGCAAAAAAACCCCAACCCACAAAAAAATCACAAGAGCTCTGGAGCAAAAAACAACGAAGAAGCAAAAACCCCACCCCAACCTATCACAAGATTTCTGGAGTAAAACCCCCCAACAAAAACCGAACAAAAAACCAAAAACAACCCCTATCACAAGATCATCATCATCATCATCATCATCATCATCATCATCATCATCATCATCATCATCATCATCATCATCATCATCATCATCATCATCATCATCAGTTCCATGACCTTGGCGGTCGTGGAGGAGACACGAAAGACGATGCCGTGGTAAGCCTCCTCCATTCATCTCGATCCTCGGCTCTGCGCAGTAGTGCCGAGTCATTCATCCTGGTCCATTCTCTGATGTTGTCCATCCATGACTTGTTCTGTCTTCCCCTCTTTCTGCCACCTTCGAGTGTTCCCTGCAGTACCGTTTTTGGCAGAGTGTTGTGGCGGGTGACGTGGCCGAACCATGTCAGCTTTTTCTTCTTGACGATGGTGAGAAGGGGTTCCTGTGGACCTGCCAGCCGTGTTATTTGACTCTTGACAAATTCATTGGTCTTTCGTTCTCTCCAGGATATGCCCAGCAGCTTTCTATGGCATTTTGTTTCAAATGACTGGATTCGCTTTGCTGTTTCAGCAGTCAATGTCCAGGTTTCACTTCCGTACAGCAGGATAGTCTGAATTAGGGCTTTGTAGAGCTTTAGTTTGATTGGGAAACTGATCTCTTTACTTTTCCATATGGTGGTGAGTTTTGTCATGGAAGATGTTGCCATGGCTAGTCTGACTTTGATTTCTGTCGTCGATCGCCCGTCCTTTGTGAGTGTAGCGCCAAGGTATTTAAAAGGGTCTACCTCCTCCAGTTGCTGGCCATTCATGTAAATTTTAGCAGTGGCGTTGCTCGTGCTGTTCACAAGTACTTTACTTTTCTCCAAGCTCACCTCCATCCCGTATGCTCCAGCTCTGTTCTCAAGTCTGGTCGTAAGATCTTACAGCTCTGTGTTACTTCCGCCCATGAGGTCAATGTCATTGGCAAACCGCAAGTTGTTGAGGGGTCTGCCGCCAATGGAGATGGTAGAGTGGAAGTCATGGAGGGTCTCTCTCATAATGTTTTCCAAGAACAGATTAAACAGGACTGGAGATAACGGGCATCCTTGTCGGACCCCAACTGTGGTTTTGAAGTAGTCTCCGACCTGATTGTTCAGAAGGACTGCACTGCTTGCGGTGTTGTATAGTGCTTGAATGGTTTGCACTAGTCCTTCTTCAATGCCAAACATTCTGAGGATCTGCCACAGGCCTTCGTGCCATACTCTGTCAAAAGCCTTCTTGAAGTCGATGAAGTTGTGGAACAGGTCTCTCTGATGTTGAAGATGTTTTTCCATCAGGATGTGGCAGTTAAAAATCTGTTCGATTTTGCTCCTGCCTGCCCTGAACCCAGCTTGTTCCTCTGCAAGGTGTTCTTCTGCCTCCTTCTTGAGTCGATTCAAAATAACTTTGAGCATGATCTTGCTGGCGTGGCTGATGAGGCTGATTGTTCTATAGTTTTGGCATTGGCGTAAATTCCCCTTCTTGGGCAGGGGTATGATGAGTGATTGTGTCCATTCTGCCTCGGTTTATAGTCTCATCCGAATGAGTTTGGGGGGAGAGTGGAGTCGGCACTGATGTTAACTCCAGGGGCAAATATCCCCTTGAACGGGAATCGAACCCGCGTCGTCAGACTGCGAGCGCAGTGTTCTAACCACTAGGCTATCCCGTCCCGTCCCCTTAGTCTATCATAGAGAAAGGCAGCGTTGTCAAAGTATGACGCCACTCATTCTTTTCTCTTTCCCCCTACATCTGCGTCTATCTATCCTTTTACCTATGAAAGTATGTTTTCATACTGAGCTTGAGAAAGAGAGAGAGAGAGAGAGAGAGAGAGAGAGAGAGAGAGAGAGAGAGACAGACAGACAGACAGAAAAGACAGACAGACAGACACTGAGAGAGAGTGAGAGAGTGTGAGAATGAGAGAGAGAGAGATAGAGACAGAGAGACAGACAGACAGACAGACAGACAGACAGACAGAGTGAGAGAGTGTGAGAATGAGAGAGAGAGAGAGAGAGAGAGAGAGAGAGAGAGAGAGAGAGAGAGAGAGAGAGAGAGAGAGAGAGAGAGAGAGAGAGAGAGAGTGAACAGCAAAACACTGGACACTGAAAGTTTTATTGTACTTCGGCCTTGGGCCAGTATACAAAACATGTTTCGGGTAGGGGATAGGTAGACATTGAGAGAGATTTTTTTTTTTTTTTTTCCTTTATCGAGGATAATGGAATAAGCACTCATGTGCTTTTTTACATCCAGTCCCCGTGTGTATGCGGTTTTGTCAATTTTGTCATCTGTTCCCACCGGCACACAATGGCCTACTCTTTCGAAAAGCGGAACAGGATTTAACGTGTGCGCAAGATGTTCTGCATGCGTTCGCACACGGGGCCTCGGTTTATAGTCTCATCCGAAGGAAGAGAGAGAGAGAGAGAGAGAGAGAGAGAGGAGAGAGAGAGAGAGAGAGAGAGAGAGAGACTGACAGACTGACAGGCAGATGGACAGACAGACAGACAGAGAAGGTTGATGGAGCGTAGCGACACGTTTTCTTATTTTTTCCCCGTTTTCCCACTACCTGTGTATGTAATGTTGTTTTGAAAATACCTTTTCTGACAGAACTTTCCCCGGAACAGCTTTCCTATCCCTGTGATCATCTGCACGTGTCTTAAATGCCAGTGATACAAAACGACATCAATTTACAGTTTTATCCAAAAGATTCACACTCAAGCCACCTCATTAATGTGTGTCCGTCGTGTTCGACGATGACCTCCAAAACAGCAGAGGAGACAGCTGCTGTTTCGGAAATTGGACAGAAATTTGATTGTAGTGGAGATGCCTTGCCCACAGTACATCCCCACTCTCTCGGCCAAGTGGGCATAAGGACAGTCAGCGTTGGAGATGTTCTCCGAAGGCCAACTAGCCCCCAGGGCTGCAGCACATTATTAAGGACTGTGCGAGTCAAGCCTCCTAAGTCAGAGAGTCATAGTCGATCTTTAAAGACTAAGCTGTAAAGTGGAATTCCATGAGTGGGAAAGGAAGCCACTGGTCATACAGCCTCTCTCACTTTGCTTGTTGCCCTTAGCGTCAATGGTTTAATCAAGAACTGTGATTGTAGACAGAGAGAATCAAACCTGTCATGTAGTCAGGATTTTCGTTTTTGTTGCTCGGCAAAAGTTCCCAGGTTTACCAATGGGGAGATTTTGTGTATACGACCACATTAATTTAGGTAGTCGCATTCTGATTTTTAGGGTGGTTGGGATTTGAACTTCAGCTTTCTCGTGCTTTGGGTTAAAGTAAAAGGTAAAGGTGTCCCATAACCTATGTTGGTCGTAGGGGAGCGAGGCATCAGAGATCTAAACTTCTCAAGGGGTCAGCATATTGAGGGCGGCACCTATCTCCTCTCCCTCGCTGCTTTACC
>CM054142.1:19480138-19487638 GCA_028751875.1 Rapana venosa | reverse complement strand
TACAGACGTCAGGTTTTGCTGGGTACCCTCTCATGCTGGTCTTTGTGGTAATGAAACAGTTGATAAAGCAGCACAAAAAAAGGAGTACAAAATTAAGAACAGTCTTCTGAAGTTTTTGTACATCTTTCCGTCAAGGAATCCTCTCTTTTGTTAAAGAAAACTTCTTCAAAGCGACTTCAGGATCGTACAAATGTAAAGCTTGTATCACAGAAAAGTATAGCTTCTTTAAATTATGTTTTAAGAACCCCCCCCCCCCCCCCCCCCCTAAGCGAGACTGTTTACCATCATTTCTTACAGAACACGACTTAATCCATTTAAACCCAAATTTTATTTTTCAACAAAACATGTCTCAACATGTTTGTTTGTATGTCTTATGAATACATCAAACACTCATTTTGACAAAAAATTAGTAAATTTTGAAGAGCATAAAATGTTAGAATCCCTTTTAAGGGACAGCAGCCACAAGTGGGTAAGGGTTTTTAAACAGCATGCACACTAAACACAGACACTCGTTTCTTTCCAGATCTTCTTTTATTGTTTCAAAACGAACACCACATACAAAATTCGTTTTTAGAATTCAAATGTGAACAAAGTTTCTTCTTTCCCCATGCACCTAGACTTTTCCAGTGCCCCTACTCCCCCACCCCTCCTTAGTCCCTACCCCCTCCCCAGCCCTGCACACACACACACACACACACACACCACACACACACACACACAACACACACACACACACACAACAACACACACCACACACACACACACACACACACAACACACACGCAACACACACACATACAACACACACACGCACACAACGCACACACACACACACACACACACACACACAACGCACACACACACACAGAGATAACTTTGGCACGCTGGTGCACAACTCTAAAAATAACTTAACTAATCAAAAGACAAGTTAAGTGTACAAAACTTAAAGGAACAATGACTATGCTTGAATAAAAGAAAAGTAATGAAGTCTTTATCATTTGTTGTTGCAATGCAACAATCTAACTGGCTGCTATAACAAGTTTTCAAAACCTGTATTACCTTGAATAACAGATATGACACAAGAAGAAAAAAATGTTGACGTGGCTAGATGAAGAAGAAGAACACACCGTCCAGACTCATTCACTTTGCTGGGAACTCCCACTAGCGTATAGGAAACAAGCTGAAGCACTTGTCGCGCACACCTACCTGGCGTTTCTGGCACCTGCACTCTGCCTTCGTTCCACAGTAGCCACATCTCAAGTGGGTCTTCCATGGCTGGAGGATGTGACTCACCCTATCAAAGCAGACCTCTGGGGGCACCTGTATGCTTACTTTCAAGGTGGGTTGTCTCAGACGACCAAAAGAAGATGCTTGTGCTGCTCTGAGGAGGTAGACTCTGGCTATGGAGCGCCTGGAGGTGAGGGGAGCCTTAGGGTCCGTAGACGATGCTGGTGTGGCTCCGTATAGATGCCAAGCTTGCTGGATGCTGACATCAACACGGAAAGCACACAGTGGCCACGACCACTTTTTTGAACGGGTGGAGATCCTGTATTTGTTATTATGATCCACCCGAGCAACACCCCCCTCCTTCCCCCCATGGTCTGGTTGTTGTGTTGGCCAAGAAAATTCAGCCAGTCCGCCGTCGGCCGTCGCTCTTTCTCTGTTTCTGGTCCATCGATCTGGAATGGCCTCCCTATCTCTCTTCGCTAAAGGCCTTCTTGTGACACTTTTAAATCCGGCTTCAAGACATATTTGTTTCAAACCTAAGATTTTGCCCTCTCCTGTTTCATTTCATAGCTGTCCCTTGCTTTTCAACAGCCCACATCCCACCACCCTGCCAAAGTGTATAACCTCTGTGTGTGTGTGTTGTGTGTGTGTGTGTGTGTGTGTGTGTGTGTGTGGTGTGTGTGTGTGTGTGTGTGCATTTGGACTTGTTAGAACTATTACTTGCTATTGGTTGCATGACTGTGTAAGAATGAGTTGAGTGCAAGCGCTTTGATTTGTCTGTGCAGGATACAGCCCTATATAAATTCTATTTGTTGTTGTTGTTGTTGTTGTTGTTGTTGTTGTTGTTGTTGTTTTCTTGTTGTTGTTGTTGTTGTTTGTTGTTGTTGTTGTTCTTCTTTTCTTTTCTTTTCTTTTCTTCTTCTCTTCGTCTTCGTCGTCGTCGTCGTCGTCTTCTTCTTCTTCTTCTTCTTCTTCTTCTTCTTCTTCTTCTCTCTTCTTCTTCTTCTTCTTCTTCTTCTTCTTCTTCTTCTTCTTCTTCTTCTTCTTCTTCTTCTTCTTTCTTCTTCTTCTTCTTCTATTATTATTTTTATTATTATTATTATTATGATGATGATGATGATGATGATGATGATGCTATGTCCATTCACTTTTATTGAGCTCTAGACCAATGCTTAGCTCTTTGGGCTGGTTCAACTCCTACTTTGTTGGACAGTGTGTTGACTGTGTTGCTGTCGTGCTGGAGCACAACAACCAAACCTGCCTTAGCCTCCATGGCATAGTCAAAAGATATTCTCTCGGCCTTCTCCACCTCCTTTTCAGGCTTCAGTGGGCAAACTCTTAGCATGGATCATTCCTGTGCAGGCAATGGTTTTCCTGGTGAGGTGGTCAACTGGTTGGAGGCTCGTAAACACGTTGTCAAAGGTTAAGATGGAAGCAACGACCTACCTCCTGCTGAAGCTTGGCTATCAAACTGACAACCACTGACCCACCCATGCCAAGACCTGGAACTTCAGTTTGACTTCTTCTGGCACATTGGTATGGCTCTGTTGGCAGGATGTAGCCCAGTGGTGATGCCAGTGACCACATCTTACAGCCAAACAGTATGGCCTTTGCACAAATAAGGTTTTTTTTAAAATCCCCAGGCCATCCATAATATGACATCTTGGATTCATCTATGCTCAGCTTCTGAGTCTCCAGCTTCTTGAAGTAGAGAAAGAATCTTTCCTTCAGCATTGTCAGCAGGTGTCAGACTTTTTTGTCTGTAGGATCCAGCTTGCTGGTGTCAGACAAATGGAGGTTCCTCATCAGTTCCTCAAAGCGGTTTCTTGTCATTGCTGTTTTGATGCTTGCATTGAAAACATCATCACCCTCACAGCTCCAGAACATCCTTCTGGGAACAGGGTTGTAACCTGAAACAAGGAGAATGTCCAGGTAAACCACTGCTGCAGCCATCAGCTGACGTTCTGTTCATGTTTGAAGTGATGCCTCCTTCGTCTTCTTCCCCACTGTCTTTGTCTGTATTGACCCCTTCTACCTCAGGGGAATCAATGCCAAGTGGTGCTTCTTGAAAGACAGCTTCATCTTGAAGCATGCTAATGACCTCTTGAGCTGTATACTGTCTGAAAAACAAAGAAACAGGAGAACTCCAAGCTATGAAACAATATCACAATACATTGATGAAATTTCCCCCCTCCCCCATCCCATTTGAGGCGACTGTCCCTAAAATAGGGATGCATCTTTATGCCAGCATAAAATTAATAAACAATGACCTTTTTCTGATAAAAGCCAAAAATTGCGTTTTGCTATTATTCTATAGCAAATATTTTCTCCTCATAAAGATGTATAACAACTTTAAAAACAAGAACGCTTCTGCATGCTTACCTTTGGTACAGGTGCACTGCTGCTAGAAAAATCACCTAGGGCCAGACAAATGTGAGCCTCCAGCAAAAACTGCAAGGGTGTTCACTGAAAACAACTGTTTCTTTGTGACCACAAATACCTACCTTGTTCATCTGAAACCAAAAATCTGAACAATACCAGGAAAGTTACTGAAGGGTGTGGGTTTCATGAATCGTGCCTAAGGACAGCTGGCATAAATGGGTTAATGCCCTCAAAACAAAGTTTTGTAAAATAATAAGTGCATTTGTGGTGAACTGTTTTCTCTGGAACACTTTTTTTTATTGTTTTGTCAGAAGCTTCGTGGTTTCTTACCCCCAAAAACGTTTTAGAGAAAACTGCTTCTGAAGAAAATGTAGATGTAATTCTGTTGTATGAAAACATTGTTTTTGCTATTTCGAAGTGTCTTGTGCATAGCCCAGATTTTGCGTTTCTTTAAAGTTCTTTGATATCGTTTTCCCTATTTGCATTTTTAGGCGTTACATTGATGTTTTAATACCAATCTGTTACAAGACTCTCTTTCCATATGTCTTCTATTATTTTGCAATAGGTCCTTTATTTGCGTCTAATATCACGTATAGTTGACAGACTTTAAATACAACGAACAAACACAAACACGTACACACACACACACACACACACACACACACACACACACACACACACACACACACACACACACACACACACACACACACACACACACACACACACACACACACACACACACACACGTACACACACACACACAACACACACACACACACACACACACACACACACACACACACACACACACACACACACACACACACACACACACACGCGTACACACACACACACACACACACTCACACACACACACTTGCACTGAAATTGAAATTCTAACACATACACTGAGATTAGATGCATGGAATACTAATAATTCAAAAAAATATAACATGCTGTTATTCTACTCCCCTTTCAATACCCACCAGGTATTGTTTGATTGCCCAATATTTTTTGACATGTATATAAGGAGAGGTTTTGATATTCATAAGACATACCACTATGCAAGAAGTTTTATATGACTCTCAGCAGTTCATGATATCTGTTGCTGAAATCATATATTCTTCTCCTGAAATACCTTTACTGTAGTTAGTTGTGGGACATGTACAGAGAGAGAGAGAGAGAGAGAGAGAGAGAGAGAGAGAGAGAGAGAGAGAGAGAGAGAGAGAGAGAGAGATGGAGTGTGTATATATGTGTTTTGGTATGACTGCGGGTGTGTCTAAGTCACCAAGTAGTGAATGGGCATTAAACAAAACAAAACAAAACTCTAGCACCGACACTCTTGCTTGCACAGTCCCCCTCCCCCCCCTTCCCGCCCCCGCTGATACACATATCTGATTGTGTTGGCAGTTATGCACACACTGACATAATTATTATACATCTTTATCAATCCACTTTTGGTGCTTTTTTGCTTCCAAAATATACAATATCCTATACATACCTTGGGGACAGGATAGCTCAGTGGTCAGAGCACTCGCTTTCCCCAAAGCCATGGTTAAACAGCATCGAGCGTGGTTACCACTTGGATGGGTGACCGTTTGCGCGCCTTGGCTTCAGTACAGTTCCCCCAGTTCACCCAGCTGTAAATGGGTACCTGCCCTCTTTAGGGTCAGGGAAGGTAAAGCAGCGAGGCAGAGGAGATGGGCACTCCCTCAATATGCTGGCCCTAGAGAAGTGAGGTCTCTGACGCCTCGCTCCCCTACGACCTTATAGGTTATTGGACTCCTTTACCTTTACCTTTTTATACATACATTAGGGACGGGATAGCTTAGTGGTCAGAGCACTCGCTTTCCCCAAAGCCAAGGTTAAGCAGCATCGAGCGTGGTTACCAGTTGGATGGGTGACCGTTTGCGTGCCTTGGCTTCAGTACAGTCCCCCAGTTCACCCAGCTGTAAATGGGTACCTGTATTCTTTAGGTCAGGGAAGGCAAAGCAACGAGGAAGAGGAGATGGGCGCCACCACCCTCAATATGCTGTCCCTAGAGAAGTGAGGTCTCTGATGCTTTGCTCCCCTACGACCACAAAGGTTATGGGACGCCTTTACATTTTACTTTTATACATACATTGGCACACACAAACTCGTACTCAGAAAGTAGAAAAGGAACGATGAAGACTTTGACTTTGCCACTTTATATCAATCGCTAATTATCTTGCAAACGATATATAGCTGATGTGTGATAAACTACAAGCTTGTTTATTTTGTTTGGAAGTTTCAGGATTTTTTAAAAGGGAAAATATGTACACAAATGTCATAGTATCAAATATGATAATCCATAGCTCCCAGACGTTGCAATGGACCTATTTTAATGGCTGGGAAACTGTTGCGTACGAAACTCTTATATTGTTGAACACCCCCCCCCCCACCGAACTCTAGAATAGGACCGAAAAAATGTACTAATAGAATTTTCCTTTTTGTGATATAAAGTTTTTTTCTTATCGCTGCAAAATTTCTTTTAGAAAATACCATAATTAGCAATATTCAAGAAGACAAGTTTAGAGCTGAAAAAACATAAAAAAGTTACATTGCATTATTTGTCATTTTTTCATATTGTTTCTTTGCGGCGAAGAGAGGGGGAGGGGGTAAGTTGACCAATTAGACCTAGAACGCAGCAGAGTGCTTTTGCATACTGTTCTACATTTCTTCTGAGTATATAATTGTGTGGTTTAGACAGTAAATGACGAAATTCGAAAACAGCCACATAGAAATAACAAACTGACAAGGTGAATAATCAAACAATATTTTGCGTGTCGTGAAGACATCAGATTATCAGCAACATACTTTTCATTATGAAAGCCAAAAAAAAGCAAAACAAAAAATGGAAACCCCAAAACAAAAACAAAAAGCCACACCCCCCCCCCACCATCAACATAGTATAGTCGATCACGACGTTTTCGAACAGGACAAGATATAGCAAAAAATCTGGATGATTTCTGTTGAGGGATGGGCGGAGACTGTAGAACATGGGCACCAGTTATTTGTTCATTTGGTTGGATGGGAAAGGAAAGTGCAGTGCTTTACCTTGACGAAGTGCAAAGCCCTGATATACAAGGTAGATAGGTTCCATGAAATAACGATAGTGTGGCAGAAAAATATGGTTGTCAATCTGAATGAATCGATGTAACATTTCTGTCAATTTACTTGGTACATAAAAAGATGCATCATTGATACGAACACTTGTCCAATATCAAATAGTTCTTTTTGTGGTTTTCAGGCAAGCAGCCAAACTAAGACTGAGATGACAGCGAGAGAGAGAGAGAGAGAGAGAGAGAGAGAGAGAGAGAGAGAGAGACAGAGACAGAGACAGAGACAGAGACAGATAGACAGACAGAGACAGAGACAGAGACAAAGACATTGTCCAATTAAAAAACAACACAACTTTTCCAAAAGAGATGTTACAGGGAAGGAAATGATTTAATATACGCTAAACTTTGTCTGCTTTATACTCTGCCGAGCAGCTGCCTGACAGATCCAGCGTATTGCCCAACACTCCACTCAAGCTTTGGGGTATGCTGGATGCTAACAGGTGTCGTTTGCTTGTCTGTCCACAGCTGGCCTGATGTGCCCACAATTTAGTATAGAGCACTGCCTGTCATCTACGGGATAGCCTAGTGGTCAGAACATTGCGCAATCTGACGACCCGGGTTCGATTCCCGTTCAAGGGGATATTTTTCCCTGGAGTTAACATCAGTGCAGACTCTACTCTCCCCAAAAGTCCTTCGGATGAGACTATAAACCAAGGCCACGTGTGCGAACGCACGCAGAACATCTTGCGCACACGTGAAATCCTGTTCCGCTTTTCGTAAGAGTAGGCCATTTTGTGCCGGTGGG
>CM054142.1:19470138-19475138 GCA_028751875.1 Rapana venosa | reverse complement strand
GCAAAATTCTGTAGAAAAAAGCCACTCTGATAGGGAAACGTAGAGTTGCAGACAGGAAAAGAAAAAAAATGGGTGGCGCTGCTCTTGTGGCGACGTGGTCTCTCCGGGAAGATCAGTTCGAATTTCAGCAAGACAAATCTTAAAGTAGCATACAAACTACAAATAAAATATAGAATAAAAATGAAGCTCGACTATGTGGTCCCAGTCTTCCCACTGAGCCCACAGCACGCTCACTCTGGCTAGGAGCCGGCCGGAGTCCGAAAAATCCCTATGACTCTTACGGGAATCGAACCCACGACTTTCCAGTCCGAAATCCAAGGCGCTAACCACTGCACCATGGCGGCTGGTCAACATCTCACCGTTAGTGTAAGCGAAAACTCAGCGTGTTGATTAATTCTTACCGAGCTGTCAAACAATCTAGATTTACATGTATGTGTAGTGGTATAATTTCAGCTTAACACAGGTAAAATGATAATATGTCGACACAGCAAATTCTCACTGCTGATGTAGAGTGTGAAGGGTTTATGGTGAGAAATTTAATCTGTAAAAAATAAGGCTGTTATGTCTCTGCTGACAGTCGCGCCTGGAAACTTTTCATCCGATTTCTCACAGTCTGCATGCTTTAATTTTCTTTTTGTCCGGTATTCTGCTATTTCTTGAAATGGTTGTATTTATTTATTTATCTATTTTATGCTTTTATTTCGAAGATAATGGAATAAGCACTCACATACTTTTTTTTTTTTATTTTTTTACACCTATTCCCCGTGTGTATGTGGTTTTGTAAATTTTGTCATCCGTTCCCACGGCACACAATGGCCTACTCTTCCAAAAAGTAGAACTGGTTTTAATGTCTGCGCAAGATGTTCTGCGTTGTTTCGCACACGGGACTTCGGTTTCTAATCTCATCCAAAGGACTTTTTTTTGGGGGAGGAGTGGAGTATTTCAGTCTGTTAGTGGGTATAGCATCTCTAGAAAAGTGCAATTGACGGTTTTTGTACTGTATTGTATTGTATTGCATTGTATTGTACTGTATTGCAATGATAATGTACTATATTCTATTGTATTCTATCGTCTTGTGTTCTCACCACTTTGATTCACATTTGTCTGCCTGAAACCTAGGCTGCTTTTCCCCGGGAAGGGCGCGTCGCTACAAGAGCAGTGCAACCAACTTTTTTTAAAAGCAAGTTTTTCTTGTCCGCGTGTGTCTTTGTTTCCCTATGACAGTGGCTTTTCCTCAACGTAATTTTTCCAGGGACAAGTCCTTTGTTGCTGTGGGTTCTTCCACGTGCGCTAGATGTACGTGCAGCCTTGTTCAGCCGCTAGTACTGTCAGTTTAATATCAGTTATTGATACTTAGTAGATGTGTTGTTGTTGTTAACATATCTTTTGTTGCTGCCTTATCTATTGTGAGGTTTCTGTGCTGCTGTTCACAGACCTCTGATTTTGACCTCTCCTCCTCAGCTATATCCAGATTGGTTATGTCGCATTGTTAAGGTCTGAGGTCCATCAGGTAGCTCATCAATGTAAAAGCCGCCGTGGGGATACCAGTCGGAGGAGCGCTGCAGTAATGCTGGGTCGCTTTGGCGACGTTTAGTAATGCCCGTTCTGGGCTAACTTACGGAGGACACCACCGACTAATCCCCTTTTATTATTATTATTTTAATGTATTTATTCTTTTCTATCGAGGATTATAGATTAAGTTCTCATGTGCTTTTTTATTATTATTATTTTTTTTAATATCTAGTCTCAGTGTGTATGCAGTTTTTGTAAATTTTGTCATCCGTTCCCACCGGCACATACACAATGGCCTACTCTTCCGAAAACCGGAACGGGTTTTAACGTGTGCACAAGATGTTCTGCGTGCGTTCGCACACGGGACCTCGGTTTATAGTCTCATCCGAAGGACTTTTAGGGGTAAGTGGAGTCAGCACTGATGTTAACTCCGGAGGAAAAATCCTCTTGAACGAGATTTGAACCCGGGTCAGCAGATCACAAGCACATCACTCTAACCACCAGGCTGTCCCCTCTCACTTGATGACAGCATTAGCCTAGTCGACGAGCCAGTGTGGGTGAGGCGCCCAACCGGAGTGAATACCCCCACAATATCCCTCCAACGGCCTTCACTACCCGTGAACGGGGGGGCCGGGATAGCCTAGTGGTTAGAACATTGCGCTCGCAATCTGACGACCTGGGTTCCATTCCCGTTCAAGGGGGTATTTTCCCCTGGAGTTAACATCAGTGCAGACTCCACTCTCCCCCAAAAGTCCTTCGGATGAGACTATAAACCGAGGCCCCGTGTGCGAACGCACGCAGAACATCTTGCGCTCACGTTAAATCCTGTTCCGCTTTTCGTAAGAGTAGGCCATTGTGTGCAGTTGGGAACAGATGACAGAATTTGCAAGGCCGCATGCACACGGGGACTGCATGTAAAAAAGCACATAAATGCTTATTCCTTTATCCTCGATATAAAAGAAGAAGAAGAAGAAGAAGAAGAAGAAGAAGAAGAAGAAGAAGAAGAGAAGAAGAAGAAGAAGAAGAAGAACAACAACAACAACAACAACAACAACAACAACAACAACAACAACAACAACAAACCCTCGAACACCAGCAGTTTTGGACACGAACCCACCATAGGTACGAAAGTGTATGGGGAAACCGAACCTGAGGTCACCACGAGACCAGAGCAGCCGGGACCATTGGATCAGACAAGCTTCTTTTATTGCATGGTTTAATCGATGACGATGACTGTAATGCTGCTGTTATGGAATTGTATTTGCTTTCAGACTATTTGACAGAGCTGTACCCTCTGCTACCTATCATGATATACCCTGGCGTGAACTAGGCCCGAGAGATACAGAAACCCGATGTATTAGTTAAGTAATCTATGCATCGCTCTCTCGATGAATGAGGTAATTTAAGCATCACTCTCTCGAGGTATTAGATAGTTTAAGCATCACTCTCTCTCGATGTATCAGTCGGGTAGTTTAAGCATCACTCCTTCGATATATATTAGGTAATTTAAGCATCACTCTCTCGATGTATCAATCAGGTAATTTAAGCACCACTCTCTCGATGTATTAGGTAATTTAAGCATCACTCTCTCGATGTATTAGTCTTGTAATTTAAGCATCACTCTCAAACTAGCATCCATAAAATATATGAAGCTCAACGGAGTGGTCCCAGACTTTCCAATGAGCCCATGGACAATTCACTGTGGGTAGGAGCCGGCCGGAATCCGAAAAAAAATCCCTATAGCTGTGAGGACTCGAACCCGTGACCCTCCATCCCATAATCCAAGGCATAACTGCTTATTTATTTATTTATTTTTCTATTTCGAGGATAATGGAATAAGCGCTCATGTGCTTTTTTTGCATCCAGTCCCCGTGTGTATACAGTTTTGCCAATTTTGTCATCTGTTCCCACTGGCACACAATGGCATACTCTTCCGAAAAGCGCAACGAGGTTTTTAACGTGTGCGCAAGATGTTCTGCATGCGTTCGCACATGAGACCTCGGTTTAGTCTCATCCGAAGGAATTCTTTTTATTTTTGGAGGTGGGGTGGGGGGGGGGGGGGGGGGGAGGGCGATGGGAGGAGTGGAGTCTGCACTGATGTTAACTTCGGAGGAAAAATCCTCGGAACGAGATTCGAACCCGGGTCAGCAGATCACGAGCACATCCCTCTAACCACCAGGGTACCCCGTTCCCCTTCTGCGCCATGATGGCTGGTATTTCAAAATTAATTCACCCTGTATAGCGAATGATTCGGTTGTCTGTCTGTGCTTGTGTACAGTATTGCTGTGTTTTCTTAATTTTGGCCTTATTTTCCTTAACTTCTCGTTGTTATCGCTGTTGTTGTTGTTGTTGTCGCTCTTGCTGTAGTTTATGTGTGTAGGCACACACACACACACACACACACACACACACACACACACACACACACACACACACACACACACACACACACACACACACACACACACACACACACACACACACACACACACACACGCACACTCTCACTCACACACTAGCACCCCCACGCACACACACGCACCTCCCCCCCCCACGCACACACATACACGCACGAACGCACACTCGCACGCACTGACACAAACTCGCCCCCCCCCTCTCCCCCCACATTGTTTCCCCTTCCTCCTCCAAATTCCCCCTGTCCTTTTTCCATTGCTTTGTTTTTTGTTATCGTTGTATTGTTGTTCTTAGTGGTGATGGGTGATAATCATATTATTGTATCCGTTTTGTCATCATTATCATTATCGTCGATTTATTTGTTTCATATACTTTAATTCATATTGAATGGAGAGTCAAAATGTTAAAAAAAGCATTACTTTTAGAGCATGAGCTCATATAGGCATATGCTCGCGTATTAAGTCCTTCGGATGAGACTATAAACCGAGGCCCCGTGTGCGAACGCATGAAGAACATCTTGCGCACATGTTACATCCTGTTCCGCTTTTCGAAAGAGTACGCCATTGTATGCCGGTGGGAACAGATGACAAAATTTACAAAACCGCATACACACGGGGACTGGATGTAAAAAAGCACCCGAGTGCTTATTCCATTATCCTTGGAAAAAAAATCATGTCTTCTGAGCGCTTTGATTTGTTGCTTTACAAGATTCAGCGATATATAAATTCCATACATTATTATTATTATTATTATGTGTAGAGGAGAGGAGGAATATCAATAATGACAGTATTGCCAATGATAACAGCAATGAACGCCTAGTTAAAAAATGTTTTGTTTGCATTTTTGTTTGTTGTTGTTTTTAAAAATTATAAGCATGAACGTGAAAGAACGGCTGATATTGTAACTTGATAAAATTTGTTTGACATTTTATATGTTATTATTTACAAAAATTAATGTAAATTTAAGTGTATTCACGTCTCTGTGCATGTGCGTGTGTGTGTGTGTGTGTGTGTGTGTGTGTGTGTGTGTGTGTGTGTGAGAGTGAGAGAGGAGAGAGAGAGAGAGAGAGAGAG
>CM054142.1:19440138-19467638 GCA_028751875.1 Rapana venosa | reverse complement strand
GTTTATTTGATGCATGTAATGGAACACATAAGAATTTTTTCATGGCAAAGGTGTGTACTTTTTCAAGAGAGAGAGAGAGAGCGAGAGAGAGAGAGACAGAGACAGACAGAGAGGCATCATTGACAACAGCAGTGAATCGTTTAAATAGACTCAAAATGTCGGTATGGCCAAAAACATGTGGAAATAAGTCACTAAGAGACGAAACCATTCCTGATGTCAGTCCTTGAACAAAGAGGAATGACTGAAGTCCGTCTTTGTGTTTACTTGCGGTAGTCTCGTTTTCTATAGAGTATCATGCAAAAGGCAGTGGGGATGTCTTTAGTGTTTATTCCTAACAGTTTTAATGATGCAGATGGGGAAGACGATTTTTTTAAAGGAATGCGATGATGTGGATGTTTAAGGAAGATGGTGTCGATGATGACGAAAATATTGAAGATGATATCACGCTGATGTAGATGATGGAGATGATGGTGAAGATGTGGATGCTAAAGGTGATGATGTTAACGATGGTTTAGATGTTTATTTATTTATTCTTTTATATCGAGGATAATGGAATAAGCACATTTGCTTTTTTATATCCAGTCTCCGTGTGTATGCGGTTTTGTAAATTTTGTCATCTGTTCCCACCGGTACACAATGGCCTACTCTTTCGAAAAGCGGAACAGGATTTAACGTGTGCGCAAGATGTTCTGCATGCGTTCGCACACGGTGTTGAAGGTGATAGTGGTGACGGTGACTATGATGGAGATGACAAAAGATGGAGATGGTGACAATGAGGTATATATTGAAGATAAAGGTAATGAAGACGATAATCGTGACAATAATAATTATACAGGTTGAAGAAGATGATGGTAGCGTAGGTGAAGATGAGGTTGATGATGACTTAGAGAATGGACGTAATGATGGTGATAGACTTGCTGCAGCTGCTGCTATAGGCACTGAAGATGCTGATGACGATGATTAGATAGATGCTGAAGAGAATGATGGGGATGATGATAACTAGAAGACATTGGGTGTGATTCTATGTGCTTGCTTTTCTGTAATGATGTCTACCACCCCCTTTCCCAAAATATGTTTTGTATAGTGGCCCAAGGCCGAAGTACAATAAAACTGTTCAGTGTTCTCTCTTTGTTTCTTACAAATCAAAGAACAATTACTGTTATCTCACCATTAGTTTTAACACGCTCTGTACATGCAACCCATCTCCCCACATTTTTAAAGAATATTCTTCTTAAACAGGCAAAAATGTGTGAACACGTGTGTTTTGTTCATTTTTATGTGTGTGATATAAAATTGATATGTTTAAAATTGATCTATAAATTGATATGTTTCTTTGTGTTTTCATTTTTTCTTACATCAGCAAAGATTGCAATTGATGAAAATGTTTGTTGTTGTTGGTTTACATTTTGCAGCTCAGCAGCCGTTATGTTTCATGTTAATCTTCATTGTTTAATTGAGCACACCATAAGCTACAAGCTTGTTGTTGCTATGATTCCAAAATGCTGTTTGTTTTCAGTGCTTATACTCATTTCTGAATAAAAACTATTTAAACTAAACGTGTGAACACAAAAGGGTATCCGTAAACTAAAAAGAAAAACAAAAATATTCCGAGCCCTAGTAACATCGAGGGACATGACATAATTACACATTTCAACAGATAAAAAAGAACATTTTACTGAACTGATCCAGGAAAAAGTATTTACGGTCATAAAAACATTACCAAAATATTCCCAGGCCTACTAACATCAAGGCACATGGCATAACTGTACATTTCAACAGATAAAAAGAACCCTCTTTTTGTAATACGTTGATCCCGAAAACATTACAGTCTTGTCTTAGTGACATCAAGGGCTACCTCATGATCCACATTTGTTATACAGTTTAGATTTTAAATAAATACAAGCTGAACCAACCACGAAAACGACACATACAAAAATCCAAATGAAAAAACGCCTAAACAAAAATGTACACAAAATCTTAGCCCTGATCACTTTCACTGCCATTACCGCGGCAGGAGTCCAGTATTTCTTCCCCAACTGTCTTCTAGAGAAAGAGAAAATGTGACGCTCCACCACGAAATGAGTCGCTTAGCACCTGACCCACTTTTCTGCTAGGAGCCATTTTAGGCAGGTGGGGGTCAGGTTGTCGAATTTGAGATTTTGATGGATTATAAAACTAAACCCATTTTTCTACCTTGTACTGAAATATCAAGGGCAATTGTGTTTCCTTTTGCTTTAAAAACGCATTTCAAAACATCCAAGCCCTCATTCTGACCACCTATTAACCATGCAAAACTTGTGAATTTCTCAATTTGCCACTTTCTGCAGTCTACCAATCCAGTTTGTAAATAACTTTTCATAGAATTGTCCGATTTACGACCTTTCTGTATTTAAAAGCTTATTTAATGCAGATGAAGAACATTGTTAATAACTATGTGGTGGAGAGTCACAAAAGAGCCCGATACTCAGGCCATGGCAAAACGAGTGACTCAGCAGCGCTTAGTTCACCGTCCATCACTGCTGTGGCATAATATTGGAAATGACCAAAGTATGTGACAAACAATTTTAGAGAAAAAAATTCAATATAAACACAAAAGACTTCAGCTTATTCCTAATGCAAATCAGCAAATAGAAAACGATTGACAATTTTTGTTTCCGTTTACCTGTTAATGCACGAATGATTACATTACCCACGGAACCCTTTTTGGTGCAACCATACCCTAAAATAATCAATCCGTTTTTATATATAACTGATGAATTGAAATCAGGATTGAAAAACAATTCAAATATCATCTAGAAACTGGTAATAAGAATGTATTCATAAATAAAGTCGATGACAAATGCCTTGTCTAACAGTAAGCTTCACGTCCAAGCGATACAATTACAAGTCGTAAGAGACCCATTATCTTGAGGCTAAAAAAACAACAATACAACTTTTGCTGTGATGTGGACATATAAGGGGTTATTTCTCAAAACTAAGATACCGTAAATAGATTTAAACACATTAAAAACAAAAAAAACCCTCAAAACAAAGAACTCGAAAAATATCCTCCCCTCAAAAAAAAACACCCCCCCCCCCAACACCCACCCAAAACAAACCCCAAACCCTCACAACTCCCCTAAAGAACGAATAAGCAGCAAACCAACCAACTACCCCCCCAAAAAAAACAACAACAATATACGAACAAACAACAAAACCCCCAACAAACCACCAGCCAAAAACCTCAGAACTACCCAACATCAAAAACCTGCTAGTCCTGACCATGTCAACAGCCATCACAGTTCCTTTTCTGGATCCAGGTCAGCTGATCCGATTTGAACCATCCCTCCCATGTGTCTGCTCACTATTGCTTTCCTTTTCATTCATTGAACTTTACATACATACATTATTATTATCTATCTATCTATATCTAGTATCTATTATTATCATCATCATCAATCATCATATCATCATCATCATCATCATCATCATCATCCATCCACCATCACCATCCATCTTTCATTATAACACACAGATCTTATCCATCCATCACCATCCACCCACCCATTATATGTATATTTTTTTGGTGGCCTCAGTTGCATGCAGATCATGGAGCACCTTATTTTCTATAAAAAAACAACCCCACAAACCAAGAAAATAACACCTGTGGGTGCTTCACACGTCTCTTTTCATTGGCCGAAAAAATAACCCCAAATATATAGTTTCCTTTTTTCTCCGTTTTTCAATGTTTTTTCTTTTCCTTTCATTTTTCTTTTTTTCTTTTTCTTTTTCTGTCTTTATTTTCTCTTTGGGGGTGGGGGGGGGGGGGGGGGGGTGTCCATTATCATACACCCGAATTTCTCTATCTTACCTACTGTCTGGAGTAATAATCACCCCAGTGTGAACTGCTGCATGCATGCGTTTTCTAGATGTTCGGCTGCAGTGAACAGTTGCCTGGGTTTATTGTTGCTCTAGTGTGTGCCGATGTGTGTTTCTACACGTGTAACGAGTGATAGAAATGTCTGGGTTTATTGTTGCTCTAGTGTGTGCTGATGGTGTGTTTCTGCATGTGTAACAGGAGTGATAGAAATGTCTGGGTTTATTGTTGCTCTAGTGTGTGCCTGATGTGCGTTTCTACACGTGTAACGAGTGATAGAAATGTCTGGGTTTATTGCTGCTCTAGTGTGTGCTGATGCGTGTGTTTCTACATGTGTAACATGAGTGATAGAAATGTCTGGGTTTATTGCTGCTCTAGTGTGTGCTGATGCGTGTGTTTCTACATGTGTAACAGGAGTGATAGAAATGTCTGGGTTTATTGCTGCTCTAGTGTGTGCTGATGCGTGTGTTTCTACATGTGTAACAGGAGTGATAGAAATGTCTGGGTTTAGGTTTTCTCTAGTGTTTGTGTGGTTGTGTTGCGCTTTTATTTTTGTTTTGTTAATGTGTCCATCTATTTTTCGTACCCCCTCTCCTCTTTTCTGACAGGCATAGTATCAAAAAACATTTTGTCTCTAGTGTCTTCCCTCTTTATATCTCACACAATACAAATAAAACAGCAACAAGTTTACTAAAATTAATTTGAAGTCTCATCTTTGATGAGTGATGTTGTAAACTTAAGCTGTGTGTGTGTGTGTGTGTGTGTGTGTGGTGGTGTGTGTGTGTGTGTGTGTGTGTGTGTGCGCGCGCGCGTTTTGTAAGTGTGTGCGCCCGAGGAGAAGAAAAAACGGTTGCCCCCCACTACACAAATACATGCCATGTCTTCTCTCAACCTAAACCGTACACCTAAACAGTTTTCTCTTAAAAAAAGCACCGTGCTCCCTTTCAAACCTATTTACAAAAATAATATCGTTTTTCACTTGTGCTCAATGTTGTACAGAGAAAAACCCTGCAATATTACTTTACCAGCCTGTCTTCAAGAAAGAGATGGCGTTGTCAAATCTGCATTGTTCTAAAACTGGTAAACCAAGGCATAGTCTTTGTCAGCACCTCATACGAAATGTATTTTATCTGCAATAAAGTATTTGGAGAATCTTTTGAAAAGGTGGTTTTCGTTTTTCGACTAAGGCTGTGACGTTCACCAATGGTGTGATTTTTGCGTATGCGACCGTTTTCTCCCACAATTAAGGTAGCCGCATTCCGTTTTTGTGGATGTATTGGAGATACAATTGTGGACTCACCAGCGACATCCTTCCTTCCCCCAGAATTGCCATCCTCAAGAGTTCTCTTAACTTTTTCTGATAATTATGTGTCATTTGGTCTCTTTAACGGCAAATGTTCGGCCTATCATTTTCATGGGTTATCTGAAGATCAGAATGTTTTCAATTTGTCAAAACCATTTGGGGTGGTCGTTTCATCTCTTCCACCCCCAGAAACTCAACAAAAATGTTCAACCGATCATCTTCAAGGGTTTCCTGGATTTAGGAAAAATTTCAATTTTTCAAAACCAGCTTAATTCTTAATTGCCATTTTCTCTCTCTTACCACCAGAAATGTTTATGCAATCACCTTCAAGGGTTTTTCTATAGATCAGAATATTTTCAACCAGTCAGGACCAGCCTACTTTCAAATCCGCTGTTTAAAAACGGGGAAAATATCAATCTAATGCTTTCATACAAGGTCACTGAGTAGAATGTTTTCAATAGGTCAGAAACGGCTGTTTATCATTTGACAACGTTGAAGAAAATCAAACCTCTCATTCTCCAATGTAATTTCAGAACAGAAGGCTAGACTTTAACCAGTCACCAGTCCACAAACCACATTTCCCCCATTACTGCTGTCCCCCTGAACTGCTTCCCCATACCGCAGAGTTCAAAAGTCAAAGTGTCAATGTGAAAATGTTAGGAACAAGGTCAGTGAATGGGTTTGCGGCATGGGGAAACAATGGTTAGGGTTATTGTTAAGGTGGACAGCACGAGGGAACAGCACTAGGAGGAAATGAATGCGGTATCAGGACTGGCAACCACTTTGCCAGAGCTTGCAATGTGCTCCGAGCGCCCGGGTTTTCTGGGGGGTTGTAAAGACGGTCATTTTTCTCTAACGCACAAGGATTCTATCGTATTAACTAAGTCAAGGTTGATACAGCCGCCAAGTTATCCCTTCCAGAACAGTCTCTCCTCTCCTCTACGCTCACGTGAAGACTAGACAGGAACACTGGGATGAAGGAGGATGTCAGCCAACTCCTGTAAGAGCTGGACGAGTTTCATCAAACCATACAGCGCTACTTTCGGGCTCAGTTTTCTTCTCAAATAAATTCAAACAAAGTGTCGGGAAAATCAGATCGTTTCGTTGCTGTGAAAATAATATCTCTTGGTGTACCGGTGATGCAAGCCTTTTTTTCCCAAACGAATTTAAACAAAATGGAGGGAAAATGAGAAAACTTGGGTCAGTTTCTTGCCTTGAAATACATGTTGTACAGGTGATGCAAACGTTTTCTTTCCAATTGAATTTAAACAAAATGGAGGGAAAAATGGGTCATTTTGTTGCTGTGGAATATGGTATAGTATACCAGTGATGCAAACCCTTTCAAAATAAATTTAGGCACAAATCAGGGAAAATGAGAAAATAGGATCCCTTTGATGCTGAGAACTATGCCATGGTAAACCAGCGACAGAGCAGCGTGAAGATTTGCCGACACCATCACAAATTACTGGCACCATTCACATCAAGGGCGGCAATATGGTTTAGCTCGCTTCGTTTAGAACAGACCCATAAAAATTATCTATCAAACCAAATTTTAAAATAGACCATAAGTATCATCATCATTAGGCATTACACCCAGCGGTGTGTAGGGCAGCAACAAAGCGCTTCCACTCCTGCCTATTCTGAGCCAACCTAGTCACTGATCCCCAAGAGTGCTGCATGGCCTTCATCTCACTTTCTACAGTTCTTCTCCACGTTGCTTTTGGTCTTCCTTTCTCCTTCCTTCTGGGGTCCAGTGCAATGCTGTTCTTGTGATTGACTGTGGGTCCCTTCGGAGGATGTGCCCAATCCACTTCCACCGTCGTCTGGTGATGATGGTTCCCATGTCTTCTTGCCTGCATCTCCGTAGTAGGTCTTCATTGGAGATCTTCTCTGGCCAAAAGATCCGGAGAATTCTTCGCAGGCATATGGTATAGTTATGTTTATCTACCTACCCATCTATAAAAACATACAGACACACACAGGCACACAGACAGGTACACAGACATCCCCCCCCACACACCCACACCCACAGAACCCCCCCCCCCCCCCCCTCCCACACTGCTCGAAGTCACAGCTTGCTACAATGATGTCTCAATGTCCTAGGTTCCAACTGTCTTTTCTATGTTGAGGCTCCAGAGATCCCTTTTCACTCGATTCTGGAGATGTGCTCCACAAAAATATTCTGGAGATGTGTTCCACGGCAATGTTCTGGAGATGTGTTCCACGGCGATGTTCTGGAGATGTGTTCCACGGCGATGTTCTGGAGAGGTGTTTCACGGCGATGTTCTGGAGAGGTGTTCCTCGTTTGACCTTTTGAAGATATGTTCCACGCTGACTGTTAGATACGTTCCACGATGACGTTCTGGAGATACGTTCCACGATGACGTTCTGGAGATACCTTCCACGCTGACGTTCTGGAGATGTGTTCCACGCTGACGATCTGTAGATATGTTCCACGCTGACGTTCTGGAGATGTGTTCCACGCTGACGTTCTGTAGATGTGTTCCATGCTGACGTTCTGTAGATGTGTTCCACGCTGACGTTTGGGAGACGTGTTCCACGCTGACGTTTGGGAGATGTGTTCCACGCTAACGTTTGGGAGATGTGTTGCGAATTGACCTTCAGAAGATGTGTCCCACGCTGATGTTTGGAAGATGTGCTCTCCGACGACCTTCTGAAGACAGTGTTCCACGATGATGCTCTGACCGTTTGTTCCTTGAAGGGTGTATGAAGATCTTGAGTGAATAAGGTGCTGATGATCCATTCTGTGAGGAAAAGAACACGGGGAACATTTCAGTTCGGTCTGTCTGTCTGTCTCTGTCTGTCTGTGTCTGTCTCTCTGCCTGTCTCTGTCTCTTTCAGTCTCTCTCCGTCTGTCTGTCTCTCTGTGTGCGTTCCCTAATTCCCTAACCGTGCAGGGTGCGTAGTGCCTGGTCTTGTCCCGTTCTTGTAAATTTTGCAGTAGGTCTTCCCCCTGGCCTCCTCCTGACTTTTAAGCAGCTCATAAATTTTTGTACAGGATGCATGCTGGGTATGCTTGCGTTTCCGTAACCCACCGAGCGCTGACATGAATTACGGGATCTTAACGTGTACATGATCTTCTTCATGCGTATACTTATATACACGAAGGAAATTAAGGCACTGGCAGGTCTGCATTGGAAATCGACATGGAAGATCGTAAAAATTACCCACCCTTAATTCACCAGACGCTTCCACCAAGATTCGAACCCGCGACTTCATGAACTACGGGATTTGAATTCAGCGGTGTTCCACTAACTACTCGGCTACAGCATCCATGTACACTATAAAGGAAGAACAAGTCATTAAAAACAATTCAAAGCCACCCCCAAATCTAAAAACCCACACCCCTCCTAAAAAGCTAAAGAGTGAAAGAACAATGTACAATATAGCCACCATGGCACAGTGGTTAGCTCTCTGGGTTTCTGGCTGTGATGTCGTGGGGTTTGAATCCCATAACAGTCATAAGATTTTTTTTTTGCGCTCCTACCCAGACGGGATAGCTCAGTGGTCGGAGCACTCGCTTTCCCCCAGCCAAGTTAAGCAGCGTCGAGCGTGGTTACCAGTTGGATGGGTGACCGTTTGCGCGCCTTGGCATCAGTACAGTTCCCCCAGTTCACCCAGCTGTAAATGGATACCTGCCCTCTTTAGGGTCAGGGAAGGTAAAGCAGCGAGGGAGACGAGATGGGCGCCGCCCTCAATATGCTGGCCCTAGAGAAGTGAGGTCTCTGACGCCTCGCTCCCCTACGACCTTATAGGTTATGGGACTCCTTTACCTTTACCCAGACTGAGTTTGCTTAGTTCACACTGGAACCACGCAGTCGAACTTCACTCAATTTACGAATTTTTTTTTTTTTAGTAGCTCAAACTGCTTGGACCAACACTGCAGGTGTTTGTTCTCTCTCGGGCCCGGTTGATGCCGGGAGATAAGTATTATGATAGGAAGAGTAAAGTACCGCCCTGTCAACCCCCCATTTCTCTTACCTAGGCCTTGACCAAGGGCAGGCAACTCCTTGATTCCACCTGATAGGAGCAGGTCATCAAGGAAGGAAGGAATGAAGGAAGGAAGGAAGGAAGGGCGTGGTAGCAGCTTTCTGTTGACAGAGTAACACACAAACATCGTTTTCTAAAAAAACCCAAACCCTTTAATATCACAGAAACTAAATATCAAAGAAGCATGGTGACAAAAAAAGTCCTTCGGATGAGACTATAAACCGAGGTCCCGTGTGTGAACGCACGCAGGACATCTTGCGCACACGTTAAATCCTGTTCCGATTTTCGTAAGAGTAGGCCATTGTGTGCCGGTGGGAACAGATGACAACATTTACAAAACCGCATACACGCGGGGACTGGATGTAAAAAAGCACGTAAGTGCTTATTCCATTATCCTAGACATAAAAAAGAAAAATCGACATAGTATATGTTAACAGGATTATTACACTACGCAACGGTATACGTGGTAGAAGTTTTGAAAAAAAAATGTATAGCCATAAAAGAAACGAAAAAAGACTAGGGGCGGGACAGCCTAGTGGTTAGAGCGTTGGAGTTTGTGATCTGACTGCTTAGGTTCAAACCACCTCTGAGGGCCATCGCGTGCCTTTTAGGAAAATATGACAAGATTAAAAAAAAAAAAGGCATGCACACTGGTGTCGTGTTTAGATATCCCCGATTGCAGTTAACTGAATGATGAGCAAAAATGGTCCTATACGCAAAAATGTCACCATTTGTGAACCTCAGAGCGCGCCGAATAAGGAAAAAACTAAAAAAAAACACCTAAACCCTCCCCCGCCCCTCACACACACACAGCCAATCTCTCACCGCTCTTGTACGCTAAAAAAAATAAATAAACCGCACAAAATATTAAAGAAAATTAGGCTGCAAGTAACTGAATAAAAAAAAGAAGACACTAAGAAAGGGAAACAATTCAAAGAAAAAACCTTTCCTTTACCTAGTCTTTAGCTAAGGGTAGGCAACTCCTCGATTCCACATGGTAGGAGCAGGTCATCAAGGAAGGAAGGGCGTGGTAGCAGCTTTTCTGTTGACAGAGTTAACACACAAACATTTTATAAGAAACTTCATAATTATCTCAAAAATCTAGATATCAAGGAAGACAAATTTTAAATATTGACAGAATATCCGTCGATGGGAATATTTCACCACGCAACAGTAAAAGCGGTAGACATTTTTGAAATTTCGTTTCCAAAGGGATCGGAAAACAAGTGGGGGACAGGATGGCCTGGTGGTTAGAGCGTTGAGTTCGTGATCCAGCCCAGAATCCAGCCACCAACCAGACGCCTGTTTCAGGGGACTTTTTCCCTGGAGGGAACATCAGTGCCGACTTCACTTCCCCCTAAAATCCTTCGGATGAGACTATAACCTGAGGTCCTGTAAACAAACGCACGCACACAGAACAGAACATATCTTGCGCACACGTTAAAAACCTGTACCGCCTTTTGGAGACGGGAACGGGATAGCTCAGTGGTCAGAGCACTCGCTTTCCCCCAGCCAAGTTAAGCAGCGTCGAGCGTGGTTACCAGTTGGATGGGTGACCGTTTGCGCGCCTTGGCTTCAGAACAGTTCCCCCAGTTCACCCAGCTGTAAATGGGTACCTGCCCTCTTTAGGGTCAGGGAAGGTAAAGCAGCGAGGGAGAGGAGATGGGCACTGCCCTCAATATGCTGGCCCTAGAGAAGTGAGGTGTCTGACGCCTCGCTCCCCTACGACCTTATAGGTTATGGGACGCCTTTACCTTTTACCTTTTACCGCCTTTTGGAAGAGCAGGTCATTGTGTGCCGGTAGGAATGGATGACAATTTTTCAAAAAATGCATTGACATTGGTGCGTTCAGACAGGATCCCCTTTGTTGGAATATGGCTACCTAAATGGTGGGGTAAAAATGGTTGCACATACAAAATCTGACCACTAGTGAACCTCGGAGCTTTAGCTGAGGGACTCAACATAAAGTATTGTCTGAAAAAATAACTGAAGTAATGACAAAGCTCGATATGAAATCGAAAAAAAGTATAAAGGGAACAAAAGTGACAAAATCAAAGAACACATCTACAAACGTCAGACTAAAATTACTTAGGTTAAACTTCCCCGAAGTCGGAATGTGGCTACCTTATTGGTGGGCAAAAACAGTCGTATACGCAAAAATCTCGCCATTGGTGAACCTTAAAGCTTAAACCTTAAAGAACGAAAAAGAAAAGATTCTGGCTAAAACAAAAGCGAAAAACGGCATTTACAATGAAATAAAAGTTAGCCAAAAAAAGAAGGGTTATTTTTTCCGTCTACCAGCCGCCCGATGTAAAAGCTGAACATATTACTGTAAAGCACACCGTTACGATTTGGCTTGTTGATGCTCGTTTGCATAATAATTATGTAAAACTGTACGATTTTCTGAACCACATTTTCCTAAAGCTGGACTTCAAAAGATTCTTACCTGCAACTAAGAATTGCTGTTTCTATCGGCCAGATTGGTGGCTGGGTACTGTAGTTTGGCAGAGTGCTTGGTACTTGTTTTGGCAAGGTTGCTTGGTTCTTATTTTGGCAGGGTTGCTTGGTTCTTATTTTGGCAAGGTTGCTTGGTTCTTATTTTGGCACGGTTGCTTGGTTCTTATTTTGGCACGGTTGCTTGGTTTTTATTTTGGCACCGTTGCTTGGTTCTTATTTTGGCACGGTTGCTTGGTTCTTATTTTGGCACGGTTGCTTGGTTTTTATTTTGGCACCGTTGCTTGGTTCTTATTTTGGCACCGTTGCTTGGGTCTTGTGGATGGTTATTGTTTGGCACAGTTGCTTCCTACTTGTTGAACGGTGGTTCTTGTGGCAGGGTCGCTTAGTACTTGCTTTAGTCGTGTTGTGGCACACTTCCTTGGTTCTTGTTTTGGCAAGGTTCCTTGGTACTTGTTGCTTGGTGCTTGTTTTGGCAGGCCACTCGGTGTTCGTTGTGGCACAGTTGCTTGGTCCTTTCTTTGGCAATGTTGCTTGGTTCTCGTTTTGGAAGGTTGCCCAGTACTTGTTGCTTGGTTCTTGTTGCTTAGTTATCTTGTTTTGGCATGGTGTGTTTATACTTGTTGCTTGGTTCGGTTTTGGCATGGTTTCTTTTGCTACTTGTTTAATTGTTGTTGCTTGGTACTTGCTTATTGTACTCGATTCATGTTGATAGTAATTGCTAATCGCTTCTCGATTCTTGTTCTTGTAGACTGGTTCTTGTAGACTGCTTCTTGTAGACTGCTTCTTGTAGATTGCTTCTTGTAGACTGGCTCTTGTAGACTGGCTCTTGTAGACTGGCTCTTGTAGATTGGTTCTTGTAGATTGGCTGTTGTAGACTGGTTCTTGTAGACTGGTTCTTGTAGATTGGCTCTTGTAGATTGGCTCTTGTAGATTGGTTCTTGTAGACTGGTTCTTGTAGACTGGTTCTTGTAGATTGGTTCTTGTAGACTGGCTCTTGTAGACTGGCTCTTGTAGACTGGCTCTTGTAGATTGGCTGTTGTAGACTGGTTCTTGTAGATTGGCTCTTGTAGACTGGCTGTTGTAGATTGGCTCTTGTAGACTGGCTCTTGTAGACTGGTTCTTGTAGACTGGTTCTTGTAGACTGGTTCTTGCAGACTGGTTCTTGTAGATTGGTTCTTGTAGATTGGTTCTTGTAGACTACTGGTTCTTGTAGACTACTGGTTCTTGTAGACTGGTTCTTGTAGACTACTGGTTCTTGTAGACTGGTTCTTGTAGTCTGGTTCTTGTAGACTGGTTCTTCTTCCTAGGTCCTTGTAGATTGGTTCTTGTTGACCATTCTTGTAGACAGGTACTTGTTGACTGGTACCTGTTGAACTTGCCTTGGTACCAGTTGCCCTGAAAAAAATGGGTATCAGTCAGCAACATTGACAGTTCTGGCAGTTTACAATCCAGTTGAATATCACAATTTCTGCGTAATCATTTTGAAATGCACCAACATGACTAACATCACTTAAGACTATATCTATATATTGTTCATGATCTGCAAAGACATAAGAATTCAGTTAACTTTTGTTTACCATTTGCAAAGACTCTGGAAAAAGGTTCGAAAATGTTAACTATGAGCAAAAACGAATTGATTCATGTGGCAAATTTATTTAACAGTGTGAAATGAAATCTGTTTCTCTGTGTTGTATTTTCTCTTTAGTTTTCTACTGCACTTTTGTCGCAACTCAAAAGTGGCTAATTTTAGGTTCCTAGTTTTGTGCATTAAAAATCAATTATCTTCCAGTAAGGCCAGCGCTATCTTTTTTTTTTTTTATAGTTTAACAGCCATCTGTGTAGTCATACAAGCAAAAGATCAATTAAGAATATGTCTTACAAACACCAGGAAAACCCCCTTGTACTTACATACCTGAGGTCTTGACACACGCGGTGGCGACGATATTGGATATACATGTCCAGAGAACTTTCAGATGGACCACATGACGACTAACACCTATGTCAGAACTTCTGAGGAATCAGGGCCAGAAGGAAGAGACCCAGTAGGCCCAGAAAGAGCTTAAAGAACGTGTTTGGGGGTCCACTGTCTCCCTTCCCCTCATCAGCACTGAGTGCCAGGGTTCACAGGATGTGCCCTTAAAGGACATGTGCCCTTAAAGGACATCAGCATCCGTGTCTGAGGCCAAGGCTGGCCTCCCCCTTTGTGATCAGGGGGAAGGGTCAACACTGCTTGCGGAGTTGTCACAATCTACGTCAATACGCTCGCGCAGAACTTCAGGGACACATGCGGATTCGAGCTCAGGGAATGTGGAAAGTGACGAGTCACTTGTGAACGCTGTGCACACACACGTGTTCTTTTATCGACACGGCTGAAAAGTGTGCAAGGCCGCAATCGCGAAGCCGGACGCTCGTCATTCCTACCTGTTCTACATTCTAGTCTAGTCTAGTCTAGGTCGGAAGGCGGATTCCACGACGGCCACAATTCCCGCTGCTCTCATCGCATCTGGTTCCCTGAAGCAATTCAGAGGTGGGAGGTCTTAAAGACACCACTCTGATAATTATGGAAACCCCCAAACGTTATTTCTGGCAAAATGTCCACACACAAATTGCAGATCGTTTCCAGATCGTTTCTCATCAGCCCTGTTGCTCCAGCCCGGTGGATCTGCTGACGGCGTCCATGACCCAGATCCCGGAGCGAAGATGCCCAGCTCTGCACTGGCTTTGTGTGTCCTTCAGGGCTTTGTTGCAGCACTCCCTGTGTCGTCTGTTCTGTAGCAGAGACGTCTTGCCTTGTGATCCCCCGTCAATGCCTCGATGCCCTTGCTCCAACTCGTTTCTCGTCAGCTTTGCTGCTCCAACCCAGGAGGGTCTGAAACCAGACATCCCTGTCCTAGGTCCCAGAGCCAAGATGCCAGGCCCTGCACTGGCTTTACCCTTCAGGGTAGTTCTTTAAAGCACTCCCTGTTTCTCCCATGCTGCACCCTTCATCCCCATCACCCTAACATAGCCAGGTTAAGTCAAGTCATTGTGGTCACGGACACAAGTCCAGTGGTCATGTCATCCAATATCGCGGCGCTGGTGTCTCCGGTGTCTCTGGTGAGAAGGTCCACGATGACCAGCAACCATCTGGAGACAAAACCCACAAACACTTTGTTTTAGCATGCGCCAGATAAAGCCAAACTATTTCTTCCCTACCCTGGGTCTTTTGGTTCAGTTCCGAAGTTAGAGATCCGAGTTTCACTAAATGGTGAGATTTTGGCATAAAAGTGTCCCATAAATTATAGGGGGAGCGAGGCGTGAGAGACCTCACTTCTCTAGAGGCCAGCATATCGTGGGCGGCGCCCATCTCCCCTCCCTCGCTGCGTTACCTTCCCTGACCCTAAAGAGGGCAGGTACCCATTTACAGTTGGGTGAACTGGGGGAACTGTACTGAAGCCAAGGCGCGCAAACGGTCCCCCATCCAAGTGGTAACCACGTTGAACGCTGCTTAACCTTAGCTGTGGGAAAGCGAGTGCTCTGACCACCGAGCTATCCCGTAAGCGACCGTTTTTGCCCACCATTCAGGTACCCGTATCCGACATTGGGGAATACAAATCTAAAATACAACGCCAGTGCGCTTGCATTCTAAAATAAATTATACTAAAAACATAGTGACAACTATAACGATAACGCCATGTGTGCGCGCACATGCATGTAAGTGATTGGCTGGGGGAGTGAGTAACTTGAGGTGTGTGTGTGTGTATGTATGCATATGTATGACTGCGAGTATGACGTAATTCTGACACCGTTGATTTACTACTGTGACAAGTCATTGAAGGTTTGGCCAAATACAGGGTCACTCTTAATTCAGTTCTGTGACTAGTCATTGAAGCTTGTGTCAAAGGATTACCCTTGATTTAGTACTCTAAGTCATTGAAGCTTTTGTCAAATAAAGTCTTGCCTTTGATTTAGTTCTCTATTCTGTGAAGCCTTTTGCCAAAAAAAGACTTGCCCTTAATTTAGTACTCTATTCTGTGAAGCCTTTTGCAAAAAAAAAAAGACTTAAACCTTGATTTAGTACTCCATTGAAACTTTTATTAAATAAAAAAATACCCTTGATTTAGTACTATGACTTGTCACTGAAGCTTTTGTCAAATACTTCACAAAATAATCAAAGTCAATAATTTTAGAAAAAAAGGTTTTCCTTTCTCGGCTCGAGGTGCACCAAAGAAGAAATTTTACATATGCGAGTGTTTTTGCCCACCGTTAAGGTAACCGCATTCCGACTTCGGGAATGATGTCTACACCTCTGTGCGTGCGTTTAAGGTTGTGCTCTCCGTGTCTACCGGCTCCAAAAATGCGCTTAGTCTTCTAAAGAAACAGAACCGGTTAAAGTACGCACGAGATGTTCTGCGTACGTCTGCACATGGGCCCTTGATTTATAGTCTTATATGAAGGGCTTGGTTGGGGGTGGGGGGAGGGGGAAGGGGAGAGGGGGGAGTGGAGTCAGCCATGATGTTAACCCCAGGGGAAAAATCCCCGAGACTTAAGTGCCTCGATCCCGGATCATCAGATTACCAGCTCAATGCTCTAACCACCCCAAAATTGATAGGGAATTTTACCTACTATGCACGTTAAATTTTTCTTATTCTTACTCTTTTTTTCTCTCGAGAATATTGAAATAAACACTCCTGGCTTTATTTTACATTCAATCCCCCCGAGTGCATGCAATTTTGTAAATTTTGTCATCCACTCTCAAACCAGCCAAAAATTAATGGCCTACTCCTCCGACAGACAGGTCAAATACATTTCAACGTGTGTGAGACAATCTGCGTGTGTTCGCACGCGGGGTATCGATGTCTTTTCAGGCTCATTCAAAGGTCCCTCAGGGGAAGATGAGTCGGTACTGTGGTTAACTCCAGAAAGAAAAACCTTCTTGAATGGGCGATCGTCTGGGTGGTGTCTTGAACATAAGCTCAAACCCAAGGCCATTCATTCTTGAATTCATTTATTCTTTTATTTTCGAGGATAATGGACTAAGCACTAATGTGCTTTTTTTTTAACATCCAGTCCCCGTGTATATGTGTATATTCTGTCATCCGTTCCCACCGGCACACAATGACCTACTCTTCCGAAAAGCGGAACGGGATTTTAAACGTTTGCGCAAGGTATTCTTCGTGCGTTCGCACACGGGACCTTGGTTTGTCTCATCCGAAGAACTTTTAGGTAGAGTCGAGTCGGCACCGATGTTAACTCCAGAGGAAAAATCCTCTTGAACGAGATTCGAACCCGGGTCAGAAGATCACGAACGCATCACTCTAACCACCAGGCTATCCCGTCCCCCCACAAAGTGGTGCCATGAAATCACGAGTGCAGCATGCAACGCTTGGAGTCACCATGCTAACCTGTTCCCCCACACCCTTCCTCAGGTCTGTCTTCCTATCAACATGCCAGATATCGTAGGAGAGAAGATTGAAACTGCATGCAGTAGTCCATGTTTTAAGTATGCGTACATTTTTATAAGTATGGTGAAGTTTAGTATAGTTAGTGTGCGTTGTGGTGTGGTGTGGTTTGTGTGTGTGTGCACGCGCGCACTTGTATGTGTGCACGCACGTGCTGCGTACATACATGCTTGTGGATGGATGCACTAAGGTGTGCTTGAGTGTATGTGGATGGATAGGTGGGTGGAAAGGTGTGTGTGTGAGGATTTAAGCGAATTGGGATAGAAGAGTGCTGGGCTAAAAAAAGGTCGATTATTGGATTTTGTCAACATGTCTTTTATTTATTTATTTATTCTTTTATTTCGAGCATAGTGGAATAAGCACTCATGAGCTTTTTATTTTACATCCAATCCCCGTGTGTACGCAGTTTTGTAAATTTTGTCATCCTTTCCCACACAATGGCCTACTCTTCCTTAAACAGTCTACTTTTCCATAAAGCGGAACGAGTTTTTAATGTGTGCGCAATGTGTTCTGCGTGCGTTCGCACACGGGACCTTGGTTTATTCTCATCCGAAGGACTTTTGGGGAGAGTGGAGTCGGCGCTGATGTTAACTACAGAGGAAAAATCCTCTCGAACGAGATTCGAACCCGGGTCAGAAGATCACGAACGCATCACTCTAACCACCAGGCTATCCCATCCCCAAACAAAGTGGTGCCATGACATCACAGAGTGCAGCATGCAATGCTTGGAGTCACCATGCTAACCTGTTAATAATAATAATAATAATAATAATAATAATAATAATAATAATAATGTATGGAATTTATATAGCGCTGAATCTTGTAAACAACAAATCAAAGCGCTCAGATGACTTTTTATGCGTGTGTATGCGGTTTTGCAAATTTTGTCATCTGTTCCCACCGGCACACAATGGCCTACTCTTTCGAACAGTAGAACAGGATTTAACGTGTGCGAAAGATGTTCTGCATGCATTCGCACACGGGGCCTCGGTTTATAGTCTCATCTCACCCTTCGTTCGGTCTGTCTTCCTATCAACATGCCAGATATCGTAGGAGAGAAGATTAAAACTGCATGCAGTAGTCCATGTTTTAAGTATGCGTACATTTTTATAAAGTATAGTGAAGTATAGTGAGAGAGAGAGGAGAGAGAGAGAGAGAGAGAGAGAGAGAGAGAGGGGAGGAGAGAGAGAGAGAGAGAGAGGAAAGAGAGAGAGAGAGAGGGGGAGGGGGGAGAGAGAGAAAGAGAACCAGGCTAACCTGTCCTCCTAAGGTACTTTATGGAAATTTTAAAAGAAAATGTGCGTTTTACACCGTGTAGTGTAGTCGGAAGATATTTAAAAAAGAAATTATGTAAATGGAAACTAAAGGGATGTATCTTGTAAAATTATATGGATATAAACTTCTCACTCACGAGTCATCCTTCGAGGTTGAAGGAGGTTGATGATGCAGGTTGGGGCCCTGTCAGGGATATCCCAATATCCAGTCATGCTCATCAGGGTTGCAGGATTGTGTCAGCTCGATTTGAAAAAACCTGGAAAATAAAAACAAGTTTCTGAAATGTCACCAGCCTTTGTAATAATACCGATCTTTATTTTTAAAGTTTTTTTTGGTAGCAAGTTTTTCTTATCAAAGCGAGAGGATTGCATTTAATTTACTGCTAACAGCGCTCTTAAGTGTGGCCCATGTATGTATATGCGTGATTTGGAACTTCTGATACAAATTTGCAAAAAATATCTGTTCACGTCAGACATTTTGACTTTAATCACATTACCTTTGAGGCAAGCTCAGAAAACGAAAGCTAAAAATGAAAGGGTGGGTGGGTGGGGGGAGCGGATGGAAGTCTTGACAGAATACACACAAGTAGTCAGCCTCATCCCTCTAATAAAGAATAAACAAAAGTAGAGAAGGATGGGAAATTAGAGCGACTAATATCAGAACAAGGACTGTCAGTAAAAATGACTTATGAAGCAAGCTGGATTTACGTAGATTTTTATCAGGCCGGGCAAGTTACTGCAACTTTTTGCATGCAAATTTTTTGCTAATACCGAAATACTCTAAATGCTGCAACAGGTTTAAAAAATCATAGTATTTGCAGTTGAATAAAGCTGTTTTTCACATTAAAAAACGCGGCACTATCCACAGTTTTTTCTGGTCAAAAGATGAAAACAATCCGCCCCCCCCCATCACTAAACTGAAAAGCTGTAAAGGTTGTTAGACTCTTAAGCTTTTTCACAGACAGGACAAAATGCTGATGTAGTCAAAACATTGATTGATACCGAAAGGACCTTTAATTATTAAACCTATCTATCTCTTGTCATACAAAATACTTACCGGTTTCTTCTTTCACAAAGCCTTTGCTATATTTCTATTGCAAAATTTCAGAATCTTTCTTCCTTCTTCCTTCTCCTCTTCTTCTTCTTATTCTTCTGTACAATGCCACAGCAACCGAAGATGTCCACACTGCAGTAATCTGGCCTGGTGAAATGACCAGAGGAGAGCAGCTCACATTGCCCATTGTAATGGAGAGAATTTTCACGTGCAAAGATTCATACAGGCTACAATCCACATTTAGCTTTCGGTTCAAGTAGTATCTTCTGTATAGTGTTAGTCCAAAAATTTTGCGGATTTTCACAGATTTTGGTTTTAAAGTATGAAAAAAATGCACAGTGTACTTGTTTTGGAGATTGAGGACATACAGAAATACCAGGTAGTCATGAGAAATTAGAAATGATCACTAAATTAGGATTTCTTGTGTTCCTACAGTGTTGACACCCTGCAATGCATATTGCGTTAAGGAAACTAGCAGACGACAAAGTACTAAGGGGGTACAATGTTTGCTGGAAAAAATCAAATCTATAAAATTTGTGCAAAATCACATGAATTTTGTATCAGAGACTAGACCTTCACAAAGTGTGTACTTAAATTTATTTATTTAATTATTTATTTATTATTATTATTATTAGTTTAAAAAAATTTTTTTTTTTTTTACTGTGGATGCCTTAGTACGTGCGGTATGAATACGAGAGTATAATAGGAAAACAGAAGGAAAAACGACCAAAAAGATGGTGGTGTGTAGCCTGAGCGTTCACAGCTCAAGTTTAGGGTGTGTGTTCAGCTAGTCGATAACGTTTTTTCCGTTTGCTTTTTTTTTTAAGAGGGCGGAATGAACGAGTGGTTAAAAGCCTTGCGCTCTTGATCTGAATGTAAGTGAGCCCACTGGTTCGAATCTTGGCTAAGGTGTCAGTTACAGAAGATTTTTTCCCCATGGAGTAACATCAGTGCTGACTCTACTCTCTTTGGATGAGACTATAAACTGGGATTCCCCCCTAGTGGGATGGCCTAGTGGTTAGAGCGTTGCACTTGTGATCAGACGTCCCAGGATCGAGCCACCATGGAGGCATCCGTTCTAGGGACTTAAAATTTTTTTAACCCTGGAGTTAATATTAGTACAGACTCCACTTTCCCCCCAAAAGTTCTTTGGATGAGACTATAAACCAAGGCCCCCGTGTGCAAACGTACACTGAACATCTTACGCACACGTTATAACCCCGTTGTGTTTTTTGGGGAGAGTAGGTTCTATCGTGTCGGAATGAACAGATGACACAATATACCCCCACCCCTCCAAAACAACAACAACAAAAAACAATTCCAAAAACAATGCACACAAGTGTCATGTTTAGACAACATCTCTGAAGTCGCAATACAGAAGCAAATCAACGAATTAAAAAGACATGAGAAATGCCGGACAGGAGACATGGATTGAAGAACAAATGCAAAAGTATCGAAAATAAACCTTGCAGATAAACAACAACAATAGTAAGAAATCCTACCAGCTTGTGAAAAACCTGGCAGGCTCGAAACAAGGAAGAAGCACTATTGTTCGAGACAAGGCAGGGAAATGTCTCATGCAAGAACATGATTTTCTAAAGAGGTGGACAGACTACTGCTCTGAATTGGGTGTGTGTGTGTGTGTGTGTGTGTGTGTGTGTGTGTGTGTGTGTGTGTGTGCGCGCGCGAACACGCACGCACACACAGACACTCAGGCACACACACACACACTCACACACCGACACACTCAGAGACACAGATACACAAACACAGACACATACACACAGAAAGACAGACAGACACACACACAAACACAAAAAAAGACACATACAGGGGCACAGAGACATAGAGACACACAGACATACACACACATTAACAAAACAAACAAACAAACAAGCAAACAAACACACACTCACACACACTCACTCACACACATACACATACACCCACTCACACCCCACACACATACACACACATAACACACAGACAGACAGACAGACAGACAGACACACACACACACACACACACACACACACACACACACACACACACACACACACACACACACACACACACACACACACACACACACACACACACACACACACACACAACAACACACAAGTCCTTCGGATGAGACTATAAAACCCGAGGCCCCGTGTGCGAACGCACGCACGCACATCTTGCGCACACGTGAAATCCTGTTCCGCTTTTCGTAAGAGTAGGCCATTGTGTGCCGGTGGGACCAGACGACAGAATTTTTTTCAAAACCACATACACACGGGGACTGGATGTAAGAAAAGCACATAAGTGCTTATTCCATTATCTTCGATATAAAAGAATAACATAGATAAAAAATAAATAAATAGAACAGGAGATCCCAAGGTTGTTAGATGTTAGATGTCCCCCCCCCCCTCCCCCAAACCAACCATCAACCACAGCTACACTATCCAGTTACACACTCGCTTTCCCCCAGCCAAGTTAAGCAGCGTCGAGCGTGATTACCAGTTGGATGGGTGACCGTTTGCGCGCCTTGGCTTCAGTACAGTTCCCCCAGTTCACCCAGCTGTAAATGGGTACCTGCCCTCTTTAGGGTCAGGGAAGGTAAAACAGCGAGCGAGAGGAGATGGGCGCCGCCCTCAATATGCTGGCCCTAGAGAAGTGAGGTCTCTGACGCCTCGCTCCCCTACGACCTTATAGGTTATGGGACTCCTTTACCGTTACCTTTTTTATTTATTTTAAAAATCCAGTTAGAGTGTTTTCCCTGGCAACATTCTGTAGATAATAAAAGCAGCTTTGATAACAACACAAACACACATACATTTGCTGAATCAGGAGTCTAGACGTAACGCGCCTGCCTAGAAAGCCAAAAATCCGGGTCAGAAGTGCGCGATGGTTCCAACCCCGTTTAGGCCCCGAAACTCCCCCCACCCCCACCCCCCTCCTCCATCCAATTAGACCATGAGTGGTGGTCAGGATGCTAGTCTTTCGGATAAGACGATAAACCGAGGTCCCGCGTCTTACACATAATTATTTAGCACACGTAAAAGAACCCACGACAAAAAGAGAGTTGTCCCTGGCTCAAATTATGTAGAACACAAGCCAACTCTGATAGAGAAATAAATATAGTTGCAGACAGAAAATAGAAAAAAATAAATAATGGGTGGCGCTGCTTTTGTGGTGACGCGCTGTCGCCGGGGCAGAGCAGCCTGAATTTCACGCAGAGAAATCTGCCCTGACTTAAGGTGGTATGAATAAATAAATAAATAAATAAATACCGACTGACGTGGGAGTTTTCCCCTCTCATGGTTGGCGCTGCTCTTGTGGCCACGAAGTGGGCCCTGGAAAGAAAAGCATGACTTTCATACAGAGAGAGAATCTGCCTTGACTAAACGTAGCATATAAAGATAAAGGTAAAGGTGTCCCATAACCTATATTAAGGTCGTAGGGGAGCGAGGCGTCAGAGACCTCACTTCTCTAGGGGCCAGCGTATTGAGGGCGGCGCCCATCTCCTCTCCCTCGCTGCTTTACCTTCCCTGATCCTAAAGAGGGCAGGTAATAATAATAATAATAATATATGGAATTTATATAGCGCTGAATCTTGTAAAAAAAACAAACAAATCGAAGCGCTTGCACTCAATCATTTACAGGCATGCAACTCTCCTTAAACATAATGAACAACAGATTTCAAAACCATGCGCGCGCATGTATGCACGCACGCACGCACACACACACACACACACACACACACACACACACACACACACACACACTCGGAACAACACTTAGAAGGTGAAAAATGCTGTTGAAAAATTAGGGACAGATATTTGGGGGGAAAGTCTCAGGTACCCATTTACAGCTGGGTGAACTGGGGAAACTGTACTGAAGCCAAGGCGTGAAAACGGTCACCCATCCAATTGGTAACCACGCTCGACGCTGCTTAACTTGGCTGGGGGAAAGCGAGTGCTCCGACCACTGAGCTACCCCGTCCACTACGATATAGAACATTCTAATCACTACACTACACTACGCTACGCTGCGCTACACTACACTGAACTGCACTGAACTACACTACACTACGCTACACTACACTGAACTGCACTGCACTACACTGCACTGCACTGCGCTGCGCTACATTACACTATGCTATACTACACTACACTACATTACACTGCACTACACTACACTACGCTACACTGAACTGCACTGCACTACGCTGAACTGCACTACACTACACTACACTACACTACACTACACTGAACTGCACTGCATTACACTACACTACACTACGCTACGCTACACTACACTGAACTACACTGCATTACACTACACTACACTACGCTACGCTACACTACACTGAACTGCACTACACTTCACTACGCTACACTATACTGCACTGCACTACACTGCACTGCACTACACTACACTACACTACACTACACTGCACTACACTACACTTCACTACGCTACACTATACTGCACTGCACTGCACTACACTACACTACACTACATTACACTACACTACACGACACGACACTACATTGCACTACACTACACTGTACTGCACTGCACTATACTACACTACACTACACGATACGACACAACACTACGCTACACTACACTACACTACACGACACGACACTACGCTACACTACACTACACTACACCTTACTACACTACACTACACTACACTACACTACACGACACGACACGACACTACGCTACACTACACTACACTACACTTCGCCTTAGTACACTACATTACACTGCACTGCACTACACTACACTACACTACACTACACTACACTACACTACACTACACTACACTACACTACACTAAACCACACACACACCACACCACGCCACGCCACGCCACACTACACTACACTACACTACACTACACTACACTACACTACACTACACTACACTACACTACACTACACTACACTACACTGCACTACACTACACTACACTACACTGCATTGGACGACACTACACTACATTATACTACGCTACGCTACACTACACTACACTACACTACGCTACACTACACTACACTACACTACACTACGCTACACTACACTATACTATACTACACTGCACTACACTACACTACACTACACTACACTACGCTACACTACACTACGCTACGCTACACTACACTACACTATACTATACTACACTACACTACACTACACTACACTACACTACACTACACTACACTACACTACACTACACTACACTACGCTACGCTACGCTACACTACACTACACTACACTACACTACGCTACGCTACACTACACTACACTACACTACACTACACTACACTACACTACACTACGCTACACTACACTACACTACGCTACACTACACTACACTATACTATACTACACTACACTACACTACACTACACTACACTACACTACACTACACTACACTACACTACGCTACACTACACTACACTATACTATACTACACTGCACTGCGCTGCGCTACACTACACCACACTACACCGTACCGCACTACATTACACTACACTACATTACATTACACTACATTACATTACATTACACTACACTACACAAAACTACACTACACTACACTGCACTGCACAATACTACACTACACTGCACTGCACTACACTACACTACACTACACTTAACTACACTGCACTGCACTACACTACACTGCACTACACTACACTACACTACTCTACACTACACTACACTACACTTGTAGCGGACTTGTGCGCACATGCACACAGTAGCACACACACACACACACACACACACACACACACACACACACACACACACACACACACACACACACACACACACACACACACACACACACACACACACACACACACACACACACACACACACAGATGGCTTAATGAAAAAAGCAAATGCACTACTTATTCAATGTACCATCTGAAAATAAAAGTTTGATTTTGACTTTGAATTTGACTTTGACTTTGACTTTCACACACACACACACACACACACACACACACACACACACACACACACACACACACACACACACACACACACACACACACACACACACACACACACACACACACACACACACACACACACACACACACACACACACACGTGCGTGCGCGTTTTTGCAAGTAAAGCACATGTGCGCACACGTACAAACAAATAAGCTTAAGCATAGTTGCCAGTAGCACGCACGCACACACACACATACACACACACACACACACACACACATATCTATATATATATATATATATATATATATATATATATATATATATATATATATATTATATATATATATATATATGTATATTTATATGTATTTATATATATGCATGCCAACGCAAACACACACATACAAACACACTAAAAGAAAGGAATTTAGAAACTTTAAATATTATTTTTATTACGCTTAATCTTATTTCAATACCTGTGTTATTGAAAGTGGATATCTTTCTGTTATTGCTTACTTGTTGTGTGTGTGTGTGTGTGTGTGTGTGTGTGTGTGTGTGTGTATGTGTGTTTTTGCGTGCGTGCGTGCGTGCGAGCGTGTGTGTGTGTGTGTGTGTGTGTGTGTGTGTGTGTGTGTGTGTGTGTGTGTGTGTGTTGTTGTTGTTGCTTCGATTTTACGTGTGTTCACTCAAAGTGATATTCGACAAAGACATGTGTGTGTGTGTTTATTCTTTTATATATTTTTATGTATTTATTTTACTTCTTTTATATTCTATTCTTTTATATCGAGGATAATAGAATAAGCACTTATTGAAAGGTGTGTGTCTGTTTGTTTGTTTGTTTGTTTGTGTGTGTATGTTGTTGTCTTCAATTTAACGTCTGTTCACTCTAAGTGATATTAGACGAGTGTGTGTATGTGTTGTTGTTGTTGTTGTTGCCTCGATTTTACGTCTGTTCACTCAAAGTGATATTAGACGAAGACGTGTGTGTGTGTGTGTGTGTGTGTGTGTGTGTGTGTGTGTGTGTGTGTGGTTGTGTGTGTGTGTGTGTGTGTGTGTGTGTGTGTGTGTATGTGTGTGTGTTTCCCGTCTTTATACAGCTTCGTACCTCCAGAGAGTGTTGTAAATTGAGAAACACACATAAATATTTCTCAGCCAGTAGATAACAAGCAAGAAGAGTGTCTGGATCCAGGTGAACTTAAGAATAACCACTGTGACACGATGCAAACACTACAAGCAGAAATCCTCAAAGAAAAACCCAAGAAAACATAAAAAAATACAGAGAGAAACAAACAACCAACAAACTAACTAAAAAACAGACAAAAGAAAAAAAAACGAAGAAAGAAAAAAAAGATCAGACAAGACATGAAACATCAAAGACAAATAAGCTTTGTTAAACAAAAGTGTCAGACAACCAGACAATTCTTTTTAGGACACCCAAACTTGTTGAGTGCTTTTTTCTTCTTCTCACTGTTGTCAGCGCTGGATAGCTCATTGGTCAGAACACTCGCTTTCTCCCAGCCAGGTTAAACAACATCAAGCATGGTTACCACTTGGATGGGTGACCGTTTGCGCGCTTTGGCTTCAGTACAGCCCCCCAGTTCACCCAGCTGTAAATGGGTACATGTCTTTTTAGGGCCAGGGAAGGTAAAGTAGCGAGAGAGAGGAGAAAAGCGCGCCCTCAATATGCTGGCCCCCTTGAGAAGTTGAGGTCTCTGATGCCTCACTCCCCTACGACCACATAGGTTATGGGACACCTTTACCTTTTTGCCAGCACTGTTGTCAAACAAAGACTAGGTCGTACGCTCTATTAAAATATATATAGGTTATTAGATACTGTTTAAAAAAAATCTGATTAGCAAAATAAAGTGAAGGCTGACTAGAAATGAGAAAAAGCAGGAAGAGCTGCCAGGAAAACGATGTTTTCATTGTTTTCTTTGTGTGCCAATCTATGTAAGGAGTGGGGAAGGCTGGAGGTTAGATGGTGGAATTCATCTTCTGGTATTTTGGTGTTGATGCTTGTTGGCTTGCTGGACATTTCTTCACAAAAAAGTGGGTATTTTTTTCTGTGGATACCTTGGTACGTGCGGTATCAATGCAAAAGTGTATAGGAAAATGGAAGGAAGAATAGGAAAA
>CM054142.1:19425138-19430138 GCA_028751875.1 Rapana venosa | reverse complement strand
CAGAGGATTTCCGTTCATTCTTTTAATGGGAGAGTGTATATTGTTTGGGTAAAAGCTCTTCATGTCTGAAGACAATCTCAACATAATGGATCAAAGCGTAGCAACATTTTAATCATTATAGGCCTTAATATTATTGAGATCAATGACTAATAAAGCTTTTCATCTGATCCAACTCTATAAATGATGGAAATAAGATTAAACAAAAAATCTGTGTGTTTGCTATTGTTAGAAATATTGTAGTGATAATGATAATCCTAATGAAGGTGGTGAAGGGGATGGTGTTAGTGGTGGTAGTGGTGGTTCTTTGTGTATCTATTTATTTCGATACAATCTCATTTGATAATGAAAGCCGATAGGTTTGAAGCACTCAGGTTGTACACACGTGCAGGGGGACGGGATAGCCTAGTGGTTAGAACATTGTGCTCGCAATCTGGTGACCCGGGTTCGATTCCCGTTCAAGGGGATATTTTCCTCTGGAGTGAATATCAGCGCAGACTCCAAAACACTCTCCCCAAAAGTCCTTCGGATGAGACTATAAACCGAGGCCCCCGTGTGCGAACGCACGCAGAACATCTTGCGCACACGTTAAATCCTGTTCCGCCTTTTCGTAAGAGTAGGCCATTGTGTGCCGGTGGGAACAGATGACAAAATTTATAAAACCGCATGCACACGGAAACTTGATGTAAAAAAGCACATGAGTGCTGATTCCATTATCCTCGATATAAAAGAATAAATTAAAAAAAAAGTCGTGTGTGTGTGTGTGTGTGTGTGTGTGCGTGAGTGTGTGGGTGTGTATGCATGCGCGCGCGCGCGCGCGTGTGTGTTCATCTTGCTGTAAATCCAAAGACAAGGGTTTTATTTCAGTGAAACATTGGAAAGTTCCAGACAACAACAGAGTCTGATTGCAAGTGAGCTTGATAGCCTGCCCTAGAAACTGCCTCAAACACACACACACACACACACACACACACACACACACACACACACACACACACACACACACACACACACAACACACACACACACACACACACAACACACACACACACACACACACACACACACACACACACACACACACACACACACACACACACAACACACACACACACACACACACACACACACATTAAAAGAAGCAAAGACAAAGACAAGCACAACGAATACTAATTCTATTCCAGACGGCAGAAACATGGAACTTAGAAAATAAGATTTTGACATTTAACATTTCACATCACGAGATTTAAGGGACGAGTAAAGTGGAAAATACGGTTTAGAGCAAAACGGGAAACAACACACAAAAATAGGAAACATCCAAGTATACAGCTGTAATGGATTTTTTGGTGTGATTTCTTTTTGCTCCCTCATCCTCTGTGACATTCGTTCCTGTCCTACTGTGACCACGTCGCTCATTCCGATCTCTTCTCCCCAATCATACCCGGATTTGTCACGTCGCATCCTCATGGATCAGAAATCCACACGGAGCCCATCAGTATGAGCCCACCGCAAGGCCACCAGCCAGAAGAGCCCTGCACTGTTGGTTGGTCCTTTTGGCGGTGTTCAGTGGTGCCTGTTCTGAGCTAACAGACGCAGGACTTCACCTACTAAGCCCCCTAACTGACGACAGTAGTAGCTCAGTCGCGGAGCTAGACATTGGTGTGTGTGTGTGTGTGTGTGTGTGTGTGTTGGTCTGTTGTGTGTACGTGGTGCGTGTGTGTGTGCGCGCACCTGGGTTTGTGTGTGTGTGATAATTTTTTTCAAGCTATCTTGGAATGTTTATAACACTTTGAAATGTATTTTTCTTGTGTCTTGTGAGATGATTACAGGTATCAATGTGCCTGTCAGTATTGTAATTAATTGCCCTTCATGGGATGGTTAAAGTGTTTTTGACTTGACTTGACATTCAGGCTGGCGACCACCACAACGTCCCTCCAACGACTCTCTCCAGTGAACCTATAACGCCCGCTTTGACACAAGCTCACCAGGGAAACAGAAGTGTACGGGTGACTTAAACTGAGGCCAACCATGTGACGAGAGCAGCCGGCACCACCGAATCAGAGATAATTGTTTAAAATCGCATGACTAATCCTTTGGATGAGACTATAAACCGAGGCCCCGTGTTCGAACGCGTGCAGAACATCTTGCGCACGCGTTAAATCCTGTTCCGCTTTTCGTAAGAGTAGGCCATTGTGTGCCGGTGGGAACAGATGACCGAATTTACAAAACCGCAAACACACGGGGACTGGATGTAAAAAAAGCACATCAGTGCTTATTCCATTATGCTCGATATAAAAGAATAAATAAATAAATAAATAAATGAGAATGATGTAAAGTTGTAAATACTGATTGATGTATTACTGCAGTTTTAGGAGATAATTTCGTTTGCCGACTACAGTCGAGTGCGAGTTACGGTTGTCACACGTTGAACTCAATTCTTGTTGTGAAACGGGTTACAGCTTTCGACAGTAATAATAATAACAACAACACAACAACAACAACAACAACAACAACAACAACAACAACGATGATAATAATAATAACAATAATAATGATGATAATAATAATAATAATAATAATAATAATAATAATAATAATAATGTATGGAATTTATATAGCGCAGAATTTTGTAAAGCAAAAAATCAAAGCGCTCAGATTTTTTTTCCGAGGATAATGGAACAAGCACTCATGTGCTTTTTTTTACATCCAGTCCCAGTGTGTATGCGGTTTTGTAAATTTTGTCATCTGTTCCCACCGGCACACAATGGCCTACTCTTTCGAAAAGCGGAACAGGATTTAACGTGTGCGCAAGATGTTCTGCATGCGTTCGCACACGGGGCCTCGGTTTATAGTGTCATCCGAAGGACAGTCTGCTAACCGTGACGCAATCTCATATTTTTACCACACGGGCTCTTGGTTTGGTGGATGTGCTGAATTCCACTCGTAGAGACTGTTTCTCTTTCAAGGACTGAAAGCTTGATTTCATCCCTATAACTAACTCTTCAAATGCTTAATAATGGGATGCACGTTGTTGTTATTATCATTATTAAAAAAAAATCTAAGATGTTAACAAAGTGTAAGGACCTTTACGTTAAAGAACTTACAGCTAAAACACACAAAACGGATTCTTCAAAAGCTTCATTATGGGATGGATGCACGTTGTTGTTGTTGTTGTTGTTGTTTTTTTAAATCTAAGATGTTAACAAAGTGTAAGGACCTTTATGTTAAAGAACTGACAGCTAATCACACAAAATGGATTCTTCAAAAGCTTCATTTTGGGATGGATGCACGTTTCTTCTTTAATCTAAAACGTTAGAAAGTGTACAGGCACTTTTCTTCATTTCGTTTATTACTGAAGTCAGAATGCGGCTGCCTTGATAGTGGGGGACGGGATAGCCTGGTGGTTAGAGCGATGCACATTGTGATCTGCTGACCCAGGTTCTAATCTCGTTCAAGAGGATTTTTTCATCTGGAGTTAACATCAGTACCGACTCCACTCTCCCCAAAAGTCCTTTGGATGAGACTATGAACCGAGGTCCTGTATGCAAACGCACTCAGAACATTTAGCACACACGTTAAAACCCTGTTCCGCTTTTCGGAAGAGTAGGCCATTGTGTGCCGGTAGGAGCGGATGACAAAATTTACAAAACCGCATATACACGGGGGCTGGATGTAAATAAACCGCTTATTCCATTATCCTCGACCTGAAAAAAAAGCTAAAGAAAGATTTACAATGAGCTTTGCATTGTTCTATTATTCAAAAACCTTTTGCATTTCAGGAAGTTGATATTATCATGCTTTTTGTTATTTCCTGTTCCTTTATTTCAACTTGTTCGTATGACGTCAGAAACCCGTAAAAAACCTCCAAACCAAACCCAAACAGAGGAAAACGAAACTAATCAAAACAAATAGATGACAAGGAGAAGCTCAGGAACTAAAGCAAGAACAAGACAAATCAATTCCCAAGGTTGAATTATAACGATACTTTTTCTTGCCTTCTTTTTACTTTTGTTTTATTTTTCTTTCTTTTGTCTTTTTCTTTCTTTGTTGCTTTGTTTCTTTTTCTCTTTCTTTCTTTTTGTCTTTGTTTCTTTTTTCTTTCATTTTCTTCGTTTGTTTGTTTTTTCTTTCTTTAGTTTGTTGCTTTTCTATCTTTTTCCCTGCCATTTTCTTTTTCCACTTTTCTTAATGTTTTCTTTATTGCCTTCTTTCTACTTTTTCTTTTTGCTTGTTTTCTTTCATTCTTTCTTTTTCTATATTTTTGTATTTTTTTCCTTTTTTTGTTCTGTCTTTTCCCACTCCTTCTCTCTTTGTTTTGTTTTGCCTTCTTCCACCTCTCTTTAAAATAACTTGTTCTTATTAAATTTTCTTTCTTTCGTTTTACTGTCTTTCCTCATCTAGCCATCTTTTTTTTTCTTTTTTTGTCTTCTCTCTCTCTCTCTCTCTCTCTCCTCTCACTAAAAACCCTTTCCTTTACTCTTCCTTGTTTTTTTTTGGGATCCGTATTTATCTGATGGTCATTTTTTGTTGCTTTTGAAAATTTTATTGTGACTTTTGTAGTGTAACTGCTCATAGCGCTATGTATTTAAATAATGTTTTGCTATTTTTTTTCCCCCAGGGGCGGCATATCTTTGGGGTCAGAGCACCCTTTTCCCCCCCACCAATTTTAACGCATCGAGGTGGTTCCCAAATTTAAAAGGTGATCTTTTTGGGCCCCTTTTGGCTTCAAAAACACTCCCCATTCCCCACCACTGTAAAAGTTACCTGCCCTTTGGGTCGGGGAAAGGAAAGCGCGGGGAGAGGAGATGGGGGCCCGCCCTCAATATTGGGGCCCCCTGGAAAACGGGGTCTTAGGCTCGCTCTCCACGAACATAGGTTAGGGACACCCTTTTCCCTTTCCTAATTCCAACTTTTGGCTTTGCGACTGCATTACAAAAGCTTATGCTTGTGAAGCGCTATCTTTTTGGTTTGGTCTGTTGTGGGATTTCAGAATGTCTGCTGTG
>CM054142.1:19397638-19407638 GCA_028751875.1 Rapana venosa | reverse complement strand
TGAGATTCGAAAGTTGCGAGGCGCGCCTTGAAATGGCCTTGTTGCGGGGGGATTGGATGGTTTGGTTGGCCACTTTCCCGAAAGCGGAACGGTTTAAACGTGTAGCAAGATGTTCTGCAAGCGTTCCCACACAGGACATCGGTTTATAGTCTCACCCGAAGTACTTTTAAGGGGAGTGAAGCCGGCACTGAAGTTAACTCCAGGGGAAAAATATCCTCTTCAACGGGATTCGAACCCGGGTCAAAATACCACGAGCGCATCGCTCTACCCAACGAAGCAATCCTATGCCCTCCCACTTGGTGGTTGTGGTGTAAACCCGCGGTCGATTCCGGGCTGGCAAATCGCGAGTGCAAAGGTCTAACCACTAACCACCACCTCCCCCAAACACTAAATTTTTGAAAAAAACCAAATAAACGAACGAATTAGACAGCAAGTGGAGATGAATTCGGTTTGGAATAGGATCCTCGTTCTTTTGGAAGAGAATAGTTGAGGTCATATACATTGTTTCAAAGAGCTTTGATGTGAACTAAAGAGAAGTCTCCGCGCACCCCAGAGACACACAGAAAGACAGCCCACGCCCCCAACACAGACAACAGAGACCAGTACAGATACACACGCAAAACACACAGACACACACACACACACACATAGACAGACCACACAGACTCAATACACAGACACAGACAGACATCACAAGATGCCCGCCCCCATATTTGCCCCGCGCGCGCAACATATAACACTCAACCACAAAACATTACACACACACGCGCGGCGTGACGAACGCACACACGCACACACACAAATACACACATAAAGGAAAAGGTTTTTTACATATCATACAACATTGGACATTATGGCTTTTGCACACCGCTCCCAATTTACATACATAATACATGTAAACGTTTGAATCCCCGCATACGTTCCCGGTACCAATGCACCAAAAATTTTTTCTCCTATAGCATTTTGTGAAGATTGTGAATTGAATAAACAACCACCCACAACCCACCAACCACCCCACACACAAAACCCCAAAAAACCCCCAAAACACACACACACCACACACACACACACCACACACACACAACACACACACACACACACCCAGACGCTGAGAGAGAGAGATTGAGGGCGAGAGAGAGAGAGAGAGAGGAGAGAGAGAGAGAGAAGAGAGAGAGGAGAGATTGAGGGAGAGAGAGAGAGAGAGAGAGAGAGAGAGAGAGAGAGAGAGAGAGAGAGAGAGAGAGTCCTCCTTATTCACATCATGAAAAATTAATATTAATCTTCCATAATACACAGATATATTTTAGTTGTAATAAACAGCTTTCCTAAAGCTCTGTTCGTTTCAACAACAAAAAATTTAGATGTTCCTGTTTTAAGATAAGATGCGTGCATCTAACCTTCGCGCGCGCGCGCGTGCGTGCGTGCGTGCGTGCGTGCGTGCGTGCGTGCGTGCGTGTGTGTGTGTGTGTTTGAGAAAGAAATGGATCGCCATAAAATAATTCGATTTGGTTCGATTTGAATTGATTTGGTGTGGTTTGATTTGATTTGATCTCTTTCATCTCTCTCTCTCTCTCTCTCTCTCTCTCTCTCTCTCTCTCTCTCTCTCTCTCTCCCCTCTCATCCTCTCTCTCTCCTCTCTTCTCTCTACTCTTCTCTCCTCTCCTCCCCCTCTCTCTCTCCTGTTCCTTCCTTCATTAGTCTATTCATTCATTCATTCATTCATTCATTCATTCATTCATTCATTTACACACATATCTACGAGCCGACACTATTGACTATTCAATTTTCGTTCAAGGGGATATTTTCCTCTGGAGTTAACATAAGTGCAGACTCCACTCTCCCCAAAAAGTCCTTCGGATGAGGCTATAAACCGAGGCCCCGTGTTCGAACGCACGCAGAACATCTTGCGCACACGTTAAAATCCTGTTCCGCTGTTCGTAAGAGTAGGCCATTGTATGCCGGTGGGACCAGATGACAATTTACAAAACCGCATACACACGGGGACTGGACGTATAAAAACAATAAGTACTTATTCCATTATCCTCGATATAAAAGAATAAAATAAAATAAATAAGATAATAAAAAACCACATCTATCACCTCACGCACATTACAAGATAATGCCTATACTAATACTAATACAAGCTTTTTATCATCTCAATATAAAGAAGTCAAGTGGTCACAAACCTTGTACAAATAAAAAAAAGATAAACAGAAACATTTATCACAGAAAGTTGGTTGGTTGGTTGGTTGGCTGGTTTTGGTGCGTGTGTGTGTGTGTGTGTGTGTGTGTGTGTGTGTGTGTGTGTGTGTGTTTTAATTTTTATTTGTATTTCTTTTATTTCATTTTATTTCATTCTTTTGTATCGAGGTTAATGGAATAAGCACTTATGTGCTTTTTTACACCCAGTCTCCGTGTGTATGCGGTTTTGTAAATTTGTCATCTGTTCCCACCGGCACACAATGGCCTACTCTTACGAACAGCAGAACAGGTGTTTAACGTGTGCGCAAGATGTTCTGCGTGCGTGCGTGCGTGCGTGCGTGTGTGTGTGTGCGTGCGTGTGTGTATGTGTGTGTATGTGTGTGTGTGTGTTTTCGTTTTAATGTCTGTCCACTAAAAAGTGATTTTAAACAGATGTGTGTGTGTATGGGCCCGCGCATGCGTGTATGTGTGTCTGTGTCTCTGTGTGTCCGTGCGCACGCAAGAGCGCGCATGTGTGTGTTTGTATGTACTTGCGCATGCGTGAGTGTGAGTGCGTGCTCCAACACGAGCGAGCGCGTGCGTGTATGTGTGTATTTTTCTTTATGCTCTCTGTCTTTGTTTTCAGTGTATTTTGTTTTGTTCTGTGTACGTTTGTTTGGCTTGTTTGACATGATTCATTTTTCGTTTTGTTTTGCTAGTCTCTTTTTGGGTTATTTTGTTGGTTTACTATTTTGTCTGTTTTTTTTTAGTTTAGTTTTTAAAAACTTGTTTCCACCTTTTCGCTCTGGGTAGATGATTGAAAGGAGGGTAATGTTCAACAGGTTTTAAGCTGCGTTAACATCACGAAGGAGATGAAAATTAATGTGAAAAGAAAAAAATGGAAAACACATACACACAGACACACAGATACACACACAGACACACGCACACACACACACACACAATACGTCTGATATCACTTTTTGGTGGAAGGACGTTAAACTGAAGAGCTAACACACACACTCACACACACACACACACACACACACACACACACACACACACACACACACACACACACACACACACACACACACACACACACACACACACACACACACACACACACATACACACACATACACACACACCCACACACCCACGCGTGCGCGCACACGTACGCACCATGTACGAACGCACACAAACACACACACATGCACGCATGCACACACCCACCAACAAACACACAAACACACACACACACGCACACACCCACGCACCCACGCACAAACGCACAAACGCACGCACACAATCAAATGCGCGCACGACGTACGCGCGCACGTGCACGCACACACACACATTTGCAAACACGCACACACTCACACACATGTACGCGCGCATGCTTGTAAGCACGCACGCACGCGCGCACACACACACAGACACACTCACACACACACAGAGTTGTTACGATTGTTAATGTTGACAACATTAATGTTCCTCAAAAGATGACTTGTTGAAAATAACAACGAAGGGATATAATAGCTTATTAAACGGTACAATCTGGAAATAAAGGTCTGACTTAAACTTTGACTTTCTCGCACACTCGCACACGTTTTTTTGTTTTGTTTTTGTTTAATGTTCATTCACTGCTTGGTGATAAGGACACACCCGCATTCAAACCAACATCTCTCTCTCTCTCTCTCTCTCTCTCTCTCTCTCTCTCTCTCTCTCTCTCTCTCTCTCTCTCTCTCTCTCTCTCTCTCTCTCTCTCTCTCTCCCTCTCTCTCTCTGTGATGTACGTATATTTATATTCTCACAACTATCTACAGTGGAGGTCTTACTGGGGAAGAATATATAACCTCAGCAACTGATGTTATGAACTGCTGAGAGTCATATAAAACTTCTTGAACAGTGGCATATTTTTTATGAATATCTATTCCTTTCCTTATAAACAGGTCAGTTAGGATTGGGCAATCAAACAATAAATGGTGGATTGAAAGAGGTTGAGAACAGCAACATGTCATATTTTTAGAATATTTGGTGTTCCATGCATTTAGCCTCATTTTATACATTAAAATATCTACTTTCCGTGAGCAAGAAATGTTTTCAAAGTGTGTTTTCTTCATTTTGGAATGCATACAATTCATCAATTTAGCATTACTTTCATGCGAGGACAATGCGAGATTGGAATCAAACGTTTCAATGTTGGAATCAGAGGCACCTTGTTTTGCTAAAGAATCAACCAACTCATTCCAATAGATTACTCGCACACGTACACACACACGCATACACACACACGCATACACACACACACACACACACACACACACACACACACACACACACACACACACACACACACACACACACACACACACACACACACACACACACACACACACACACACACACACACACACACTCACATACTCACACATGCGGGCTTTAGCGCTTGTACGAGCGGAGACTAGAACTATCACACACACACACACACACACACACACACACACACACACACACACACACACACACACACACACACACACACACACACACACACACACACACACACACACACACACACACACACACACACACACACACACGTACGAGCGCATACTAGAACTAAAATACGTTATAAGTCCTCAAGCTTTCTTTTCTGTCAAATTACGCTTAGGCTCAAAACTTCAACTACCCTCAACAAAAAACAAGACACAAAACAACCCCCCCCCCCCCCCGACCAAACAAACAAACAAAAAGAAAACCCCAGAAAAAGAAAAGAAAAATGACCCTCCCAAAACTGAACACGTTTTCCTTCCGAGCAACTCCACGACCTATTTCAATCATACTCTAAACGATTTAGAACACACACAGAGCAAACTACAAAATTCTCAACAACAACAACAACAACAACCTTATTAATTTTCGTTTGATTTTACTGTCTTTGTAAAGATATTTCAGGTAGCTCTTAAAACAACATTTACTTCGTTTCAGCTTTGAAATATGATGCCGTAGGGTTGGTTGGGGTTTTTGTTTTTTTGGGTGTGTATTTTGTTTGTTTTGTCTTTGTTTCTTTTTTGTATCGGTTTTGTTTTGGCTTTGTGTAACTTTGTTTTGTTTGTTTAATATTCTTTTTTGTTTTGTTTTGTTTTTCTTGTTTTTGGGGGGTAGTATTTTTTTGTTCCTTTTCTTTAAAGAAAAGGTATGTTTAGAGATTTTCTACAGGAAGAAAATGGAATAAAAAGTTTGAAACTCTGCTAGCATAACAGAGGAAAAAATAAGATGTGAACAGAGAGATAATAGAATTAAAGAACTCACACACATACACAAACGCAAACGGACACATGCACGCACGCACGCACGTACACACGCACACACACACACACACACACACACACACACACACACACACACACACACACACACACACACACACACACACACACACACACACACACACACACACACACACACACACACACTCAAAAGTACACGAGAATGTATGTATGTATGAAAATATGTATGTATGTATGTATGTATGTATGTATGTATGTATGCATCTATCTATCTATCTATCGAAAGTGACAGATGCATAAATACATATGTGTAAATATTAAGATTTAAATATTTATACTTTTTTTTGTTGCTGGTCTATTTTCACTCTGAGAGAAAAACATGCCGATAACTGAAAATCATGTTTCCCTTGCAAATCACTCGGAGAAAGATTTCAACAAAATGATAATGATACATTTGCAGACAGGAAAGAAAAAGAAAAAAAAAGTGTGGCGCTGCTCTTGTGGCGACGCGCTCTGCTCGGGGGGAGCATCTCGAATTTCACGCAGCAGTGACTTAAAGTGGCATCCAATCCAATCCAATGCAATCTAATTCAAGCCAAACCAAGCCAGGCTAACGATTTCCCGTAGGTTACTAGTTAGAACAAGATCGCTAAAAAAACCCCCAACCAAATACCGTGTCTGTCACCTTTGTCTTTTAGAGATATTTCAGATCCATTTACAAAGCAGGGGACGGGATAGCTCAGTGGTCAGAGCACTCGCTTTCCCCCAAACAGTTAAGCAGCATCGAGCGTGGTTACCAAGTGGATGGGTGACCGTTTGCGCGCTCCTTGGCTTCAGTACAGTTCCCCCAGTTCACCCAGCTGTTAATGGGTACCTGCCTCTTTAGGGTCAGGGAAGGTAAAGCAGCGAGGGAGAGGAGATGGGCGCCGCCCTCAATTTGCCGGCCCATTGAGAAGCTGACGTTTCTGATGCCTCGCTCCCCTACGACCATATAGGTTATGGGACACCTTTACCTTTACCTTTTTACAAGCAAAGTGAAAATTTAGTTTGCATAATTATTTGGTTTGATGTTATTTGTTGTTTTCCTAGGTATCTACAGTTTATGAGCTTGTTTTAATACTAATTTTCTTTCTTGCTGTTGTTTCGTTTTTTTCTGAAACCTATTGTTTTGTTTTGTTAGTTTCTAAGTTTTAGTGATTTTGTTGAAGATTTGAAAAAAACACCTTGTGGATTTAAGCTTTGTTTTGAGTTCTTCTATTATTTTCTTGAGCCTAAATATTTGATAGAAAGACAGGATACATTTGAAAGGCAGTTTGTATCATCAAAGACATAATGCGTATTAGAAAAGAAATTGAAACGAAGACACGCACACACACAAACTGACACACACACACACACACACACACACACGCACATACACACACACTCACACACACATTTTGTAAAACTGTTAAGTGCATTTGTGATGAACAATTTTCTCTGGAACACTGCTTATTGTTTTGTCAGAAGCTTCGTGGTTTCTTACCCTCAAAACTTTTTAGACAAAAATGCTTCTGAAGAAAATGTACATGTAATTCTGTCGGATGTTAACATTCTTTTAGCTATTTCGAAGTCTCTTGTAATTAGCCCAGTTTTCGCGTTTCTTTAAATGTTCTTTGATATTGTTTTCCCTATTTGCAATTTTAGGCGTTACACTGATGTTTGAACACCAATCTGTTACATGACTCTCTTTCCCTCTGTCTTCTATTGTGGTTTTTGCTATATGTCTTTATTTCCCGTCTAATATCACCTATAGTGACAGACGTTGAATACAAGAACTCACTCACACACACACACATAAACACACACACACACACACGCGCGCGCGCGCGCGCGCACACACGCACACACACACACACACACACACACACACACACACACACACACACACACACACACACACACACACACACACACACACACACACACACACACGCAAACTCGCAAACTCGCACGCATGCACGCACGGAAACAAGTTAAGAGTGTTTGCTAAAGGCAGAGTTATTTTGGCATACACCTTTGGCATTCTGTACCGTTAAGTAATTTTGTTCAGAAGAGCAGGCTGAAAGAAATCTTGAGCTTACCTTATTATGTTATCTCTATTGTCCAAACTGGAGTTTGACCGTTTGCCTGTCTGTTTGTCTGTCTGTATCTCTCTCTGTCTGTCTATCTCTCCGTCAGTTTGTCTGTCTTTCCATCTATCATCCGTCCATCCGTCTGTTTCTGTCTCTGTGTCCGTCTGTTTATGTCTGTCTCTCCGTCTGTCTGTCTTTCCGTCTATCATCCGTCCATCCGTTTGTTTCTGTCTCTCTGTCTTTCTGTTTATGTATGTTTCTGCTAGTCTGTCTGTCTGTCTCTCTCTTTGTCTCTCACACTCTGTCTGACGTCTGTCTGTCTGACTGTCTGACTGTCTGTCTGTCTCTCTTCTGAAAGTATCTATTCTTCTTCAGTCTATCTGTCGTAGAACACTCGGAGTCTGAACCTTTCTTTTCAGGTTCACAGAACGCAAGAAATCTTGTGCAGCCAGATAGAAATACAGCTATGATCAAGTTCTCTTTACTAAAAACAAACAAACAAACAAACAAAAACCCAAACTAACTATTTTTAAATTTTTTTTTTTTAAACCACTTTCAGTCACGGCAGATTTCTCTGCGTGAAATTCGGGCTGCTCTTCCCAGGGAGAGCGTGTCGCCACAAAGGCAGTTCCTGTCTACAAACGTATTGGCTTTTGTGTGTGAAGAATTTTACCAGGGACAACTCTCTGGTTGCCGTGGGCTCTTTTACGTGCGCTAAAAAAATATGTGTAACACACGGGACCTCGGTTTAACGTCTCATCCAAAAGACTAGCACCCAGACCACCACTCATGGATGGGGGACTCGAACCACCGCACACAACCGACCCGGACTTTTCGCTTTCTAGGCAGGCGCGTTACCTGTAGACCCCCGATCCAACACTCACATTGGCCCGTTTTAAATAAAGCAAAACTTCACAACAGAACGCGAAATTCATCAGAAAGGGTAGTGAGCTGAATAAATGGAGGAGGACATCACTTCTGCTTTAAAACAAAAGTGAGATAAAACACTGAAGCACGAATGATAGGACACTTAGTGTGGTAAAGAACGTCCCAAGATTAATACAAGTAATTTTCCAAGAGTGAGCTGGGAACGTCCTTCTCAACACTGTCTGGCCCCCCCCCCCCCCTCTCTCTCTCTCTCTCTCTCTCTCTCTCTCTCTCTCTCTCTCTCTCTCTCTCTCTCTCTCTCTCTCTCTCTCTCTCTTCTTGTTTTTATTGTGAGACTGTATAAGTATTGGGTTATTATTATTAAGATGTATCCCTAACGGGCGGGGACTGGATGTAAAAAAGCACATGTGTGCTTATTCATTATCCTCGAAATAAAAGAATTTGTCATTGTCATTGTCATTGTCATTGTCTCTCTCTCTATCTCTATCTCTCACTCTCACTTTCTCTATAGATGAATTGGGGGGGTGAGTTCAGTGAAGGGCTTGTTGGATGGGTGTTCATCAGGACCTCCAGCAGTTTCTGGGTGTCCTGTGAATGAGTGGTGCAGGGGAGGCCCCAGACGTTGTTGGTTGTGGCTGCGGTAAGCGGTGGAAAGTCCTCCTCAAAGTCCCGCTGAGTGGAACTGATTGATGCCCGTGTGGCCATAGGTAGGGCGGGTTGGCTCCGCGTGTCGGGAGACGCTTTGCCGTTGCCGCGGTGAGGTGAGGTGAGGTGAGGTGAGGTGAGGCCTTCTGTTGAGTTGAGATGGAACCTCTGCTCTACCTCTACACGGAGGTGGCTGTGTTGGCCGAGCCCTTTGCTTGCATCTGGCTGTTGTCGCAGTTGGTTGGAGTGGGGAGCAGAGGTTTTGGAAGCCGGTATTCAGTTGTAAACTATGGCTGCTATATCGCCGGCACTTGGGTGGAAACGGTTCATGTATTCATGTTGTAGAGGGTTTTCCTGGGTGCCCTGGGTGAAAAGAGGAGGTGTGATCGATGTAAGAGAGAGAGAGAGAGAGAGAGAGAAGAGAGAGAGAGAGAGAGAGAGAGACGGAGACAGAGAGAGACAGACAGACAGACATGTAGAGGCAGAGACAGAGAGACAGACAGACGGATGGACAGACAGATAGATAACACAATGGTAACTCTGTCAGAACAAAACATATCCTCCCCAAGTTTTAACAACAAAAACAAAGAATGGCACACACAAGCAGTAAAAGAAGGAGAAAAAGCTGGGGAAAAAACCAAAACTCAACCAAAGAAAACCAAAGAAAATCCACACAAAAGCCGTAAAAAGATTGTGCAAGTGTAAAAATGGCCCAGCGAAAATAAAAGCAAACAAAACAAAACAAAGCAAAACCAAACTTAAGCACGGCAAAAATATTGTTACAATGTCATAACCGGGTGCAGAAGCCTACTTAAAAGAATTAGTATCTGGAAGAACTAAAGCAAAATGTGTAACGATTTTTTGTTAACGAGCAAC
>CM054142.1:19390138-19392638 GCA_028751875.1 Rapana venosa | reverse complement strand
GGTGGTGGGTGGTGTGGGGGGTGGGGTAGGTCAGTCCGGTCCAATCCATGCATGGCAGTGTCTGGCACAGCTGCTGCAGACAAAGCTGGACAGCGGGTCGCTGACCATAGGAGACAGAAAGACACAACCCATTATTGACAAATAAACTACAAGTATTAAGGGTACAAATAAAGTAGGTAAAGGTGTCCCATAACCTATGTGTTCTTAGGGGAGCGAGGCATCAGACACCTCAGCTTCTCTAGGGCCAGCATATTGAGGGCGGCACTCATCTCCTCTCCCTCGCTGCTTTACCTTCCCTGACCCTAAAGAGGGCAGGAACCTATTTACAGCTGGGTGAACTGGGGAACTGTACTGAAGCCAAGACGCGCAAACGGTCACCCATCCAAGTGGTAATCACGCTCGATGCTGCTTAACCTTAGCTGGGGGAAAGCAAATAAAGTTCACGAGGCATTAATTTAAATCTACGAATGGTCACTTTCACACTATGACTCATTTCAACCACACTCATATCTATAACATTTTGAGAATAATTTTTAAAATTTTATTTTCCCATATCATCCGAACTACTTATCCCCCCCAAAAAACCCCAACCAACCCAACAACAACCAACAACCCCACCAAACCACACACACACAAAACACAACGCTGAATTGAGGAAGCATTTAATACAGCCTCAACAAAACATGAAGTAGTTTACACAGGAAAGAAATCAAGCTTATGGGATTACATTGATAGAAGACACGCTGATGACGCAGTCCTTCATCACAAAAAGCCTCGGGGTCAGAATCGTGATGGGAAATGTTTGACTGCGTTGTTTACAGAAACCTCTTCCTGCACTGAAAGACATAATTATCTGCTGCTGCCTTTGTTGCTCTATGTACGTGTCACGCCTAAATGTGCCGGGCTATAGGCCTAGTTTATTTATTTCAAAAGAAGCGATTATCCTTTGTTTTGCTTTGTTCTCTTATTTCGTTTTTGTTTTTTGACTACGTGCCGAGGTATACGCGAGATTCGCTTCCTGTTTGTGCGTTCTAGTTCCATCCAGGAAGTAGGGCAGAGCTGGCTGTCATCTTGGCGAGCTATTGAACATCTGCTTTTTATTACCTCATTAGCTCGCCCTACTTTTTCTTCAGCCCCAAAGCAGATTTCTGTAAGCATCTCAGATTACCTGTGGTTTTAGCACGAGAGCAAAAAGTGCGCTTACACAATCCGGGAGTCCATCACATCTTACTGCTGCGCTCAGCCAAATTCTGTCTGTAACTGTAACAACAACAACAGAAATGAACAGGGAAAAAATGGAACTTATACAGCGCTCTATCTTGCAAAGACAAATCACAGCGCATGCATTCAACATAATTTTACACAGTCATGCAACCAATGACAAACAAGCAATAGTTTAAACAAACAGATATTACAAACATGGTACGCTGCAGCCCAAAATCTATGAAATAAACTTTCAATAGTCAATTTTTTTTTCAAAAGCTTACATACACACAAACACAGGTCATAATATACTTAAGCAGGGTGATAGGATATGGGTTAGTGAAGGTGGGATAAATCTGATATGAAACAGGAGGGGAAAAATCTTAGGTTTAAAATAAATATGTCCTGAAGATGGATTTAAAAGTGTTAAAACTAGGCTTCTGGCGAAGAAAGAGAGGAAGCTCATTCCAGATTGATGGACCCGAAATAGAAAAAGAGCGCGGCCAACGGTGGATTGCTTGAATCTAGGTATTCGTAGGCACAAGCTATCTGCAGTAGAGCGGAGAGAACGTGAAGGAGTGTACAGGTGAAGACATTCACAGAGGTAGGAGGGTGCGGTTTTGTGGAGACATTTGTAACAGAGGGTACTGATCTTATAATTTACTCTCTGTGGCACAGGCAGCCAGTGGAGAAATCGCAAGAGAGGGGTAATGTACTTTATGAGAATTAGTCGAGCTGCGGAGTTTTGCACTCGTTGAAGGGAGTGGATAGATGATGCTGGCAGACCAGCCAAAAGAGAATTGCAATAGTGCAGACTTGAAAGAATGAGAGAAGTGATAAGTTTGGATGTTGCATCAGTGAACAGGTACTTTCGAATTGCACTAATACGCCGTAATTGATAGTAGCATGACTGACAGGTCTGGGTGATGAATTTTTGCATAGAGAGTGTGTTGTTGATAATGACCCCTAGATACTTCACAGCAGTGGATAGAGGGACTGATGCATGGCCAAGGTCTATTGAAGCTGTTGTAATGGAAGAGAGTTTGTGTTTGGTACCTACGAGCATGGCTTCGGTTTTATCTGCATTTAGCTGTAATTTGTTCTGTGTCATCCAGTTTTAAATATCTTCAAAACAGCGGGCCATATTTGTCAGGAGAGAAGGCAGATTTTCAGGAGTAATACTGCTTTGAATCTGAGAGTCATCTGCGCAAAAAGGATGGTTGATTTGATGACGGTTTATCATATGTGCCAGTGGGGCAGTGTAAAGAGTGAAAAGAACAGGGCCTAGAACTTATCC
>CM054142.1:19382638-19385138 GCA_028751875.1 Rapana venosa | reverse complement strand
ACCTAACTATCCAAGCAACGAAGCAAGGAAACAAATAAGCAACCAACCAACCACCTAACTAGCCAAGCAACAAAGCAACCAAGAAACCAAGCAAGGAACCAAGTAAGCAAGCAAGCAAGCAATCAAACAGCCAGCCAGCCAGCCAACCAACCAACTTACCAACCAACCAACCAACCAACCAACCAACCAACTTACCAACCAACCAACCAACTTACCAACCAACCAACCAACCAACCAGCCAACCAACCAACCAACCAACCAACCACCCAACCAACCAACCAACCAACCAACCAACCAACCAACCAACCAACCAACCAACCAGCCAACCAACCAACCAACCAACCACCCATCTAACCAAACAAGCAAGCAATCAACCAACCAACCAACCTCGTGTTTTGTGGACCAAAGACGTAGTGTAAACAAGAAGATTAAGAGAAATATCGTAGGTGTGATTCACACCCACCCGCCCCCCCCCCCCCCCCATTTATTCAGACAGACAGTAGGCTGATAATCCACACCATTTTCCTCCCCGACATTTTCGCTTTGTTTTGTTTTTTCCTGAAAATTAAATTTTTGTAGCGCGCGCGCGCGTGCGTGCGCGTATAATGTGTGTGTGTGTTTGATATTGAATATTTGAAGTTAGATTGGAATGTCTTTTCGAGATTGTTATTCGTATCAATGTGCCTGTCAGTATTGTAATTGCCTTTGATGGGATGATTAAAGTGTTTTTGACTTGACTTGACTTGACTTGACTTGAGTTGACGTCACCCCCCCCCCTCCCCCACTGAAAAGTATATAGAAGAAAAACAACCAAGCAACCAAGCGATCAAGCAAACAATGACAATGACAATGGCAAATTCTTTTATTTCGAGGATAATGAATAAGCACTCATGTTGGGTTTTTGTTTTACATTCAGTCTCCGCCCGTAGGGATACATCTTAATAATAACCCAATACTCATACTGTCACACAGTAGAAACAAAGGGTAGAAAATCCCTTAAAAACAAACAAAAGAAAAACCCCCAATTAAACAAGCAAGCAAGCAGCCTCGTGTTTTGTGGACCAAAGAAGTACGCCAGATATATTATGATAGTAAGCGTAGAGTACAACCCTGTGAAGTAGTCTCAAAGCATATGCACTTCCACAGCAGCATAATATAATAAAATAAAAAAGCTGCCTCCCCCACCCACACAAAGTATTCAAAGAAAACCAACCAACCAATCAACCACCACCCACCTAACTAACCAACCAACCCAACCAACCAACCAACCAACAAAACCAACCAACCAAACCAACCAACCAACCAACCAACCAACCAACCAACCAACTAACCAACCACCCCCCAACCAACCAACCCCCCCCCAAACCCCCCAAAACCAAACCAACCAACCCCCACCCACCTACACAGCCACCCACCCACCTAACCAACCAACCAACCAACCACCCACTCAACCACCCAACCAACCAACCAACCAACCAACTAACCAACCACCCACCCACCCACCCAACCAACCACCCAACCACCCAACCAACCAACCAACCACCACCCACCCACCCAACCAACCACCCACCCACCCACCCAACCAACCAACCAACCAACCACCCAACCAACCACCCAACCAACCAACCAACCAACCAACCAACCAACCATCCAACCACCAACCAACCAACCAACCGCCCAACCACCCACCCACCTACCCAGCCACCCACCCACCTAACCAGCCAACCACCCACTCAACCACCCTACCAACTAACCAACCAACCAACCAACCACCCACCCACATAACCAACCAACCAACCAACCAACCACCCACATAACCAACCAACCAACCAACCAACCAACCAACCAACCAACCAACCAACCAACCAACATACCAATCAACCAACCAACCAACCACCCACCTAACCAAACAAGCAATCAACCAACCAGCCAACCTCGTGTTTTGTGGACCAAAGACGTAGTGTAAACAGGAAGATTAATAGAAATATCGCAGGTGTGATACATCGCCGCCCCTTCCTTCCCCCCCCCCCCCCCCTAAACAATGTATTCAGCCAGACAGTAGGATGATAATCCACACCATTTTCCTTCCCGACATTTTCGCTTTGTTTTGATTTTTCCCCCTGAAAATTGAATTTTCGTGGCGCGCGCGCGCGCGCGTGCGCGTGTGTAATGTATGTGTGTGATATTTATTATTTGAAGTTAGATTGGAATGTCTTTTCGAGATTGTTATTCGTATCAATGTGCCTGTCAGTATTGTAATTGCCCTTCATGGGATGATTAAAGTGTTTTTGACTTGACTTGACTTGACTTGACGTCCCCCCCCCCTCCACCCACTGAAAAGTATATAGAAGAAAAACAACCAAGCAACCAAGCGATCAAGCAAACAATGACAATGACAATGGCAAATTCTTTTATTTCGAGGATAATGAATAAGCACTCATTTGGGGTTTTTGTTTTACATTCAGTCTCCGCCCGTAGGGATACATCTTAATAATAACCC
>CM054142.1:19365138-19375138 GCA_028751875.1 Rapana venosa | reverse complement strand
TTACAACTCGCAACTTCTAATCCAGTATCCACAAGCAAGGAAAAACTCTATAAACAGCAACAACAGCCAACACAACAACAACAACAACACAACAACCAACAAACAAACAAAAAGCTACGAATCCTAGTCCACCGAAACAGACACACTCATAATAAACGAAGGCAATTTCCTCTGGGGACATCTCAAGCCTGTGTCTTGAGCGTTGACCATCAAGACAAAACAGCACAGAATACACCGTCATCATTTCGAAGGAGAGAGGCTGGTGATTTCAGTCCCAATCATACTACATTTCCTTGTATAATGATGTTATTTCATTTATTTATTTATTTATTTATTTATTCTTTTATATCGCGGATAATCCAGTCCCCGTGTGTATGCGGTTTTGTAAATTCTGTCATCTGTTCCCACTGGCACACAATAGCCTACTCTTACGAAAAGCGGAACAGGATTTAACGTGTGCGCAAGATGTTCTGCTTGCGTTCGCACACGGGGCCTCGGTTTATAGTCTCATTGAAGGACTTTTTGGGAGAGTGGAGTCTACACTGATGTTAACTCCAGGGGAAAAATATCCCCTTGAACGGGAATCGAACCCGGTAGTCATATTGCGAGCGCAATGTTCTGACCACTAGGCTATTCCGTTGTTATGATTATTTTGTATAAATCGCTTGTTGTCGGTGTATTCGTCTGTACCTTACCGATACATTATTTGAGGTTCTTGTTTATTTGTATGTACCCCCCTCTCTCTCTTGGTTATATTATATGATACTTATCGTGTTCTTTGGTTATTTGTTTTTTTTTGGTTTGTGTATAGTTTTTGATGTCTGAATATCTTGTTTAGTCGTTATTTGTTTGTTTGTATTGTTCTTGTATATTAATATCTTCTTTATTTTTTCATCAAGCTTATTTGTTTGCTTTGAGATAGCGCTATATAAATTCTATTTATGATGATGATCACGACGGTGATGATTCACTTTCCTTTTTTATTTTAAAAACTTGCTGATTCCTTTAATTCACGTTTATTGTGTTCGTCTATATATTATTCATTATTAGCTGGATTAAAACAAAAATTGAACTCTTATTTGCTTGGTTGTTTTGTTTGTGTTCATCCTAGATCTGAATTTCTGGTTGAATTTACGATTTATATTTTTGTAGGTATGTGAGTTCATGTTATCTAAATTTCTTGTTTAGTTGTTATTTGCTTATTTGTTTGTTTGTTTGTTTGTTTGTTTGTTTGCTTCTGTGCCTTGGAGGATGATTTTGATGTTTATTTACAGGCATGTTCGTTTGTTTCTTTCCCTTGTTTGTTTGCCCATCACTACTTCTTTTTCTGTCGGTCAGTAACGAGACACCCCCCTCCCCTTCTCTCTCTCTCTCCTCCTCTCTCTCCCTTCTCTGAAATTATACATCTATCTATCTATCTATCTATCTTATCTATCCATCCATTCCCATCACATCCATCCATCCACCCATCCATCCACCCACCCACCCACCCACCCACCCACCCACCCACCCATCCATCCATCCATCCATCCATCCATCTATCTATCTATCTATCTATCTATCTATCTATCTATCTATCTATCTATCTATCTATCTATCTATCTATCTATCTATCTATCTATCTATCTATCTATCTGTCTGTCTGTCTGTCTGTCTGTCTGTCCGTGCGTCCGTCCGTCGTATCTATCTTCTATCTCTCTATCTCTCTATCTATCTATCTATCTGTCTATATGTCTATATGTCTATCTATCTATCTATCTATCTATCTATCTATCTATCTATCTATCTATCTATCTATCTATCTATCTATCTATCTATCTATCTATCTATCTATCTATCTATCTATCTATTACTGTAGCCAGCTAGTTGATGCATGGTGTGTGTGTGCGTGGCGTGCGTGTGCGTGTGTGTGCACACGTGTGCATGCTTGCGTGCATGTGTGTGTGTGTGTATGTGCATGCGCAGAAAGAGAGAGAGAACAACGGATTTTAATTGTAAGGTCCCCGGCCTGTATACAAAGGGGTATTCATTTTGACAAAAGAAACTTCAAACAAAACAGTACAAAGAAAAAAACCATAGACAATGTTGACATTATCAAGAGTGATTTCCCAAAGAAACGTTGAACTACTTCAACTTTTTGTACACCAGTTATACCTAAACAAAGTTCTCGGGCTTTCAGAACATAAAATATATGCACACCCCAAATGTCTTAACTGATAGACATGTTCACTGTTCAGAATAGTTTGAAGAGATTGTTCATTCGTATTTGTGAAGAACTTTGTCCGATATTTCTCTCGCAAGTCTGTAAATGTTGAAAGAGGGAGAGAGACAATGGCAATGACAAATTCTTTTATTTCGAGGATAATGAATAAGCACACATGTGCTTTTTTACATCCAGTCCCCGCCCGTTAGGGATACATCTTAATAATAATAACCCAATACTTATACAGTCTCACAATAAAAACAGGGGAAATAACCCTTTTCAAAACAGCTCCCCCCCAACAAACCTCCCCCCCCAAAGCAAGCAAATAAAAGAAAACCCTAAAATCCCCCCCCCCCCACCCCCACCTCCCAAAAAACCCCTAACCAGAACAAACAACAAACAAAAGAGAAGAAAAACCAAACCAACAGAAGAAGATAAAAAAGAGAAAAACAGACAAACAACAAGAACAACAACAGAGCCAAGAAAAAGAACACAACCAAACTTAATAAATCAAAAAGATAAACATCTACACATTGTCAAAGGGTACACATACTTGTTACACATAACTAATAGATATTGAAATAGGGCACTCATTAAAACTTAAGTACAGAGGCAAGCCCAAATTAAAGTGTTGAAAATATAAAATATGAATCCTTCATCAGGATACACTATAACTATAAGCAAGACGATTAAAAGGAGAGGAGAGAGACAGAGACAGGAGTGTGTGTGTGGTATTTCAGAGATAATATCCAATATTATAATTCCCAAAACAGTATGCGATTCCATCAATAATAATAATAATAATAATGTAGGGAAATTTTATATAGCGTGAATCTTGTAAAGCAACAAATAAAAGCGCTCAGATTTCATTTCATCCCACTTTAAGTCACGGCAGATTTCTCCCGTGAAATTCGGGCTGCCCCCCCCCGGGGAGGAGGGGAGAGCGCGTCGCCAAAAAGCGCAGCGCCCCATTTTTTCTTTTTCATGTCTGCAACTGTATTTTGTTTCTATCAGAGTGACTTTTTTCTAAGAATTTTGCCAGGGACAACTCTCTTGTTGCCGTGGGTTCTTTTAGTGCGCAAAATTATTACGTGTAACACACGGGACCTCGTTTTCGTCTATCCGAAAGACTAGCGACATCAACGCTCATTTTGATTATATTCGTTTCAAATTATATGTCATGATATGAAATAAATTTAAATACCCATACATCCACACAATAAAAACAAGAAATAAAACAAAGAAGAAATCTAAACCTTTACAGTCATTGAGGAGAATATGAGTGAGTGAGTGAGTGAGTGGTGTGGTGTGTGTGTGTGTTTTTGGTGTGGTGTGTGTGTGTGTGGTGTGTGGGTGTGTTTTGTGTGTGTGGGGGGGGGGGGTGTTTCAGGGATAATACTAAATATGTAATACTCACATAGCCACGATAAACAAAAAACATTTTTTTAATTTACTCATACAAATTAATGTCATGATAATAAAATAAGTGCAATACCCATACACTACATAAAAAAGAGGGGGAAAAAAAGCCATAAAGTCAAAAAAAGAACATCTACACATTGTAAGTAAAAGAAAAAAAATTCTTTTTTTTCAGGATAATGAATAAGTACTCATGTGCTTTTTTACATCCAGTCCCGCCCGTGGGGTCACATTTGAAAATGCACTCAGTACTCATATTTTCAAACAGTAGAAGCAAAAGGAAAAAAATTTTTTTTTGTTTAAAAAGAAAAAGAGAGAAAAAGAAAAAAAAAACAAACAAACAAACAAACAAAACAACCCCGGACGAGAAAAAGACAAATAAACCCCCGAAAACCCCCCCAAAACAAAAAACCAAAACAAAACAAACAAACAAAAAAAAAATTAAACCACAAAAAACAGACAAAAGCACCCTCCCAAACAAACAAACAAAAAACAAAAAAAAACAACAACAAACAAAAAAATGAAAAAAAAATTAAACAAAAAACAGCAACAAACAAACAAAAAATCCCAACACCCTTTCCCCCCCCCAACACACTCACACCTACATACATACATCAAAACAAAAACAAACAAAAAAAAACCCCCAAACAAATCAACAAAAAAAACAAAGTAACAACTACAGCAATAACAACAGAGAGAGAAGAGAGGGGGGAGAGAGAGAGAGAGAAAGGGGAGAGAGGGGAGAGAGAGAGAGAGAGAGAGAGAGAGGCAGAGAGAGGCAGAGACAGAGAGACATACACACATACACACATACATACATACACATTTGATTGCACTGACTGGGATATGTTTTACAATGTGTGCTCTGATTTGAATGAGTTAACTGATGTTGTTTCTTCCTATATTTCATTTTGTGTCAGTAGTGTTATTCCAACAAAGGTGATAACTATTTACCCCAATAATAAACCTTGGGTTACAAAGGACCTAAAACGTGTACTAAACAAAAAAGAAAGTAGTATTTTACACAGGAACAGAAGAACAAAAGAAACAAGTGAATAAAGAAGTTAAAGCTGCTGTTGCACAAGCTAGAGGTGACTATAAAAATAAGATAGAAGAAAAGTTTGCAGGGAACAGTTTTCGTGCTGCCTAGCAGGGAATAAAAAATATGTCAGCAGTAAACATGGCAGCTGCCCCACATAGGTCGAAGATTAGTCTCCAGGGGGTCAGTGACAACAACTTACCAGTCCATTTAAATGCATTTTTTACTCGCCTCGACAAGCATGATTTTTCGGATTAAATAAATGGCTGAAGCAATCTTTACCCTTTGAGAATAGCGTCATTGTTGATGAAACAGTTATTTGTAAACACTTCAAGGCAATAAATATTAACAAATCTCCCGGACCAGATGGCATATGCGGCAGGACCCTTAACTTCTGTGCTACTGAGCTTGCCAGAGTCTTTCAGCACCTGTTCCAAGCCTCGCTGGTCACTAACCAGATACCATTTATTTGAAAGACTTCCAATGTAATACCTCTTCCAAAGAAACCAAATCCTTCTCGGACCAACGATTTCAGACCTGTAGCCCTCACATCACTTGTGATGAAAACATTAGAAAAGATCATAAAATCTCTCATTCTTTCCGCTACAGAGAAAGACCTTGACCCACTACAGTTTGCCTACAGGACAGGATGAGGTGTCGAAGATTCCAAACTGTTCATTTTGAACAAGTTGTACAACCACTTAGAAACACCTGACTCTCATGCCAGAATTTTGTTTGCTGACTTTAGTTCAGCTTTCAATACAATGCAGCCTCATGTTCTCGTTCACAAAATACTTTCAAAATTTGACGTAGACTTTCAACTTGTTCGTTGGCTGATGGAATTTTTAACTAACAGACCGCAGCGGGTTTTTGCCAATAAGATATCTTCATCGGTTAGATTTACCTGTACGGGTTCTCCACAGGGATGCGTTCTCTCGCCACTTCTGTACATTCTATACACAGATGATTGCGGAAGCAGCTATGAAAATTCCTTTCTTGTAAAATTTGCCGATGACAGTGCTCTTTTGTCTCTCTTATCTGGATCTGTCCAAAACCATGGTCCAGCCCTCACTGATTTCGTCATTTGGTGTGATGAGGCGTATCTGGAGCTAAATGTTTCTAAAACTAAAGATCTTCCTATCGATTTCAGATGATCGGGTCACACTTCTGAACATGTTACCATCCATAGTCAAGAAGTTGAAAATGTTTCGAAGTACAAGTATCTGGGAACTATTTTTGATGACAAACCAAACTGGGATGCTAACACTGACGCTATTGTCAAAAAGGGACAACAACGTATGTATTTTCTGAGGAAGCTTAACTCATTTTTTGTTGACAAAAAGATTCTTTCTTTGTTCTACAAGTCTTACATAGAGAGTGTTCTAAGTTTTGCTTTCATCTGTTGATACAACAACCTTAGTGTTAAAAACAAGAATAGTCTTCGGAGAATTGTTAGAATCTGCTCAAAAATAATTGGAGAAGAATAAAGAGATCTCAAGTCGTACTGCGATCAGCAGCTTGTGCGCAAAGTGACTGTCATCTTGGCTGATCCATCCCATGCCATGTCTTCGGAATTTCAGTTATTGCCTTCAGAACGCCGCTTTCGGTGCTCCAACAGTAAAACAAATAGAAAAAGAAATTCCTTTGTTCCAGTAGTCATTCAAATTCTAAATTCAAAACATCACTGACCAAACAGTTTTACATTCTCTGATATACACCCCTGATTGTCAAGTGCGTGTGTGCGTGGGTGCGTGTGTGTGTGTGTGGTAATGAAAAGAAGTACTCCTGTATCTTGCTTTTGGCTTGCAAGAATGATTTCTAACTTGTGTGTGTGTTTGCGTGTGTGTGTGTGTGTGTGTGTGTGTGTGTGTGTGTGTGTGTGTGTGTGTGTGTGTGTGTGTGTGTGTGTCTGTGTGTGTGCGTGTGTGTGTGTGTGTTTATGTCTTTACTAGATAATGGTCATTATGGTGCACGGGTGCACGTGTGTGTGTGTATGTGTGATAAAACTGTGTTGATATATTGATGTGTGTATGTATGGGTGTGCGCGTGTGTGTGAATGCGCACGTGCGTGCACGCACACACACACAAAATTGTTATTTCTTTTCCAATCAATGCTCTGATTTGTAATTGCAAGATATAGCGCTCTATAAATTCCATATATTATTATTATTATTTACAATATTGTATTCCTGCATTGGTGTGTGTGTGTGTGTGTGTGTGTGTGTGTGTGTGTGTACGCGGTGGGTGTGTGTGCGCGCACCTGAGTTTGTGTATGATAATTTTTTAAAGCTATCTTGAAATGCTTATAGCAATCTGAAATGTGTTTTTCTTGTGTCTTGTGAGATAATTATAGGTATCAATGTGCCTGTCAGTATTGTAATTGCCCTTCATGGGATGATTAAAGTGTTTTTGACTTGACTTGACTTGACTTGACATACATACATATATACATACATACACACATACACACATACATACACATACATACATACATACACACATACATACATATATACATACACACATACATACATACATACACACATAATACACATATACACATATACATACAATATATACATACATACACACATACATATACACACATACATACATACATACATACATACATACACACACGTACACACGTACACACGTACACACACGTACACACTACACACACACACACACACACACACACACACACACACACACACACACACACACACACACACACACACACACACACACACACACACACACACACACACACACACACACATCACAACAGAGTAAAACACAAACTGGTACGTGTCTAATATCACTTCCCCTGGAGTTAACATCACTTAACATCAGTGCAAACTCCACCCTCCCCAAAAGTCCTTCGGATGAGACTATAAACCGAGGTCCCGTGTGAGAACGCACGCATAACATCTTGCGCACACGTTAAATCCTGTTCCGCTTTTCGTAATAGTAGGCCATTGTGTACCGGTCGGAACAGATGACAGAATTTACAAAACCACATACACACGGGGACTGGATGTAAAAAAGGACATAAGTGCTTATTGCATCATCCTCGATATAAGAGAATTAAATAAAAAAAAAATATATAAGAATAAAATAAATTAATAATGTGAATAGACGTTAAATTGAAGAACAACACAAAAGGTACGCTTAGAAAGCTTTTATTAAAAAAAACTACAACCGAAAGAACCCCGCCCCCTCCACCCCCACCCCCCATAACTGTATCCTTCACCCCCCCCCCCTCCTCCCCCCCCGCCCCCCCACAACCATCCTTTTCCCACTTCGTTCAATCAGAAAGAAGCAACATTCTGAAAGCACGAAGCGGAGTTCATAGGGAATACTTCATTCTGTTTATTATTTTCTATACATCATTCTACAACTGGGTCAAGCGCATAAAGAAAACAACAAAACCAACAACAAAAAAGCAACTCACCCCCCTCCACACGCACACAACGAAACAGCGGGTCGTACAGTAAACAATCCTTGTAGATGTAATGATGAGAGATAGAAAAGTTAAAATTTTTTTTTTCTAAAGGGAGAGATGTCATATAGATACAGGGTGTATAAGAGTGTATGCCCACATACATACATAAATATATACATACATACATACACACAAGCACAAGCATGCATACACACACACACACACACACACACGTGCGCGTGCACACACTTACACAAACACACACACACAAAATATTTGCACGTGAATACGCGCACATACACACAGCTAGTACAGACAGACACAGACGCAAGCACACACAATCAGACAGAGAAACAGACACACAGTTACGCACAAACACAGACACAGACACACACACAAACACACAGATGTTCCCTACAACAGCAACGATCACAACACACACACACACACACACACACACACACACACACACACACACACACACACACACACACACACACACACACACACACACACACACACACACACACACACACACACACACACACACACACACACACACACACACAAAGATAGAGAAGACAGAGACAGACAGAGAGAGATAGGGGAAGAGAAAGAAAAAAAACCACACACACAAAGACATGCATACACACAATCAAATACAACGACTTAAGAAAATAAAATAAAAAAGACGAATAAACTCTGGAAACACACACACACACACACACACACATACGCGCGCACGCACACACACACACACACACACACACCACACACACACAAAACATACACACATAAAACTCACAAAACACACACTAGCAAACACACACACACACAACTCACACAAAACACACACACTACAGAAACACACACACATAACACACAACACACACACACACACACATACACAATTTCAAAGAAACGTAAAAGAAGAATCAAAATAATCTAGTCAACAACATGAATCATAACCCTAAGAAAGCCCCCCCCCCCCCTCCCATCCAACCCCCAACCCTCACCCCCATCCCCCCGCCAAGAAATTTGAAAAAGAGACAAATAAAAAAAAACCCACAGAAAAAATAGAGTTGCCGCTATATTCCAATTTCACGGGGAGCTTTTATGGTTAGATTTGCTTCGCCTTATAAAGAACGACAAAAGTGGCTTCATCTAGTTAAGAAAGCAGCATTTGCATCCTCTGAAAATAGGTTCGCAAATAATGATAGTTCGGCTGTGACTCAAAAAATTCATCTGCAGACGGACAGACATAAGGTCAGCGATACAAACAGACAGGCATGCATGTGTAGATGAAGAGAGAGAGAGAGAGAGAGAGAGAGAGAGAGAGAGAGAGAGAGAGAGAGAGACAGAGAGAGAGACAGAGAGAGAGACAGAGAGAGAGAGAGAGAGAGAGAGAGAGAGAGAGAGAGAGGGAGACAAATATAATTTATTTATTTATTTATTTATTTATTCTTTTATGTCGAGGATAATGGAATAAACACTCATGTGCTTTTTTTTTTTTATACATCTTGTCCCCGTGTGTATGCAGTTTTGCAAATTTTGTCATCTGTTCCCACACGGCACACTGCATATTCACAAGGCAGTGTGTGTGTGTGTGTGTGTGTGTGTGTGTGTGTGTGTGTGTGTGTGTGTGTGTGTACATGAACGAGATTGGGTGCCACTTTCACTGCATGTTGACAGGGGAGTATGTACATGGAAGAGACAGTGTGACGCCACTTTCACTGCATGTTGACAGGGGAGTATGTACATGGAAGAGACAGGGTGACGCCACTTTCACTGCCTGTTGACAGGGGAGTATGTACATGGAAGAGACAGGGTGACACCACTTTCACTGCCTGTTGACAGGGGAGTATGTACATGGAAGAGACTGTGTGACTCC
>CM054142.1:19345138-19362638 GCA_028751875.1 Rapana venosa | reverse complement strand
TCTCTCTCCCTTCCTCCCTCCCTTCCTTCCTTCCTTTTATCTCCTATTACTATATATACACAACACCCACACCACCCTCGATTGATCTGAAAATGAGACCACTAATGCATCAGCACGTACCAAATTGATGAAGCGATAGGGAACACACAGAAACACACCACCTTTCAGAAAGCAAACTTGAAAGAAAAAACAACACACACACACACAAATGAAGTTTCCGATATCAGCGTTATTTTTTTCAAAACCTAAGGCCTCCCATCAAAAGTGTTTGGTTCCATCAAAATATAAAAAGCCGTTTGGTTTCGTGTGACGAGAAACACAAGTCTTCAAGAACTGTATTCAGCTTTGCAGCAAAACGTCAAGAAGAAAAGATATAATAAAGTAGCGATGAAGAGGCTATCAATGTTTGTGTTTGATTACATCGTAGAGGATATAGCAACAAAAACCCATCAACGAACGAACGACCGAACGAATACACGAACCAACGAACGAACGAACAAACGAACCAACCAACCAACCAACCAGCCAACATCCATCGAGCCAACCAGCCAACCAGCCAACCAACCAACCAACCAACCAACCAACCAACCAACCAACCAACCAACCTTAAAGGCAAAAAACGAAACCACTACCTCCTCTTCTTTCAAAACAAACAAACAAAAAAGACAAAAATATGTCTAAACATTTAACATATGAAAACCTATACGTAATAGTCTCTACTGATTGGCAAATATGTGGTATAACCTTTCAATTCTTTGTTTGTGTTTTAAGTCTGCTTTTGTCTCTCCATTTTTTATGTAATAATTCAGTTGTTCACATATTTGTTTGTTTATCAGTGTATTTATTATTATTCATTGATGTTCTATATTTTAAGGATAATAGAATAAGCACTCACGTACTTCTTTGTTGCACAAATGGCCTACTCTTCCGTAAGGCGGAACATGTTTCTAGATAGATAGATAGATAGAAAAGAGAGAGAGATAAAGAGAGAGAGAGAGAGAGAAGAGAGAGAGAGAGAGAGAGAGAAAGAAAAAAATAGATAAATAGATAGATAGATTAGAGAGAAAGAAAGAGATACAATGACAATGACAATGATAAGTTATTTTATTACGAGGATAATGAATAAGCATTCATGTGCTTTTTTTTTAGATCCAGTCCCCCGCCCGTAGGGATACATCTTAATAATAAACCCAATACTCATACTATCACACAGGAGAAACAAAGGAGAAAATAACTTTATAACAACCAAACAAATAGAAGAACCCCCCCACCCGCCCCCCTAAAAAACAAAACAAAAACAAACCCAAAACAAACCCCAACAACAACAAACAAACAAACAAAAGAAAAAAAACCAACACCCCCCCCCTCCACCAAAGAGCAAAAACAAGGACAAAAAAAACAAATAGAAAAGAAAAAAGAGAGAGAACCCCCCACCCCCCCCAAAGCCAAACTTATAAAGAGATAGATAGATAGAGATAGATTTGACAGATAGATAGGTAGATAGGTAGATAGATAGGTAGATAGATAGATAGATAGACAGAGAGAAAGAGAGAGAGAGAGAGAGAGAGAGAGAGAGAGAGAGAGAGAGAGAGAGAGAGAGAGAGAGAGAGAGAGAGAGAGAGATCCTCCTTCTCCTCTTTCCGAGAGCTAGATATAAAAAAAAATGTCTGGCACTTATTCTATTACCCTCAGAAAATAAAATTTCGTTATCATTGTAATTCTCTCTCTCTCTCTCTCTCTCTCTCTCTCTCTCTCTCTCTCTCTCTCTCTCTCTCTTCTCTCTCTCTCTCTCTCCCTTCTCTCTCCTCTCTCCTCCCCCCCTCTCTCTCTCTCTCTCTCTCTCCTCTCTCTCCTCTCTCTCTCCTCTCTCTCTCTCTTCCCCCCTTCACTCCTTCTCTCTCCTTACAATCAGGAAGTATTAAGTAAAGACATTCCAGTCCATATCTAATGATAATTACCAACACATAAAAAATCATGCTTGTAAATGTTTCCACGACCCCTCTCACCCCATTTTCTTTATCGTTAATAAACCATTCTGCTTGCATCAATTTTGTATTGATTTAGAAGTGCCGGGTGTGAATAAACCAAGAAAACCAGTTGTTAACGCTGTTATTCCTTCATCATCGGAAAACAAAATGGATTCAGTTGAAAATTGGATTCAAAGTCACTTCTGACAAGCGCCAATGGGGCGCCGCATTTGGCTGGTGATGAAGGGCCTCTTGTGCAAGTATGTCCTGAGTGGAATGAAAATCAGAACTTGAAAGACAAAAAAATAATGACTCAATGAAGTGGATGCTAATGTGCCTTGGTAAATTTACAAAAAAATAAAAACGCAATTACGTAGCGTCATTTATTATCTAACTGAAAATTGTAATGATGTGTGGATATATATATATGTATATATATATATATATATATATATATATATATATATATAAGAGAGAGAGAGAGAGAGAGAGAGAGAGAGATGGACAGAGAAAGAGACACAGACAGAGAGACAGAGAGAGAGAGACAGACAGACAGAGAGACAGAGAGACAAACAGACAGAGACAGAAAAACAAACTGACACATAGACTGACAGAGACAAAACAACAGAGATAGACAGAAAGACAGACAGACATGCACAGAGAGACACAGACAGTAAAAACATAGACAGAGAGATATATAGATAGATAGATAGATAGATAGATAGATGAAGAGAGAGAGAGAGAGAGAGAGAGAGAGAGAGAGAGAGAGAGAGAGAGAGAGAGAGAGAGGAAGACAGACAGACAGAAAAACAGACAGGCAGAGACAATATAACGGAGATAGAAAGACGGACACAGAGACAGACACAGAGAAACAGAAAGAAAAAACAGAGAGGGAGAGAGAGAGAGAGAGAGAAGAGAGAGAGAGAGAGAGAGAGAGTTATAGACAGAGAGACAGAGAGAGAGAAACAGAATGAGAGAGACAGACAGGTAGAGAAAGACGGACAGACATACACAGAGAAACAGAAACAAACAAAAAACCCAGAGCTACATCGACAGAGAAATGAACTGACGAATAGAGACAGAGAGATCATAATTAGCGGCTTTTGCTGTATCAGTGGCCAATCTGTTCTGAGGGCTTTTAGCTATTGAGAAAACATCCGACATGATCCTAATGGATTCCTGATGATTTAACAACACTGCGACTGAGATTGCCACTTTGACAACAGCCGTGTCTTTCAGATTACTTCCAAACTCGCTCCCCTTTCCCCGTCACTCCCTTCTCAAGAGTCAATTTTGTTTTTTAACTTCAGCGTGGATGTTTTGAAACAGAAATAAAAACGCAATCGCTTAAGTCAGAACACAGAAAATATTGATAATAATAATAATAATAATAATAATAATGATAATGATGATAATAAATAATAATAATAATAATAATAATAATGATGATGATGATGATAATAATGATAATGATAATAATGATAACAATAATAATAATGATGAATGATAATGATATGATGATGATGATGATGATATAATAATAATAAAGATGGTGATAATAATGATGATAATGGTGATGATGATATGATGATGATGATGATGATGATGAATGATAAATGGAATTCATATAGCGCTATATCTCGCAGAGACAAATCAAAGCGCTTGCACTCAACTCATTCTTACACACACACACACACACACACACACACACACACACACACACACACACACACACACACACACCACACACACACACACACACACACCACACACACACACACACACCACACAAACACACACACAACACACACACACACACACAGCACACACGCACGCACACACGCACCACCACACACAAAACACAAACACACACACACACACACACACACACATGAAGGTTATATTTTGCGCACACGTTAAATCCTGTTCCGCTTTTCGTAAGAGTAAGCCATTGTGTGCCAGTGGGAACAGATGACAGAATTGACAAAACCGCATACACACGGGGACTGGATGTAAAAAAGCACATGTGCTTATTCCATTATCCTCGATATAAAAGAATAAAATAAAATAAAAATAAAAATAAAATAAAATATACACTTTGGCAGGGCGATAAAATTTCGGCTGTTGAAGGCAGGGAAAAGCTATGAGATGAAACAGGACAGGAAAATCTTAGGTTTGAAATAAATAATAATGTCTTGAGACTGGATTCAAAAGTGTCATTAGAAGGCTTTTGGCGAAGAGAGAGAGAGAGAGAGAGAGAGAAGAGAGAGAGAGAGAGAGAGAGAGAGAGAGAGATGAGAGAGAGAGAGAGAGAGAGGAGAGAGAGAGCGAGCGAGCGAGCGAGAGACAGAGAGAGAGAGAGAGAGAGAGAGAGAGAACTCGAACTCAAATGTTTTAATGAGGATAATTGGATAAGCCAGGGGCTTCTTTACACCAGGTCCTCAAAAATAAAACAAAGACAAAAAACAAAGGCAAACAAACATGAAGAAATGCATAGCATGTACACAACAAAGCTGACAGTAAGCTCAATCACTTAGTTATACTTGCAATCGACTACTCACATTAACATCCAATTACACACTAAACCAGCCAATCAATACAAATTGACTAATTTCATGTCTACACACATCAAAATTTCCCTCACACATAAAGATACATTCACACTTCCACCATTCACACTCGCACACCCATGCATTTCAACGACCAAACGAAGCAATCAGCCCCACTATTTTTTTTTAAAAGTCTGAGACGAAAATGGAAACGACTTATCTTTACACCTGTTATTGCAATGAAAGGGAGAGCGAGAGATAGATAGATAGATAGATAGATAGATAGATAGATAGAGAGAGAGAGAGAGAGGGGAGAGAGAGAGAGAGAGAGAGAGAGAGAGAGAGAGAGAGAGAGAGAGAGAGAGAGAGAGAGAGAACTCAGAACTCAGAAATTTATGTGTTTGATACATATGTATTTTTATGTATTTATGCATTGTCTTCATTATTTCTATCACTGAAAGTGAGCTTGGTATTGTGTATGTTATCCCGTTTTTGCCCACTCTGTGGCATTGTCAATTTCTTCTACGCCAACCATGTATTATGGCCTAAGGCTGAGAGAGAGAGAGAGAGAGAGAGAGAGAGAGAGAGAGAGAGAGAGAGAGAGAGAGAGAGAGAGAGAGAGAGAGGAGAGAAAGAGAAAGAGAGCGAGAGAGAAAAGAGAGAGAGAAAGAGAGAGAGAAAGAGAGCGAAGAGAGAGAGAGAGAGAGAGCGAGAGAGAGAAGAGAGAGAGAGAGAGAGAGAGAGAGAGAGAGAGAGAGAGAGAGAGAGAGAGAGAGAGAGAGAGAGAGAGAGAGAGAGGAGAAAGAAAGAGAGAGAGGTAGGTCATTCCAGAACGATGGACCAGAGGACTTTAATGGGTTGGCAAAACCGGTTGCATAGGCAAAATCTCACCATTGGTTAAACGCTGAAGCACTAGACAAGGAACAGAAAGAACAACAACAGCAACAACAACAGCAACAACAACAACAACCTTCCCTCCCCCACGCCAGTTTGTCTATTATATACAGCTACTTTTCATTTGCCGCTAATTTACACTGTACCCCTTGTATAAAGTGTGACAGTAACACGATATTCTGTGTACGCGCTTTCTGAACTTTCTATTCCAACAGATTTGATTATTTTTAAAGAGGATTTTTTTTAACACGCGCATCATTCTGTTTCATTTTCTTGATGCCAAGAGAGATATCTCTCTCCTCACTAACACATTCCAGCTGAATTTAGGTCGTTGTTTAAAATGAAACTGTAGCTTACTTTAATTTAACCCGAAAATGTCGTGAAGAAAAATTATTGTTTTTATAGCCTACATCTTCGATCTTGTATAACGGAAGATTTTGTTTGTTTGTTTGTTGTTACAGTGAAAGAAACTGAAGCAAAAAGACAAAAAATAGACAACATCAATCAACAATTACTGAAATGACATCTATCAATAATTACTGAAATGACATCAATCAACAATGACTGAGATTTTGTTTGTTTGTTGTTACAGTGAAAGAAACTGAAGCAAAAAGACAAGAAAAGACAACATCAATCAACAATTACTGAAACGACATCTATCAACAATTGCTAAAACGACATCAATCAACAATAACTGAATGACATCAATCAACAAAACTGAAATGACATCAATCAACAATTACTGAAATGACATCAATCAACAATTACTGAAATGACATCAATCAACAATACTGAAATGACATCAATCAACAATTACTGAAGCGACATCAATCAACAATAACTGAAATGACATCAATCAACAATTACTGAAACGACATCAATCAACAATTACTGAAACGACATCAATCAACAATTACTGAAACGACATCAATCAACAAATACTGAAATGACATCAATCAACAATTACTGAAATGACATGAATCAACAATTACTGAAAAGACATCAGTCAACAATAACTGAAATGACATCAATCAACAATTACTGAAATGACATCAATCAACAATACCTAAAATGACATCAATCAACAATAACTGAATAACATCAATCAACAATTACTGAAACGACATCAATCAACAATTACTGAAATGACACCAATCAGCAATTACTGAAACATCAATCAACAATTACTGAAACGACATCAATCAAAAAGTACTGACATGACATCAATCAACAAGTTACTGAAATGACTTCAACTAACAATTACTGACATGACATCAATCAACAGTTATGAAACGATCATCAATCAAACCAAAATACATAATAAAACGAATCATAAAAAACAATGCTGAAATGACATCAACCAACAATTACTGAACGACATCCAATCAACAATTAGAAATGACACAATCAACAATTACTGAAACGACATCTCAAGAAAAAACGATCACAGAATGTACTGACAAATGACACCCCCCTCCCCCAGATACTGAAATGTTAACTAAAATGCAAACAATCAAAGTTTCAAACGATTTAATCACAATGAAAAGACTCAATCAAATTGCTAAATGTAATTCAATTCAAGACAATCAATCAAAATTTATTACCAATGACATTTGAAATAACAAATGCCATTTGCTTTCTTTTTTCATCAAGCCCATCTATCAAACAATCAAAATGATTATTACAAATGCAAACATGGCGAGTTTCAAAAACCAGTAAATCATAAAAAAAAAATAATGTATGTATGTATGTATGTATGTATGTATGTATGTATGTATGTATGTATGTATGTATGTATGTATGTATGTTGTGTGTGTATGTATGTATGTATGTGTGTATGTATGTGTGTATATATGTATGCATTTATTTATTTATTTTGTTCTTTATTTCGAGGAGAGTTGTAAAAGCACTCATGTGCTTCTTTCTTTACATCCAGTCACCGTGTGTATGCAGTTTTGAAAATTTTGTTATTTGTTCCCTCCGCACACAATGGCCTACTCTTTCGAAATGTGGAACAGGTTTTAACGTACGTTGCAATATGTTCTCTGTGCGTTGATAGAGAGAGAGGGAGGGAGGGAGGGAGGGAGAGATAGAGGGAGAGGGAGAGACAGAGAGAGAGAAAGAGATAACGATAACGAAATTTTATTTTCTGAGGGTAATAGAATAAGTACAAGAGAGAGAGAGGGAGAGAGAGAGAGAGAGAGAGAGAGAGAGAGAGAGAGAGAGAGAGAGAGAGAGAGAGAGAAGAGAGAGAGAGAGAGAGAGAGAGAAGAGAGACAGAGAGAGAGAGAGAGAGAAGAGAGAGAGTAGGAGAGAGAGAGAGAGATAGAGAGAGAAGAGAGGGAGGAGAAGGAGAGACAGACAGAGAGATAGACAGACAGACAGAGAGAGACAGACAGACAGAGAGAGAGAAGAGAGAGAGAGAGAGAGAGAGAGAGAGAAGAAAGAGAGAAGACAGACAGACAGACAGAAATGAGAGAGGGGAGAGAGAGAGAGAGAGAGAGAGAGAGAGAGAGAGAGAGAGAAAAGAGAAGAGAGAGAGAGAGAGAGATTATTCCCCTAAAAACATGAAGCAGTACCTATCCCCCCATCCTCCCACCCCCACCCCACCCCATCCTACCCCCCACCCCCCTCCTACCCACCACCCCACCGTCATCCAAAAGTACTAAAAATGACAAAACGAAAAGTCCCCCAGTCCTTCCATCCCGCCATGCCACAACACCTTGCTAAATGTCATCTGAGAAAATGATCTTAAGCTCTGTTATTAATTTGTTTTCTATGAATTTGTCAGAGTGTTTTTTTGTTGGTGTTTAAATCTTGTACAACATTCTTTTCCTTTCCTTACTTTTAAATATCAATGGTTTCATCGTGCTACACGATCAGAATTTCTAGGTTGGTTGGGGGGTGGGGGGTGGGGGGGGGGGTGTTTAGTTTGTGTGTGTGTGTTTTCCAAAAAACAAACAAACCCCAACACATGCTATTTCTTAACCTTTTCTCCTTCCACTCCTTCTTCTCCCTTCTTTAACTTCCACTACACTTTCTATTTCCCTCGTCTAATATCACTTAGAGTGAACAGACGTTAAATTGAAGACAACAACAACAACGATCAGAATTTGCCATTTGATTTAGTTCGGTTGTACGCACGTTGTTGTTTGGCTTGGAATGGTTTGTTTCCTTTCCTTACGTCTCATCATCATCATCATCATCATCATCATCATCATCATCATCATCATCATCATCATCATTATCATATATATTATTATTATTATTATTATTTATTATTATTATTATTATTATTATTATTATTATGTTTGACGGCTTAGTTGTATTTTGATTTTTCAAAAAGATTATTCTTTTGATGTCAGCCTGACAAAAATTCATCTCCCAAGAGATTTAAACTTGAGGATAACACAGAAGAGGAGGGTCCCACTGTTTGTCTCAAACTGCAGTGAGAGAGACAGACAGACAGAGACAGAGACAAGAGAGAAAGAAGTGAGAGAGAGAGAGAGAGAAGGAGAGAGAGAGAGAGAGGAGAGAGAGAGAGATGAGAGGAGAGAGAGAGAGAGAGAGAGAGATGAAAGAGTAGAGAGAGGAGAGGGAGAGAGAGAGAGAGAGAGAGAGAGAGAGAGAGAGAGAGAGAAAGAGAGAGAGAGAGAGAGAGGAGAGAGAGAGAGAGAGAGAGAGAGAGAGAGGAGAGAGAGAAAGAAGAGAGAGAGAGAGGAGAGAGCGAAGAGAGAGAGAGAAGAAAGAAGAAAGAGAAGAGAGAGAGAGAGAGAGAGAGAGAGAGAGAGAGAGAGAGAGAGAGAGAGAGAGAGAGAAAGAGAAAGAAAGAGAGAGAGCGAGAGAGCGAGAGACGAGAGAGAGAAAGAAGAAGAAAAGAAAGAGAGTACAGAGAGCGAGAGAGCGAGAGAGAGAGAGAGAGACAGAGAGAGAGAGAGAGAAAAGAAAGAAAGAGAGAGAGAGCGAGAGCGAGCAGAGAGAGAGAGACAGAGAACAGAGAGAAAGAAAGAAAGAAGAGAGAGAGAGAGAGAAGAGAGAGGAGAGAGAGAGAGAGAAGAGGAGAGAGAGGAGAGAGAGAGAGAGAGAGAACAGAGGGCGAGCGAGAGAGAGAGAGAGAAGAGAGAGAGAGAGAGAGAGAGAGAGGAGAGAGAGAGAGAGAGAGAGAGAGAGAGAGAGAGAGAGAGAGAGAGGAGAGAGAGAGAGAGAGAGAGAGAGAGAGGAGAGAGAGAGAGAGGAAGGAGATGTAAGAACTGTATCACCTTTCTTTTATTCATCATTTCTTTCATATTGGATTTTAAAAATTTTTTCGGGTTTCTTTACTTATTTAAAAAACAACACTTGTTCTTTATACATTGTTGTTGACAGATTTCGTCTTTGTTTTTTTTCCTTTTTTTCTTCTTCTGATGCATTGTTTTGTTTTGTTTATTTTGTGTGTGTGTTTGTTTGGTTGGTTTTCTCGTGGTTTTTCTGTTGTGTTACTCTTTATTTATTTATTTCTTTGTTCATTTCTTCCTTCCTTTCTTTTCTTTTCTTTCTTTCTTTCTTCTTCTTTCTTTCTTTCTTTCTTCTTTCTTTCTTTCTTTCTTTTCTTATTTATCATCATCCATCATCATCATCATCATCATCATCAACATCCACCACCACCACCACCACCACCACCACCCCACCACCACCACCACCACCACATCATCATCGTCATCGTCGTCGTCATCATCGTTCATCATTCGTCGTCATCATCATCGTCTTCGTGTCGTCGTCGTCGCTCTATCTTCTCATTTTTCATCATCATAATCATCATCATTCACATCATTCATTATTACATATCATCATATCGTATTATTATTTTATATTATTATTACTATTACTATATTATTTTTTTAAAATAATGTTTTGCTTCGTCTGTTTGTTTTTTTCTTCTGTGTTTTGGTTTGTATGTTTGTGAAAAAGTAATTTTTACAAAGAACGGTTTTTCGTGCTGAAGTTCGAGTATTGCTGTAGGTTAGCCATGATTCACTGCTTCAAAGGATTTATTATTTTATTCTTTATTTCGAGGATAATGGAATTAAGCACTTAGTGCTTTTTTTCATCCATTCCCGTGGTATGCAGTTTTTAAATTTGTCTCATTACCACAGGCAACAATGGCAGTCTTCCGAAAGAGCGGAACGGGTTTAAGTGTGCCAAGATGTTTTGCGTGGTTGGACACGGGGCTCAGTTATAGTTATGAGAAGGAGGAAAGAGAGAGAGAGAGAGGAGGGAAATAGAGAGAGAGAGAGGAGAGAGAGAGAGAGAGAGAGAGAGAGAGAGAGAGAAGAGAGAGAGAGAGAGAGAGAGAGAGAGAGAGGAGAGAGAGAGAGAGAGGGAGATTTCAAGATTTCAAATGTTTAATGTGTTTTGGCCATAGGCATACATACACATTGAGGGAGGGTGGAGATGGGGTGGTCCATTAATATATGACAACCGAAATATAATAACCTTTTCCCAATCAGAATACAAAGTACAACCCATTTATATTTACAAACAAGCATTTAGATATTCTACGCTATTGCTGATATACAGCTTTTTATCATCTATCATTCCTAGAAAAATTAAAATAGAATATATATCAACTGAACAAGAAAATCGCTGAACAAACCTCAAGTTAATATTCGGAAAGTGCTGGGGGTGGAGGTGTTGGAACTGAAGATGACTTAACTTTCAAGAATAGCCTGTCTTCTTCTAATAGCATGAAACATATTTACCGACATGGCGACAGACATCTTCGCTCTTTCCATCTAGTAGTCTTGACAGAGGTAAATCAAGAAAATCTTTAAGGAACTTTTCTCTTATGTCATTATATAATGGACAAGTAAGTAAGAAATGTTGTTCATTTTCTTCTTGAAAACCACATGCACATTGCTTATCCATCGGGTTTTCACTGTACCTATGCATATTGCAGTTTATAGGTAATACACCAAGTCTTACATATGAAAACGCGACTCTAAAACATACTATATCAATGCATGAAAGATATCGTTCTTTGCCAAAGACATCTTTAAACGTTCTATATATTTCGTATCTACTCCCATCACGTAGGGTAGATGACCATTCCTGCATGAATATATCTACTAATCTCTGTTTGAACTCACTTAAAAAATTGCGTTCATTACTGGTACCTTGGTTCATCCATACAAACTGAAAACATGTGCTACATAACATGTCCTTAATATCTGTCACCCAACATTTTTTCCCCGATTATTCAAAGACAAAAGCATCTGATAGCATTGTTTTGGAAGTCTGTCTGCTTCCATCTGCAGTAAATGCAGCCAATACTTCACAGATCTGACAGTTGTGTTGATGAAAAGAGGATATCTGCCTAGCTCACCGTACACTAATTTGTTTGGCGTTTTCAAAGGTACGCCTAGATATCGTTTGCAAGCTAAAAGGTGTACTTTTTCAAGGTTATCGAGTCTATTAACTCCCCAGACTTCAGAGGAGTATAACAATATCGACTGCACTTTTGCATAAAATATCTTGAAGACAGTTTTTGTGTCATTTCTTTGCATTTTGAATGAGCTCTACTTAAAATATACAACGCTCTTTTTCCTTTTGTAACAAAAGCAGCAGTTCCAAGTTTGCAACTTAGTTGTGTTGGAAATGTAAATCCAAGGTAAGTGTAACTGTTTACCACTTCCACAAGATCACCATCATAAAACCATTTTTCAGTTTCTGATAGGTGTCCACCTTTTCTAAAAACCATAACCTTAGTCTTTTCTTTATTAACTCTAAGTTTTAAATTATCACAACAAGTTTTTAGATAATTCAGTTGAGTCTGCAATCCTCTGGGAGTGGTTGACAACAATACCACATCGTCAGCGAATAAGAGAATAAACAATTCAGTCACAGTTGGAATAAGCTGAATACCATGAACACCAAATTCATTTATATGATGAGCTACGTTATTTATAAACAGTGAAAAAAGGGTCGGACTAAGAACACAACCTTGGCGAACTCCCGTGGGACAATGGAAAAAATCTGTATAGTCGTTGTTAATTCTTACACAGGATAGGAGTGAGCTATACATAGCTTTGAGAGAGCAAAAAAACTTTACCCTCACTCCAGCATCAAGAACAGCTTCAAGTAGTTTTTGGTGATGTACAGAGTCAAAGGCTTTCTTGATATCAATAAATGCCACGTACAGCTTTCTTTTCCCCCTATTTAGACATTTCTGGATAACAGAATACAATGTAAAGATATGATCGACTGTGGAATAATTTCTCCTGAAACCTGCCTGGTTTTCAATAATGCTGTGCGTGTCTTCCAACCACAAGTACAGTCGTGTTTAAGAATTGATGTATAACATTTACATAATATACTAATTAACGAAACCCCTCTATAATTGTCTGGGTTGTCTGCATCACCCTTTCTGAAGATAAGAACTACTATTGCTTTTGCCCATTCTTTAGGACAGATGCCTTGACTAAATATTTGATTAAAGAATTTTTCCAAAAACTCTATCACAACTCCATTACCTGCTTTTAGCATCTCTGCTGTAACACCATCTATTCCTGGGGATTTACCACATTTTAGATTGTTTATTGCACGTTTAATTTCTTCTTTTAGTATGGGCATATTTAAGATATGATCTTTGTCTTCTTCCAAACTGCTATTTGAATCAGTGTTATCTTTGAGCTGTATTTTCCCAGTATTATACACATTCTTGAAATGTTCATACCATTCTTCCAGTTTTATTTTATCACTGATGCCAGTCCTTTCACTCCCTCCAATCCTTTTTAGTTCTTTCCAAAATAATGCAGAATCGTTGCTTTTCTTTGTCAACAACTCAGCAAGATCTTTTCTGAACCATCTCTTCTTTTGTTTTAACAAAAATCTATACTGCTTTTTCCCTTCTAGATATGTTTTTCTATGAAACTCCTTCCTCGTTCTTCTAAATGTTCTTAACTGATTCTTTGTCATTTGTTTTGCTCTGTGACATTCAGTATCAAACCAAGGAGATCGCCTGTGCTTTTTCCCCATACTGCATTGTTTAACCATGCACTTACTTGCCGTTAGGAGGCAGTCAAACAAATAATTCGAGGGCCTTATCCACATTACTGCTAGTGAATGAAATAGCCTCTTCCAGTTTAATTCTAATACTATTTTCGTTAATTGTCTTTTTGAAATCTCCCTATTTTCTTTCTCCCAAATTATTTTTTCCCTCAAACATGATTTTCTCCCTTCCTTGTTAGTATTATCAATATTGTCCTTACTATTGTGTTGCAAGTAGAGTTTAATACGTAATTCGACAGGTAAGTGGTCTGATTCTATTGCATCCAGCACTTTCAGGTTTTCTATCTTTAAACAAGTTAACAAATCACATGATGCAATAAACTAATCCAGGACACTTGCACCTGAGCTACCAATATAGGTGCAGCTGCCATCGTGTCCATAACCAAGAGAGAGAGAGAGAGAGAGAGAGAGAGAGAGGGAGAGGGAGAGAGAGAGAGAGAGAGAGAGAGAGAGAGAGAGAGAGAGAGAGAGAGAGAGAGAGAGAGGAGAGAGAGAGAGAGAGATGTATCACCTGTCTTTTATTAATCATTTCTTTCATATTGAGGTTTTTTTTTAACTACTGGGAGTTTCTTTTCTTAATATTTTGTGACCCGATTTTACGAAATAAGTCTTAACTGGCACGTAGTGAAAAGGAGAGAGGCAACCCCCAAAAAAGGGAAGATGGGGTCCACTTACATTGTTGTTGATAGATTTAGTCTTTTTGTTGTTCGTTTTTCGTCTGTTGCATTGTGTTTTCCATTTTTATTTATCTTGTTTGGCTGATTTCCTCGTGGATTTTCTGTTGTTCTACTTTTTCTCTCTCTCTCTCTCTCCCTCTCTCTCTCTGTTTGTTTGTTTGTTTGTATGTTTGTTTGTTTTTTTTTTCTTCTCTCTTTTTCTTTAAAAAAAAATTTTTTTTTCCTTTGCTTCTTCTGCTTGAAAGTATGAGTACTGAGTGCATTTTTAAATGTGACCCCATGGGCGGGGACTGGATGTAAAAAAGCACATGAATACTTATTCATTATCCTGGAAAAAAAGATTTTGTTTCTATTACTTACAATGTGTAGATGTTCTTTTTATGACTTTATTGGCTTTCCCCCCCTCTTTATTATGTGAGTGTATGGGTATTGCACTTATTTATTACCATGACATTCAATTTGCATGAGCATAATTAAAAAGTGTTTGTGTTGATTGTGTGCTATGTGAGTATTACATATTTAGTATTATCCCTGAAACACCACCCCCCCCCCCCCACACACACACACGCTCAAACAAACACACACACACACACACACACACACACACACACACACACACACACACACACACACACACACACACACACACACACACACACACACACACACACACACACACTCTCACTCACTCACTCACTCACCCACTCATATTCTCTCCCTCAACGACTGTATAGTTTTAAATTTCTTCTTGGTTTGTTTCTTGTTTTTATTGTGTGGATGTATGGGTATTAAATTTATTTCATTATCATGACATATAATTTGAAACGAGTATAATCTAAAATGAGTGTTGATGGGATCGCATACTGTTTTGGGAATTATATATTGGATATTATCTCTGAAATACACACACACACACTCTCTGTCTCTATGTCTCTGTCTCTCTCTCTCTCACCTTTTATCGTCCTGCTTATAGTCATAGTATATCCTGATGAAGGATTCATATTTTTATATTTTCAATACTTTATTGGACTTGCCTCTGTACTTAAGTTTTAATGAGTGCCCTATTTCAATATCTTATAATTATGTGTAACAAGTATGTGTACCATTTGACAATGTGTAGATGCTTATCTTTATGACTTATTAAGTTTGGTTGTGTTATTTTTCTTGGCTTTGTTGTTGTTCTTGTTCTTGTTGTTGTTTGTCTGTTTTTCTCTTTTTTATCATCTTTTGTTGGTTTGGTTTTTTCTTCTCTTTTGTTTGTTTGTTTGTTTTGGTTAGGGTTTTTTGGGGGGTGGGGGTAGGGGTGGGGTATTCTTAGGATTTTCTTTTAATTGCTTGCTTTGGGGGGGGAGGGTTGTTGGGTGGGAGCTGTTTTGAAAAGGGTTATTTCCCCTTGTTTTGATTGTGAGACTGTATAAGTATTGGGTTATTATTATTAAGATGTATTCCTAACGGGCGGGGACTGGATGTAAAAAAGCACATGTGTGCTTATTCATTATCCTCGAAATAAAAGAATTTGTCATTGTCTCTCTCTCTTTTTAAAATTGTGCTTTCTTTGTTTGGTCTTCTCGTATTTTTCTGTCATGCTACTTTTTTTTCTCTCTTCTTAATGTGTGTGAAAATATTGCTTCATTTGTTTGTTTGGTTTTCTTCTCGTGTTTTTGGTTTGTATTGTTTGTAAAAAAGTAATTTTTACAAAGAACGGTTCTTTCGCGTTGAAGGTTCGAGTGTCTGCTGTAGGTTAGCCATGATTTACTGCTTCAGTAAAGATCAGAGAGAGAGAGAGAGAGAGAGGGGGGAGGGGAAGAGAGAGAGAGGGAGGGGGGAGGGAGAGAGAGGGGAGAGAGAGAGGGGAGGGAGAGAGAGGGAGAGAGAGAGAGGGGAGAGAGAGAGGAGAGAGAGAGGGTAGAGAGGGAGGGAGAGAGAGAGAGAGAGAGAGAGAGAGGGGAGGGAGGGAGGGAGCGAGGCGAGCGAGAGAAAAGAGAGAGAGAGAGAGAGAGAGAGAGAGAGAGAGAGAGAGAGAGAGGGAGAGAGAGAGAGAGAGAGAGAGATGTGAGAAATGTATCACCTTTCTTTTTTTCATCATTTCTTTCATATTGGGGTTTTTTCAATTATCGGCGGTTTCTTTTCTTAATATTTTGTGACCTGTTTTTACGATAATTATAAGTCTTAACTCGCACCTAGTGAAAAGGAGAGAGGCCCCCCCCAAAAAAAGGGAAGATGGGGTCCACTTACATTGTTGTTGATAGATTTAGTCTTTTTGCTGTTCGTTTTTCGTCTTTTGCATTATTGTGTTTTATATTTTTATTTATCTTGTTTGGTTGGTTTTCTCGTGGTTTTTCTGTTGTTCTACTTTTCTCTCTCTCTTTTCTTTGTTCTTTTTTTTAAATTGTGCTTTCTTTGTTTGGTCTTCTCGAATTTTTCTGTGATGCTACTTTTTTTTCTCTCTTCATTTGTGTGTGTGTGAAAATATTGCTTCATTTCGTTGTTTGTTTGGTTTTCTTCTCGTGTTTTTGGTTTGTATTGTTTGTGAAAAAGTAATTTTTACAAAGAACGGTTCTTTCGTGTTGAAGGTTCGAGTGTCTGTTGTAGGTTAGCCATGATTCACTGCTTCAGTAAAGATCAGAGAGAGAGAGAGAGAGAGGAGAGAGAGAGAGGGGGGAGGGAGAGAGGGAGAGACAATGACAAGACAATGACAAATTCTTTTATTTCGAGGGGTAATGAATAAGCACACATGTGCTTTTTTACATCCCGTTCCCCCCCCCCGTTAGGGAAAACATCTTAATATAATAACCCCAAAATTTTACGTCTCGCAATAAAACAAGGGAAATAACCCTTTAAAACAGCTCCCCCCAACAACCCTCCCCCCCCCCCCCCAAAGCAAGCAATTAAAAGGGAAATCCTAAAATCCCCAACCCCCAAAAACCCACCCAAAAAACAAACAAACAAAAGAGAAGGAAAAACCAACACAAAAGATGATAAAAAGAGAAAACAGACAAACAACAACAGCAGACAAGAGCAACAACAAACCAACAAAAAAATAACACAACCAAACTTAATAAGTCATAAAGATAAACATCTACACATTGTTGAAATGGTACCATACTTGTTACAAATAATTTAAGATATTGAAATAGGCACTCATTAAAAACTTAAGTACAAGGCAAGTCCAATAAAGTATTGAAAAAATAAAAATTGAAAACCTCACAGGAAAAAAAAATAAATATGACAAAAGCGAGACGATAAAAGGTGAGAGAGAAGAGACAGAGACAGAGAGTGTGTGTGTTGTATTAAGAGATAATATCCAATATATAAATCCAAACAGTATTCGATCCATCAACACTCATTTTAGATTTTTTCTTTTTTA
>CM054142.1:19312932-19340432 GCA_028751875.1 Rapana venosa | reverse complement strand
TATCTATCTATCTATCTATCTATCTATCTATCTATCTATCTATCTATTACTGTAGCCAGCTAGTTGATGCATGGTGTGTGTGTGCGTGGCGTGCGTGTGCGTGTGTGTGCACACGTGTGCATGCTTGCGTGCATGTGTGTGTGTGTGTATGTGCATGCGCAGAAAGAGAGAGAGAACAACGGATTTAAATTGTAAGGTCCCCGGCCTGTATACAAAGGGGTATTCATTTTGACAAAAGAAACTTCAAACAAAACAGTACAAAGAAAAAAAACATAGACAATGTTGACATTATCAAGAGTGATTTCCCAAAGAAACGTTGAACTACTTCAACTTTTTGTACACCAGTTATACCTAAACAAAGTTCTCGGGCTTTCAGAACATAAAATATATGCACACCCCAAATGTCTTAACTGATAGACATGTTCACTGTTCAGAATAGTTTGAAGAGATTGTTCATTCGTATTTGTGAAGAACTTTGTCCGATATTTCTCTCGCAAGTCTGTAAATGTTGAAAGAGGGAGAGAGACAATGGCAATGACAAATTCTTTTATTTCGAGGATAATGAATAAGCACACATGTGCTTTTTTACATCCAGTCCCCGCCCGTTAGGGATACATCTTAATAATAATAACCCAATACTTATACAGTCTCACAATAAAAACAAGGGGAAATAACCCTTTTCAAAACAGCTCCCCCCCAACAACCCTCCCCCCCCAAAGCAAGCAAATAAAAGAAAACCCTAAAAATACCCCCCCCCCCCACCCCCACCTCCCAAAAAACCCCTAACCAGAACAAACAAACAAACAAAAGAGAAAGAAAAACCAAACCAACAGAAGAAGATAAAAAAGAGAAAAACAGACAAACAACAAGAACAACAACAGAGCCAAGAAAAAGAACACAACCAAACTTAATAAATCATAAAGATAAACATCTACACATTGTCAAATGGTACACATACTTGTTACACATAACTATAAGATATTGAAATAGGGCACTCATTAAAACTTAAGTACAGAGGCAAGTCCAATAAAGTGTTGAAAATATAAAATATGAATCCTTCATCAGGATACACTATAACTATAAGCAAGACGATAAAAGGTGAGAGAGAGAGACAGAGACAGAGAGTGTGTGTGTGTGTATTTCAGAGATAATATCCAATATATAATTCCCAAAACAGTATGCGATTCCATCAATAATAATAATAATAATAATGTATGGAATTTATATAGCGCTGAATCTTGTAAAGCAACAAATCAAAGCGCTCAGATTTCATTTCATACCACTTTAAGTCACGGCAGATTTCTCGTCCGTGAAATTCGGGCTGCTCTCCCCGGGGAGAGCGGGAGAGCGCGTCGCCACAAGCGCAGCGCCACCCATTTTTTCTTTTTCATGTCTGCAACTGTATTTTGTTTCCCTATCAGAGTGACTTTTTTCTAAGAATTTTGCCAGGGACAACTCTCTTGTTGCCCTGGGTTCTTTTTACGTGCGCTAAATTTAAATTTCGTGTAACACACGGGACCTCGGTTTATCGTCTCATCCGAAAGACTAGCGACCATCAAGGGAGAGGAGAGTGAGAGAGAAGTAGAGGTGAGGATAAGAGAGAGAACACAGAGTGACGAGGAGATGAGAGAATTTTCCCTAAAAAATGAAGCAGTACTATCCCCCCCCTCCTCCACACCCCCACCCCCCCCATCTACCCCACCCCACCCCACCCATGTCCTACTCACCCACCCCACCGTCATCCAGAAAGTACTAAAAAATGACAATCGAGAAGTCCCCCAGTCCTTCCATCGCCATGCCACAACACCTTGCTAAATGTCATCTGAGAAAATGATCCTTAAGCTCTGTTTAATTTGTTTTCTGATGAAGTTGTCAGAGTGTTTTTTTTGTTGGTGTTTAATATTTGTACAACATTGTCTTTTCCTTTCCTTACTTTTAAATATCATTGGTTTATCGTGCCTACACGTTTCAGAAGTTCTAGGTTGGTTGGGGGGGTGGGGGTGGGGGGGGGGATGGGTGTTTTGTTTGTGGTGTGGTGTGCATTTTCAAAAAACAAACAAACCAACACTGATGCTATTTCTTAACCTTTTTCCTTCCTATCCTTTCTTCTCCCTTCTTTAAATTCCACTACATTTCTATTTCCTCGTCTAATATCACTTAGTGTGAAACAGACCGTTAAATTAGAAGACAACTAACAACAACGATCAGTATTTGACCATTTGATTAGTTCGGTTGTACGCTCGTTGTTGTTTGGCTTGGATGGTTTGTTTCCATTCTTACGTCTCATCATCCATCATCATCATCATCATCATCATCACATCATATCATCATCATTCATCATCATCTCATCCATCATTATTATTATTATTATTATTTTTATTATTCTTAATATAATTATTATTATGTTGACCGGCTTAGTTGTATTTTTGATTTTCAAAAAGATTATTCTTTTGATGTCAGCTGACAAAAATTCATCACCCAAGAGATTTTTTAACTTGGGATTAACACAGAGAGGAGGTCCCACTGTTTGATCCAACTGCAGTGAGTGAGACAGACAGACAGAGACAGGAGACAGAGGAGGATGAGAGAAAGAAGGAGATGAGATGAGAGCTGATAGGAGAGAGATCGGAGATTGAGAGAGAGGAGAGAGGGAGATGAGGAGAGCGAGGAGAGAGAGAGAGAGAGGAGAGGAGAGAGAGAGAGATAATGATTAAGAGAGAAAGAAAGAAAAGAGAGAGATGAGAGAGAGAGAGAGATGAGAAGAGTGATGTTTTTAGAGATTGAGAGAGAGAGAAGAGGAAAGAGTCGAGACTGAGACGAGAGAGGAGAGAGTTGAGTGAGACTGGATGGAGACTTAGGCAGAGGAATGAGAGAGAGAGAAGAAAGAAGAGAGAGTTGGGGGGTTGGGGGGGGATAAGGACAGTAGTAGGTTGTGTTTAGTAGTTTAGGGTAGTTTTTAGATAGTTACATTAGAGCATTGATGTCTTTAGATTGCAGTAAGTACGGGGGTCGGCGAGGTACTGTAGATTAGTTATGCGGGGGGGGGGGGGGTAGGGGGGGGGGGGACGGGGGGGGTGGGGAGTTAGGTAACTTAGTATAGTATTAGTTAGAGGGGGGTTGCCAGAAGATGGTTGGGGGGGGGGGGGGGGGGGGGATGAGGGATTAGTGATAGGGGGGGGGATGGTGGGGGAGGAGGAGGTGGGGTGGGGGGGGGGGGGGGTGGGGGGTTGGGGAGAGAGAGAGCCAGTATAGCAAAGGGGGGGGGGGGCGGCGGGGAGGGGTGTGAGGGGTGAGGGGGGGGGGTCGGGTGGGGGTTGTAGCATAGGGGCGTAGGGGGGGGGGGGGGGGGGGAAAGGGGAGGGGGGAGGTGGGGGGGGGGGGGGGGAGAAGGAGGATTAGCTAGGCACGGGGGGTTCTCAAGTGTTATAGCGAGAGCGAGCGAGAGCGAACGAGAGAGACGAGAAAGACAGAAAAGAAAGCAGAGAGAGAGAGAGAGAGAGAAGGAGGATGATGGAGGAGAGAGAATCGAGAAGAGAGAGAGAGAGAGAGAGAAAGAGATAAGAAAAGAGAGAGAGCGAGGGTTGAGGAGCGAGAACGAGAGAGAGAAAGAAGAAAGAAAGAAAAGAGGTACGGAGAGCGAGTGAGCGATGAGAGAGAGATGAGAGAAAGAGAGATGAGAGAGAGAAAGAAAGAAGAGAGAGTGAGCGAGGAGCGAGCAAGAGAGAGAGACCGAGACAGAGGGAGAAAGTAGGGAGGAAAGAAAGAAAGAATGAAAGAGGAGAGATGAGAGGAGAGAGAGGAGAGTGAGAGAGAGAGAGATGAGAGAGAGATGAGAGAGAGGACAGAGGGCGAGCGACGGAGCGTGAGAGAGAGAGAGAGAGAGAGAAGGAGTGATGAGAGAGAGCGAGAGAGAAGATGAGAGAGAGAGTGAGAAGATGATAGACTGGTGGGAGAGGTGAGAGAGAGAGGAGAGAGACTTTGAGACGAGAGAGAGAGAGAACGAGAGAGAGCGAGAGAGAGAGGATGGAGATGTTAGAACTGTATCACCTTTCTTTTATTCAATCATTTCTTTCATATTGGATTTAAAAAAAAATTTTCGGGTTTCTTTACTTATTTAAAAAACAACATTTTCTTTATACGTTGTTGTTGACAGATTTCGTCTTTGGTTTTTTTTCTTTTTTTCTTCTTCTGATGCATTGTTTTGTTTTGTTTATTTTGTGTGTGTGTTTGGTTGGTTGGGTTTTCCTCGTGTTTTTTTGTTGTGTTACTCTTTATTTTTTATTTCTGTGTTTCATTTCTTCCTTTCCTTTTTTTTCTTTTATTTCTTTTTTTCTTCTTTCTTCTTTCTTTCTTTCTTCTTTCTTTCTCTTTTCTTTTTTCATATCCTCTTCATCCATCATCATCATCATCAACATCCACCACCACCACCATTCCCACACCACCACCACCGCACCCCCATCATCTTCGTCATCGTAGTCGTTCATCATTCGTCATCATCGTCGTCTTCATCGTCGTCGTCGTTGTCGCCATCACATCTATCATCAAATCTCATCTTCATTCATCATCATTATTATTATATTATTATATTATTATTATTAATTTTTATAAATAATGTTTGGCTTGTTCGGTTTGTTTGGTTTTCTTTGTGTTTTGGTTTGTATTGTTTGTGAAAAAGTAATTTTTACAAAGAACGGTTTCTTCGTGTTGAAGGTTCAAGTATCTGCTGTAGGTTAGCCATGATTCACTGCTTCAGAAAGTTTTATTTATTTATTTATTTATTCTTTTATTTCGAGGATAATGGAATAAGCACTTATGTGCTTTTTTTCATCCATTCCCCGTGTGTATGCAGTTTTGTCAATTTTTGTCCATCCATTCCCCAGGCAACACAATGGTAGTCTCGAAAAAAAGCCGGAAAGGGTTTTAAAGTTGTGCCCAAGATGTTTTGGCGGTTTTTTTTTTGGGCGGGGTTGTTGGCACAGGTGACCGGCCTCAGTGTATGTCTTGGATGGATCAGAGAGAGAGTGAGAGAAAGAGAGAGAGAGAGAGAGAGAGAGAGAGAGAGATTGAGAGAGAGAGAGAGCGAGAGGAGAGAGTGAGAGAGATTAGAGAGGAGAGAGAGGGGGGAAATAGAGAGAGAGAGAGGAGAGAGGAGAGGAGAGAGAGAGAGATGAGAGAGAGAGAGACGATAGATGGAGTGAGAGAGAGATGAGATGAGGAGAGAGATGAATGAGGAGGGGTGGTGAGGGTGAGAGAGGCTGAGATTTCAAGATTTCAAATTGTTTAATGTGTTTTGGCCCATAGGCATACCATTACACATTGAGTAGGAGGTGGAGAGGGGTGGTTCCATTATATATGACAACCGAAATATAATAACTATTCCCAATCAGAATAAAAAGTACACCCATTTTATATTTAAAACAAGCATTTAGGATATTCTACGCTATTGCTGATATACAGCTTTTTATCATTCTATCATCCAGAAAAATTAAAATAGAATATATCATCAACTGAACAAGGAGAAAATCGCTTGAACAACCTCAAGTTAATATTCGGAAAGTGCTGGGGGTGGGAGGTGTTGGGAACTGTAGATGACTAACTTTCAAGAATAGCCTGTCTTCTTTAATTGCATTGTAACATATTTGACCGTCATGGCGGATCAGACCATCTTCGCTCTTTCATCTTGTAGTCTTGACAGAGGTAAATCAAGAAAAATCTTTTAAGGAACTTTTCTCTTATGTATTATTATAATGGACAATTAGTAAGAATTGTTGTTCATTTCTTCTTGCATAAACCACCGCTCATTGTTTTATCATCGGGTTTTCACCATTGTACCTTATGCATATTGCAGTAATTATAGGTAATACACAAAGTTTACATATGAATACGCGACTCTTAACAACAAGACTTTATCAATGCCATGAATGATATCGTTCTTTGCCCATAGGTACATCTTTAACGTTTATATATTTCGTTTTCTACTCCAATTCACGTTAGGGTGATGACCATTCCTGCATGAAAATATCTACTAATCTCAGTTTGAACTCACTAAATAATTGCGTTCATTACTGGTACCTTGGGGTTCATCCATACAAACTGAAAATGTGCTACATAACATGTCCCTTAATCTCTGTCACCAACATTTTTTTCCCCGATTATTCAAAAGACAAAAGCATCTGATAGCATTGTTTGGAAGTTGTTTGCTTCCATCTGCAGTAAATGGTAGCCAATATTCACTGATCTGACAGTTGTGTTGATGAAAGAGATATCTGCCTAGATCACTTTACACTACTTTGTTTGGCGTTTTCAAAGGTACGGCCTAGGATTCGCCTTGCAGCTAAAAGGGTTACTTTGTCAAGGTTATCGAGTCTATTACTCCCCAGACTTCAGAGGAGTTATAACAATAATCGGACTGCACGTTTGCATAAAATATCTTGAAGAAGTTTTTGTGTCATTTTCTTTGCATTTTGAATGAGCTCTACTTTAAAAGATAAACGCGCTCCTTTTTCCCTTTGTAACAAAAGCTAGCAGTTCCAAGTTTGCAAACTTTGTTGTGTTGGTAATGTAAATCCAAGGTAAGTGTAACTGTTTACCACTTCACTAGATCACCATCACTAAAACCACATTTTCAGTTTTTGACTAGGTGTCCACCTTTTCTAATACCATAACCTTAGTCTTTTCTTTATTAACTCTAAGTTCATTTAAATTAGCACAACAAGTTTTTAGATAATTCAGTTGAGTCTGCAATTCCTCTGGGATAGTGGTGACAACAATACACCTTCGTCAGCGAATAAGAGAATAAAACATTCTGTCACAGTTGGAATAGCTGAATACCATGAACACCAAAATTTATACTATGATGTAGCTACGTTATTTATATAACATTGATAAAAAAAGGGTCGGACTAAGAACACAACCGTGGCGAACTCCGGGGACAATGGAAAAAATCTGTATAGTCGTTGTTAATTCTTACAAGGATAGGAGTGAGCTATACATGCTTTGATTGAGAGCAAATAAAATTTACCCTCACTCCAGCATCAAGAACAGCTTCGAGTAGTTTTGGTGATTTGTTCGAGTCAAAGGCTTGCTTGATATCAATAAATGCCACGACAGCTTTCTTTTCCCCTATGTTGACATTTCTGGATAACAGGAATACAATGTAAAGATATGATCGACTGTGGATTAATTTCTCTGAAACTGCCTGGTTTCAATCTAATGATGTGCGTGTTCTTCCAAACCACAAGTTCCAGTCGTGTTTAAGAATTGATGTATAACATTTACATAATATACTAATTAACGAACCCCTCTTATTATTGTCTGGGTTGTCTGCATCACCCTTTCTGAAGATAAGAACTACATTCTTTTGCCCATTTTCTAGGACAGATGCCTTGACCTAAATATATGATTAAAGAATTTTTCCAAAAAACTCTGATCACACACTCCTATTTACCTGCTTTTAGATCTTGCTGTAACACCATCTTTTCCTGGGGATTTGACAATTTTAGATTTTTCTATGCACGTTTTAATTTCTATCTTTTAGTAGGGCATATTTAAGTTATGATCTTTGTCTTCTTCCCAAACTGCTATCTGAATCAGTGTTATCTGTGAGCTGTATTTTTCCCAGTATTATACCAAATTCTTGTAATGTTATACCAGTCTTCCGTTCTTATTGTATCATGATGCAGTCCTTTTCACTCCCTCCAATCCTTTTTAGTTCTTTCCAAAATAATGAGATTCGTGCTTTTCTTTGTCACAACTCAGCAAGAATTTTGAACCATCTCTTCTTTTGTTTTTAACAAAAATCTATAAAGCTTTTTCCTTTAGATATGTTTTTCTATCAAACTCATTCCTCGTTCTTCTAAAGGTTCTTAACTGATTCTTTGTCATTTGTTTTGTCTGTGACTTCAGTATCAACCCAAAGTGATCGACTTGTGCTTTTTCCCATACTGCATGTTTAACCTTGCACTTACTTGCGTTAGGAGGCATGTCAACAAATAACTCGAGGGGGCCTTATCACATTACTGTTGTGAGTGAAAATAGCCTCTTCCAGTTTTTATTTCTGATACTATTTTCGTAATTGTCTTTTTGAAATCTCCCTATTTTTTTCTCCCAAATTATTTTTTCCCTCAAAACATGATTTTCTCCTTTCCTTGTTAGTATTATCAATATTGTCCTTACTATTGTGTGCATAGTAGATTTTATAAGTAATTCGACGGTAAGTGGTCTGATTCTATTGCATCCAGCACTTTCAAGGTTTTCTATCTTGAAATATGGTTAACAAATCACATGATGCAATAAAATTAATCAGGAATTGCACCTGAGCTACCATTATTCGGTGCAGCTGCCATCGTGTCCTTAACCAGAGAGAGAAGAGAGAGAGAGATATAGATTCTGTGAGAGAGAGAGAGAGAGAGAGAGAGAGAGAGATGTATCACCTGTTTTATTAATCGGTTCCTTTCATATGTGAGGTGTTTTTTTTTAAATACTGGGAGTATCTTTTCTTATATTGTCAGTGACCCGATTTTACGAAATAATTCTTAAACTCGCACGTAGTGAAAGGAGAGGAGCCCCAAAAAAAGGAAGATGGGGTCCCCACTTACATTGTTGTTTACAGATGTATAAAGTCTTTTTGTTGTTTGTTTTTCGTTGTTCGCAATTGTTGTGGTTTCCATTTTTTAATTTTTTTTCTCTTGTTTTGGCTGGTTTTCTGTGGATTTTATGTTTTTGTTTACTTTCTCTCTCTCCTCTCTCCTTCTCTCTCTCTTCTCTCTTCTCTTTCTCTCTCTCTTCTTTTTTTTTTAAAAATTGTGCTTTCTTTATTTGGTTTTCTCGTTTTTTCTGTTATTCTACTTTTTTTTCTCTCTTCTTATTGGTGTGTGAAAATATTGCTTATTTGTTTGTTTGGTTTTCTTCTCGTGTTTTTGGTTTGTATTGTTTGTAAAAAAGTAATTTTTGCAAAGAACGGTTCTTTCGTCTTTGTTCAAGGTTCGAGTGTCTGTTGTAGGTTAGCCATGATTCCTGCTTCAGGAAAAGATCAGAGAGGAGAGGAGGTGGGGGGGTATGGGAGGGACGGAAGAGTGGGGGGAGGGTGGTGAGGAGTGAGTGGGAGAGAGAGAGAGAGAGGGGAGAGAGGGAGGGAGGGAGAGAGAGGGAAGAGAGATCGAGAGAGGGATGAGAGAGGCATGTGAGATAATGTATCACCTTTCTTTTTTTCATCATTTTTTCATATTGGGTTTTTTCAATTATCGTGGTTTCTTTTTCTATATTTTGTGACTGTTTTTACGATAATTATAAGTCTAAACTGGCACGTAGTGAAAAGGAGGAGGCCCCCCCAAAAAAAAGGGAAGATGGTGTCCACTTTACATTGTTGTTGTAGATTAGTCTTTTTGTTGTTCGGTTTATTTATTTTTTTGTTTTTTCGGGTCTTTTGCATTTATTGTGTTTTATATTTTTATCTTATCTTGTTTGGTTGATTTTCTCGATGGATTTTCTGTGTTCTATTGTTCTCTCTCTCTATTCTTTGTTCTTTTTTTTATTAAATTGTGCCTTTCTTTATTGGTCTTCTCGATTTTTCTGTGATGCTACTTTGTTTTTCTCTCTCTTGTGTGTGTGTGAAAATATAGCTTTCATTTCGTTGTTTGTTTGTTTTCTTCTCGTGTTTTTGGTTTGTATTGTTTTGTGAAAAGTAATTTTTACCAAAGAACGGTTCTTTCGTGTTCAAGGTTCCAGTGTTGTTGTAGGTTAGCCTTGATTCACTGGCTTCAGAAAGATTAGAGAGGAGGAGAGGGGAGAGGGAGGGGAGACAGAGAGAGGGAGGGAGACGAGAGAGAGATTAGAGAGGAGATACGAGAGAGTGAGAGACGAGAGAGAGGGGGGGGAGGGAGGGAGATGGAGAGAGAGAGAGAGAGAGGAGAGAGAGAGAGAGATGAGGGAGAAGTGTTGTAGAGAGAGAAGTGGGGGGAGATGAGAGAGAGAGAGAGAGAGAGAGAGAGAGATGTGAGAATGTATTCACCTTTCTTTTTATTCGTCATTTCTTTCTTATTGGGGGTTTTTTTAAAACTTATCGGTGGGTTTCTTTCTTATTATGTTGTGACCGATTTTTACGGAAATAAGTCTTAACTGGCACGTAGTGAAAAGGAGAGAGGCCCCCCAAAAAAAGGGGAAGGTTGGGGTCATTACTTTGTTGTTGATAGATTTAGTCTTTTTGTTGTTCGTTTTTCGTCTTTTGCATTTTTGTGTTTTATATTTTATTTATCTTGATTTGGTTGGTATTCTCGTGTTACGTGGTTTTTACTGTTGTTCTACTTTTTCTCTCTTCTTTTCTTTGTTTTTTTTAAAAATTATGCTTTCTTTATTGGTTTGTTTCCGTAGTTTCTGTTAATGCTACTTTTTTTTTCTCTTCATTTTTGTGTGTGTGAAATATTGGTTTCGTTCGTTTGTTTTGTTTGCGTTTTCGGACTTTTGTTTTTGGTTTGTATTGTTTTTGTGAAAAGTAATTTTTACAAGAACGGTTCTTCGTGGTTGAAGGTTCAAGTATTGCTGATGGTTAGCCTTGATTCACTGCTTCCAGAAAGATCAGAGAGAGAGAAAGAGGTTAGGGATGAGGAAGGGATGAGAGAGGAGAGAGAGAGATGAGAGAGAGAGGGTGAGAGGAGAGGAGAGAGAGAGAGAGAGGGTAGAGAGGCAGGGCCAGTGGAGAGAGAGAGTGAGGGGAGGGAGGGAGGGAGGAGCGAAGCGAGAGAGAGAGGAGAGAGAGAGACGAGAGAGAGCGAGAGATGTGAGAAATGTAATACCTTTCTTTTATTCATCATTTCTTTCCTATTGGGTTGTTTTCAAATTATCGGTGGTTTCTTTTCTTAATATTTTGTGACCTGTTTTACGATTGTTTTTATAAAGTCTTAATCCCAGTAGTGGAAAAGGAGCGAGGCCCACCCAAAAAAAGGGAAGATGGGGTCTCCACTTACATTGTTGTTGATAGATTTTGTCTTTTTGTTGTTCTTTTTCGTCGGTTGCATTGTTGTGTTTTCCCAACCAACCAACCTTAAAAGTCCAAAAACGAAACCACTACCTCTCTTCTTCAAAAACAAACAAACCAAAAAAAGACAAAAAATGTCTAAAACATTTAACATATGAACCTATACGTAATGTCTCTACTGATTGGAAATATGTGTATAACCTTTCAATTCTTTGTTTGTGTTTTAAAAAAGGTGCTTTTGTCTCTCCATTTTTTATTATTAATTCAGTTGTTCACATATTTTGTTTGTTTATCAGTGTATTTATTATTATTCATTGATGTCTATATTTTAAGGATGATAGAATAAGCACTCACGTGCTTCTTTGTTGCACAAATGGCCTACTTCTTCCGTAAGGCGGAACATGTTTTAGATAGATAGTTAGATTGAGAGAGAGAGAGTCGAGAAGAGGAGAGCGAGAGAGAGGAGATTTATGAGAGAGAGAGGAGAGAGAGAGAGTGGAAGAGATGAGAGAGAGAGAGAGAGAGAAGAGAGAGAGAGAAGAAAAAAATAGATTAAGTAGATGATGATCATAGAGAGAAAGAAAGAGATACAATGAACATGACAATGATAAGTTATTTTATTACGAGGATAATGAATATGTATTCTGTGCTTTTTATTTAGATCCTGTCCCCCGCCCGTAGGGATACCATCTTATTAATAACCTATACTTCATACTATCAAACAGGAGAAACAAAGGAGAAAATAACTTATATAACAACCAACAAATAGAAGTAACCCACCCACCCGCCCCTAAAAAACAAAACAAAAAACAAACCCAAAACAAAACCCAACAACAACAAACAAACAATCAAAAGAAATAAAAACAACCAAACCCACCCCCCCTCACCAAAGATAACGCAAAACAAAAACATGGACAAAAAAAAAAACAAATAGAAAGAAAAAAAGAGAGCGAACCCCCCACCCCCCCCAAAGCCAAACTTATAAAAGAGATTGATAGATAGAGATAGATAGACAGATTGATAGGTTGATAGGTAGGAATAGATAGGTTGATAGATAGATTAGATAAAGATAGGACAGAGAGAAAGAGAGAGAGAAGAGAGAGAGAGATAGAGAGTGGAGAGAGAGTGGAGAGAGTGAGAGAGAGGAGGAGTGAGGGAGATGATGTCGAAAAGAACGATGAGTGAGAGAGAGGATACTCCTTCTCATCTTTCCGGAGCTAGATATTAAAAAAAAAGGTCTTGGCTCTTATTCTATTACCCTCAGAAAATAAAATTTCGGTATCATGGTAATTCTCTCTCTCTCTCTTCTCTTCTCTCTTCTCTCTTCTCTCTCTCTCTCTCTCTCTTCTCTCCTTCTCCTCTTCTCTTCTTTTTTTTTTCTCTCCTGCCCCGCCCCCACCCTCTTCTCTCTCTCTCTCTCTCTCTCTCTCTCTCTCTCTCTTCTTCCCCCTTCACTCCTTCTCTTCCTTACAAATCAGGAATTATTAAGTAAAGACATTCAGTCCCTATCTATGTATTACCAAACATAAAAAATCATGCTTGTAAATGTTTCCACGAACCCCCTCTACCCCCATTTTCTTTATCGTTACTAAACCATTCTGCTTGCGATCAATTTCTGTATTGATTTAGAAGTGGGGTTTGAATTAACAAGAAACAGTTGTTAACCGCTGTTATTCCTTCATCATCGGGAAAACAAATGGATTCAGTTGAAAAGTGGGATTCAAAGTCACTTCTTGACAAGCGGCCAATGGGGCGCCGCATTTGGCTGGTGATGAAGGCCGCCTCTGTGCAAGTCTGTCCTGAGTGGATATGAAAATCAGAATTGAAAGACAAAAAAATAATATTGGATTCAATGAAGTCGATGCTAATGTGCTTGGTTAAATTTACCCCAAAATAAAAACGTCACACCAATTAGTAGGGCATTAATATTAAGTGAAAAATTGTAATGATTTATGTGGTATATATTATGTATATAATATATATATATAGATATATTTAATATATATTATTATATTTATAGAGAGAGAGAGGTAGTGAGAGAGAGAGAGAGAGAGAGAGAGGGACAGCGAAAGAGACAGAGACAGAGAGACAGAGAGAGAGAGACAGACAGACAGAGATGACAGAGAGGACAAACAGACAGGACAGAAAAACAAATGACACATAGGACTGACAGAGACAAAACAACAGAGTAGGAACAGAGAAAGTCAAGGACAGACATGAAGAGAGACACAGACAGTAAAAAACATAGGACATGAGAGATATATAGATTGATAGTATAGAGTGATACGATAGAATAGATAGCTCGAAGGAGAGAGAGAGAGATGAGACGAGACGAGTGACGAGAGAGAGAGGGAGAGAGCGAGAGGATGACAGACAGAACAGAAAAACAGACAGGCAGAGACAATATATAACGGAGTTGAAAGACGGACACAGAGACAGGACCCCACAGGAAACAGAAAGAAAAAACAGAGAGGGAGAGATGAGAGAGGAGAGGAGAGAGAGATGGAGAGGAGAGATGAGAAGATGGAGAGAGAGGAGAGATGATGGAGAGAGAGACAGAAGGAACAGAGAGAGTGAAACTTGGACTGAGAGAGACAGACAGGTAGGCGAAAGACGGACAGACATACACTGAGAAAAGAAACAAACAAAAATCCCAGAGCTACATTCGACAGAGAATGAATGACGAATAGGGACAGATAGATCATATTAGCGGCTTTTGCGCTGTATCAGTGGCCCAATCTGTTGTTCTGAGGGGGCTTTTAGCTATTGGATAAACATCGACATGTCCTAATGGATCCTGATGTTTAACAACACTGCGACTGAGATGCCCTTGAAAGGCCGTTTGTCTTTCAAGATTACTTCCCCAAACTCGCTTCCCATTTCCCCGTCCACTCCTTCGCAAGAGTCAATTTTGTTTTTTAACTTCAGCGTGATGTTTTTAAAACAGAAATAAAAACGCAAATCGCTTAAGTCAGAACACAGATATATTGATAATATTTTTTTAATTAATTAATAATACCAAAACAACAATAACAACAACAACAATTATTAATAATAATAAAAAAAAAAAAAAAAATTAATAATAAAAAAAATAAAAAATAAAAATAATGACAATAACAAATACTACTACTACTACTATACTACTCTACTATACTACTCTACTACTACTACTACTATACTACTACTACTACTATACTACTACTACTACTACTAATAATAATAATGATGATGATGATGATGATGATGATGATGATGAGATAATGGTCGATGATGAAAATAATGATAATAATATGATGGTGATAATAATTAATACTCGACAATAATAAAAGAATGAGATGATGATGATGATTAATGATGGATGATGATATTAATATTGGTAATAATAATAATATGTGATGATTATATGAGCGATAATGGTGATGATGATGATGATGAGGATCGATGATGAGGTTGATGTTGTGATAATGGAAATTCTTATAGCGCTATATCTCGCAGAGACAAATCAAAGCGCTTGCACTCATCATTCTTTACACACACACACACACACACACACAAAACACACACACAAATCCCACACGCACACACGCAGCACGCACGCACGCACGCCAAACAAAACACATAACACTCACACACACCACACACACACACACACACACACACACACACCACACTCACACACACACAACATGAAGGTGTATATTTTGCAGCACACGTTAAATCCTTGTCCGACTTTCGTAAGAGTAAGCCATTGTCTGGCCAGTGGGAACAGATGGACATAATTGACAAACCGCATACACACCCACGGGGACTGATTGTAAAAAAAGCACATGTTGCTTATTCCACTATCCTCGATATAAAAGAATAAATAAAATAAAATTAAAAATAACATTAAAATATACACTTTGGCAGGGCGATAAAATTTCGGCTGTTGAGGCAGGGAAAAGGGCTATGAGATAAAACATGGGCAGAGAAAATCTTAGTTTGAAATAATAATTAATGGTCTTGAGACTGGATTCATAAGTGTATTTGAAGGTTTTGGCGAAGAGAGAGAGAGAGAGGAGAGAGAGATAGAGGAGAATGAGGGAGAGAGGAGAGAGAGAAGATGATGAGAAGGAGAGAGAGATGAGAGAGAGAGAGAGAGAAAGACAGAGAGGGTAGGTCATTCCAGACGAAGGACCAGAGGACTTTAAAGGGGTTGGCAAAACGGTTGCATAGGCAAAAATCTCACCATTGGTTTTTAAAACGTGAAGCACTAGGACAAGGAACAGAAAGAACAAACAACAGCAACTAACAACAGCAACAACAACAAACAAACCTTCCCTCCCACGCCAGTTTGTCTATTATATACAGCTACTTTTTCATTTGCGCTAATTTACACTGTACCCTTGTATTATAAAGTGGGACGGAACACGATATTCTGTGTACGCGCTTTCTGAACTTTTATTCCAACAGATTTGATTATTTTTAATAAAGTGGATTTTTTTTTAACACGCGCATCATTCTGTTTCATTTTCTTGATGCCAAAGAGAGACATCTCTCTCTCCTCTCTAAAGCATTCCAGCTGAATTTAGATTGTTGTTTCAAATGAAACTGTAGCTTACTTTAATTAAACCCGAAAATGTCGTGAAGAAAGATTATTGTTTTTTTTAGCCTACATCTTCGATCTTGTATAACGGAAGATTTTGTTTGCTTGTTTGTGTTTAAAGTGGAACGATACTGAAGCAAAAAAGGACAAGAAAAAAAAAAAAAAAAAATAGACAAATTCAATCAACTATTTACTGGATAATGACATTAATCAACAATTACTGAAATGACCTTTTTTTTTCAAATCACAATGACAGAGATTTTGTTTGTTTGTTGTTACAGTGATAAGAAACTGAAGCAAAAAGGAAAGAAATAGACAACATCAATCAACAATTATGAAACGACATCAATCAACAATACCTGAAATGACATCAATCAACATAATGGAATACATATTCAACAAATACGGAATCGAATCATTCAACAATTACTGAAATGACATGAATCAACAAGTATGAAAGACATGCAGTCAACAATAACTGGAAATGACATCAATCATCACTTATGAAATGACATATTCTACAATACCTAATATATGACATCCAATCAACAATAACTGAATAACATCAAACAACAATTACTGAAACGACATCACTCAACATTACTGAAATGCACCCAATCAGCAATTATGAAACGGACATCAATCAGAAAGTACTGAATCGACATCAATCAACAATTACTGAAACGACTATCAGTCAACCTTACTGAAACGAATCAATCAACAATTACTGAAAATGACATAATTCAACAGTTACTGAAAACGACATCAATAACAGTTATCGAAATGACATCAATCAACAATTACTGAAATTCCATAAAAACATTAAACTGAAATGAAAATCACCAACAATTACTGAAGCGACATTAATCAACAATAACTGAATGACATCAATCAAACAATTACTGAAAACGACATCAATAACAATTACGAAACGACATCATCAAAAGTATGACATGACATCAATTCAACATGTTTATGAAATGACTTCAACTAACAATTACTGACATAGACATCAATCAACAGTTATTGAAATGACATCAATCACTATTACTAAAAGACATCAATAAAATTGCTCTGATAATGACATCAATAACAATTACTGAAACGACACCAGATCAACAATTAGTGAAAGGACACAATTCAACAATTATGAAATGACACAAGGGGAAAAGGTTGCCGAGTGTTAAAGCTGTTACATTAATTTGTTTTAACCCCCCTCCCCCAAGATCATATGTACTTAAAAATGAAACAGGGTGGCGATAGTTTCAAAACCAATATTATCTAATGAAAAGACGTTTATATTTATTTATTATGTATGTCAATGTTCAAGTCAAGTCAAGTCAAATAATTTATTTCAGATGGTAATTGAATAAGCAATTGCATTTGGTTTTTTTCATCAAAGCCTCTATCAAAGAACGAATTTCGTAATGATTATACTAAGACACTAATTATTTGCATCGTTTTCATTAAATTAAACAGTAAAAAAAAAAAAAAAAAATGTATGTATGTATGAATGTATGTATGTATGTATGTAATGTATGTATGTATGTATGATGTATGAATTTCAATCATTGTGTGTGTGTATGTATGTAAGTATGTGTACCCCCCCTTGTCTGTGTGTCTATATGTATGCATTTATTTATTTATTTTTGTTCTTTATTTCGAGGAGAGTTGTAAAAGCACTCATGTGCTTCTTTTTTTTACAACTGTCACCGTGTGTATGCAGTTTTGAAAATTTTGTTATATCGTTCCTCGCACACAATGGGCCTACTCTTTCGAAATGTGGAAACAGTTTTTTACGTACGTTGCAATATGTTCTCTGTGCGTTGATAGAGACGAAGCGAGGGTGGGAGGCGGAGAGAGTGAGAGATAGAGGGTGAGGTGAGATGACAGAGAGAGAGAAGAGATAACGGATAACGAACATTTTATTTTTCTGGGGTAATAGAATAAGTAAAGAGAGAGAGAGAGAGAGAGAGAGAGAGAAGAGAGAGAGAGAGGAAGAGAAGAGAGCTTGAGAGAGCCGAGACGAGAGAGAGAGAGAGGAGAGAGAGCGAGAGGAGAGACAGAGAGAGAGAGGAGAGAACGGACAGAGAGAGGGAGGTAGGGAGAGAGAGTGAGAGATAGGGGGGGGGAGAGAGAGAGAGAGGAGGGGAGAGGAAGGTGAGACAGACAGAGAGATAAGGAATGGACAGACAGAGAGAGACAGACAGGGGACAGAGAGGAGAGAGAGAGAGAGAGATGAGAGGAGAGTGATGATGCGAGAGAGAGAGAGATGGAGAGAGAGAGAGAGAGTGAGAGACAGAAGGACAGACAGAGTCAGACAGAAACTGAGAGAGAGAGCGAGAGAGTGTGAGTAGAGTAGAGAGAAGGAGAGAACGGTGGGAGGGAGAGGAGAGTGAGAGAGAAGTAGAGGTGAGGATAAGAGAGAGAACACAGAGTGACGAGGAGATGAGAGAATTTTCCCTAAAAAATGAAGCAGTACTATCCCCCCCCTCCTCCACACCCCCACCCCCCCCATCTACCCCACCCCACCCCACCCATGTCCTACTCACCCACCCCACCGTCATCCAGAAAGTACTAAAAAATGACAATCGAGAAGTCCCCCAGTCCTTCCATCGCCATGCCACAACACCTTGCTAAATGTCATCTGAGAAAATGATCCTTAAGCTCTGTTTAATTTGTTTTCTGATGAAGTTGTCAGAGTGTTTTTTTTGTTGGTGTTTAATATTTGTACAACATTGTCTTTTCCTTTCCTTACTTTTAAATATCATTGGTTTATCGTGCCTACACGTTTCAGAAGTTCTAGGTTGGTTGGGGGGGTGGGGGTGGGGGGGGGGATGGGTGTTTTGTTTGTGGTGTGGTGTGCATTTTCAAAAAACAAACAAACCAACACTGATGCTATTTCTTAACCTTTTTCCTTCCTATCCTTTCTTCTCCCTTCTTTAAATTCCACTACATTTCTATTTCCTCGTCTAATATCACTTAGTGTGAAACAGACCGTTAAATTAGAAGACAACTAACAACAACGATCAGTATTTGACCATTTGATTAGTTCGGTTGTACGCTCGTTGTTGTTTGGCTTGGATGGTTTGTTTCCATTCTTACGTCTCATCATCCATCATCATCATCATCATCATCATCACATCATATCATCATCATTCATCATCATCTCATCCATCATTATTATTATTATTATTATTTTTATTATTCTTAATATAATTATTATTATGTTGACCGGCTTAGTTGTATTTTTGATTTTCAAAAAGATTATTCTTTTGATGTCAGCTGACAAAAATTCATCACCCAAGAGATTTTTTAACTTGGGATTAACACAGAGAGGAGGTCCCACTGTTTGATCCAACTGCAGTGAGTGAGACAGACAGACAGAGACAGGAGACAGAGGAGGATGAGAGAAAGAAGGAGATGAGATGAGAGCTGATAGGAGAGAGATCGGAGATTGAGAGAGAGGAGAGAGGGAGATGAGGAGAGCGAGGAGAGAGAGAGAGAGAGGAGAGGAGAGAGAGAGAGATAATGATTAAGAGAGAAAGAAAGAAAAGAGAGAGATGAGAGAGAGAGAGAGATGAGAAGAGTGATGTTTTTAGAGATTGAGAGAGAGAGAAGAGGAAAGAGTCGAGACTGAGACGAGAGAGGAGAGAGTTGAGTGAGACTGGATGGAGACTTAGGCAGAGGAATGAGAGAGAGAGAAGAAAGAAGAGAGAGTTGGGGGGTTGGGGGGGGATAAGGACAGTAGTAGGTTGTGTTTAGTAGTTTAGGGTAGTTTTTAGATAGTTACATTAGAGCATTGATGTCTTTAGATTGCAGTAAGTACGGGGGTCGGCGAGGTACTGTAGATTAGTTATGCGGGGGGGGGGGGGGTAGGGGGGGGGGGGACGGGGGGGGTGGGGAGTTAGGTAACTTAGTATAGTATTAGTTAGAGGGGGGTTGCCAGAAGATGGTTGGGGGGGGGGGGGGGGGGGGGATGAGGGATTAGTGATAGGGGGGGGGATGGTGGGGGAGGAGGAGGTGGGGTGGGGGGGGGGGGGGGTGGGGGGTTGGGGAGAGAGAGAGCCAGTATAGCAAAGGGGGGGGGGGGCGGCGGGGAGGGGTGTGAGGGGTGAGGGGGGGGGGTCGGGTGGGGGTTGTAGCATAGGGGCGTAGGGGGGGGGGGGGGGGGGGAAAGGGGAGGGGGGAGGTGGGGGGGGGGGGGGGGAGAAGGAGGATTAGCTAGGCACGGGGGGTTCTCAAGTGTTATAGCGAGAGCGAGCGAGAGCGAACGAGAGAGACGAGAAAGACAGAAAAGAAAGCAGAGAGAGAGAGAGAGAGAGAAGGAGGATGATGGAGGAGAGAGAATCGAGAAGAGAGAGAGAGAGAGAGAGAAAGAGATAAGAAAAGAGAGAGAGCGAGGGTTGAGGAGCGAGAACGAGAGAGAGAAAGAAGAAAGAAAGAAAAGAGGTACGGAGAGCGAGTGAGCGATGAGAGAGAGATGAGAGAAAGAGAGATGAGAGAGAGAAAGAAAGAAGAGAGAGTGAGCGAGGAGCGAGCAAGAGAGAGAGACCGAGACAGAGGGAGAAAGTAGGGAGGAAAGAAAGAAAGAATGAAAGAGGAGAGATGAGAGGAGAGAGAGGAGAGTGAGAGAGAGAGAGATGAGAGAGAGATGAGAGAGAGGACAGAGGGCGAGCGACGGAGCGTGAGAGAGAGAGAGAGAGAGAGAAGGAGTGATGAGAGAGAGCGAGAGAGAAGATGAGAGAGAGAGTGAGAAGATGATAGACTGGTGGGAGAGGTGAGAGAGAGAGGAGAGAGACTTTGAGACGAGAGAGAGAGAGAACGAGAGAGAGCGAGAGAGAGAGGATGGAGATGTTAGAACTGTATCACCTTTCTTTTATTCAATCATTTCTTTCATATTGGATTTAAAAAAAAATTTTCGGGTTTCTTTACTTATTTAAAAAACAACATTTTCTTTATACGTTGTTGTTGACAGATTTCGTCTTTGGTTTTTTTTCTTTTTTTCTTCTTCTGATGCATTGTTTTGTTTTGTTTATTTTGTGTGTGTGTTTGGTTGGTTGGGTTTTCCTCGTGTTTTTTTGTTGTGTTACTCTTTATTTTTTATTTCTGTGTTTCATTTCTTCCTTTCCTTTTTTTTCTTTTATTTCTTTTTTTCTTCTTTCTTCTTTCTTTCTTTCTTCTTTCTTTCTCTTTTCTTTTTTCATATCCTCTTCATCCATCATCATCATCATCAACATCCACCACCACCACCATTCCCACACCACCACCACCGCACCCCCATCATCTTCGTCATCGTAGTCGTTCATCATTCGTCATCATCGTCGTCTTCATCGTCGTCGTCGTTGTCGCCATCACATCTATCATCAAATCTCATCTTCATTCATCATCATTATTATTATATTATTATATTATTATTATTAATTTTTATAAATAATGTTTGGCTTGTTCGGTTTGTTTGGTTTTCTTTGTGTTTTGGTTTGTATTGTTTGTGAAAAAGTAATTTTTACAAGAACGGTTTCTTCGTGTTGATGAGGTTCAATATCTGCTGTAGGTTTAGCCATGATTTCACTGCTTCAGAAAGTTTTTATTTATTTATTTATTTATTCTTTTATTTCGAGGATAATGGAATAAGCACTTATGTGCTTTTTTTTTTCATCCATTCCCGTGTGTATTGCAGTTTTGTCAATTTTTGTCCATCCATTCCCCAGGCAACACAATGGTAGTCTCGAAAAAAAGCCGGAAAGGGTTTTAAAGTTGTGCCCAAGATGTTTTGGCGGTTTTTTTTTTGGGCGGGGTTGTTGGCACAGGTGACCGGCCTCAGTGTATGTCTTGGATGGATCAGAGAGAGAGTGAGAGAAAGAGAGAGAGAGAGAGAGAGAGAGAGAGAGAGATTGAGAGAGAGAGAGAGCGAGAGGAGAGAGTGAGAGAGATTAGAGAGGAGAGAGAGGGGGGAAATAGAGAGAGAGAGAGGAGAGAGGAGAGGAGAGAGAGAGAGATGAGAGAGAGAGAGACGATAGATGGAGTGAGAGAGAGATGAGATGAGGAGAGAGATGAATGAGGAGGGGTGGTGAGGGTGAGAGAGGCTGAGATTTCAAGATTTCAAATTGTTTAATGTGTTTTGGCCCATAGGCATACCATTACACATTGAGTAGGAGGTGGAGAGGGGTGGTTCCATTATATATGACAACCGAAATATAATAACTATTCCCAATCAGAATAAAAAGTACACCCATTTTATATTTAAAACAAGCATTTAGGATATTCTACGCTATTGCTGATATACAGCTTTTTATCATTCTATCATCCAGAAAAATTAAAATAGAATATATCATCAACTGAACAAGGAGAAAATCGCTTGAACAACCTCAAGTTAATATTCGGAAAGTGCTGGGGGTGGGAGGTGTTGGGAACTGTAGATGACTAACTTTCAAGAATAGCCTGTCTTCTTTAATTGCATTGTAACATATTTGACCGTCATGGCGGATCAGACCATCTTCGCTCTTTCATCTTGTAGTCTTGACAGAGGTAAATCAAGAAAAATCTTTTAAGGAACTTTTCTCTTATGTATTATTATAATGGACAATTAGTAAGAATTGTTGTTCATTTCTTCTTGCATAAACCACCGCTCATTGTTTTATCATCGGGTTTTCACCATTGTACCTTATGCATATTGCAGTAATTATAGGTAATACACAAAGTTTACATATGAATACGCGACTCTTAACAACAAGACTTTATCAATGCCATGAATGATATCGTTCTTTGCCCATAGGTACATCTTTAACGTTTATATATTTCGTTTTCTACTCCAATTCACGTTAGGGTGATGACCATTCCTGCATGAAAATATCTACTAATCTCAGTTTGAACTCACTAAATAATTGCGTTCATTACTGGTACCTTGGGGTTCATCCATACAAACTGAAAATGTGCTACATAACATGTCCCTTAATCTCTGTCACCAACATTTTTTTCCCCGATTATTCAAAAGACAAAAGCATCTGATAGCATTGTTTGGAAGTTGTTTGCTTCCATCTGCAGTAAATGGTAGCCAATATTCACTGATCTGACAGTTGTGTTGATGAAAGAGATATCTGCCTAGATCACTTTACACTACTTTGTTTGGCGTTTTCAAAGGTACGGCCTAGGATTCGCCTTGCAGCTAAAAGGGTTACTTTGTCAAGGTTATCGAGTCTATTACTCCCCAGACTTCAGAGGAGTTATAACAATAATCGGACTGCACGTTTGCATAAAATATCTTGAAGAAGTTTTTGTGTCATTTTCTTTGCATTTTGAATGAGCTCTACTTTAAAAGATAAACGCGCTCCTTTTTCCCTTTGTAACAAAAGCTAGCAGTTCCAAGTTTGCAAACTTTGTTGTGTTGGTAATGTAAATCCAAGGTAAGTGTAACTGTTTACCACTTCACTAGATCACCATCACTAAAACCACATTTTCAGTTTTTGACTAGGTGTCCACCTTTTCTAATACCATAACCTTAGTCTTTTCTTTATTAACTCTAAGTTCATTTAAATTAGCACAACAAGTTTTTAGATAATTCAGTTGAGTCTGCAATTCCTCTGGGATAGTGGTGACAACAATACACCTTCGTCAGCGAATAAGAGAATAAAACATTCTGTCACAGTTGGAATAGCTGAATACCATGAACACCAAAATTTATACTATGATGTAGCTACGTTATTTATATAACATTGATAAAAAAAGGGTCGGACTAAGAACACAACCGTGGCGAACTCCGGGGACAATGGAAAAAATCTGTATAGTCGTTGTTAATTCTTACAAGGATAGGAGTGAGCTATACATGCTTTGATTGAGAGCAAATAAAATTTACCCTCACTCCAGCATCAAGAACAGCTTCGAGTAGTTTTGGTGATTTGTTCGAGTCAAAGGCTTGCTTGATATCAATAAATGCCACGACAGCTTTCTTTTCCCCTATGTTGACATTTCTGGATAACAGGAATACAATGTAAAGATATGATCGACTGTGGATTAATTTCTCTGAAACTGCCTGGTTTCAATCTAATGATGTGCGTGTTCTTCCAAACCACAAGTTCCAGTCGTGTTTAAGAATTGATGTATAACATTTACATAATATACTAATTAACGAACCCCTCTTATTATTGTCTGGGTTGTCTGCATCACCCTTTCTGAAGATAAGAACTACATTCTTTTGCCCATTTTCTAGGACAGATGCCTTGACCTAAATATATGATTAAAGAATTTTTCCAAAAAACTCTGATCACACACTCCTATTTACCTGCTTTTAGATCTTGCTGTAACACCATCTTTTCCTGGGGATTTGACAATTTTAGATTTTTCTATGCACGTTTTAATTTCTATCTTTTAGTAGGGCATATTTAAGTTATGATCTTTGTCTTCTTCCCAAACTGCTATCTGAATCAGTGTTATCTGTGAGCTGTATTTTTCCCAGTATTATACCAAATTCTTGTAATGTTATACCAGTCTTCCGTTCTTATTGTATCATGATGCAGTCCTTTTCACTCCCTCCAATCCTTTTTAGTTCTTTCCAAAATAATGAGATTCGTGCTTTTCTTTGTCACAACTCAGCAAGAATTTTGAACCATCTCTTCTTTTGTTTTTAACAAAAATCTATAAAGCTTTTTCCTTTAGATATGTTTTTCTATCAAACTCATTCCTCGTTCTTCTAAAGGTTCTTAACTGATTCTTTGTCATTTGTTTTGTCTGTGACTTCAGTATCAACCCAAAGTGATCGACTTGTGCTTTTTCCCATACTGCATGTTTAACCTTGCACTTACTTGCGTTAGGAGGCATGTCAACAAATAACTCGAGGGGGCCTTATCACATTACTGTTGTGAGTGAAAATAGCCTCTTCCAGTTTTTATTTCTGATACTATTTTCGTAATTGTCTTTTTGAAATCTCCCTATTTTTTTCTCCCAAATTATTTTTTCCCTCAAAACATGATTTTCTCCTTTCCTTGTTAGTATTATCAATATTGTCCTTACTATTGTGTGCATAGTAGATTTTATAAGTAATTCGACGGTAAGTGGTCTGATTCTATTGCATCCAGCACTTTCAAGGTTTTCTATCTTGAAATATGGTTAACAAATCACATGATGCAATAAAATTAATCAGGAATTGCACCTGAGCTACCATTATTCGGTGCAGCTGCCATCGTGTCCTTAACCAGAGAGAGAAGAGAGAGAGAGATATAGATTCTGTGAGAGAGAGAGAGAGAGAGAGAGAGAGAGAGATGTATCACCTGTTTTATTAATCGGTTCCTTTCATATGTGAGGTGTTTTTTTTTAAATACTGGGAGTATCTTTTCTTATATTGTCAGTGACCCGATTTTACGAAATAATTCTTAAACTCGCACGTAGTGAAAGGAGAGGAGCCCCAAAAAAAGGAAGATGGGGTCCCCACTTACATTGTTGTTTACAGATGTATAAAGTCTTTTTGTTGTTTGTTTTTCGTTGTTCGCAATTGTTGTGGTTTCCATTTTTTAATTTTTTTTCTCTTGTTTTGGCTGGTTTTCTGTGGATTTTATGTTTTTGTTTACTTTCTCTCTCTCCTCTCTCCTTCTCTCTCTCTTCTCTCTTCTCTTTCTCTCTCTCTTCTTTTTTTTTTAAAAATTGTGCTTTCTTTATTTGGTTTTCTCGTTTTTTCTGTTATTCTACTTTTTTTTCTCTCTTCTTATTGGTGTGTGAAAATATTGCTTATTTGTTTGTTTGGTTTTCTTCTCGTGTTTTTGGTTTGTATTGTTTGTAAAAAAGTAATTTTTGCAAAGAACGGTTCTTTCGTCTTTGTTCAAGGTTCGAGTGTCTGTTGTAGGTTAGCCATGATTCCTGCTTCAGGAAAAGATCAGAGAGGAGAGGAGGTGGGGGGGTATGGGAGGGACGGAAGAGTGGGGGGAGGGTGGTGAGGAGTGAGTGGGAGAGAGAGAGAGAGAGGGGAGAGAGGGAGGGAGGGAGAGAGAGGGAAGAGAGATCGAGAGAGGGATGAGAGAGGCATGTGAGATAATGTATCACCTTTCTTTTTTTCATCATTTTTTCATATTGGGTTTTTTCAATTATCGTGGTTTCTTTTTCTATATTTTGTGACTGTTTTTACGATAATTATAAGTCTAAACTGGCACGTAGTGAAAAGGAGGAGGCCCCCCCAAAAAAAAGGGAAGATGGTGTCCACTTTACATTGTTGTTGTAGATTAGTCTTTTTGTTGTTCGGTTTATTTATTTTTTTGTTTTTTCGGGTCTTTTGCATTTATTGTGTTTTATATTTTTATCTTATCTTGTTTGGTTGATTTTCTCGATGGATTTTCTGTGTTCTATTGTTCTCTCTCTCTATTCTTTGTTCTTTTTTTTATTAAATTGTGCCTTTCTTTATTGGTCTTCTCGATTTTTCTGTGATGCTACTTTGTTTTTCTCTCTCTTGTGTGTGTGTGAAAATATAGCTTTCATTTCGTTGTTTGTTTGTTTTCTTCTCGTGTTTTTGGTTTGTATTGTTTTGTGAAAAGTAATTTTTACCAAAGAACGGTTCTTTCGTGTTCAAGGTTCCAGTGTTGTTGTAGGTTAGCCTTGATTCACTGGCTTCAGAAAGATTAGAGAGGAGGAGAGGGGAGAGGGAGGGGAGACAGAGAGAGGGAGGGAGACGAGAGAGAGATTAGAGAGGAGATACGAGAGAGTGAGAGACGAGAGAGAGGGGGGGGAGGGAGGGAGATGGAGAGAGAGAGAGAGAGAGGAGAGAGAGAGAGAGATGAGGGAGAAGTGTTGTAGAGAGAGAAGTGGGGGGAGATGAGAGAGAGAGAGAGAGAGAGAGAGAGAGATGTGAGAATGTATTCACCTTTCTTTTTATTCGTCATTTCTTTCTTATTGGGGGTTTTTTTAAAACTTATCGGTGGGTTTCTTTCTTATTATGTTGTGACCGATTTTTACGGAAATAAGTCTTAACTGGCACGTAGTGAAAAGGAGAGAGGCCCCCCAAAAAAAGGGGAAGGTTGGGGTCATTACATTGTTGTTGATAGATTTAGTCATTTTGTTGTTCGTTTTTGGTCTGTTGCATTGTTGTGTTTTCCCTTTTTATTTTTAAATTTTGCATTGTTTGGATGGTTTTCTGGTGGTTTTCCTGTTGTTCTACTTTTTGTCTCTCTTTTCTTTTTTTTTTTTTTTAAAATTGTGCTTTCTTTGTTTGGTTTCCTCGTATTTTTCTGTTATGCTACTTTTTCTCTCTCTTCATTTTTGTGTGTGTAAAAATATTGCTTGGTTTGTTTGTTTGTTTGGTTTTCGACTTTTGTTTTTAGTTTGTATTGTTTGTGAAAAAGTAATTTTTATAAAGAACGGTTCTTTCGTGTTGAAGGTTCAAGTATCTGCTGTAGGTTAGCCATGATTCACTGCTTCAGAAAGAATTAGAGAGAGAGAGAGGGGATGGGAGGGAGAGAGAGAGAGAGAGAGACGAAGAGAAAGGGAGCGAGAGCGAGAGAGAGAGGGAGAGCGAGAGCGAGAGCGAGAGCGAGAGAGAGAGAGAGGAGAGAGAGAGAGAGAGAGAGATGTGAAAACTGTATCACCTTTCTTTCTTTTCATCATTTCTTTCATATTTGTGTTTTTTTTTAATTATCGGGGGTTTCTTTTCTTATTATGTTGTGACCCGATTTTACGAAATAAGTCTTAACTGGCACGTAGTGCAAAGGAGAGAGCCCCCCAAAAAAAACAGTGAAGATGGGGTCCACTTACATTGTTGTTGATAGATTTAGTCTTTTTGTTGTTCTTTTTCGTGCTTTCCCTTTTGTTTTAAAATTCTACATTGTTTGATTGGTTTTCTTGTGGTTTTCCTGTTGTGCTACTTTTCTCTCTCTTTTTCTTTGTTGTTAAAAATATTGTGTTTTCTTTGTTTGGTTTTCTCGTGGCTTTCCTGTTGTGCTACTTTTTTTCCTCTCTTTTTAAAAAAAA
>CM054142.1:19297932-19310432 GCA_028751875.1 Rapana venosa | reverse complement strand
GAGAGAGAGAGGAGAGAGGGAGAGGGGAAGGAGAGAGAGAGAGGAGGGTATGAGAGAGAGCGCGAGAGAGAGACAGACAGAGAGGGGAGGGAGAGAGAGAAAGGGGGGAGGGAGGGGAGAGCGAGAGAGAGAGGGAGAAAGAGTGAGAGAGAGGGAGAAAGAGAGAGGGGTGAGAGAGAGAGCAAGAGAGAGAGGGAGAGAGAGGGGGATAGAGAGAGGGAGAGAGAGAGGGGAGAGAGAGAGCGAGAAAAAGAGAGAGGGAGAGAGAAAGAGGGGGGGAGGGAGGGAGAGCGAGAGAGAGAGAGGTGAGAAGGAGCGTGAGGAGAGGGGAGAGAGAGATAGGGAGAGAGAGAGGGGAGAGAGAGGGGGAGAGAGAGGGAGAAAGAGAGGAGAGAGAGAGAGAGAGGGATGAGGAGAGTAGAGAGAGAGAGAGAGAGAGAGAGAGAGGAGAGAGAGAGAGAGAGGAGAGAGAGAGAGAGAGAGAGAGAGAGAGTGAGAGGTAGAGTGAGAGAGAGAGAATGAGAGAGAGACGGAGAGACAGAGACAGAGAGAGAGACAAAGATATTTTTTCTCTCATGAAATAGTCTAGAGATGACAGGTTTTACTCCTCATCTCTCTCTTTGTCTCTCACTCTCTGTGTCTGTCTCTCTGTGTCTCTGTCTCTCTCTGTGTCTCTCTGTGTGTCTCTGTCTCTCTCTTTCATTCTTTCTTTCTTTCTTGCTTTCTTTCTTTCTTTTCTCTCTTTCTTTCGTTATTTCTTCTTCTTCTTCTTCTTCTTTTCTTCTTCTTTCTCCTTCTTCTTCTGCTTCTTCTTCTTCTTCTTCTTCTTCTTCTTCTTCTTCTTCTTCTTCTTCTTCTTCTTCTTCTTTTCTTCTTCTTCTTCTTCTTCTTTTCTTCTTTTTCTGTGCTGCTGCTGCTGCTGCTGCTGCTTCTCCTCCTCCTTCTTCCTCCCCACTCATTTCTTTTTCTTTTTTGTCCTTTTATTCTTTCCGCGTACAATCACGTTTCTGCTGCCCTTGTAAACCTTTTCAATACAAGAAAACAACAAAGAAAGTAGAAAGAAAGAAACACAAAAAATAAAAAAATACAAACAAAAGGAAAATTCTTTAAAGCAGAAATCCAAACACTACTCCTAGAACATTCCCCCCCCTACACGAAACACACACACACACACACATATACACACACACACGGACACGCACACACGCACGGACCACACGCACACAAAACAAAACAAACACACACACACATACACGATGGCACCTACCCCCCCCCCCACACCCACACACACGCAACGCACGCGCACACAGACACACACACATACACACACACACACACACACACACACACACACAACACACACACACACACACACACACACACACACACGCACACATACACACTTCCAAAAATGTTATCTTCATTGTCATCAAGAAAGTTAAGCTATTTCTCTTCTTTTCTTTGTCTTCCATTTTACTTTCATTTCTTGTCTCTTTTTGTTTTTTTGTTTTTACATCTGCCTTATACACTGGTGATGTCAGTTTTGTTTATCCCCCCCCCCTTTTTTTGAATTTGTGTTTGGTTTTGACGGCAGTGTGTGTGTGTGTGTGTGGGGGGGGGGGGGGGGGCGATGGGAGGGAGGAGGTAAACATTCCTATTGTTTTGTTCAATTTTCCTTTGAGTTTTTTGTGGTGTGGTGCCTGGTTTGTTTAGGTTTGTCTTTGTGTTGTTTCCAAAGAAAAACAACAACTAAATTTCACCATAAAAGCAGGAAGATTGGTTTTAGAAAGATCATTGTTCAGGAAACATAAGTAACATACATAAGGTACAAGTAAAGGTGTCCCATATCCTATAAGGTGGTAGGGGAGCGAGGCGTCAGATACCTCACTTCTCTAGGGGGCCAGCATATTGAGGGCGGCGACCATCTCCCCTCCCTCGCTGCTTTACCTTCCCTGGCCCTAAAGAGGGCAGGTACCCATTTACAGCTGGGTGAAATAGGGGACTGTACTGAAGCCAAGGCGCGCAAACGGTCACCCATCCAAGTGGTAACCACGCTCGACGCTGCTTGACTTGGCTGGGGGAAGTCCGACCACTGAGCTATCCCGTCCCCTAAGTATATGCATTGGGAAAAAAACAACAAGAAGCAAAATAACTTGCGGCATGCCGAAGACACCATTATTTGACTGATTTAGTTTGGCAGTAGTAAAATTCCTCTCCCGAAGATGCACAACACGTTATCATTATTTATTTATTATTATTTATTTCGAGGATAACGGGAAAAAACACTTATGTGCTTCTTTTTACATCAAGTCACTGAAGGCATGCAGTTTTGTCAATTTTCTCATCCGTTCCCACCGTCACACAATGACCTACTCTTCCAAAAAAAAGTGGAACAGGGTTTAACGTGTGTGCGAAGATGTTCTGCGTGCGTTTGCACACGTGATCTCGATTTATAGTCTCATCCGAAAGACTTTTGGGGGTAGTGGAGTCGGCACTGATGTTACCTCCAGAGGAAAAATCCTCTTGAACGAGATCCGAATCCAGGTCAGCAGATCACGAGCGCATCTCTCTAACCACCAGGCTATCCGTCTCCAATCCCCCTTCGAAATAAAACAATACAGAAAAAAGAAAAGTCAGAAAGTCAAAGTCAAAGTCCAACTTTTATTTTCAGATGGTACATTGAATAAGCAGTGCATTTGTGTTTTTTTCCCTTCCCATCAAGCCATCTATCTAAAGAAAAAAGAAAGAGAGAAAGAGAAAAGTCAGAAAAAAAGAAGCTAGGGATCCTGGCATTAAATTCCCTATGTACATGTGTAATTATCTAGACAGTTACCTTCGCCTCAGTCCATCTTTCAAGAGACAGAAACTATACAGCCGAGTGGTTAAGACCGTTTGACCTCAATACCGCGGGTCTGTGAAGTCCAAGGTTCGAATCTCGGTGTCAGCATTTTTAGGGAGAAATTAAGTGTAAGGACTTTTACGATCTCCCAGGTCAACTTCAAGCGCAGACATGCTAGTGCTTCAATTCCCTTTTTCTTTATTTTCTTTATTTTTATTCATTCTTTGATATCGAGGATAATGGAATAAGCACTCATGTGCCTTTTTTTATTTTACATCCAGCCCCCGTGTGTATGCGGTTTTGTCAATTTTTGTCATCTGTTTCCACTGTTTCTCTGTTTCCCTTTGTGTATGTACATGCGCAGGAGATCAAATACGCGCGTTAAAGATCGAGTACTTCTCGTAAGCGTTTTGGTGGGTTCTGGACCCACCAATAATGTCCAGTGTGGAAAGTGCTGTGGTGTTGGGAATGAGTCAGGCTGAGGCCAATGGGCAGACCTCCCGTGAAGCTACATGCACAGGAGAAGACTAGGCATCACACACCCCGCCCAGAAAAGGAACGGAGAGAGAGGGAATAGAGAGAGAGAGAGAGGGAGAGAGAGGGAAAAGAGAGAGAGAGAGAGGGAGAGAGAGGTATAGAGAGAGAGAGAGGGAGAGAGAGGGGATAGAGAGAGAGAGAGAGAGAGAGAGGGAGAGAGAGGGTAGGGGGAGAGAGAGAGAGAGGGATAGAGAGAGAGAGAGGGAGAGAGAGGGATAGAGAGAGAGAGAGAGAGAGGAGAGAGGGGAGAGAGAGATGAGAGAGAGAGGACAGACAGACAGACAGAACACACACACAGAGACAGACAGGCAGAGAGACAGAGACATAGAGAGACAGAGATAAATAAAGAGAGGGAGAGAAAGAGGGGGAGAGAGAGGGAGAGAGAGGAGAGGGAGAGAGAGAGACAGACAGACAGAGACAGAGAGACAGACAGACACAGAGACAGACAGGCAGAGAGACAGAGACATAGACAGAGATAAATAAAGAGAGGGAGAGAGGGAGAGAGAGAGAGAGGGAGACATAGAGAGACAGAGATAAATAGAGAGAGGGAGAGAGAGAGGGAGAGAGAGGGAGACAGACAGACAGACAGAGACAGAGAGACAGGCAGACACACACAGACAGACAGGCAGAGAGACAGAGACATAGAAAGACAGAGATAAATAAAGAGAGGGAGAGATAGAGATAGAGAGAGAGAGAGAGAGAACAGACAGACAGAGAGACAGACAGACACACAGAGACAGACAGGCGAGAGAGAGAGACATAGAGAGACAGAGATGAATAGTAGAGAGGGGAGAGAGAGAGAGGGAGAGAGAGAGAGAGAGAGGGAGAGGGAGAGAGAGAGAGAGAGAGAGAGAGAGAGAGAGAGAGAAAGACAGACAGACAGAGAGACAGACAGACACACAGGACAGACAGGCAGAGAGACAGAGACATAGAAAGACAGAGATAAATAAAGAGAGGGGGAGAGAGAGAGGGAGAGACAGACAGACAGACAGACATTAGACAGGCAGAGAGACAGACACAGACAGATAGAAAGAAAGAGACAGAGAGACAGAGACAGACAGATAGATAGATAGATAGATAGATAGAGAGAGAGAGAGAGAGAGAGAGAGAGGAGAGAGAGGAGGAGAGAGAGAGAGAGAGAGGAGAGAGAGGAGAGAGAGAGAGAGGGACAAAGGGAGGGAGAGAGAGTGTCCTATTTTCTAAGGTGTACTTGAGTAAATATTGCTCTGTTTCTTCTGTTTGTAATTTTTCGTTTTGTCCTGTACATTTCTTTTTATTCCGTCTTTAGTTCTTTTGTTAAAAACAATCCAGCCCTTTTCTTATTGTTGATTGTTATCAAGATGGGCAACACAAGATAACAAAAATCAAAACACAAAAGGAGAATAAACAATAAACTGCATCAACAAAAGCACCCCCACCTCCTCCTCCTTAAATGACAACAATAGCAACAACAACAATAAAACCCGTAAAAGCTCCACTCCAAATAAAGAAAAAAAAATTAAAGAAAAGCAGTTTTTCAAAGTCATGTGAGAAATTAATCTTCATCCATGGTTTGATTTTTTTTCCTGTTGTTTTTTTCTTCTCTTCATCTTTTTCTCTTCTCTTACTTTAACAAACAAACAAACAAACCGGTTTTTTTCTTGCACTCGCTGCTGCTAACTTGAGATATTCAATTGTTTTAGGTTTTATTTTTATTTTCCTCTTGGGTCTGTTTGTTAGTATTTTTAGTATTTTTTTTTAACTCTTTGTTTATAACGGGGTGGAACTTGGAGGGGGGGGGGGGGGTGGCGTGACTGCCTGGTGGTTACAGTTATTCGGATTGTGCTCGTGATTTGCTCACCCGGGTTCGAATCTCGTTCAAGAGGATTTTTCCTCTGGAGATAACATCTGTACCGACCCCACTCCCCAGCAAAAGTTCCTCAGATGAGAAAATAAACCGAGGTTTCATGTGCGAACGCGCGGGAAACGTTGTGCGCACATGTTAAAGCACGTTCCACTTTTCGGAAGAGTAGGTTCACTGTGTTCTAGTGGGAACGGATGACATACTTTTCAAAACTGCATGCACATAGGGTCTGGATGTAAAAAATATCCCACGAAAGCTTATTAATAATAATTATAATAATAATAATAATAATGTATGGAATTTATATAGCGCTGAATCTTGTAAAGCAACAAATCAAAGCGCTCAGATGACATGATTTTTTTTAAACATCGAGGACAACGAAATAAGCACTCAGGTGCCCCCCCCTTTTTTTTACATCCAGTCCCCGTGTGTATGCGGTTTTGTAAATTTTGTCATCTGTTCCCACCGGCACACAATGGCCTACTCTTTCGAAAAGCGGAACAGGATTTAACGTGTGCGCAAGATGTTCTGCATGCGTTCGCACACGGGGCCTCGGTTTATAGTCTCAGCCGAAGGACTTTGACATTCAGTTCGATTTTTTGGGTCAAACTAGGAAGAAAGGGCGAGATTGGGAATCGAACCCAGAACCTCACGGTTTACTTGATGGCAGGCAAACGTCTTTGATCTTAACCATCCTGCCACCTTCCTTCCATTATCATGGAAATAAAAGAAAAGAATAAATAATTAAAAAAAGAGAGTGGAACTGCTCCTGTTGTTGTCTAGAAAGTTCCCTTTCCAAGAGATCAGCCAGACGTGAAGAGGCAGCAGAAGAAAGGGACACTGTCAACCAGGATGCAGAGTCTGCAGAAGAAAGGGACACTGTTAACCAGGATGCAGAGTCTGCAGAAGAAAGGGACACTGTTAACCAGGATGCAGAGGCTGCAGAAGAAAGGGACACTGTTAACCAGGATGCAGAGGCTGCAGAAGAAAGGGACACTGTTAACCAGGATGCAGAGGCTGCAGAAGAAAGGGACACTGTTAACCAGGATGCAGAGGCTGCAGAAGAAAGGGACACTGTTAACCAGGATGCAGAGTCTGCAGAAGAAAGGGACACTGTTAACCAGGATGCAGAGGCTGCAGAGAAAGGGACACTGTCAACCATGGATTGCAGAGGCTGCTAAGAAAGGACACTGTTAACAGGATGCAGAGTCTGCAAAGAAAGGGACACTGTTAACCATGACTCGAGTCTGCAGAAGAAAGGACACTGTTAACCAGATGCAGAGTCTGCAGAAAAAGGGACACTGTTAACCAGGATGCAGAGTCTGCAGAAGAAAGGGACACTGTTAACCAGGATGCAGAGTCTGCAGAAGAAAGGGACACTGTTAACCAGGATGCAGAGTCTGCAGAAGAAAGGGACACTGTCAGCCAGGATGCAGAGTCTGCAGAAGAAAGGGACACTGTTAACCAGGATGCAGAGTCTGCAGAAGAAAGGGACTCTGTTAACCAGGATGCAGAGTCTGCAGAAGAAAGGGACACTGTCAACCAGGATGCAGAGTCTGCAGAAGAAAGGGACTCTGTTAACCAGGATGCAGAGTCTGCAGAAGAAAGGGACTCTGTTACCAGGATGCAGAGTCTGCAGAAGAAAGGGACTCTGTTAACCAGGATGCAGAGTCTGCAGAAGAAAGGGACTCTGTTAACCAGGATGCAGAGTCTGCAGAAGAAAGGGACACTGTCAACCAGGATGCAGAGTCTGCAGATGATGACCCTCCTCCACAGGTTCCAGACGTTCTGTTCTCTCTCTCCTCTCTCTCTCTTCTCTCTCTCTCTCCTCTCTCTCTCTCTTCTCTCTCTCTCTCTCTCTCGCCTCTCTCTCCTCTCTTCACTCTCTCTTTCTCTCTTCTTTTCTCTCTCTCCCCATCTGTCTCTCTCTTTCTCTCTCTCTTTCTCTCTCTCTCTTTCTCTTCTTTCTCTCTCCCTCTCTCTCTCTTTCTCTCTCTTCTTTCTCTCTCTCTCTTTCTCTCTCCCTCCCTCTCTCCCTCTATCTCTCTCTCTCTCCCCCCTCTCTCTCTCCCCCCTCTCTCTCCCCCTCTCTCTCTCCCCCCTCTCTCTCTCCTATCTCTCTCTCTCTTTCTCTCTCTCTCTCCTCTCTTCTCCTCTCTCTCTCTCTCTCTCTCTCTCTCCTCCATCCATCCAGTTGCCACATCAACAGGCATTGTCTCTATAAGCATTGTCAGTTAGGGGTTTGCACTGGACAGGGAGTTGTCTACCCTGATCCGTCTCATGCTTCTTGTCTTGAACCTAAACCGTTACATTTAGGACAGATATTGAAGCCAACTACTTGCAGAAGAATGATTTAAAAAAAAAAAGCAGGAAAGACAGAAGGTGAGGCAGAAAGAATAATAATAATAATAATAATGTATGGAATTTATATAGCGCAGAATCTTGTAAAGCAACAAATCAAAGCGCTCAGAATGAACGAATATAAAGAACCTAAGAAAGACAGACAGAGAGAGAGAGGAAGAAAAAACCAGACGTGGAGTCGACATTCAGAAAAAAAAATGGAAGGAAAAGAAAAGAAAGACATAAATAAAGAAAGAAAAAAAAGAAAGAAGAACAAAGAGATACAGCCAGACGAAAAGTGAGAAAGCGAAAATACAACAACACGACAGATAGGGAGACGAAACGAGAGAAAGAAAACAAAGACAAAAGTACGAAAAAATAACAGAAACAGACAGAAAGAAAAGACAGAAAGTAAAATACCATAAAAAGACAGAAACAAAAGAGTGACGAAAAAAAGTAACAGAAACAAGAAAAAAAAAGCAAATAAAACAACAAGAGAAGAAAGAGAGATCAAAGAGAGAAATTTAAAAAAGGAAGGACGGCAGGATATAAGAACAAAAGAAAAGAAAGCAAAGCTGTCAACTGAAAGAACAAAAGAGGGAGAGAGAAGAGAGAGAGAGAGAGAGAGAGAGAGAGAGAGAGAGAGAGAGAGAGAGAGAGAGAGAGGAGAAGAATGAACAAAAGAAAAAACCCCAACACAAATAAAGAAAAGAAAGAGATAAATAAAAGAAAGAAACAAAAAGAAAGAAAAACATATCAAGACACATAACGAAAGACAGAACAGGAAGACGAAAGAAATGAAAAAGAAAGAAAGCAACAAGATAAAAAGAACTAAAGTAAAACAATAAGAAAATAAAGTTAAAAAACAACAACCCAGATATAAAAAAAATGAAAAAGAAAAGCAACGGAGACAACCTCACCCCTCCCCTCCCCCGCCCCCAGAAAAAGCAAGGAAAGAGGAAAGAAATATAAAAACAAGACAGACACACAGACAGAAAGACAGACAAACATGCAGACAGACACACAGACAGAAAGAAACAAAGAAAGTCAAAACAAACGAGAAAGACCAACAATCTTCCCAGTGCTACCTCTGCACGAAACTCAGCCCATAGAGTCTGCGCTTCTTCACGCGATGCCTGCTTTTTACCTCAAGGGCACAGCGTCTGCTCCACATTTTCTTTCTTTACCCCGTCACACAACCCTTTTATTACAGTTCCGCTGACTCTCTACACAACAAGCCTCTCTCTCTGCATCCAAGTGGTTGGAGGGTTGATCCTATACTCTTGATTTTTTCCCCCCATTAAGACTCTGCCTTAAGCTGCAAGCTCTGTATGCAGGCTATAGTAGTGGTAGTGGTAGTGGTAGTGGTAGTAGTAGAGTGTGTGTGTGCATGTTATGGAATCATCATCATCATCATCATCATCATCATCATCATCATCATCATCATCATCATCATCATCATCATCATCATCATCATCATCATCATCATCATCATCACCACCATCATCATCCACCATCATCATCCCGCCACCACCATCATCACCACCACCATCATCACCACCATCATCATCACCACCACCACCATCATCACACCACCAAATCACCATCCCCATCCCCATCATAAACCATCATAACCATTCTTCTTCTTCTTCTTCTTCTTTCTTCTTCTTCTTCTTCTTCTTCTTCTTCTTCTTTCTTCTTCTTCTTCTTCTTCTTCTTCTTCTTCTTCTCTTCTTCTTCTTCTTCTTCTTCGAGGATAATGGAAAAAACAATCATGTGGTTTTTTTTACATCCAGTCCCCGTCTTTGTGCAGTTTTGTAAATTTTGTCATCAGTTCCCACTGGCACATCATTACCTACTTTTCCCCAAAGCGGAACGGGTTTTAACGTGTGCACAAGGTGTTTTGCCTGCGTTCGTACACGGGACCTCGGTTTACAGTCTCATACGAAAGACTTTTGGGGGAGTGGGGTCAGCACTGATGTGAACTCCAGAGGAAGATTGTTCAATTGACTTCAAACTGCTTTAATCGTCCTGTGAAAGGCAATCACATCAAAAGGTACATACATTGATGAGCATGATTACCCAAAAAACCCAAAACAAACATGAAGAAAAGATAAAATTGATACTGGTGTAAACATTCCAAGAGAACTTCAAACCAAAATATACACACACACACACACACACACACACACACACACACACAACACACACAACACACACACACACACCACACACACACACACACACAACTACACACACACACACACACACACACACAACATACATAAACACGCACGCACACACACACGTACGCAGAACAACCCGCCCCCCCCCCTCCGTTAGGACAACTAGATATGACGGAGCTCATCCTTTTCTACGTCACAAATTGCATGCTGGGTATGAGTGTGTTATTCACACCTATGGCCATAGCTAGTCTACTCTTATTCATGGAAAATAGATAATTTTTTTGGTCCTTCAACGAACTCTCAGACAACAACTATTGGTGTCTGTCATCTGAACCAAAATGCTGTGTGCTGCTGTTACGCGTGCGATAAGTCAAACCCAGCGCATCCGACTTTATTTAGTCTTTCATTTCGAGGGTAACGGAATAAGCACTCATGTGCTATTTTTTTTACATCCAGTCCCCTTGTGTATGCAGTTTTGTCAATTTTGTCATCCGTTCCCACCGGCACACTATGTCCCACTCTTCCGAAAAGCGGTACGGGTTTTAACGTGTGCACAAGATGTTCTGCCTGCGTTCGCACTCGGGACCTCGGTTTTTTTTAAATAGTCTTTTCGGGAAGAGTGGAGTCGGTACTGATGTTAACTCTAGAGGAAAAATCTCCTTGAACGAGATTCGAACCCGGGTCAGTGGATCACGAATGTATGACTCTAACCACCAGGCCCCCCTGATTTCAGTATGGGAGATAGTTGTTATATTTCAAGCCTTTCTGGAGAAATGAAAAAGGTAGAGGAATGGACCAAGCAGGCAGAACATAGACAAGAAGGCGGTAGACAGGAAGAAAAAGAAACATGACAGAAACAAAGAGAAGTATAGAAACGAAAGGGAATTCCAAGCACAGAATTTCCAGAAAGTGGGGTTGCTGTCTATATAATAATAATAATAATATAATGTATGGAATTTATATAGCGCTGAATCTTGTAAAGCAACAAATCAAAGCGCTCAGATTTTATTTCATACCACTTTAAGTCACGGCAGATTTCTCTCCGTGAAATTCGGGCTGCTCTCCCCGGGGAGAGCGGGAGAACGCGTCGCCACTTAGCGCTGCGCCACCCTTTCACCCTTTCACCCTTTTTTTTTTTTTCTGCAGCTGTATTTGTTTCCCTATCAGAGTGGCTTTTTTCTAAGAATTTTGCCAGGGACAACTCTCTTGTTGCCGTGGGTTTTTTTACGTGCGCTAAATAATTACGTGTAACACACGGGACCTCGGTTTATCGTCTCATCCGAAAGACTAGCGCCCAGACCACCACTCATGGTCTAATGGATGGGGGAAAAATTTCCGGTCCAAACGGGGTACGAACCGCCGCACACTTCAGACCCGGACTTTTCGCTTTCTAGACAGGCCCGTTACCTCTAGACCACCGATATACTGACAGGATCCTTGGTATCCCCACCGGGGGTGTGGGGGCGGTGGTGGTGAATTTTTATTTTTATATGTGAGCAAGATATTAAGCGTGTGTTTACTCAGGTGACTCTGCTTTTTAGGTTTAGCAGAACTCAAACTCTCAACTTACTTTAGATCTCAAATGCATCATCCCCCGTGGGTATGCCGGAGGCCTGTCAGTATAAATAGCATCCCCACCTTCTGGAAGTTCTGTGCCAGAAATTTCATCTTTTCTATCACTTTCTTTGTTTTTGCCTTCTTCCTTTCTTCCCTGTCACCCCCGTCTTGTCTAATTTTCTGCCTTCTTGGTCCATTCTTCTGCCTTGTTCCCCCCCCCTTCCCAATTAACTTAAAAGATAACAATTCTCTCTTAATATGCTGGAGTCGGATGCGCTGGGCCTGACTTGTCAGGCGCTTAACGGCAGCGTGACACATTGTCACTCATATAACAGGCAACAATAGTTGCTGTCTGAGCGTTAGACGACGAAGAAAAAGATCACACGTTCGATTATGTTCAAACCACTAAGCTATTTTGTCCTGGGAAGAAAAAAACGAAATTGTTTAATGTTTCGAAAGGAGCCCCCCCCCCCCCCCTCCCCCCCCCCAACAGTTTGGCATTTTCTTTGAAAGATGCTGACGTCAGGGAAACTATGATTAATAACCCCTCACTGGTTCTTCCTCTTTCACACGCTCACACCCTCTCTTTTTCCTTGTTTCTATCCAAATTGATCAGCACTTCATTTCGGAAAATTATTGGCCTTCGGTTTAAAAGTCGTTAAAAACTTCACATGAATGAAAGGCTTTTGCCAACACTTCCTGCCTTCGCTTTGATAGTTTTTCTAAGAGCTCCGGAAAGTTTTTTTGTTTTTTTGGTTTTGGGAAGGGGGGGGGGGCTTTATCTGCCCGTCTGTCTGCCTGTCTGTTTGCCTGCCTGCCTTCCTGTCTTTCTGTCTGTCTATGTATCTGTCTGTCTAGCTGTCTGTCTGTTTAACTGCCTATATTTTTGCGTCTTTTTCTTGATCTCTTGCTGTCTGTCTTTCTGCTTCTCCTGCCAGAAAATGAATATTGTCCACGTAGTGATGACAGGACAATATCATCAAGGCCTACGTTAAAATGCTGCCAGGCGTTTAGAAATGTTGTGACAAGAATAAATTGTCTTCAGGCATGACAAGCTCGGCCACAAAGAACCTGCGCTCTTTTGCTAAACGATTGGAAAAGAAAATCTTTCTGGAGCTGGAATGTGGTCTGCCTCATCAGAATGTTGGCTGCCTATATATATTGCAAAATACTCGGAAACAGCCGTGCACAAAATAAT
>CM054142.1:19232932-19292932 GCA_028751875.1 Rapana venosa | reverse complement strand
TCGATGCTGCTATGGAAGTGCGTGTGCTTTGAGACTACGTCACAGGGTTGTATTCTACGCTTCCTAGTATGATATATCCCGGCGTCAACCGGGCCTGAGAGATACAGACACCTGAAGTGTTGGTCAGATAGTTGACGCAACAATCTCAAAATCGTATACGTAAAGTGGATGAAGCTCGACTGCGTGGTCCCAGTCTTCCCAAGAGCCTATTGTAAGCTTACTCTGGATAGGAGCCGGCCGGAGTCCGAAAACGTTCCTATGACTCTGGTGGCATTCGAATCCGCGACCTTTCATTCTGTAACCAGAGACGTTAACCACTGCGCCAAGGCGGCTGGTTTATTTATTTATTTATTTATTTTACTTTCGAATACCTTGCCATATTTTATTATCTACCATTATAATATTTATATTTATCACTATTCTTTGATTTTTCCCCGAGGATAATTGAATAAGCACCCATGTGGATTTCTTTTTACATCCAGTTCTCGTGTGGATGCTAATTTTGTAAATGTTGTCATCCGTTCCCACCAACACACAATGGCCTACCCTTCCAAAAATGACAAAGGGGACGAGCTAGCTCAAAGGTTACAGCACTCGCTAATGTTAAGCAGCATCGAGCGTTGTTACCATGTGGATGGGTGACCGACCGTTTGCGCGCGTGCCTTGGCTTCAGTACAGTCCCACCCAGCTGTTAATGGGTATCTGGCTTCTTTAGGGATGGGGAAGGTAAAGCAACGAGGAAGAGGAGATGGGCACCGTCCTCAATATGCTGGCCCTTGGAAAAGTAGAGAAGTGAGAGAAGTAAGGAGTAGTGAGGTCTCTGACGCTTCGCTACCCTACGACCACATCGGAGTTAACATCAGTGCAGACTCCACTCTCCCCAAAAGTCCTTCGGATGAGACTATAAACCGAGGCCCCGTGTGCGAATCTTGCGCACACGTTAAATCCTGTTCCGCTTTTCGTAAGAGTAGGCCATTGTATGCCGGTGGGAACAGATGACAGAATTTACAAAACGGCATACACACGGGAACTGGATGTAAAAAGACACATAAGGGCTTATTCCATTATCCTCGATATAAAAGGATAAAAAAATAAAAAAAAGGTTATAGTACACCTTTACCTTACCTATGATTAACAAAACGTTTAGCCAGGACCCCATGCCTGCTTATTTTCTTTCTCTTGTTTATTTCGAGGATGATAAAATAAACATTATGTTGGCAACACGAGCCATCTTATTGTCCCTGTCAACTGATTGCACGGATCCTGCTTTTCTTTCTTTTTTTATTTCGAGAATACTGAAATAATAATAATAATAACAACAATAACAACAACAACAACAACAACAACAACAACAACAACAAACAACAACAACAACAATAATAATAATGTATGGAATTTATATAGCGCTGAATCTTGTAAAGCAACAAATCAAAGCGCTCAGATGACTTTTCTTTTTATTTTAAATTTATGCGTGTGTATGCGGTTTTTTTAAAATTTTGTCATCTGTTCCCACCGGCACACAATGGCCTACTCTTTCGAACAGCGGAACAGGATTTGACGTGTGCGCAAGATGTTCTGCGTGCGTTCGCACACGGGGCCTCGATTTATAGTCTCATCCGAAGGACTTTGACATTCAGTTCGACTTTTTTTTAGTCAAACTGGGAAGAAAGGGCGAGGCTCTGAATTGAACCCAGAACCTCACGGTTTACTTGTTGGCAGGCAAACGTCTTAACCATCCTGCTACCTTCCTTCACGATAATAAGCACCCATATGCTTTTTTTTAAACAACCAGTCCCCGTGTCTATGCAGTTTTTTTCGGAAATTTTGTCATCCGTTCCCAACCGGCACACAAGGCTTACTCTTCCGAAAAGCGGAACAGGTTTTAACGTGTGCGCAAGATGTTCTGCGTGCGTTGACACACGGGACCTCGGTTTATAGTCTCATCCGAAGAACTTTTGGGGAGAGTGGAGTCTGCACTGATGTTAACTCCAGAGGAAAAATCTTTATAAAGCTTTATTGCTGCATTCAGAAAGGCGTTCCTTGTGTTGGGTTGGCTCAACAGCAATTTAAGTTTTTATTGGATTCTTTGATGGTAGACAGATCTACATTTAATCTGATTTTTACCCAGTTAATTCTATACTTGTACGTAAAGATGAAATTCTCAGAAGGATTGAAAAATAGACATTTTATAGAGGGCACCTGGTACAGAACAGTTTAAGTCCACTAAAAAAACAACAACAAGAAGTAACAACAATCCCCGTTGTACGAGTTATACAGTGCATTTTTCTTGTTTTTGGGGGGTGGGGGGTGGGGGGTCCATTTTTGTTGTTGATGAGATTTTTTTGTTTTTTGTTTTTTAGTCGCGTGTGAGTGTCAAAGTCAAAGTTAAACTTTTTTTTAGATGGTACATTCAATAAGCAATGCATTTGCATTTTTTCCATGAGTGTGTGTGTATGTGTTTTCTTTCTTTTTTTTTCTCTGTTTCTATTTTTCTTTTGGACTTAATTCTATAATTATTGGTTATGGGAATAATGTAGTTAGATAATATCGATCAAGTTGTTTTTTGTTCCTAGATAGATGACATGATATGGCCCAGGCCAAAAGCTGTGTCACTTACTGATGTCAGCTAATTGCCAAGGCCTACATTAAAATGTTATGTTGTAAAATGTTGTGTTGAGATTGCCTTCAGCCATGACAAGCTCTTAACATAACAACTTGCACTCTTCTTTTAAAGGAGAAAAAAATCCTCTGAAGTCGGAGTATGGCTGCCTATGTGGCGAGGTACTTGAAAATAGTCATACACGCAAACTTCCATCCGGTGTGCTTCCTATCTCACAGTGATTCCCAGGTGGGATGAGTGAGTCAGAGTGCACGTTCTGGGTGACCCCCAGAGTGTAAAGCTGGGGAACGCACAACAACAACAACAAGATGACTTGATGAAAAAAAAGCAAATGCATTGCTTATTCAATGTACCATCTGGAAATAAAATTTTGACTTGACTTGACAACCAGGGTGAAAGAGAGAGAGAGAGAGAGAGAGAGAGAGAGAGAGAGAGAGAGAGAGAGAGAGGAGAGAGAGAGAGAGAGAGAGAGAGAGAGAGAGAGAGAAGAGAGAGAGAGAGAGAGAGGAGAGAGAGAGAGAGAGAAAAGAGAGAGAGAGATGCCCAAATAGAGGAAGAAGCTGGTTGCAAAACATTCAGTGGTGCCCCCAAGGTCTACAAGACTACGGAATAGGTAAAGGTAAAGTTGCCAAAACAACCACATATTAATCTTGAAGTTCACAGAATGGCACTCAGTGCAACTGGGATGGGGTTTTTTGGTCAGAGCATAGACATAGGACAGTGAGTGCACTGTTGCTGTCAAATGATTCGCCTTTGGTTGTGAGCAGCTTGAGGGCACATAGCCACGCTGAGGTCCCTGAAGAACTTGCACTGGAACATTTATCGGTATGTTCAGGACATGTGTAAACCAGGTTAGAGTCCTTCTCATTCCATGGTAGCTAACAGTTAAAACTTTTTAAAATTATTAAATTTTTTTATGCCACTTTATGACACGGCAGATTTCTCTACATAAAAATCGGGCTGCTCTCCCCGGGGAAGAGCGCGTCGCCACAAGAGCAGCGCTACCCTTTTTTTTTTCCCTTTTCCTCTCTACAACTATGTTTATTTCCCTACCAGAATGACTTTTTTCTACAGAAATTTACCAGGGACAACTCTCTTGTTGTCGTGGGTTCTTTTACGTGCGCTAAATAATTATGCGTAACACACAGGACCTCGGTTTATCGTCTCATCCGAACGACTAGTACCAGGGCCACACCACTCATGGTCTAATAGATGGGGGAACAGTTTCGGGCCCAAACGGGGATCAAACCATCGCAAACTTCCGACCCGGACTTTTGGCTTTCTAGGTAGGTGCGTTACCTCTAGACCACCGATCCACCGAGTTTTGGTGACAGGATTTACCTCTCCCAAAGAATTGCAAGTCTTGGGTCAGTGATGTTTTACCTGCTGAGCAGATAATGATACTACCCCATGCTACAGTCATGTGATGCTGAGTGGAGGTGTGGAGGTAGCTGACCTTAAAGCGTAGATAGCTGACAGTCTTTACATAACAGTGCTGTTAATGGCTCCGGTTTGATTTTGAACGTTACCAAAGTTTTGCAATGTTCGTCAATCAATCAATCAATCAATCAATCAATCAATCAATCAATCAATCAATCAAGGGGATATTTTCCCTGGAGTTAACATCAGTGCAGACTCCATTCTCCCCAAAAGTCTTTTGAATGAGACTATAAACAGAGATACCGTGTGCGAACGTACTCAGAACATCTTGCGCACACGTTAAAATCCTGTTCCACTTTTCGTAAGAGTAGGCCATTGTGTGCCGGTTGGAACAGATGACAGAATTTACAAATTCGCATACACACGGGGACTGGATGTAAAAAGGCACACAAATGCTTATTCCATTATCCTCGATGTAAAAGAATAAAAAATCAATCAATCAACCAACCAACCAACCAATCAATCAATCAATCAACCAATCAATTAATCAATCAATCAATTAATCAATCAATCAATTATTCAATCAATTAACCAGCCAACTAACCAACCATCAAATCGATTGATCAATCAATCAATCGATCAATCAATCAACCAACTAACCAACCAACCAACCAACCAACCAGCCATCCAACCAACCAACCAACCAGCCAACCAACCAACCAACCAACCAACAGCCAACCAACCAACCAACCAACCAACCAGCCAGCCAACCAACCAACCAACCAACCAACCAGCCATCCAACCAACCAACAAGCCCACCAACCAACCAATCAATCAATCAATTTTAGTTGTTCATTGACTTGTTTATATAATAAATTAACCCCACTGTCGCGCTACCTTTCAACAGCGATGCTATATATATATATAATGTCCATATTTCTTTTGCGCCATCCACATGAAGACGCTTGACTTTGGAAACGAAAAATAGGAAAGAGTCAATATCATCATCCTTCTGTTCATCATTCGGCGTAAGCTTAAAAAATGTATGAAGAGTTTAGCTAAGCAGCACTGGAAGAAGTGTCAGAGACAGAAGATTTGTTTTCAAGAGTGAACTGTATCTTCTTGAACTCTGACTCTGCCTCTGTCTCTAACTGAAGTTGTCGTAGCCTAAAGTCACATTCTTCCTTTCTGTCCTCAAGTTTTTTTTTCAACTTTCTTTCCCGTTCTCTCCGTTCTCTCTTTTCCTTTTGTTCCCTACCCCCACCCACTCCTCTTGCCATACATTTTCTTTCTCTTCTCTCTCAGTCAATTATAGTCTCGTTTCCTCTTGCTCCACTCGCTTCTCCTTTTCTGCTCTCTCGCGAGCTAAATTCCTTTTTTCCATCTCTCTCTCTCTCTCTCTCTCTCTCTCTCTCTCTTCTCTCTCTCTCTCTCTCTCTCTCTCTCTCTCTCTCTCTCTCTCTCTCTCTCTCTCTCTCTCTCTCTCTCTCTCTCTCTCTCTCTCTCTTTTCCTCTTTCGGTTTTCATTATTTCCTTGTTGCAAAAAGCGTATTGTTTAAATTGTGTTCATACTGTGCTCCTTTCCAAAAAGAGGGTATTGTTAATGGCAATAAATTACTTTCAGTGTTCAGTTCTCTCTCTCTCTCATTCGTTTCTCTCTTTAATACTCTCTTTGTCTCTGTCTCTCATCACGCTCTAGTTATTTATTTATTTATTATACCACTTTAAATAAGGGCAGATTTCTCTGCGTGAAATTCGGGCTGGGTTGCCACAAGAGCAGCGCCACCCATTATTATTATTTTTTATTTTTTCTGTCTGCAATTGTAATCGTTTCTGATATTATCAGAGTGACTTTTTTTCTACAGAATATTTTGCCAGGGACAACTCTCTTGTTGCCTTGGGTTCTTTTACGTGCGCTAAATAAGTATGTGTAACACACGGTCGTCGGTTTATCGTCTCATCTGAAAGACTAGCACCCAGACCACCACTCATGGTCTAATGGATGGGGGAAACGTTTCAGGCCCAAACGGGGATCGAACCACCGCACACTTTCGACCCGACTTTGCGCTTTCTAGGCAGGCACGTTACCTACTAGACCACCGTTCCACTCTCTACATATTTTTTCTGAGTTCCTCAGCAGAAAGTTTTAAACACGCCTCGTGTTAAAAATATTTATCAAAATCCTCCATTGTTTTCTCAAAGTGAAATAGCAAAAACAACAAAAAAAATCAAGAAAACTACAAGATAAGCAACACAAACATACACTTAGATTAATTAATTTATGGCATTTTATTCGGCCTTCACTGTCTCAGCTTCCTTTCTTTGCATTTTGCCTTTGTGACAAACAATGTGAAGATAATAATTATTGATTCCGCACTGCTGAACCCAAACTGTGGCCAATTCTCATAATTATCGTTCAGACGCTTGGCACTCCTGTGTTTTGCTTGGTCCTTCCTTCTTCCTTTCTTCAATCATCCTTCCTTCCTTCCTTTTTCTGTCTTTCTTTCTTTCCTTCCTTCTTTCCTTCCTTCCTCCCTTCTTTCTTTCATTCCTTCCTCCCTTCCTCCTTCCTTTCTTCTCTCTCCCTTCCTTCCTTCCTTCCTTTCTTCCATCCTTCCTTCCTCCTCCTTCCTTCCTTCCTTCCTTCCTTTCTTCCTCTCCTTCCTTCTTCCTCCCTCCTTCCTTCCTGCCTTTCTTCCATCCTTCTTCCATCCTTCCTTCCTCCCCTCCTTCCTTCCTTCCTTCATTTCTTCCATCCTTTCTTCCATCCTTCCTTCTTTCCTTCCTTCTTTCTTTCCTTTCTCCCTTCTTTCCTTCCTTCCTTCCTTCCTTCCTTCCTCCCTTCCTTCCTTCAATCTTCTTTCCTTCCTCCTTCCTTCCTTCCTCCTCTCCTCCTCCTCCCTTCCTTCCTTTCTCCCTCCTCCTTCCTCTCCTCCTTCCTTCTTCCTCCCTCCCTTCCTTCCTTCGTTCCTTCCTTTTTCCTCCCTCCCTCCCTCCCTTCTTCTCTAACCTGGTGTCAGTTTTCGCTTGACTTCAACACCATTTTGTGCTGACATTATCATTCCAGCTCTGTTGTCAGGCATTGCGTCAGACTGCTGGCTTCCAGTGCTTGTTCCAAGGTCATTTTTCCTTTCTTTACAGGAACTTTAGAGAAAAGGTAGGCATACGATTACTGTTTCTTTCCTCATTCCCTGAGTCTAAGACGACTTCAATATTCGGAGACTTGTGTTGTAACACTTTTCTGTGATACATGCTTTTTCGTGTTTGCTAACAACAAAGAAGAACAAAAATATAATCACTTGTGTTGAAACATTTTTCTGTGATAAATGCTTTTTGTGTTTGCTAACAATGCCCCCCCCCCCACCCCAGAACAACAATATCATCACTTATGTTAAAACACTTTTCTGTGATACACACTTTTTCGTGTTTGCTAACAAAAAACCCCCAACAAGAACAAAAATATCCTCTCCAAAACTTTATAATATTCTTCGTCTTTTGTGTTGAAATTGCTTTCAAATCTATTTAAAAGGTTAAAGTGCTTTTTTGCGTCAAATTCCACACATGTGCAGGAGAGACAATGTGAGCAGGTTTTTGCTACAACCCACACCAGAAGTGTTTTTAATTTGGGGATGTCTCCCAAGAAAGAAAACAAACAAACACACCCTTTACTCTTCATTTCAGTGCTGAAACACAAACTGTGTTGATTTTCTCTGCAGGTTCACGGAATAGACATGTAGTTTTGAATCAATGATTAATAATAGTTATTCAAATAGGATTCCGATAAACGAAACATTAAAAGTAGTTATTTCGATAAAAGTATGATTTACACAAATTGATACAAAATGAAGAATCGATCGCTTGCACACCTTGTAACAAGGATGTTGATTGGTTCATGCATGAAAATGGTCTAGCACTCCAAGTATGGCGCCAGGCTTGTGTGACGTGATAATCCCACGCATGCGCACTTCATAGTACAGCCCTCAGCTGTAAAAAAAGCGACCACACAGAGAATTTGCATCGTTTGTGAATAGAGCCTATGGCATGATAATATCATCACCCTGTATCAGCTTGCTCTGTGTGTAGATGTGTGTGTGTGCGCGCGCGAGCGCGTCGACTTGGTACATGTTCATCTTATTTATGGGTGATTACATGCGTGTAGATGATTTGAGCGTATGCGTTTTGATTTGTTGCTTTACAAGATTCAGATATATAATTGGGATTCATCTCATTTCTCACATCCGCGTTATCGATCGTCGTAGTCATACATCGATCATCATATCATCATCATCATCATCATCATAGCTAAGTACTCTTCACATATCATCATCGCAAGCTGACATCAACTTAGTATATGATACACTGAGTCATCTTTAACTATATTATAAGCAATCACCACACCAGCTTTGCACGTTATCAAAACATAACAATCTTTTTGTCGTTGTTGTTGTTGTTGCGGCCTCATCCTCTGTGACGTTCCTGACCTGCTGTTCCCACGCCGCTCTTTTCAATCTCTCCGACCCAGCCATACCCAGATTCGCTATGTCGATATCCTCAGGGTCGTAAGTCCACATGGTGCCCCTCAATGTCAAACCTGACGTTTCTTGGTCTTTTCAACTAAAAAAGAAAATCATGCATTTTATGTCTTGTATACTGTAAAACAATCAAGTTTTAATTCAGAACACTCAAAATCGCTGTCTCTTTGTACACTTCTCTTGAATCACTAATCCACTCCAACCCTCCCTTGTCTCACCAAAGAAAGCGAAATCCAGCAAAATACGTGACAATAAAGCAGAGCGAAAAGCTCAGGGAGCAGCAGCAGCAGCAGCAGCAGCTACACAGCAAGCAACAGCAGCAGCAGCTGCACGCAGCAAGCAGCACAGCAGCAGCAGCAGTTGCAGTTAGTAGTAGTAGTAGCAGCTAGCAGCAGCAGCAGCAGCAGCAGCAGCAGCAGCAGCAGCAGCAGCAGCAGCAGTAGTAGTAGTAGCAGCAGCTAGCAGCAGCAGCAGCAGCAGCAGCAGCAGCAGCAGCAGCAGCAGCAGCAGCAGCAGCAGTAGTAGTAGTAGCAGCAGCTAGCAGCAGCAGCAGCAGCAGCAGCAGCAGCAGCAGCAGCAGCAGCAGCAGCAGCAGCAGCAGCAGCAGCAGCAGCAGTAGTAGTAATAGTAGTAGTAGTAGCAGCAGCTAGCAGCAGCAGCAGCAGCAGCAGCAGCAGCAGCAGCAGCAGCAGCAGCAGCAGCAGCAGCAGCAGCAGTAGTAGTAGTGGTAGCACCAGCAGCAGCAGCAGCAGCAGCAGCAGCAGCAGCAGCAGTGGTAGTAGTAGTAGTAGTCAAGTCAAGTCTAGTCAAATCAAAAACACTTTAATCATCCCATGAAGGGCAATTACAATACTGACAGGCACATTGATACCTATAATTATCTCACAAGACACAAGAAAAATACATTTCAGATTGTTATAAGCATTCCAAGATAGCTTAAAAAATTATCATACACAAACACAAACCCAGGTGCGCGCACACACACGCACCGCGTACACCCCCCCACACACACCAATGTAGGAATACAATTTTGTAAATACCATTGATTGGAAAAGAAATAACAATTTTTTGTGCGTGCGCGCACGTGCGCATTCACACACACGCGCACACCCATACATACACACACCAATATATGAACACAGTTTTATCACACATACACACACACGTGCACCCGCGCACCATAATGACCATTATCTAGTAAAGACATAAACACACACACACACAATTTAGAAATCACTCTTGAAAGCCAAAAGCAAGATACAGGAGTACTTATTTTCATTACCACACATACACACGCACTCACGCACACACGCACTTGACAATCAGGGGGGTATACTAGAGAATGTAAAACTGTTTGGTTAGTGCTGTTTTGAATTTAGAAATCGAATGACTACTGGAACAAAGGAATTTGTTTTTCTATTTGTTTTACTGTTGGAGCACCGAAAACGGCGTCCTGAAGGCAATAACTGAAATTCCGAAGACATAGCATGGGATGGATCAGCCAAGATGGCAGTCGCTTTGCGCACAAGCTGCTGATTGCAGTACGACTTGAGATCTCTTTGTTCTTCTCCAATTATTTTTGAGCAGATTATAACAATTCTCCGAAGACTATTCTTGTTTTTAACACTAAGGTTGTTGTACCAACAGATGAAAGCAAAACTTAGAACACTCTCTATGTAGGACTTGTAGAACAAAGAAAGAATCTTTTTGTCAACAAAAAATGAGTTAAGCTTCCTCAGAAAATACATACGTTGTTGTCCCTTTTTGACAATAGCGTCAGTGTTAGCATCCCAGTTTGGTTTGTCATGAAAAATAGTTCCCACATACTTGTACTTCGAAACATTTTCAACTTCTTGACTATGGATGGTAACATGCTCAGAAGTGTGACCCGATTTTCTGAAATCGATAGGAAGATCTTTAGTTTTAGAAACATTTAGCTCCAGATATGCCTCACCACACCAATTGACGAAATCAGTGAGGGCTGGACCATGGTTTAGGACAGATCCAGATAAGAGAGACAAAAGAGCACTGTCATCGGCAAATCTTACAAGAAAGGAATTTTCATAGCTGCTTCTGCAATCATCTGTGTATAGAATGTACAGAAGTGGCGAGAGAACGCATCCCTGTGGAGAACCCGTACAGATAAATCCAGCCGATGAAGATATCTTATTGGCAAAAACCCGCTGCGGTCTGTTAGTTAAAAGTTCAATCAGCCAAAGAACAAGTTGATAGTCTACATCAAATTTTGAAAGTATTTTTTGAACAAGAACATGAGGTTGCATTGTATTGAAAGCTGAACTAAAGTCAGCAAACAATATTCTGGCATGAGAGTCAGGTGCTTCTAAGTGATTGTACAACTTGTTCAAAATGAACAGTTTGGCATCTTCGACACCTCGTCCTGTCCTGTAGGCAAACTGTAGTGGGTCAAGGTCTTTCTCTGTAGCGGAAAGAATGAGAGATTTTATGATCTTTTCTAATGTTTTCATCACAAGTGATGTGAGGGCTACAGGTCTGAAATCGTTGGGCCGAGAAGGATTTGGTTTCTTTGAAAGAGGTATTACATTGGAAGTATTCCAAATAACTGGTATCTAGCTAGTGTCCAGTGAGGCTTGGAACAGGTGCTGAAAGACGCTGGCAAGCTCAGTAGCACAGAACTTAAGGGTTCTGCCGCATATGCTTTCTGGTCCGGGAGATTTGTTGATATTTATTGCCTTGAAGTGTTTACAAATAACTGTTTCATCAACAATGACGCTATTCTCAAAGAGTAGAGATTGCTTCAGGCCATTTATTTCATCCGAAAAATCATGCTTGTCGAAACGAGTAACAAATGCATTTATATGGTCTGGTAAGTTGTTGTCACAGACCCCCTGGAGACTAATCTTCGACCTATGTGGGGCAGCTGCCATGTTTACTGCTGACATATTTTTTATTCCCTGCAGGCAGCACGAAAAATGTTCCCTGCAAACTTGTCTTCTATCTTAGTAAAAGTAGCAGCAGCAGCAGCAGCAGCAGCAGCAGCAGCAGCAGCAGCATCAGCAGCAGTAGCAGTGGTAGTAGTAGTAGTAGTAATGGTAGTAGTAGTAGCAGCAGCAGCAGAAGCAGCAGCAGCAGTGGTAGTAGTAGTAGCAGCAGCAGCAGTGGTAGTAGTAGTAGTAGTAGTAGCAGCAGCAGCAGCAGCAGCAGCAGCAGCAGCAGCAGCAGCAGCAGTGGTAGTAGTAGTAGCAGCAGCAGCAGCAGTGGTAGTAGTAGTAGTAGCAGCAGCAGCAGCAGCAGCAGCAGCAGCAGCAGCAGCAGCAGCAGCAGCAGCAGCAGCAGCAGCAGTGGTAGTAGTAGTAGTAGTAGCAGCAACAATAACAACAGCAACAACCTAACAAAAAATGAACACAATATCAAAAAAGCCAATTACAAACAGCCAACAAATATACCGAAACAAAACCAATCACGAACACAGGCTAAACAACCCTCAAAGAAAAAAAACCCCAACCCCACACTAACATAAAAACCCCCACCCCCAATCAAATTGAGAAAAAACCAAATCCTAACCACCAACACATGAAATTAAAAAAAAACAAACAACAACCCTAAACCCTAGCGACCTACACATCAACACATAAAAAAACGAACAAGAAATCAACAAACAGAAGAAGAAAGATGCACACTGACAAAAAAAGAGATGGAGATTAAAGCTATAAAAGGAAAAACAAATAGAAAAGAAAAGCCAATAATGAAAACTAGATGCACTATACAATACGGAACAAGGAGAAAAGGCAAAAGTGTACAGATAAAAAAAACAAAAAGCAAAAAGAAAAAGAAAAAAGGACGGACACGATCGACGTGAAAACTTGATTAAAAACGAATAGAATATCTCACAAAGGATAAACACACAGGGGAACGGACTGTGAATATTAAGTTGTTATGGTGTTTGGTGTCTGTGTGTGTGTTTTGTGAGTGTGTGTGTGTGTGTGTGTGTGTGTGTGTGTGTGCACCCGCGCGCACACGCGTGTGTGTGTATGTATGAGAGAGACAGACATAGAGATAGAGAGATAGAGACAGAGAGAGACAGAGACAGAGATAGATGGAGAGAGATTGGAGAGAGAGAGAGAGGAGAGAGGAGAGAGAAGAGAGAGAGAGAGAGAGAGAGAGAGAAGAGAGAGAGAGAGAGATGCGCTTGCGGGCATGTAGACAGGCATACACAGATGCACGCTCACGCGCATGTACACAGGAACACGCACCTGCGCACGCACGCATAGGCCCACCTACACACACACACACACACACACACACACACAAAACACCAAGCTCCACGCAAACACAAACACAGATACACAGACACAGACACACGACAGACACACAGGCAACATACACAGACAGCAGACGTTTTTTCTTTGAGAGAGAGGAGAGAGAGAGAGGAGAGAGAGAGAGAGAGAGAGAGAGAGAGAGAGAGAGAGAGAGAGAGAGAGAGAGGAGAGAGAGAGAGGGGGGGGAATAAATGATAACGAGGAAGAGAAGGGTACGTGATCAAAATGTCCTGTTACAAAAAGCATATTAGCTTTATAAGTTTCAAAGCATCTTTACAATTTCAAAAGCACATAAACATCATGGGAAAAACCAAACAAACAATCATTAGATTTACAATATCAAAAGAGGTAAAGGAAGGACATGAGAAAAGAACACCATCCCCCCCCACCCAAAAAAAAAAAGGAAAACGAAATTAGAAAGATATAAGATAAAAGGGCTGAGTGTGGAAAAAAATGAATATTAAGATAAGGTGTGAACTAGCAACAACAAAATATCTAAATTGTCGATGAAAATAGGCTAGAAGGGTGGGTGAATCTGTCTGTCTGTCTGTCTGTCTGTCTGTCTGTCTGTCTGTCTGTCTGTCTGTCTGTCTGTCTATCTATCTATCTATCTATCTATCTATCTATCTATCTATCTATCTATCTATCTATCTCTGCCTCCCTCCCTCCCTCCCTCCCTCCATCCATCCTTCTATCTATCTATCTATCTATCTATCTATCTATCTATCTATCTATCTATCTATCTATCTATCTATCTATCTATCTATCTATCTATCTATCTATCTGTCTATCTGTCTGTCTGTCTGTCTGTCTATCTCTCTCTCTATCTATCTATCTATCTATCTATCTATCTATCTATCTATCTATCTATCTATCTATCTATCTATCTATCTATCTATCTATCTATCTATCTATCTATCTATCTATCTATCTATCTGTCTGTCTGTCTGTCTGTCTGTCTGTCTGTCTGTCTATCTATCTATCTATCTATCTATCTATCTATCAATCCAGACATATATATCTATCTATATATCTATATCTATTTCTCTCTCTCTCTCTCTCTCTCTCTCTCTCTCTCTATATATATATATATATATATATTATATATAGAGAGAGAGAGAGAGAGAGAGAGAAACATATAACAACTGTGCAACCGTGTTTAGCTCATCTTTAAGGTAGCTGCACTCCAATTTCGGGGATGACGTTTAAACACGACACTATTTTGCCTGTGTCCCCCACTCCCCCTCCCAACCAAAAAAAACCAACAAATCATCCGTTCCTACCTGTACCCTATGGCTAACTCTTCCAAAAGGCAGAACGGGTTTTAACGTGTGCGCAAGATGTTTTGCGTGCAGAAGTAGAGTGTGTTGGCAAAATGGAGTCGGATGCCTTCCATCCCACCTCAGGTCTGTAGGCTGTATAGTTTCTTTTTTTATATACCTCTTTAAGTCACGGCATATTTCTCTGCGTGAAAGTCGGGCTGCTCTCCCCGGGAAGAGTACGTCGCCACAAGACCAGCGCCACCCAACTTTTTTCTTTTCCTGTCTGCAACTGTAATTGTTTCCCTATCAGAGTGGCTTTTTTTCTCTACATGATTTTACCAAAGACAACTCTCTTGTTGCCGTGGGGATTTTTTTAATGTGCGGAAAATAATTTTGTGACGGGACCTCGGCTTATCGTCTCAACCGAAAGACTAGCACCTAGACCACCGCTCATAGTCTAATGAATGGGGGGAAGGGGGGGGGGTGGGGGGGGGGAGTTTTGGGACCAAACGGGGAATCGAACTATCGCACTCTTCCGACCCGGACTGTTCTCTTTTCTAGGAGGATGCGTTACTTCCATACCACCGACACACAATTTTGTTCTGTTGACAGACGAGACAGTAAGCACACAGTTGTTGTGACAGTGTTCGTGTTGGGCGTTCCTAAGCTTAACAACAACAACAACAATAACAATAATAATAATAACAATAATAATAATAACAGTAATAATAATAATAATAATAATAATAATAATAATAATAATAATAATGTATGGAATTTAACACCCCGAGGGTCACTCAGAATATGCACACTGTACTGTCTCAGTCATCAAAGCTAGGAAACACCGTGATATCGTACAGTACATAGTGGATACGAATTTGTCCAAGCACGGCTGTTTTCACGTATCTTGCCGTTCATTGACAGCCATACTCCGACTTCAGAGCACTCTTGTTTTGCTTTCTTCCTTTTCGTGGAGAGTGCTGAATTTTTTAAAATATTTATTATACTACGAGCTTGTTGTTTGGGGTTGAGACAATGATAGATCTACATGTATCCTCCTCCTCCTCCTCCTCCTCCTTCTCCTCCTCCTCCTCCTCCTCCTCATCATCATCATGTTTATTATTATGATGATATTATTATTATGATGTTTATTATTATTATTATTATTATTATTATTATTATTATTATTATTATTATTATTATTATTATTATTATTATTATTATTATTATTATTATTATTATTATTATTATTATTATTATTATTATTATTATTATATTATTATTATTATAATTATACTCATGTGCATTTATACGTTAACATTGGCGGAGACGAGGGTTAGAGATTACACCACTTTAAGTCACGGCAGAGTGTTCTCTACGTGAGATTCGGGCTGCTCTCCTCGGAGAGAGAGCGCGTCGCCACAAGAGCAGCGCCACCCATTCTGTTTTCTTTTCTTTTGTTTGTCTGCAAGTGTTGTTTCCTTATCAGAGTGACTTTTTCTACAAAATTTTGCCAGGGACAACTCTCTTGTTGCCGTGGGTTCTTTTACGTGCGCTAAATAATTTTGTGTGACACACGGGACTCGGGTTATCGTCTCAACCGAAAGACTAGCACCCAGACCACCACTCATGGTCTAATGGATGGGAGAAAACCCTCGGGTCCAAAACGGGACACGAACCACCGCACACTTCAGACCCGGACTCTCCGCCCTCTTTTAAAAAAAAAAAAAAAAATTTTCTTCTTTTATATCGAGATAATGAAATAAGCACTTATGCGCTTTTAAAAAAAATATACATCCAGCCCCCGTGTGTATGCGGTTTTGTCAATTTTTGTCATCTGTTCCCACCGGCACACAATAATAATAATAATAATAATAATAATAATAATAATAATAATAAGGTATGGACTTTATATAGCGCTGATCTTCTAAAACAAACAAACCAAAGCGCTCAATGGCCTACTCTTACGAAGGGACGCGGGACAGGATTTTAAACGTGTGCGACAAGATGTTCTGATCTGTTCTCTTAGTTTCAAAGTGAATGTCAACACCAGTGACCTAGAAACCCGCCCCCTCGTCAGTTGGCCCCTTTCATTTCATCCGCCTCTGGCCTAGGCCAAAAGCTGTGTCAGTGATTGATGTCAGCTTAATGGCCAAGGCCGAACACTTAAAACGTTTTTGTTACGTTGTAAAAAAAAAAAAGGTTGTGTTGAGATTGCATGCACTTCAGCCATGATGACAAGCTCTTCAACGTAACAACCAACCACCTGCATGCAATCTCCTTTTGTTAATTAAAAGGAGAACCAAAAAAATATAATCCTCGAAGTCGGAGTATGGCTGCCTAGATGGTGAGGGAGGTACTTGAAAAAAGAGTCATACACGCAAAAAAACCTTCTTATCAGTGTGTAGTTCCTATCTCACAGTGATTCCCAGGTGGGATGATGAGGAGTACAGAGTGCAATGTTCTGGGTGACCCCACAGAGTGTAAAGCTGGGGAAACGCACATCATCAACATAACAACAACAACAGCAGCAACAACAACATTTCATCCGCCTGCTTCCGCTCCCTTTCTCCCTCCCTTTCCATCCTGCTCCCCCCCCCCTTCCCCGTCCCTCTTCTTCCCCTCCCCACTTTGATTCTCTCCATAACCTGTTAAAAGAGTCTAGGGATGATTAGTAACAAGATATCAAACAATGCACCCTCAGGTTAAAACCAGTGTGTATGGCAGAAGCCAATGCCTTGTCATTAATGTCCAGTTATCTAATGTGTGCTTCTGCTGGTAGTTCACTGATAACGGTGATGGCAATGGTTACAACAGTTACGATAATGGTGATGGTGGTGATGGTAATGATAATGGTAGTGGCGGTTGTGGTGATGATGGTGATGGTGGTGGTGGTGGTTGTTGTGGTGGTGATGATTGGTGATTGTGATGATGGTTATGATGATAATGATGATGATGACGATGATGATGATAATGATGATGATGACAATGGCGGTGGTTATGATGATGATGATGATGGTGGTGATAGTTATCATGACGACGTGATGGTGATAATGGTGATGATAGTAATGCATGATCATCATCATCGTCATCATCATCATGATCATGATCATGCATCATCATCATCATCATCATCATCATCATCATCATCATCATCATCATCATCATCATCATCATCATCATCATCAAATTGGTGATATTTATTGTTGCGCGTTCCTCAGACTAACATCCTGTGAATTAACCAACAGAATATGAACACCGTTTCATGTATTCTCTCTAGGAATCGCCAGTGCTGGACCATAACGTTATCCTGGATGGTGACTTTAGCGCGCATCATATCATCACATCTTCCTGTGCCTGTCCATTTAGTTTTAGTATAGGCAGCAATACTCGGATTTTGGAGGATTTTTTCTTCTCCTTTGATACAGTTTAGGGGTCACTATACTGACAGTTGGGGGACAATCTTCACAGATCGTTACGCTAAGCGCTTGTCGCGAGTAAAGGCAATGTCAACATCACATCTTAAAGCAGTTACCACCAGTGCCGACTCCATCAGCACTAGCTTCCCCGTCCCCCTTAAAGTTCTTTGGATGAGACTGTAAACCGAGGTCCTGTGTGCGAACGCACGCAGAACATCTTGCGCACACGTTAAAACCCGTTCCACTTTTCGGAAGAGTAGGCCATTGTGGTGGAAACGGATGACAGAATTGACAAAAGTGCATACGCACGGGGACTGGATTTTTTAAAAAAAGCACGCGAGTGCTCATTCCGTTATCCATAAAAGAATAAAATATAAAAAAAAGAAGTTAAAACAGCATCTTGATCTAGGCTGTGGCAATTTGCTTACGACCGAGGAATCATAAAACAAAGAAAAACTAAACGTAGCAAAGAATTCAGAAAAAAAATATGAGAACAAGTCCATGCTTAGTGTTAACACTAGTTTTATTTGTTCTGCTTTTTTCTTTGTTTTTTTTTCTTTCCAAATAATATTGACCCATTTTTTTCTCTCCTCCCGTAATGATGACGCTTGTTTTACTTTCTTTTTGCTATTGGTATAATATGTTTTTCTCCCTCCGAAATACAAAAAACAGGATATAGCGACACGTTTGAACCCGTTGAACGCAATCAGCTGCAGAGTGACGTTCTCAACAGAAACCAAAGTAGATCGTGAATGAACAGTTAGAAACCAACGGGTGAAATATCATGTGTAAAGAAAAAGAACATTGGGAGACTTTATAATACATTTAGAGGAGATAAAGGTCAGGTCTGAGAAAAGAAATCTGGGCGATTAAACGGTTTTTTTGGATTTTTTTTAAAGAAGAAGAAAGAAGAAGAAAAGCGAGAATAAAAATAATACGTGTAAAAAGCCATTCTAGTGAAAGTAAGGTATATATATTTTTTATAGTTTTATTTTTATTTTTATTTTTATTTTTTCAGAAGTCCAAGTGTGACTTGTCTATCTGCAGAAGTAAAGCATCACATAAAAAACTCGTCAAACAAAGTGAAAAAGAAAAAAAAAAGCAGACAAAAGTAAAACAAGACAATAACATAACATATGAAAGCAAGACAAACCCACACACAGACGCACACACAGACACACGCACCAGATTTCTTTTCATTTCATTGTGAACTACTTCGACCATAGTTTTCTGGTACAGTTGTAGATAAGATTTCAAATATGTCATTTGAACATTTATGGGTCGATACTGTGGTTATGTTGGAGATAGTTAGTTGTTTAGTAAGAAGCCCTGCTGGCAAACTTTTGTAATTGTTCTTGCTGCCCCCCCCCCCCCCCCCCTCATCCCCGTCCCTCCCATAATTTCTTTGTATTTTTTTCTTTTATCTCGTGCATAGACACAATAGGTAAACACACGCATACATACACACACACATACACGCACGCATGCACGCACACACACACACACACACACACACACACACACACACACACACACACACACACACACACACACACACACACACACACAAACACGTTCTCTATATATTGTAACACTATCTTTTGTCTAGTATCACCTTGAGTGAACAGACGTTAAATTAAAGAAAGACACACGCACAAACGCACAAACACGCACGCACACACACGCACGCACACACACACACACACACACACACACACACACACACACACACACACACACACACACACACACACACACACACACACACACACACACACACACACACACACACACACACACACACACACACACTGGAACGTAAAATAACGTGAACAAAAAAAGTTCAGCCTTAATCTACAGCCTTAATCTAGTGGATCGGTGGTCTAGAGGTAACGCGCCTGTCTAGAAAGCGAAAAGTCCGGGTCGGAAGTGTGCGTGGTTCGTATCCCGTCTGGGCCCGAAACTTTTCCCCCATCCATTAGACCATGAGTGGTGGTCTGGGCGCTAGTCTTTCGGATGAGACGATAAACCGAGGTCCCGTGTGTTACAGAAAATTATGCAGCGCACGAAAAAGAACCCACGGCAACAAGAGAGTTGTCCCTGGCAAAATTCTTAGAAAAAAGCCACTCTGATAGGGAAAGAAATACAGTTGCAGACCAAAAAAAAAAAAGAAAAAAAAGGAAAAAAAAGGGTGGCGCTGCTCTTGTGGCGACGTGCTCTCCCCGGGGAGAGCAGCCCAAATTTCACGCAGAGAAATCTCGTGACTTAAAGTGGTATAAATAAAATATAAATAAAATAAATAAATAAATAATAAAAATACAAAGCGTCATCGAGATATGACTGGCACGCGAACTCATCATCCATCACCAACAGTACACACCTGTCACCTTTATAATCTCTCAGCTATCCCAAAGCCATACGAAGTAACAACTTTGCAATTACTTTAAAAAATTTAGCTGGTTAGCTTGTTGGGTGTTCCCCAGCTTAACAAACACCCTAAAGGGAGTCACCCAGAATATGCACCTTGTCTCACTCATACCCTCTGAAAAATCACTGACCGACTACAAGAGCCCACTGGATGAGACTATTGCGTGCATGACTCTTTTCAACTACCTCTACATAAATAGCTCAGTGGTCAGAGCACTCGCTTTTCCCCAGCCAAGGTTAAGCAGCATCGAGCGTGGTTACCACTTGGATGGGTGACCGTTTGCGCGCCTTGGATTCAGTACAGTTCCCCCAGTTCACCCAGCTGTAAATGGGTACCTGCCCTCTTTAGGGTCATGGAAGGTAAAGCAGCGAGGGAGAGGAGATGGGCGCCACCGCCCTCAATATGCTGGCCCCTTGAGAAGTTGAGGTCTCTGACGCCTCGCTCCCCTACGATCACATAGGTTATGGGACACCTTTACCTTTTACCATATAAAGGGTACCGTACTCTCACTTCGGATATTTTAATTTCTCCTATAGAGGATCAGGGACGTAAAGCAACGAGGGAGAGGAGATAGATGGGCGCCTCCTTCAAAGTGCTGGCTCCTGGAGAAGCTGAGGTCTCTGATATCTCGCTCCCCAACGACCACATATGTAATGGGTGGAAACATCTGTGCCTTTTACCCCCCCCCCCCCCCCTCCTTTTTAAACGTGTTGTTATGTATGCGAAGAGCTTGTCATGGAAGAAGACCAAATGTCAACATGAACACGACATTCTAAAACATAACAACATTATGTGTGTGTGTGTGTGTGTGTGTGTGTGGTGTGTGTGTGTGTGTGGTGTGGTGTGTGTGTGTGAGAGTGTGTGTGTGTGAGTGTGTGTGTATGATGAATGCCTCTGCAGTTTTTGCTGACATCAAGAACTCACAAAGCTTTCGACCTTGGCCAAGTTGACAGAGTGGTCTGGTCTCTCTGCTGCCACAAGCCTGACAAATGCCAGGGAAAGAGAGTCACAGAGCCGGGGACCGCCTTGTTTATGAGGAATCCCCTGTGATGATTTGTGCGATGATGCCCAACAAGGTCCAGAGGCTGGTGAGGATGAGGGGGTGGGCGTGGGGGTAGTGGTGGTGATGAGGGGGTGGTGATCCATGATAGCTCTGTACAGACCGATTCAACGGTCGTATAGGGAAGGTATCCAGAGCAGAAGACAAAAACAAACCAGCCGCCTTGGTGCAGTGGTTAGCGCCTCAGATTTACGGACTGGAAAGTCGCGAGTTCGAACCCCATAAGAGGCATAGGGATTTTTTTTTGGTGTCGGAATCCTGCCGTCTCCTACCCAGAGTGAGTTTGCTTCGGATTCGTTAGGAAGACTGGAACCACACAGTCTAGCTTCATCTAATCTACGGATGAGTGTTGTTTCAGTTATCTGACCAAAACTGCAGGTGTCAGCATCACTCGGGCCCGGTTGACGCCGAGATGTAATTATCATAATAGGAAGCGTGGAGTACAGCCCTGTCACGTAGTCTCAAAGCACATGCCCTTCTACAGCAGCAGCAGCAGCATCGTTACATCCTCCTCATCGTCATTAATCATCATGCAATAAAAGAAATGATCTCTGACACTGTACCCCAGAGAAGATGAGGCAGCAAAAAACAAACAAAAAAAAACATGAAAAGAAAAGAACAATGAGACACTCAGACAGATTGATTAGATAGGCTGACAGATAAAACTAGACATATTGACCCAAAAATGAGAGAAGCACACGCACCGATAGTCACACACACATACAGACAGATACATGCACATCCATCATACACACACGCGCGCGCGCGCGTGCGCACACACACTCACACACACACACGCATGCATACACACATAAGGAAGGTGGTAGGATGGTTAAGATGTTCGCCTGCCAACAAGTAAGCCGTGAGGTTGTGGGTTCGATTCCCAACCTCGCCCTTTCTTCCCAGTTTGACGAAAAAATCGAACTGAATGTCAAAGTCCTTCGGATGAGACTATAAACCGAGACCCCGTGTTCGAATGCATGCAGAACATCTTGCGCACACGTTAAATCCTGTTCCGCTTTTCGGAAGACTAGGCCATTGTGTGCCAGTGGAAACAGATGACAAAATTTACAAAACCGCATACACACGGGGACTGGATGTAAAAAAGCACATGAGTTCTGATTCCATTATCCTCGATATAAAAGAATAAATACCCCCCCCTAAAAAATAAACACACATCCACATCCACACACACACACACAACCACCTACCCCCCCTCCCCCACCCACCCATACACACACTATCACATCCAAACTCTCATATTTATTCACATGTTTCGAAAACGTATCCTGTTACCAAGATCACGTATCACCAACCATCAAATCTTTGTTTTCAAAGGATTGCAACATATCGGTTACATTGAGAAGCTGGGTCTTTGAAGTCACGCAATAACTAAAGAACATGTAATATTTTGAAAGAACAGCTGTGTGTTCGTGATGTTCATCATTCAGTCTCCGTCGTTTTGTTCCCCCCCCCCCCCCCCTCTCTCTCTCTCTCTTCTCATCCCCCCACCCCTTCTGCCCTTTTTCCTGTTGTCCGGATCGGTGGTCTAGAGGTAACGCGCCTGCCTAGAAAGCGAAAAGTCCGGGTCGAAGTGTGCGGTGGTTCAAATCCCCGTTTAGGCCCAAAACTACCCCCCCCCCCCCCTTCTCCCCCGATCCATTAGACCATAAGTCGTGGTCTGGGTGTCAGCCTTTCGGATGAGACGATAAACCGAGGTCCCGTGTGTTACAATTATTTAGCGCACGTAAAATAACCCACAGCAAGAAGAGAGTTGTCCCTGGCAAAAATCTCGTTGAAAAAAAAAAGACACTCTGACAGAGAAACAAATACAGTTGCACACAGGAAAAAGAAAAAAAACAAACATACTGGGTGGCGCTGGTCTTGTGGCGACGCGCTCTTCGCGGCGAGGAGAGCAGCCCGAATTTCACGCAGAGAAATCTGCCGTGACTCATAAAGTTGTATGATATGATATGATGATGAACACTCTTTTGGCGGCGTTTTGTGTCGTTAAGTGGTAAATGTCGTAAAGTGGACAGGCTCAGCGAGATATAACAACTCCTCCTTGGTTCTGGAATCTTGCTGGGGAAGAAAAACTTCCTCACCAGGTGGTGAACTGCCAATGCACACAGACAGCAAATCGCAAGACAAACGATTCCAAATCTGACAATTCCTGTTGTCTTTATAATTATGAGCAAGCGAATCGGGTAAAACAACATATTTTCCTGGGAAAGTTACAGCATATTCGTTTTACGTTCTCAAGTCTGGACTGAGTACTTAGTGATGTCGTGTCTTTTTCATTGCCATGGTTTGGGGCCGTAGTTTCATGTGTGCTGATTTGATAATAAAAAAAACCCACGAAGAACTAAGCAGTGTAGAAAACAAGTTCAACTTACTTTTTTGACTGGGCTCGCTCGCAGTAGACTGTCTTTATTCATTTAGGGACAAGGAGTCTATTTAACGACAACCATCTCTCTGTCTCTGTCTCTCTGTCTCTCTCCCCCCCCCCCCTCCGCTCTCTCTCTTAACGGGTTAAAAATAAGGTCCCTCTTTGATGTATTTCTGTATGTTTATGCAATAAAGGTCATTTTCAGCCAAGGTTCATTTTTGCACATGATTGCACAATTTACAATAAGAGCATTTTTCATATCTAGCCCACTTTTGAACTTTATTTCACATATTGCAGTAAGAGTTTTTTTCCATCTCTGACCCATTTTTGCACATTATTTCACAATATGCAGTAAGAGTATCTTTGACCTATGCCCGAATTGTGCACATTATTGCACAACATGTAATAAGAGTATTTTTTAAATCTATAGCCGGATTTTGCACATGGTTGTACAATAAGCAATAAGAGCATTTGTTCATATCTGGCCGAATTTACCACATGATAGCACAATATGCAATAAGAGTATTTTGCATATCTGGGTCATTTTTGCACATTATTGCATGATATGCAATAAGAGTATTCTGTTTTATCCCTGGCCGAATTATGTACATGATTGCACAACATGCAATAAGAGTATTCTGTTTTATCTCTGGCCGAATTATGTACATTATTGCACAACATGCAATAAGAGTATTCTGTTTTTTCTCTGGCCGAATTATGTACATGATTGCACAACATGCAATAAGAGTATTCTGTTTTATCTCTGGCCGAATTATGTACATGATTGCACAACGTGCAACAACAGTATTTTTTAAATATCTGGCTGGATTTCGCACATGATTTATTTCACAATATGCAATAAGACTATTTTTAATATCTGGCCCATTTTTTTGCACATGATCGCACAATATGCAATATACTCGAGTATTTTTCATATGTGGCCGAGTTTTTGCACATGATTACACAACATGCAATAAGAGGTTATAAAAAAATATCTGGCCTATTTTTTACATTATTTTTTGCACATGAGTATTTAGAGTACTTTTATGAGCATTTCGCTTGTGATAACTCATTTGAAGGGGACGGGCTAGCTCAGTGATCAGAGCACTCGCTTTCCCCAGCTAAGGTTAAGCAGCATCGAGCATCCACTTGGATGGGTAACCGACTGTTTGCGCGCCTTGGCTTCATCATAGTCCCCCAGTTCACCCAGCTGTAAATGGGTACCTTGCCTCTTTAGGGTCAGGGAAGATAAAGCAGCGAGGGAGAGGAGATGGGCGTCACCGCCCTCAATATGCTGGCCCCTAGAGAAGTTGAGGTCTCTGACGCCTCACTCTCCTACGACCACATTGTATATGGGAAAAATCTTTACCTTTACTCATTTCATGGACTTGGTGCTAGTATGTTGTTATGAAAAGAATGATTTGGTGTGTAAAGCGAAAGGTGAATGTGTAGAATTCAGAGGGAAGGGAAAGCAAAACCAGTATCGAAAGCTTAGCAGATGATATTGTCGACAAGTGAGAAAGGGGGGGGGGGTGGGGGAGGGGTGGGATGTTTAGTTGAGGTAGGTTTTGCGACCATGCACAGCGTTGTCTGTGTGTGTGTGTGTGTGTGTGTGTGTGTGTGTGTATGTGTGTATGTGTGTGTGTGAGTGTGTGTGTATGTGCGTGCGTTTGGGCGTGCGAGCTTGTAAGTGTGTGTGTGTGTACGAGGAGTGTATGTGCGTGTGTGCACGCGTGCGTGCGAGAATACGTGTGTGCGCGCGCGCGTGTTTGTGTATTCGTGTGCATGTGTGTGTGTGTGTGTGTGTGCGTGAGTGCGTGCGTGCGTGTATGTGTATATGTATGTGTGCGTACGTGCGTACGACAGTGCATGTGTGTGTGCGTGTGTTTGTGTACATGTGTTTGTGAGTGTGTGCTTGCGTGCGTGCGCGCACGCGCGCGTGTGTGTATGTATGTGTGTGTGTGTACGTGCCTGTGTGTGAGTGAGTGCGTGTGTGTGCGTGTGTGTGCGTGCGTCCGTGCGCACGCGCGCGCGCTCGTTTGTGTATGTGTGTGTGTGTGTCTGTGCGTGTGTCTGTCTGTGTGTGTGTAGCAGATTATCTTAATGCACGACTGCACATGTTTTTCTGCCTTTCTCCTTCAACCAGCCCTTAAGCCCCCCCCCCTCCCCCCCGCTCTCCCTCATCCCCCCCCCTCCCACCCTAGACCAACCCCCACCATTTTATGACTCTATATTATTTTCTTGCTCAACCCCCTTGCTTCATCATAATGTTCTCGCCTATGTATCCATACCCCCCTCTACCCCCCCCCCCCCTCTCCCTCATCCCCCCCCTCCCACCCTAGACCAACCCCCACCATTTTATGACTCTATATTATTTTCTTGCTCAACCCCCTTGCTTCATCATAATGTTCTCGCCTATGTATCCATACCCCCCTCACCCCCCCCCCCCCCCTCTCCCTCATCCCCCCCCTCCCACCCTAGACCAACCCCCACCATTTTATGACTCTATATTATTTTCTTGCTCAACCCCCTTGCTTCATCATAATGTTCTCGCCTATGTATCCATACCCCCCCTCTCCCCCCCCCCCCCTCACCCCCTCTTCGCTTCCTCACCCCTTACTTCTCCTTTCCCTCTGCTGCTTAAAAATACATCACTTTTATGTGTCTGCAACCCTTTCACTTCCTCTGTCTCTGTCTGTCTGTCTGTCTGTCTGCCTGTCTCATCTCTCTGCCTCTCTCTCTCTACCTACCTACCTACCAACCTACCTACCTACCTACCTATCTACCTACCTACATACCTACCTATTTCTTTACAACATCTGATATGCGATTGTGTAATTATCTTTTCCCCCTATCTCAACGGGTTTTTAACTAACTAAGTAACTAAGTAACTAAGTAACTAAGTAACTAACTAACTAACTAACTAACTAACCAATCAAGTAACTAACTAAACATCCAACCAACCAACCAACCAACCAACCAACCAACCAACTATCTAACTAACTAACTAACTAGCTAGCTAGCTAACTAACTCACTCACTCAACTACTCACCCACTCAATCACTCAACTACTCACTAGCTCACTGACTGAATGACAAAGAAAGAAAGAAACAAATAAACAAACAGGCAAACAGACAAATAAACAAAGAAAACAAACAAACAAACAGGCAAAGAAACAAAAACACAAGCAAACAACAACAACAAAACTGCGTTGTGTGTGTGTGTGTGTGTGTGTATGTGTGTGTATGTGTGTGTGTGCGCGTGTGTGTGTGTTTACTTGAGTTCTCATACCCCATCTCCACTCTCATACTTCAAACATTATCATGACGTGTGTCCATCATCTTCTTTCCGTTCTCCCTCCCCCCCACCACACCCCGCCTACCAACTTCTAAAAAACCAACAACTTTTTATGATCATTCATTCCCCACCCCCCCTCCCTCACCACCACCACCACCACCACTACCCACCTCATTTCCCCCCACCCACACACCTCTGAAAAAACAACAACATCAACTTAAATTTGAGATTCATTTCTTTTCTGCCCTCCAGTCTCTCAGAGCCTCTTAAAAACACTCTTTCCATTTTGTTTTTTGTTTTTTTGTTTAGGTGTCTCCATCATTTTCTCTCTTCGTTGGTTTTTTTTAAAACACAAGGAAAGAAAAAAAAACTAAACAAAAATAAAGAAACAGGCAAACACGCACAAAAAAACAAACGAATAAATAATCCTACCCCTCACCACTTTTTTCTTCCTCTTCTTCTTCTTCTTCTTCTTTTGTCCCCCCCCCCTCCACTCTTGTTTCTAGAAAATATATTTTGAATGTGTCTTCACTTTTTGTTTTCTGTCTCCTTTTTTTCTCTCCCTCCCCCCCGCCTGCTAATTAATGTTTTTGTTAAAAAAAGTTTTTTTTATTGGTCTTCATCGCTTTTTTTCCCGGTCATTCTTTCTTTCTCTCTCTCTCTCTCTCTCTCTCTCTCTCCTCTCTCTCTCTCTTCTCTCTCTCTCCTCTCTCTCTCTCTCTCTCTCTCTCCTCTCTCTCTCTCTCTCTCTCTCTCTCTCACCGTGTGTCTCTGTCTCTGTCTGTCTGTCTGTCTCCTCTCTCTTCCTCTCTCTCTCTCTGTGACTCTGTCTCTGTCTGCCTGTCTGTCTGTCTCCTCTCTCTTCCTCTTTCTCTCTGACTCTGTCTCTGTTTGTCTGCCTGTCTGTCTGTCTCCTCTCTCTTCCTCTCTCTCTCTCTCTGTGACTCTGTCTCTGTCTGCCTGTCTGTCTGTCTATCTGTCTGTCTCCTCTCTTCCTCTCTTTCTCTCTGACTCTGTCTCTGTCTGTCTGCCTGTCTGCCTGTCTATCTGTCTGTCTGTCTCCTCTCTCTTCCTCTCTTTCTCTCTCTGACTCTGTCTCTCTGTCTCTCTCTCTCTCTCTCTCTCTCTCTCTCTCTCTCTCTCTCTCTCTCTCTCTCTCCACCTAACCTGTTCTAAAAAAACCCACCCAAACCCAAACAACGTCTTTTGACACATCTCCACACTTTTTTAAATAACATTTTATTTTTTATTCCTTTTCTCCTCTTAACTAGATTGTTTAAAACAAACCGAAGCAAAACAAAATAAAAGAAAAACCCAACCCTCTCGTATAACTTTCCATTGCTTTTATCTGTCATATCTGTCTCTCCTCCCCCTCCCCCCCCCTCATACCCACACACCCACACATCACACTAGTATCTTGAAATTAATACTGCTGTCTTCATTCCTTTCATCACAGCCACCTGCCCCCTCCCTCCATCCCCCCTCCTAGCCCTTCCTCCCCCCCCCCCTGTCCTGCAAGCCCCCTCCCCCTCCAAGACACCCCCCCCCCCGTCTTCCCTCTCGCCCTAGTTTTTAAAGATAACTTTTAACTGTTTCCATCTTCTCTGTCTCGCTTTCTCTCTGTCTCTGTCTTTGTGTCTGTCTGTCTGTATCTGTCTGTCTGTCTCTGTCTGTCTGTCTCTCTGTCTACTTTTGTCTCTGTTTGTTTGTCTATCTCTGTCTCTGTCTGCCTGTCTATCTGTCTTTCTGTCTGTCTGTCTCTATCCCTCTCTCTCTTTGGTGTGTGGGCTCATGCATGGTGTGTGTGTGTGTGTGTGTGTGTGTGTGTGTGTGTGTGTGTTTGTGTTTTTCTGTTTGGTTGTCCGTCAGTCTGCCTGTCTGTCTGTCTACCTCTCTCTGTCTGTATCTATCTCTGCCCTGCCCCCCCCCCCTCCACCTCTCTTTCTCTCTCTTCTCTTTCTCTTTAGCTTGAGAATAGCTTTATGTAATATCTATACTTTCTTTTAAAATTATCATCTGCCACAAACGACTTTCCTACTAAACAACCCTCAACATAAAAAACATCACAACCCTCTTTCACTGTATAAATTCACCATATTCTTTCCCCATCTCCACCCCATCTATCTGAATGTATTCCTTTCCACTGTCCTCCTCTTCTCTCTCTCTTCTCTCTCTCTCATCTGTCTCTTCTCTCTCTTCTCTCTCTCTCTCCCTTCCTTCCTCCCTCTCCTTTCTCTCTATCTATCCCCCTCCTTCTCCCTTCTCTCTCTATCCCCTCCCTCTTCTTTTCTCCCTCCCCCTCACTCTACCCCCCTTCTCTCCCCCCTCTCTCCCATATCTCTCCTTTCTCTTTAGCTGGAAAATAGCCTTAATATATCTCTATACATTTTTTTATCCCATGCCACAAACGACTTTCCGACTAAACAACCCCAACATCAAACAGCACAACCCTCTTTCATGTATAAATTCATCATATTCTTTCCCCATCTCCACCCCATCTATCTGAGTGTATTCCTTTCAACTGTCCTCCTTGCTCCAGTGTTTCTGTTATATATGCCCTCCCCCCACACTGTCAAAGCTGTCCACACTGTCAGATGTGGCGGGAATCTGTAGGGATCAAGTCTTCACCTTTGAGCAAAGCAAGAACAGAAACGGGCAATCATGTTAAAAAAATGAAAAGAAAAGTGGAACAATCTCGTCCTCTGTGTTGTTGTTGTTGTTGTTTTTTGTTTTTTGCCTTGGTTTATGATCTGTCTTTGGTGTTGTCTGGGATTAATGAGGCGCGTGTGAATCTTTATTTATTTATTTATTTATTTATTTATTTATTTTAATCTTCCTGTTTTGTATTGATGTTGTTGTTGTTGATGTCTGTAATTGATGATGTGCGTTACTCGTTCTTATTTTTTCTTTTTATGTTATTCTTCCTGTTTTGTATTGATGTTGTTCGATGTTGTTATTTATTTTTGTGATCTGAATAAGGATGACTCGCTCTGTCTGTCTGTCTGTCTCTCTTTTCTTCTCTCTATCTTCTCTCTCATCTGTCTCTTCTCTCTCCTCTCTCTCTCCTCTCCATATGTCCTCTGTCTCTCACTCTCTCCCTCCCTCACTCTCCCTTCTATCTATCTCTCTATCCCCCTCCATCTCTCTTCTCTCCCTCCCCCCATTCTACCCACCCCTCTCCCCCTCTCTCTCATATCTCTCCCTTCTCTTTAGCTGGAAAATAGCCTTAATATATCTCTATACTTTTTTTTATATCCCATGCCACAAACAACTTTCCGACTAAACAACTCTCAACATAAAAAACAACAACGCAACCCTCTTTCACTGTATAAATTCATCATATTCTTTGCCCATCTCCACCCCATCTATCTGAGTGTCTTCCTTTCAACTGTCCTCCTTGCTCTAGTGTTTCTGTTATATATGCCCCCCCCCCCCCCCACACACTGTCAAAGCTGTCCATACTGTCAGATGTGGCGGGAATCTGTAGGGATCAAGTCTTCACCTTTGAGCAAGGCAAGAACAGAAACGGGCAATCATGTTAAAAAATATAAACAGGAAAGTGGAACAGTCTCGTCCTCTGTGTTTTTGTTGTTGTTGTTGTTTTTTGTTTTTTGCCTTGGTTTATGATCTGTCTTTGGTGTTGTCTGGGATTAATGAGGCGCACGCGAATCTTTATTTATTTGTTTGTTTTGTTTTTTTATCTTTTTGTTTTGTATTGTTGTTGTCATTGTTATTGTTGTCTGTGATTGATGATGTGCATTACTCTTTCCTATAGTTTTTTCGTTTTTTTGGTTATTCTTCATGTTTTGTATTGATGTTGTTCGATGTTGTTATTTATTTTTGTGACCTGAATAAGGAGGAATCTCTTTCTCTGTGTCCCCCTCTCTCTCTTTTCTTCTCTCTCTCTCATCTGTCTCTTCTCTCTTCTCTTTCTCCCTCTCTCTCTCTCCCTCTCCGTATGTCCTCTGTCTCTCACTCTCTCCCTCCCTCACTTTCCCTCTATCTCTCTCTCCCCCTCCCTTCTCTCTCTCTCTTTCTCTCCCTCCCCCTCACTCTACCCCCCTTCTCTCCCCCCTCTCTCATATCTCTCCCTTCTCTTTATCTGGAAAATAGCTTTTATGTATCTATACTTTTTAAAAAAAAATCCCCTGCCACAAACAACTTTCCGACTAAACAACCCCCAACACATAAAAACAGCACAACCCTCTTTCACTGTATAAATTCATCATATTCTTTGCCCATCTCCACCCCATCTATCTGAGTGTCTTCCTTTCCACTGTCTTCCTTGCTCTAGTGTTTCTGTTATATATGCCCTTCCCCCCACACTGTCAAAGCTGTCCACACTGTCAGATGTGGCTGGAATCTGTAGGGATCAAGTCTTCACCTTTGAGCAAAGCAAGAACAGAAACGGGCAATCATGTTAAAAAATATAAAAAGAAAAGTGGAACAGTCTCGTCCTCTGTGTTTTTGTTGTTGTTGTTGTTGTTTTTTGTTTTTTGCCTTGGTTTATGATCTGTCTTTGGTGTTGTCTGGGATTAATGAGGCGCACGCGAATCTTTATTTATTTATTTGTTTTGTTTTTTTATCTTCTTGTTTTGTATGATGTTGTCATTGTTGTTGTTGTCTGTGATTGATGATGTGCATTACTCTTTCCTATAGTTTTTTCGTTTTTTTGGTTATTCTTCATGTTTTGTATTGATGTTGTTCGATGTTGTTATTTATTTTTGTGACCTGAATAAGGAGGAATCTCTTTCTCTGTGTCCCCCTCTCTCTCTTTTCTTCTCTCTCTCTATCTGTCTCTTCTCTCTTCTCTTTCTCCCCTCTCTCTCTCTCCCTCTCCGTATGTCCTCTGTCTCTCACTCTTTCCCTCCCTCACTTTCCCTCTATCTCTCTCTCCCCCTCCCTTCTCTCTCTCTCTCTCTCTTCTCTCCCTCCCCCCTCACTCTACCCCCCTTCTCTCCCCCCTCTCTCTCATATCTCTCCCTTCTCTTTAGCTGGAAAATAGCTTTTATAATCTCTATACATTTTTTATAAAAATCCCATGCCACAAACAACTTTCCGACTAAACAACCCTCAACATAAAAAAACAACACAACCCTCTTTCACTGTATAAATTCATCACATTCTTTCCCCATCTCCACCCCATCTATCTGAGTGTATTGCTTTCAACTGTCCTCCTTGCTCTAGTGTTTCTGCTATATATGCCCTCCCCCCCACACTGTCAAAGCTGTCCACACTGTCAGATATGGCGGGAATCTGTAGGGATCAAGTCTTCACCTTTGAGCAAAGCAAGAACAGAAACGGGCAATCATGTTAAAAAATATAAAAAGGAAAGTGGAACAGTCTCGTCCTCTGTGTTTTTGTTGTTGTTGGTTTTTGTTTGCTTGTGCCTTGGTTTATGATCTGTCTTTGGTGTTGTCTGGGATTGATGAGGTGCGTGACTGTTTCTTTATTTATTGTGTTTTTATCGTCCTGTTTTGTATTGATGTTGTTGTTTGTTTTTGTTGTTTTTGTCTGTGATTGATGATGTATGTTAATCTTTCTTATTTTTTCTTTGTTTTCTTTTATCTTATTTTTTCCGTTCTGTATTGATGTTATTCGATGTTGTTATTAATTTTCATGATGTGAATAAGGAGGAATCTCTCTCTCTGCCTCTCTCTCTCTTCTTTTTCTTTCTCCTCTCTCTTCTCTCATCTGTCTCTTCTCTCTCTCTTCTCTCTCTCTCTCTCTTATATATATATATATATCTCCTCTCTCTCTCTCTCCTCTCTCTCTCTCCCTTCCTTCCTCCCTCTCCTTCTCTCTCTTTATCCCCCTCCCTCTCCCTTCTCTCTCTATCCCCTCCTTCTCCCTTCTCTCTCTATCACCCTCCCTCTCTCTTCTCTCCCCCCCCCCCTCACTCTACCCCCCTTCTCTCCCCCTCTCTCCCATATCTCTCCCTTCTCTTTAGCTGGAAAATAGCCTTAATATATCTCTATACTTTTTTTATCCCATGCCACAAAGAACTTTCCGACTAAACAACCCTCAACATAAAAAACAACACAACCCTCTTTCGGGCAATCATGTTAAAAAAGAAAGTGGGACAGTCTTGTCCTCTGTGTTTTTGTTGTTGTTTTGTTTTTGTTTTTGCCTTGGTTTATGATCTGTCTTTGGTATTGTCTGTGATTAATGAGGCGCATGACTGTTTCTTTATTTATTGTGTTTTTATCGTCTTCTTTTGTATTGATGTTTTGTTGTTTTTGTTGTTTGTCTGTGATTGATGACGTGCGTTACTCGTTCTTATTTTTTCTTTTTTTTATTCTTCCTGTTTTGTATTGATTTTTGTTCGATGTTGTTATTTATTTTTGTGTCTGAATAAGAAGACTCGCTCTCTCTGTATCTCTTCTCTTCTCTCTTCTCTCATCTTCTCTCTCTCTTCTCTATCTCATCTGTCTCTTCTCTCTCTTCTCTCTCTCTCCCTTCCTCCCTCCCTCTCCTTTCTCTCTATCTATCCCCCTCCTTCTCCCTTCTCTCTCTATCCCCTCCCTCTCTCTTCTCTCTCCTCCCCCTCACTCTACCCCCCTTCTCTCCCCCTCTCTCCCATATCTCTCCTTCTCTTTAGCTGGAAAATAGCCTTAATATATCTCTATACTTTTTTTTTTATCCCATGCCACAAACAACTTTCCGACTGAACAACCCCCAACATAAAAAAACAACACAACCCTCTTTCCCCTGTATAAATTCATCATATTCTTTCCCCATCTCCACCCCATCTATCTGAGTGTCTTCCTTTCAACTGTCCTCCTTGCTCTAGTGTTTCTGTTATATATGCCCCCCCCCCCCCACACTGTCAAAGCTGTCCACACTGTCAGATGTGGCGGGAATCTGTAGGGATCAAGTCTTTACCTTTGAGCAAAGCAAGAACAGAAACGGGCAATCATGTTAAAAAAGAAAAAGAAAAGTGGAACAGTCTCGTCCTCTGTGTTTTTGTTGTTGTTGTTGGTTTTTGTTTTTTGGTTTGTGCCTTGGTTTATGATCTGTCTTTGGTGTTGTCTGGGATTAATGAGTTCGTGACTGTTTATTTATTTGTTTTTTTGGTTTTTTTAATCTTCCTGTTTTGCATTGATGTTGTCGTGGTTGTTGTTGTCTGTGATTGATGATGTGCGTTACTCGTTCTTATTTTTTCTTTTTATGTTATTCTTCCTGTTTTGTATTGATGTTGTTCGATGTTTTATTTATTTTTGTGACCTGAATAAGGAGGAATATCTCTCTCTGTCTCCCCGTCTCTCTCTTTTCTTCTCTCTCTCCTCTCTCTCTCATCTGTCTCTTCTCTCTTCTCTTTCTCCTCTCTCTCTCCCTTTCAGTATGTCCTTCGGATGAGACTATAAACCGAGGCCCCGTGTGCGAACGCACGCAGAACATCTTGCGCACACGTTAAATCCTGTTCCGCTGTTCAAAAGAGCAGGCCATTGTGTGCCGGTGGGAACAGATGACAAAATTTGGAAAACCGCATACACACGGGGACTGGATGTAAAAAAGCACGAGTGCTTATTCCATTATCCTCGATATAAAAGAATATAAATAAATAAATATGTGCTCTGTCTTTCACTCTCTCCCTCCCTCACTCTCCCTTCTATCTCCTCTCCCCTCCCTTCTCTCTCTCTCTTCCCCTCCTTCTCTCTCTCTCTCTCTCTCTCCTCTCTCTCTCTCTCTCTCTCTCTCTCCCTGGCTCCCTTCCCCCTCTCTCTCCCCCTCTCTCTCACATCTCTCCCTTCTCTTTAGCTGGAAAATAGCTTTTATATATCTCTATACTTTTTTTTCCTGCCACAAACGACTTTCCGACTAAACAACCCCAACATCAAACAGCACAACCCTCTTTCACTGTATAAATTCATCATATTCCTTGCCCATCTCCACCCCATCTATCTGAGTGTCTTCCTTTCCACTGTCCTCCTTGCTCTAGTGTTTCTGTTATATATGCCTCTCCCCCCACACTGTCAAAGTTGTCCACACTGTCAGATGTGGCGGGAATCTGTAGGGATCAAGTCTTCACCTTTGAGCAAAGCAAGAACACAAACGGGCAATCATGTTAAAAAATGAAAAGAAAAGTGGAACAGTCTCGTCCTCTGTGTTTTTGTTGTTGTTTTTTGTTTTTTTGTTTTTTGCCTTGGTTTATGATCTGTCTTTGGTGTTGTCTGGGATTAATGAGGCGCGTGACTGTTCCTTTATTTATTGTGTTTTTATCATCTTCTTTTGTATTGATGTTGTTGTTTGTTTTGTTGTTTGTCTGTGATTGATGATGTGCGTTAATCTGTCTTTTTCTTCTTTGTTTCTTTTATCCTCTTGTTTCTGTTTTGTATTGATGTTATTCGATGTTGTTATTAATTTTCATGATGTGAATAAGGAGGAATCTCTCTCTCTGCCTCTCTCTCTCTTCTTTTTTCTTTCTTCTCTCTCTTCTCTCTTCTGTCTCTTCTCTCTTCGTCTTATATACTAATGATATTAATATATATCTCCTTCTCCTCTCTCTCTCTATCTCCTCTCTCTCTCTCCCTTTCCTTTCCTCCTCTCCCTTCTCTCTCTCTACCCCCTCCCTCTCCCTTCTCTCTCTATCCCCTCCCTTCTCCCTTCTCTCTCTATCCCCCTCCCTCTCTCTTCTTCTCCCTCCCCTCACTCTACCCCCTTCTCTCCCCCCTCTCTCTCATATCTCTCCCTTCTCTTTAGCTGGAAAATAGCTTTATATATATCTCTATACTTTTTAAAAACAATTCCCTGCCACAAACGACTTTCAGACTAACCAACCCCAACATCAAACAACACAACCCTCTTTTACTCTATAAATTCATCATATTCTTTGCCCATCTCCACCCCATATATCTGAGTGTATTCCTTTCCACTGTCCTCCTTGCTATAGTGTTTCTGTTATATATGCCCTCCCCCCACACTGTCAAAGCTGTCCACACTGTCAGATATGGCGGGAATCTGTAGGGATCAAGTCTTCGCCTTTGAGCAAAGCAAGAACAGAAACGGGCAATCATGTTAAAAAATGAAAAGAAAAGTGGAACAGTCTCGTCCTCTGTGTTTTTGTTGTTGTTGTTGTTGTTTTTTGTTTTTTGCCTTGGTTTATGATCTGTCTTTGGTGTTGTCTGGGATTGATGAGGTGCGTGACTGTTCTTATTTATTTTTTTTATCATTCTTTGTTTGATGTTCTTGTTTTTTTTTTTTGTCTTGTTGTTGTGGTTAATCTGTCTTTTTTCTTTCTTTGTTTTTTTTATCTCTTGTTTTGTTTGTATTGTTATTCGATGTTGTTTAATTTTCATGATGGGGAATAAGGAGGATCTCTCTCTCTGCCTTTTCTCTTCTTCTTTTTCTTTCTCTTCTCTCTTCTCTATCTGTCTCTTTTCTTCTTCTTATATACATTATAATATAATATATCTCCTCTCTCTCTCTCTTTCTCCTCTCTCTCTTCTCCTTCCTTCCTCTCTCTCCCTTCTCTCTCTCTTATCCCCTCCCTCTCCCTTCTTCTCTTCCCCTCCTTCTCCCTTCTCTCTCTATCCCCCTCCTCTCTCTTCTCTCTCCCTCTCCCTCACTCTACCCCCTTCTCTCCCCCCTCTCTCTCATATCTCCCCCTCTCTTTAGCTGGAAAATAGCTTTATATATATCTCTATACTTAAAAAAAACAATTCCCTGCCACAAACGACTTTCAGACTAAACAGCCCCAACATCAAACAACACAACCCTCTTTTACTCTATAAATTCATCATATTCTTTGCCCATCTCCACCCCATATATCTGAGTGTCTTCCTTTCCACTGTCCTCCTTGCTCTAGTGTTTCTGTTATATATGCCCTCCCCCCACACTGTCAAAGCTGTCCACACTGTCAGATGTGGCGGGAATCTGTAGGATAAGTCTTCACCTTTGAGCAAAGCAAAACACAAACGGCAATCATGTTAAAAATATAAAAAGAAAAGTGGAACAGTCTCGTCCTCTGTGTTTTTGTTGTTTTGTTGTTGTTGTTTTTTGGTTTGTGCCTTGGTTTAGGGATCTGTCTTTGGTGTTGTCTGGGATTGATGAGGCGCGTGGGGAATCTGTATTTTTTTTATCATCTTGCTTTGTTATTGATGTTGTTGTTTGTTTTTGTTGTTTGTCTGTGATTGATGACGTGCGTAATCTGTCTTTTTTCTTCTTTGTTTCTTTTTATCCTCTTGTTTCTGTTTTGTATTGATGTTGTTCGATGTTGTTATTATTCTTATGATGTAAATAAAGGAGAAATCTCTCTCTCTGCCTCTATCTCTCTCTTCTCTTTTTTTTCTCTTCTCTCTCTTTTATCTATCTCTCTCTTCTCTCTCTTTATCTTTCTTCTCTTCTTATTACTCTTCTCTTCTCTCTCTCTCTTCTCTCTCTCTTCTCTCTCTCTCATTTGTCTCTTCTCTCTCTCTCTCTTTCTCTCTCGCCTCTCTCCCTTCCTCCTCCCTCTCCCTTTCTCTCTTTCCCCTCTTCTCCCTTCTCTCTCTATCCCACTTCCTCTCCCTTCTCCTTCTCCTCTCTCTTCTCTCCCTCCCCTCACTCTACCCCTTCTCCTTCCTCCTCTTCCCTCCTTAGCTGGAAAATGCTTTTATATATCTATACATTTTTTTTATTCCCTTTTCCCACAACAACTTTCCAACTAAAAACCCAACTATGAACAACACAACCCTCTTTCACTGTACTAAATTCATCATATCTTTGCCCATCTCCACCCCATTCTATCTGAGTGTCTTCCCTTTTACTGTCCTCCTTGCTCTATGTTTCTGTTATTTTGACCCCCCCCCCCCCCACACACCTGTCAAAGCTGTCCACACTGTCAGATTTTGGCGGGAATCTGTAGGGATCAAGTCTTCCCTTTGTGCACAGCAAGACAGAACGGGCCAATCATTTTAAAAAAAATATAAAAAAGAAGTGGAACATCTCGTCCTCTGTGTTTTTGTTGTTTGATGTTGATTGGTTTTTGTTTTTTTGTTTTTTGCCTTGGTTTATGATCTGTCTTTGGTGTTGTCTGGGATTAATGAGGCGCGTGACTGTTTCTTTATTTATTGTGTTTTTATCGTCCTGTTTTGTATTGATGTTGTTGTTTGTTTTGTTGTTTGTGATTGTTGATGTGCGTTACTCGTTTTATTTTTTCTTTTTATTTATTCTTCCGTTTTGTATTGATTTTGTTCGATGTTGTTATTTATTTTGTGATTGAATAAGAGGACTCGCTCTCTTGTCTGTCTTGTCTCTTTTTTTTCTTCTCTCTCTCTTCTCTCTCATCTGTCTCTTCTCTCTCCTCTCTCTCTCCTCTTCCATATGTCTCTGTCTCTCACTCTCTCCCTCCCTCACTCTCCCTTCTATCTATCTCTCTTTTCCCCTCATCTCTCTTCTCTCCCTCCCCTCACTCTCCCCATTCTCTCCCCCTTCTCCCATATCTCTCCCTTCTCTTTAGCTGGAAAATAGCCTTATATATCTTCTATTACTTTTTTTTTATATCCTGCCACAAACAACTTTCCGACTAAAGAACCCCAACATTCAACAGCACACCCTCTTTCATGTATAAATTCATCATTTCTTTCCATCTCCACCCCATCTATCGAGTGTCTCCCTTTCCACTGTCCTCCTTGCTCTAGTGTTTCTGTTATATATGCCCCCCCCCCCCCACACACACACTGTCAAAGCTGTCCACACTGTCAGATGTGGCGGGAATCTGTAGGGATCAAGTCTTCACCTTTGAGCAAAGCAAGAACAGAAACGGGCAATCATGTTAAAAAAAAACCCCCAAAACGTGGAACAGTCTCGTCCTATGTGTTTTTGTTGGTTTTTGTTTTTTGTTTTTTGTTTTTTGCCTTGGTTTATGATCTGTCTTTGGTGTTGTCTGGGATTGATGAGGTGCGTGATTGTTCCTTTATTTATTGTGTTTTTACGTCTGTTTTTGTTAATGTGTTTGTTTGTTTTGTTGTTTTTGTCTGTGATTGATGACGTGGTTAATCTGTCTTTTTTCTTCTTTGTTTTCTTTTTATCTTATTTTTTCCGTTCTGTATTGATGTTTTTCGATGTTGTTATTCATTTTCATGATGTTAATAAGAGGATCTCTCTCTCTGCCTCTCTTCTCTCTCTTCTTTTTCTTTTTCTTCTCTCATCTGTCTCTTCTCTTCTCTTCTCTCTCTCTCTTTTATATATATATATATATATTTTTATATTTTATATACATATTTATATATTTATACATTATTTATATGTCTAGTATATATATATCCCCTCTCTCTCTCCTCTCTCTCTTCCCTTCCTCCTCCCTCTCCCTTCTCTCTCTCTCTATCCCCCTCCTTCTCCCTTTCTTTTCTATCACCCTCCCTCTCTTCTCTCCCTCCCCTCACTCTACCCCCTTCTCTCCCCCTCTTCTCCTCCATATCTCTCCTTTCTCTTTAGCTGGAAAATAGCCTTAATATATCTCTATACTTTTTTTATATTCCCTGCCACAAACAACTTTCCGACTAAACAACCCCAACATAAAAACAACACAACCCTCTTTCATGTATAAATTCATCATATTCTTTCCCATCTCCACCCCATCTATCTGATGTATTCCTTTCCACTGTCCTCCTTGCTCTAGTGTTTCTGTTATATATGCCCTCCCCCCCCCCCCCCCCCCCCACACTGTCAAAGCTGTCCACACTGTCAGATATGGCGGGAATCTGTAGGGATCAAGTCTTCACCTCTTGAGCAAAGCAAGAACAGAAACGGGCAATCATGTTAAAAATGAAAAGAAAAGTGGAACAGTCTCGTCCTCTGTGTTTTTGTTGTTGTTGGTTTTGTTTTTGCCATGGTTATGATCTGTCTTGGTTTTTCTTCTTTTTACTGTTCCTTTTTTAGGTTTTTATATTTCAATTTTTTTGTTTTTTTGTTTTTTTGTTGGGGGACGGGATAATTTCATTTGGGGGCACTGCTTTAGAAGAAAGGGGCAGCTTGGTTAATTAGGGGTGCCCGTTTTCGCCCTGGTTTGTTGTTGTGTAAAGGGGTTGTTTTTTTGGGTGGGGGAAAGCGCGGGGGGGGGAAGGGCCCCGTACTTTCCCTTTAAGAATTGGCCCTTACGCCTGTTGATTATAGGTTTTTGGGGTTTTTTTTTTGTGATTGATGATTTTCTTTTACTCGTTCTTTTTTTTTTTCTTTTTTGTTATTCTTTTTTTTTGTATTTTTTTTGTTTCGTGTTGTTATTTTTTTTTTTGTGATCTGAATAAAAGGACTCCTCTTCTGTTTCTCTTTCTTCTCTCTCTTCTTTCTCTCTATCTGTCTTTCTCTTCCTCTCTCTCTCCCTCCATTTTTTCCTTGTCTCTCCTCCTCCCTCCCTCACTCTCCCTTCTTTTATTCTCTATCCCCCCCCTTTCCCTTTCCCCCCTCCCCCTCACTCTCCCATTTTTCCCCCCCCCTTCTCCCATTCTTCCCTTCTCTTTAGGGGGAAAAATCCCTTTAATTTTTCTCTATCTTTTTTTTTTTTTTTTCCCGCCACAAAAACTTTTTTCCGACAAAAAAAAACCCCAACATAAAACGCCAACCCTTTTTTCATGTAAAAATTCACAAAATCTTTCCCATCTCCACCCCCTATTGGTGTCTCCCTTTCACTTCCCCCTTGCTTGGTGTTTCGTTTTTTTATGCCCCCCCCCCCCCCCACACACACTGTCAAAGCTGTCCACACTGTCAGATGTGGGGGGAATCTGTAGGATCAAGTCTTCCTTTGAGCAAAGCAAAAACAAAAAAGGGCAATCATTTTTAAAAAAAAAACCCCCAAAACGTGGAACAGTCTCGTCCTAGTGTTTTTTTTTGGGGGTTTTTTTTTTTGTTTTTTGTTTTTTCCCTTTGGTTTATGATTTTTTTTTGGGTGTTGTCTGGGATTGATGAGGTCGTGATTTTTCCTTATTTATTTTTTTTTTATGTCCTGTTTTGTGTTAAATGTTGTTTTTTTTTGTTTTTGTTGTTTTTGTCTGTGATTAAAGATTTTGCTTTTATCGTCTTTTTTTTCTTTTTTTTTTTTTTTCTTATTTTTTCCGTTTGTTTGATGTTTTCGGTTGTTTTTAAATTTTCATGTGTAATAAGGGGGAATCTCTCTTTTTGCCTCTCTCTTTTTCTTTTTTTTTCTTTTCCTCTCTTTCTTTTCCCTTTTTTCTTTCTCTTTTTATTTTTTTTTTTTTTTTTTTTTATAATATATATATTATATATATATTTATATATATAATAAATATTTAATATAAAATTTTTATAATATTATTTTTTATATATTATATACTCCTCTCTCTCTCCTCTCCTCCTTCCCTTCCTTCCTCCTTCCCCCTTCTCTCTCTCTTATCCCCCCCTTTTCCCCTTCTCTCTTATCACCTCCCTCTCTCTTCTCTCCCTCCCCCTCACTCTACCCCCCTCTCTCCCCCCTCTCTCCCATATCTCTCCTTTCTCTTTAGCTGGAAAATAGCCTTAATATATCTCTATACTTTTTTTTATATTCCCTGCCACAAACAACTTTCCGACTAAACAACCCCCAACATAAAAACAACACAACCCTCTTTCATGTATAAATTCATCATATTCTTTCCCCATCTCCACCCCATCTATCTGAGTGTATTCCTTTCCACTGTCCTCCTTGCTCTAGTGTTTCTGTTATATATGCCCTCCCCCCCCCCCCCCACACACTGTCAAAGCTGTCCACACTGTCAGATATGGCGGGAATCTGTAGGGATCAAGTCTTCACCTTTGAGCAAAGCAAGAACAGAAACGGGCAATCATGTTAAAAAATGAAAAGAAAAGTGGAACAGTCTCGTCCTCTGTGTTTTTGTTGTTGTTGGTTTTTGTTTTTTGCCATGGTTTATGATCTGTCTTTGGTGTTGTCTGGGCTTGATGAGGTGCGTGACTGTTCCTTTATTTATTGTGTTTTTATCATCTTCTTTTGTATTGATGTTTTTGTTTGTTTTTGTTGTTTGTCTGTGTCTGGGACGGGATAGCTCAGTGGTCGGAGCACTCGCTTTCCCCCAGCCAAGTTAAGCAGCGTCGAGCGTGGTTACCAGTTGGATGGTTGACCGTTTGCGCGCCTTGGCTTCAGTACAGTTCCCCCAGTTCACCCAGCTGTAAATGGGTACCTGCCCTCTTTAGGGTCAGGGAAGGTAAAGCAGCGAGGGAGAGGAGATGGGCGCCGCCCTCACTATGCTGGCCCTAGAGAAGTGAGGTCTCTGACGCCTCGCTCCCCTACGACCTTATAGGTTATGGGACTCCTTTACCTTACCCTTACCTGTGATTGATGACGTGCGTTACTCGTTCTTATTTTTTCTTTTTATGTTATTCTTCCTGTTTTGTATTGATTTTGTTCGATGTTGTTATTTATTTTTGTGATCTGAATAAGAAGGACTCGCTCTCTCTGTCTCTCTTCTCTTCTCTCTCTCTCTCTTCTTCTCTCTCTCTTCTCTCTCTCATCTGTCTCTTCTCTCTCTCTTCTCTCTCTCTCCCTTTCCTCCCTCCCTCTCCCCTCTCTCTCTATCCCCTCCTCTCCTTTCTCTCTCTCCCTCCCTCTCTCTTCTCTCCCTCCCCCTCACTCTACCCCCCTTCTCTCCCCCCTCTCTCCCATATCTCTCCTTTCTCTTTAGCTGGAAAATAGCTTTTATATATCTCTATACATTTTTTTTATTATTCCCTGCCACAAACGACTTTCCGACTAAACAACCCCAAACATAAAAAACAACACAACCCTCTTTCACTGTATAAATTCATCATATTCTTTGCCCATCTCCACCCCATCTATCTGAGTGTCTTCCTTTCCACTGTCCTCCTTGCTCTAGTGTTTCTGTTATATATGCCCCCTCCCCCCACACTGTCAAAGCTGTCCACACTGTCAGATGTGGCGGGAATCTGTAGGGATCAAGTCTTCACCTTTGAGCAAAGCAAGAACAGAAACGGGCAATCATGTTAAAAAAGAAAAAGAAAAGTGGAACAGTCTCGTCCTCTGTGTTTTTGTTGTTGTTGGTTTTTGTTTTTTCTTTTAGCCTTGGTTTATGATCTGTCTTTGGTGTTGTCTGGGATTAATGAGGCGCGTGACTGTTCCTTTATTTATTGTGTTTTTATCATCTTCTTTTGTATTGATGTTCTTGTTTGTTTTTGTTGTTTGTCTGGGATTGATGACGTGTGTTAATCTATCTTTTTTCTTCTTTGTTTTCTTTTTATCTTCTTGTTTCTATTTTGTATTGATGTTGTAGTTGTTGCTGTTGTTGTTGCTGTTGTGGTTGTCTGTGATTAATGAAGTGCTTGCTACTTAATCTGATTTTCTTTTATCTTCGTGTTTTGTAGTGATGTTGTATTGATATTGATGCTGTTGTTGTTGGTGTTGTTTTATTGTTGTCTGTGATCAATGACACGCGTGCTGTTTTACCTTTTGTTTTCTCTTTTCTCTTCTTGTTTTGTATTGATGTTGTATTGATGTTGATGTTGTTGTTGTAGTTGTTGTCATCTGTGATTTATGACGCATGTGAATCTTTCTCCTTTTGTTTTTCTTTTTATCTTCCTGTTTTTGAATTGATGCTGTTGTTGTTGATGTTATTGTTGTTGGTGTCTGTGTTTGATTGCGTGTGCGTTACTCTTGATTTTATGTTTTTTCTTTATCTTCCAGTTAAGTGTTCTTGTTGTTGTTGTTACTGTTATTGTGGGTGAAAAGGGATGTGATGGTGGTGTGTTTGTTAAGCTTGTTGTTGTTGTTGTGGTCCTTGCTGTGGTTGTGCTGTTGTTGTTGGTTTTTCTTTTCTTTCTTTCTTTCTTTCTTTCTTTCTTTCTTTCTTTCTTTCTTCTTTCTTCTTCTTCTTCTTCTTCTTCTTCTTCTTCTTCTTCTTCTTCTTCTTCTTCTTCTTCTTCTTCTTCTTCTTCTCCTTCTTCTCCTTCTTCTTCTTCTTCTCCTTCTCCTCCTTCTCCTCCTTCTCCTCCTCCTCTTCGTCGTCGTCGTCGTCGTCGTCGTCGTCGTCGTCGTCGTCGTCCTCCTCCTCCTCCTCCTCCTCCTCCTCCTCCTCCTCCTCCTTCTTGTTCTTGTTCTTGTTCTTGTTTTTCTTGTTCTTGTTCTTGTTGTTGTTGTTTTGTTGTTGTTGTTGTTGTTGTTGTTGTTGTTGTTGTTGTTGTTGTTCTTCTTCTTCTTCTTCTTCTCTTCTTCTTCTTCTTCTTCTTCTTCTTCTTCTTCTTCTTCTTCTTCTTCTTCTTCTTCTTCTTCTTTGCATTCTTCTTCTTCTTCTTCTTCTTTGCATTCTTCTTCTTTGCATTCTTCTTCTTCTTCTTCTTCTTTGCATTCTTCTTCTTTGCATTCTTCTTCTTTGCATTCTTCTTCTCCTCCTCCTCCTCTTCCTCCTCCTTCTTTACATCCTTCTTCTTCTTCTTTTCGACGTCCTTGACCCGACTCTTCTTCTGCCTGGTTCTTTATTTCCTTCCATCTTTTCCCATGCTTCCGCTCTAGGCCAATGAGTATCATTCTTTCTGGTGATAAACTGTTACTGCGCCTCCTGACCTTATTGCTCTTTGTCTTCGTTCCCCCATTAGCATTAAAAGAGCTTCCGTGTTCCAGAACAACAACAACAACAACAACAAACTATGGCAGGCTGGAGATGCCAGAATGTAGACCATGACTCGTTGAAATGGGATCAGCCAGTAACATGCAAGGCGAATAAATCCCTTTGCTGTCTCTCACACACACACACACACATGCACGCACACGCACATACGCGCATGCACGCACGCACGCTCGCACGCACAGACACACACACACACACACACACACACACACACACACACACACACACACACACACAAACATACACGCATGCACTCTCGCATGCTTGCACGCACACACGCATGCTTGCACACACGCACGCATACGCACAGACACACACACACACGCACACATACACGCACACACGCACGCAAGCACGCGAGCGCGCCCACACACACACATACACACACATTAGCGCGCACTCGCACGCACGCACGCACATACACACAGACACAGACACACACACACACACACACACACGCACACACACCATCAAAGAGAAATCGCCAGATCAGACGTTCTTGTGCCATGCTTGAAGATTCAGGCCATGTTTGGTTATAAACTTTGAGAAAGTTTATTTTTGGTTTATTTATTTATTCTTTTTACATCGAGGATAATGGATTAAGCACTCATGTGCTTTGCTTCACCCCATGTGTATGCGACTTTGTAAATTTTGTCATCAGTCTATTCCCACCGGCACACAATGGCTTACTCTTCCGAAAAGTGGAACAGGATTTAACGTGTGCGCAAGATGTTCTGCGGGCGTTGGCACACGGGATCTCGGTTTATAGTCTCATGCGAAAGACTTTTATGGAGAACAGAGTCTGCACTGATGTTAGCTCCAGAGGAAAAAAATCCCCTTGAACGGGATTCGAACCCGGGTAGTCAGATTGCGAGGGCAATGTTCTAACCACTAGGCTATCTCGTCTCCCGTTAACATCTTTAACATGCATTACAAGATTCTAACCACACTATTTGGAGCTTTTTGGTTTCTGTTGCTTTTACCATTAGCTTTAGCATCATTGTTTGTTGTTTTAACTTCATTTTTGTTTATACTACGTGCGCTAAAAAATTCTGTGTAACACACAGGACCTCGGTTTATCGTCTTATCCGAAAGACTAGAACCTAGACAACGATTCATGTCTAATGGATGGGGGAAAAGTTTCGGCTCAAACGGGGATCAAATCACCGCACACTTCCGACCCGGAGTTTTCACTTTCTAGGCAGGTGCACTCCCTCTAGACCACTGATCCACAACTCATTTCACACTGTTATGAATGAATCATTCTTTACGGTGCAAAGCTTGACCATTGGTGAAAAAAAGCAAATACATTGCTTATTCAATGTACCATCAGGAAATAAAATTTTGACTTTGACTTTGACATTTGCGTGCATGGGTTTCTGTACAAAGGAGAGAGTAAGGCAATGGCAGGTCTGCATAGAAGTTGGCTTAGGAGAGACACAGCAGGCCCGAACAGTCTTTCTCTGAAGGAACGAGGGGCCGCTGAGACTCAAACACACAGTGGTCAGAACACTCTCGCTTTCCCCCAAGCCAAGGTAAAGCAGCATCGACCGTGGTTACCAAGTGGATGAGGGACCGTCTACGCGTCTTGGTTTCAGCACAGTCCCCCAGTTCACAACAACATGTAGAACTTCTCCTTTAATTCAAGGATGAACAGCCCAGTAATGCTGGAGTATGGCCATATTTTTCTATTGGTCGTTCCCCCGGCCAGAGTTCCAAGGGAAGATTTTGCGTTTGAGACCGTTTTTACCTAACATTCAGGTAGCGGCATTCCGACTTCAGTTTACTTGTGCTTAAAAAACAAACAAACAAACAACAACATATTTTTGCCATCCGTTGTTGCCAGCAAAAATGGCCTACTTTCCTAAAAGGCAGGATGGGTTTCCATGTGTGTGCAAAATGTTTTTCCTGCGCTGGCACAACGATCCTCGGTTTATAGTTTCATTCGAAGGACTTTGCTGGGAGTGGTTTCCAGTACTGATGCTTAATTCCACAGGGAACATCCCCTGAACGGGCGGGCGTCTTGGTGGTGGCTGAAGCCCAGGCTCTCACCCTTGAGAATGCCGGGAGCCTGTCAGTTAAAACAGCAACCTTACCGTCCGAAAACTCTGTGCTAGAAATTCCTTCTTTTCTATCACTCTCTTCGTTTCTGCCTTGTTCCTTTTTCTTCCTGTCATTTCCTTCTTGTTTATTTTATCTGCCTTTTTGGGTACATTCTCCTGCCTTTTTTTTTTTTTACCCTAGAAAGAGTTAAAAGATAACACATATCTGTCCCATGCCAAAAATGGATGCGCTGGATCTGACTTGTCAGGCGCTAACGGCAGCTTTGCTCATATAGCAGACAATAAAAAATGCTGTCTGAGCGTTCTGGACGACGACGAAGAAGAAACCTAGGCTCGATCCCGGGCCGCCAAAATCGCAAGCAGAAGGTTCTAACCACTATTCTTTCCGTCCTCCTTCCTACTGAGAGGTTTGAAGCTAGCCATACACGCCAACTTCTCATGCAATGACACAGTTACGATTTATTGTACAAGGATTCCCAGGCAAGATGAGTTAGACAGAATGCATAGACAATGTAGCACTTAGGGCTTTCAGCTGAGGAAGGCACAGCAGCAGCATCAACGGTGAAAGAAACTGAGAAACGATTAGTAGCATCAGCAGCAGCAGTAGTAATAGCAATAACAGCAACAACAACAACAACAACAGTAAGAAGAAGAATTGCGAAAAAGAAGAACTGCGAAGAAGAAGAAGATCTGCGAAGAAGAACTGCGAAGAAGAAGAACTGCGAAGAAGAAGAATTGCGAAGAGAAAAAAAGAAGAATTGCGAAGAATTGCGAAGAAGAAGAAAAAGCAAGAAGAATAGAAGAAGAAGAAGAAGAAGAAGAAGAAGAAGAAGAAGAAAAGAATAAAAAAAAAAAAAATAATGAAGAAAATAAATAATAATAATAATAAGAAGAAGAAGAAGAAGAAGAAGAAGAAGAAGAAGAAGAAGAAGAAGAAGAAGAATTGCGAAGAAGAGAGAATTGCGAAGAAGAAGAAAAAATTCAGAATAAGAAGAACAAAAAGAACAACAACAATAACAAGAACAACTACATCCACTAAGGCTTTCCAATGCAGTGAAGGACAAAAAACACCCCAAAACAAAACCTACTTGAAGACACAACAGCAACAGCTGAACAAAAAATCGGAATCCAGCTTGCTGATTCTAAGCGTCAAACACACACACACACCACACACACACACACACACACACACACACACAGTCTTTCGTCAAAATACGAGAACATGATGTATACTGTTCAAAGCAGATTGTTTCCATAGCTTGTAGATGGAAATTGAATTGCTTCAAGACAAAAATATGCTGGAAATGCTTTTTGCATATGCGGTAATAATATAACAGCAGATCATATATTAACATGCCGCAGTTTTAAAAGGGCACATTCCCGTTTTGATGGCATCCTCTCCATCAGCAATATTTAGCAGTCTGTCACTTATGTACGACTTTTTTTTTAGATCGCTTATGCATAGTCCAGTTGGTTTGTTATTGTGAATACTTTGGACTTTAAAGACGCTCTAGTCCAGAAATTATTTTGTCGAGTTTGTTAGATTAAAAAAAATTATCATTATCTTTTTTTCTTTGTTATATGCCTCCTGTTTCACAGTTGTTGCATTCCTATTGTTTATCTTGTTTGTTTCATAGGAGGGGGCTAGAGATATTGTGTTTGTAATTGGGTTTTTGGCTGTTGTTGGGTGTTTCTCGCTCTTGTTTTAAGGGTTGAGCTTTTTTCTTCCAGGGGTGGAGGTGGGTGGGTGGGGGTGGGGGGGGGGGGAGTTGCTTCTTGGGTTTATTTTGAGGGCAGGGGAGGGGGTTACACACATTAAGATAGGTTTGGGTTTTTTCACGTGAAATTCAGAAGTTGAAATTTTATTTACATTTTTCATTGGAATTACTGATTTTGTTAGAAATTGTTAGAAATGCATTTTCCTGTTGTTAATTGTAGTTCAATAGGTTAGTAATGTAACGGTGTTTTTTCCCTATAATTTTGGTTGTTGTTTTTCTATATTTTTTTATTTTTAAATTTTGTTTACCATTTCGCATGCATCGATCCCCTGAAATTCCTTCTCCTGTACAGTACCAACTACACCCTCCTCCCTTGACACTCATACACCCTCCTGCCCCCCCCCCCCCCCCCCCGCCATCCCCCGTCTAATATCACAACTGTGAAAAGACGTTAAATGAATTTGGAGAGAGAGAGGACAGTTCAAAGGAATAAAATAATAGTATAATTCATATGAATATTCATAGGACAGGAGCAAAGATACAAACATAAATGCAAAAAAAAAAATCTATAGGACAAGAGATTAATAACGTAGAAATTGTGCTGTCTTTCTCACTGTCTGTCTCTCTGTCTGTCTTGCCGTCTGTCTGACTTTCTCTCTCACTCTCTCACTCTAACTCACTCTCTCACTCTCTCTCTCTCACACATACGAACACACACACACACACACACACACACACACACACACAAAAAGTGCATTGCGCTCATGATCTGCCGACCTGGGCTTAAATCCTGTTTAAAGAGATTTTTCCCCTGGAGTTAACACCAGTGCCGACTCCACTCACTCACTCACTCAGTCCCATGTCCCAAAGGACGTAGGGGGGACATGAGAGAAGACGCAACAGAGATCTTTTTCCATGCTTCACGATCCTGTGTGGCTAGTAGAAGGTGTTGCAGGGGTTGGGCGGTCCAGTCTTTGATGTTGTCAACCCATGATTTCTTTTGGCGGCCTCTTCTTCTCTTGCCTTGGACTGTTCATTGCAAGATGGTTTTTGCTAAGGTATTTTGTCTTGTGGTGTGACCAAACCACATCAGTTTTCTCCTCTTTATGGTGGAGAGCAAAGGTTCTTGGGGGCCCACACGCTTTTTGATTTCTTCTTTCACATAGTTGTTGGTCTTGTGTTCTTTCTATGATATTTTGAGAAGTCTTCTGTGGCACTTGTTCTCGAATGCTTGGATTCTCCTGTCTAGCTCTGCTGACAGAGTCCATGATTCACAGCCATATAGGAGGATAGATATCACGAGGGATTTGTAGAGGTGGTATTTGGTGCAGAAGCTGATGTTGTTGCTTCTGATGACCCTCTCGAGTCTGGCTAGAGCAGATGTTGCTGTTGCAATGTGAGCTTTCACTTCATTGTTTGATGTGCCATCTTTTGTTAGGAGGGAGCCTAAGTATTTGAATTGGCTCATCTCTTCCAGTATTTCTCCATTCATCTTTATTTCCGTGCTGTCATTACTTGCGCTGTTGACCATGATCTTTGATTTCTCTGTACTGACCTCCATGCCGTATGCGCTCGCTCGATCTGATAGACTATCTGTGAGGTTTTGCAGTTCTTGTTTGCTGCCGCCCATGAGGTCAATGTCATCTGCAAAGCTAAGGTTGCAAAGGGGTCTTCCACCAATGGAGATGGAAGTGTGGTGGTTTTGCAGTGTCTCTGTCATGCCGACTCCACTCCCCCCAAAAGTCCTTCCGATGAGACTATAAACCGAGGTCCCGTGTGCGAACGCACGCAGAACAGCTTGCACACACGTTAATACCTGTTCAGCTTTTTGTAAGATTAGGCCATTGTTTGCCTGTGGGAACGGATGACAAAATTTACAAAGCCGCATACACACTGGTACTATAATGTAAAAAGTACACGAGCACTTGTTCCATTAAGGTAAGGTAAAGGTAAAGGTGTCCCATAGCGTATAAGGTCGTAGGGGAGCGAGGCATCAGAGACCTCAGCTTCTCCAGGGGTCAGCATATTGAGGGTGTCGCCCATCTCTCCCTCGCTGCTTTACCTTCCCTGACCCTTAAAGAGGCAGGTACCCATTTACAGCTGGGTGACCTGAGGGAACTGTACTGAAGCAAAGGCGCACAAACGGTCACCCATCCAAGTGGTAACCACGCTCGACGCTGCTTAACCTTGGCTGGGGGAAAGCGAGTGCTCCGACCACTGAGCTATCCCGTCCTGTTCCATTATCATCGAAATAACAAAAAAAAGATTGTTTAAAAACAAGTGCTAAATTTTGCTTTTAAGATCAGTCTCACCACTTCCTTGTGTAAAGATCTGAAAATATGAACTGAGTGACCCACAGTGTGTGTGTGTGTGTGTGTGTGTGTGTGTGTGCGGGATCTGAAAATTCGAACTGACTGACCGACACACTGTGTGTGTGTGTGTGTGTGTGTGTGTGTGTGTGTGTGTGTGTGTGTGTGTGTGTGTGCGGGATCTAAAAATAGGAATTGACTGACCGACACAGTGTGTGTTGGATGTGTGTGTGTTGTGTGTGTGTGTGTGTGTGTGTGTGTGTGTTAGTGCGTGTTTCTCTGTGTGTGTGTGTGTATGTACGTGTGTGTGTGTGTGCGTGCGTGTGTGTGTGTAGGCACGCGCGAGCGTGCATACATGCGTTCGGGTACGCGTGCATTTGCCCATCTGTACAAGCCTTAACATAATGCATAACTTCCTCTCCCGTTGGGTGCATTCACAGAAGGTGCGTATGTTGAAGATCTGCAACATACTAGTACACACGCTCTCTCTCACACAAGCGCGGGGACTGGATGTAAAAAAGCAACAACACGTGGGTGCTTATTACTTATCCTCGAAATAAAAGAATTTGTCATCGTCATTGTCTCTCTCTCTCTCTCTCTCTCTCTCTCTCTCTCTCTCTCTCTCTCTCTCTCTCTCTCTCTCTCCTCTCTCTCTCTTCCCCCCTCTCCCCCTCTCCCCTCTCTCTCTCACACACACACGCGCGCGGACTGAATGTAAAAAAAAGCACAAGGAAGCTTATTCATTATCCTCGAAATAAAAGAAGTTGTCATTGTCATTGTCATTCTCTGTCTGTCTGTCTGTCTGTCTCTGTGCGGAGTTTGTCCTATCTTCACCAATACCACCACACTCTGCCTCTGACTGGAACCTATTCCGGAGATTTCTAAAGATTCTCTCACTGGCTTAGCTGCTTTCAACGGACAGTGTAGCTAGCTCCAGCACTGGTAGGGGTGAGGGGGTTCCTCTCTGTGTAGGAGTGACAAGTAGTGCCTGTAAAGATAAAAGTAAGCCTCTTTACCGTCCGTTTTGACTTGGTTACCGTTACAGTTGGAAAGTTTGTTTGACGTAGTTACCCATAATTATCAGTTGGAAAGTTTGTTTGACGTAGTTACCAATATCAGCTGGAAAGTTTGATTGACGTAGTTACCAATAGCAGATGGAAAGTTTGTTTGACGTAGTTATCAATAATTATCAGATGGAAAGTTTGTTTGACGTAGTTATCAATAATTATCAGATGGAAAGTTTGTTTGATGTAATTACCAATAATTATCAGTTGGAAAGTTTGATTGACGTAATTACTAATAATTATCAGTTGGAAAGTTTGATTGACGTAGTTACCAATAATTATCAGATGGAAAGTTTGTTTGACGTAGTTACCAATATTTATCAGATGGAAAGTTTGTTTGATGTAGTTATCAATAATAATCAGCTGGAAAGTTTGTTTGACGTAGTTACCAATAATTATCAGATTGAAGGTTTGTTATACGTAGTTACCAATATCAGTTGGAAAGTTTGTTTGACGTAGATACTAATATCAGATGGAAAGTTTAATTGACGTAGATACCAATGACAGTTGGAAAGTTTGTTTGACGTAGATACCAATGACAATTGGAAAGTTTGTTTGACGTAGATACCAATGACAGTTGGAAAGTTGTTTGACGTAGTTACCAATATCAGCTGGAAAGTTTGTTTGACGTGGTTACCAAGGACAGTTGGAAAGTTTGTTTGACGTAATTTCCAACGACAGTTGGAAAGTTTGTTTGACGTGGTTACCAATGACAGTTGGAAAGTTTGTTTGACGTGGTTACCAAGGACAGTTGGAAAGTTTGTTTGACGTGATTACCAAGGACAGTTGGAAAGTTTGTTTGACATGGTTACCAACGACAGTTGGAAAGTTTGTTTGACATGGTTACCAACGACAGTTGGAAAGTTTGTTTGACGTGGTTACCAATGACCGTTGGAAAGTTTGTTTGGTGTGGTTACCAATGACAGTTGGAAAGTCGGTTACAGCCTGTGTGCTACGTCTCGAGATCTCTTCACAGATGTTGTTAATGCCTGTGGTCTTACAACTTTTTGGGGGAGACTTTCTGCCCGACTTTTTTTTTTCTTCTCTTCCATTTCTCTTCCTTCCTAAACTCCCTCGAGGAGATGTATGGGGGCATGGAGCAGACTTGTTTTTCAGGAAGTGTCTCTTGTGCAAAACGTACTTAGCGGAACTCATCTATCTTCGGTGTTTTTCTTTTACATGAACACAAGGCAAATCCCCCCCCAAAAAAAAACCCCAACCAAAACAAAATGAAAAGAAAACGCCCAAATCCCCAAAGACTCGCATTCAGCCGTATAACGAATGATTAAACACCATCCCTTCTCTATTTCGTTGGACCTTTAAGCCACCAGATTTCACTGGTGTGACTTCGACAGAGCCAAGAAAACTAAGTTTGATTTATCTATTTTCTTTGAGTTATCTACTTCTTTTTCTTTTCGTTTTTGTCTGCGCTTTCTGTTTCACACCTTTGAGCACAGTTTTTAAACACTTAATAATAATGATAATGATAATAATGATGATAATGATAATAATAATTATTTTTATAATGATAATGATGATGATGATGATAATGATAATAATAAAAAATTGAATTTATATAGCGCTATATCTTGCACAGAAGAATCAAAGCGCTGGAACTCAAATCATTCTTCACAGTCGAGCAACCAATAACAATGAATAGTACTAATAAGTCTAAATGTGCGTACACGCAGGCACGCACACACACACACACACACACACACACACACACACACACACACACACACACACACACACACACACACACACACACACACACACACAACACACACACACACACAGGTTATACACTTTGGCAGGGTGATGGGATTTCGGCTGTTGAAGGCAGGGACAGCGATGAGATGAAACAGGAGAGGAAAATCTTAGGTTTGAAATAAGTATGTCTTGAGGCTGGATTTAACAGTGTCATAAGAAGGCTTTTGGCGAAAGAGAGAGAGAGAGAGAGAGAGAGAGAGAGAGAGAGAGAGAGAGAGAGAGAGAGAGAGAGAGAGAGAGAGAGAGAGAGAGAGGGAAGTCATTCCAGCTTAATGGACCAGAAATAGAGAAAGAGCGACGGCAGACGGTGGATTGGTTGAATCTAAGTATTCATAAGCACAGGGTATCTGCAGCAGAGCGGAGGGAACGAGAAGGAGTGTACAAGTGAAGACATTCACAGAGGGAGGCGGGTGCTGTTTCGTGGAGACATTTGTAACAGAGGGTACAGATCTTATAGTTTACTCTTTGTGGCAAAAGGCAGCCAGTGGAGAGATCGCAAGAGAGGAGTAATGTTTTCAGACTTTTTCTTTCTGAGGACAAGTCGAACTGCACAGTTTTGTATACGTTAAAGGGAGTGGATTGATGATGCTGGTAGACCAGCCAAAAGAGAATTGCAATAGTCCAGACGTGAAAGAATGAGAGACGAGATGATTCTAGATGTTGCGTCTGTGGACAGGTACTTTCGAATTGCACTAATACGCCGTAATTGATAGTAGCACGACTGGCAGGTCTGGGTGACGAATTTTTGCATAGAGAGTGTGTTGTCTATAATGACCCCTACATACTTTACAGCAGTGGATAGAGGGATTGATGCATTGCCAAGTTGTATTGAAGCTGTTGTAATGGAAGAGTTTGTGTTTGGTTCCTATAAGCATGGTTTCGGTTTTATCTGCGTTTAGCTGTAGCTTGTTTTGTATAATCCAGTTTTAAATATCTTGAAAGCAGTGGGCCATATTTGTCAAGAGAGAAGATATATTTTCAGGAGTGTAACTGCTTAGAATCTGAGAGTCACCTACGTAAAAATGATGGTTGATTTGATGACGTTTAATTATATGTGACAGTGGAGCGTTGTAGAGAGTGAAAAGAACAGGGCCTAGAACTGATCCCCGCGAGACTCCACGTTCCAGTCTGTCAGGTACTGACTTAGTCTTTAAATCAAATCCTCTGTGTGCTCTGGCTTTATGGATGAGGGTAACGAAACTCAAATCTCCAGAGCTCTAACACTATCAGTTGAGGGTTCGTATCTCTACTAGGCTGGCTTAAGCAGAAGACTTTGAGGAGTGCAGTGGGGAGTGGAGGAAGCTGGTTGCAAAATCTTCAGTGGTGCCCCTACGGTCCACAGGACTACTAGATAGGTAAAGGTGGAGGTGAATCTTTACAGAAAAGTGAGATTGCTATAAACCAGGAGTTGTGTGTTACTGATCTCCCACTATACAGTATGCATATACCAGACACTGTTAACATTCTTTTTGATATGAACACTCATACGTGGCCCAGGCCGAAAGCTCTGTCAGCTGGTGATGTCAGCAACTTGTCAAAGAATACGTTGAAATGTTGTTACCTTTTGTTATGTGGGGGGGGGGGGGGGGGCTTTTATTCAGGACATTAAAGTGTTAGTCTTTGTTATGTGGGAATCGTCAATGACATTAAAATGTTGTTATGCTTTGTTATGTGGGGATTGTCCATGACATTAAAATGTTGTTACCCTTTATCGTGTGGGAATTGTCCATGACGTTCACATGTTGTTATGCTTTGTGATGTGGGTATTACCTTCATCCAGGAAAAGGTTCTGGCATAAACCCATATTCTCCATTAAATGAGGAAAAATTCTCAGAAGCCATAGTATGGCTACCCTTATGGCGAGGCCTTTCGACACAGCCATACACGCACACTTTTTTTTTTTTTTTATCCCCCTACGTACTCTCAAACTTATTCCCAGGTGTAACGAGAGACACAGAGTATATTATGTTCTAGGTAACCCTTAGAATGCTTAAGCACGACTATCACTATCTCAAAAGAGAAGAAGAGGTCATCATTCTAAGACTCCGCACTGGGCATAACAGGCTAAATCACGTTAGCGTCACTGAAGCAGGAAAAGAGCTCCTTGGAAGAAAGAGGATAATAAAGAAACCACGGGTTTCCGAGGAAGTCGTAGAGCTTTGTGATAAGCGCAGTGAACTGAAGAATCATAAGCAGAGTGCAGAAGGGACAAGAAAGTATAAAGAAGCAACCAAAAAGAAGGTGAAGAAAGGAATGAAAGATGCTATGGAAAAATGGATAGAGGAGAAATGTGAGGAGGTAGAAGCCAGCATGGAAAGAAATGACAGTAAGAAGGTCTGTCAACTGGTAAAAGACCTAACTGCAACAACATCAACAAGGACCTCCCCTGTGTGCCTGCGGCAAAGAAAGGAAGGAAGGTGGCAGGATGGTTAAGACGTTCGCCTGCCAACAAGTAAACCGTGAGGTTGTGAGTTCGATTCCCCAGCCTCGCCCTGTCTTCCCAGTTTGACAAACAAATCGAATTGAATGTCAAAGTCCTTCGGTTGAGACTATAAACCGAGGCTCCGTGTTCAAACGCATGCAGAACATCTTGCGCGCACGTTAAATCCAGTTCCGCTTTTCGCAAGAGTAGGCCATTGTGTGCCGGTGGAATCAGATGACAAAATTTACAAAACCACATACACACGGGGAGTGGATGTAAAAAAGCACACGAGTGCTTATTCCATTATCCTCGATATAGAAGAATAAAGAAAGAAAGAAAGAAAACCAGACTGGCGAGCACATCCTTCAAAGGTGCACGCTATACATCAGCGACCTGACGAAGAAGAATGTGTGGCTGACGGAGATGACCCTGTAAACTAAACTGTACGGCACACCACGAGAGATGCTGGAATGGACATGCCATTATTTCTCCCAGGCACATCTGACGGTGTAAAAAGCTAAGGCGAGAAGAAGAGAAGATTGCATGAAGTTTGGGAACGCTCAGCAGCAACTGCAGCAACAAAATCATATACATGCATTCGGGCACTACATCAAACGTACACACGCAGCTAAGCCAGCAGTTAAGTCAATGCGCTGTAAAACTAGGAACATTTACCCAACTTTCATCCATGTGAAGTGTGTCGTATTGTACTGTACTGTATTGTATTGTGTGTATGGTATCATATTGTATTGTATGGTATTGTATTGTATTGTATGGTATTGTACGGATTTCCATTGTATTGTATACCATGACAAGTTAAATTTTCCCCCGTGGGGATGTACTATGTTAAAGTAAGGTTTTATTCGTACTGTCCACCATAGAAATGCAGGGGGCCTGTCAGTATAAAATTAATAGCATCTCCACCTTCTGGAAAATCTGTGCCAGGAATTCCTTCTTTTCTTTTCCTGTCTTTGTTTCTGCCCTGTTCCTTTTCCTTCTTGTCAACCCCTTCTTGTCTATTTTCTGCCTTCTTGATCCATTCTCCTGCTTTTTTTCCCCAGAAAGACTTAAAAGATAACAATTCTCTCCCCATGCCGAAGTCGGATGTGCTGGGCCTGACTTGTCAGGCGCTTAACGGCAGCGCAACGCATTTTCGCTCATATGACAGAAACCAACAGTTGCTGCTGAGCTTTCGACGAGAAAGAAGAAGTTCAATTTCAGTATCCTCTAAAGTCGGAGTGTGTGTGTATGTCCGTCGTGTCCGACGATGACCTCCAAAACAGCAGAGGAGGCAGCTGCTGTTTTGTAAACTGGGCAGAAATTTGATTATAGTGGAGATGCCTTGCCCACAGTACATCCCCACTCTCTCGGCCAAGTGGGCATAAGGACAGTCAGCGTTGGAGATGTTCTCCAAAGGCCAACCAGCCCCCAGGGCTGCAGCACATAAGGACTGTGCGAGTCAAGCCTCCTAGTCAGAGAGTCATAGTCGATCACTAAAGACTAAGCTGTAAAGTGGAATTCCATGAGTGGGAAAGCCACTGGTCATGCCTCTCACTTTGCTGTTGCCCCCAGCGTCAATAGTTTAATCAAGAACTGTGATAAAGCCCAGGCGCTGAAGTCGGAGTATGGTTGCCTATATTTATGGCGAACTGTTTGAAAACAAAACATAACACACACGCGCCATCTTTTCCACCTAGTGTGTATTCAATGTTTCACAGTGATTTCAAAATGTGATACAGGAGGCAGTACAAAATACGTGTTTTGGATGAACCAAATTTTTATTTATTTATTTATTTTTCAATTATTTATTCTTTTATATCGAGTAAAATGGAATAAGCGCTTACATGCTTTTTTCCATCCAGTCCCCGTGTGTATGCGGTTTTTGTAAATTCTGTCATCTGTTCCCACCGGTACACAATGGCCTACTCTTACGAAGAGCGGAACAGGATTCAACGTGTGCGCAAGATGTTCTGCGTGCGTTCGTTCGTACACGGGGCCTCGGTTTAAAGTCTCAACCGAAGGACTTTTGGGGAGAGTGGAGTCGGCACTGATGTTAACTCCAGGGGAAAAATATCCCCTTGAACGGGAATCGAACCCGGGTCGTCAGATTGCGAGCGCAATGTTCTAACCACTGTATGGTAGTGGTAGTAGCCTTATAGTTTCTGTCTGCCTGTCTGTCTGTCTCTCTCTGCTGTGTGTGTGTGTGTGTGTGTGTGTGTGTGTGTGTGTGTGTGTGTGTGTGTGTGTGTGTGTGTGTGTGTGTGTGTGTGTGGCGTGTGTGTATGTGATATCCTACACTGGGTCAAGATTTCTGGAAGAAGCCACACTTTTGGGAAGCAACAAATGACTTGTGTTTGTGAGTGCTTTCGTCTTTGTCTGTCTGTCAGTCTGTCTGTCTCTCTGTCTTTGTCTGTCTGTCTTTGTCTGTCTGTCTTTGTCTCTGTCTCTGTTTTTGTCTTTTTTTCTGTCTGTCTCTGTCTGTCTGTCTCTATTTCTGTCTGTCTGTCTGTCTCTCTCGGTGTCTCTTGGTCTCTCTGTTTTTGTCTTATTTATTTATTTATTTATTTCTTTCTTTATTCTTTTATATCAAGGATAATGGAATAAGCACTCATGTACTTTTTTACATGCAGTCCCCGTGTGTATGCGGTTTTTGTAAATTCTGTCATCTGTTCCCACCGGCACACAATGACCTACTCTTACGCAAAGCGGAACAGGATTTAACGTGTGCGCAAGATGTTCCGCGTGCGTTCGCACACGGGACCTCGGTTTATAGTCTCATCCGAAGGACTTTTGGGGAGAGTGGAGTCTGCACTGATGTTAACTCCAGTGGAAAATATCCCCTTGAACGGGAATCGAACCCGGGTCGTCAGATTGCGAGCGCAATGTTCTAACCACTGTATGGTAGTGGTAGTAGTCTTATAGTTTCTGTCTGCCTGTCTGCCTGTCTGTCTGTCTGTCTGTCTCTTCTGTGTGTGTGTGTGTGTGTGTGTGTGTGTGTGTGTGTGTGTGATTCAGATTCAGAATATTCAGAATATTTTATTGCCATTTAAGTCATGTAGACTTATTTGACACAACAAAAACATCAACTATAATTATCTATTTTGGCTAAAAGTGATGTGTGTGTGTGTGTGTGTGTGTGTGTGTGTGTGTGTGTGTGTGTGTGTGTGTGTGTGTGTGTGTGTGTGTGTGTATGATATCCTAAACTGGGTCAAGATTTCTGGAAGAAGCCACACTTTTGGAAAGCAACAAATGACTTGTGTTTGTGAGTGCTTTCGTCTTTGTCTGTCTGTCCGTCTGTCTGTCTGTCTGTCTTTGTCTGTTTGTCTGTCTTTGTCTCTGTCTCTGTTTTTGTCTTTTTTCTGTCTGTCTGTCTCTGTTTCTGTCTGTCTGTCTATCTCTCTCGGTGTGTCTCACTCTTGGTCTGTCTGTTTTTGACTTTCTGTCTGTCAGTCATTCTGTCTGTCTGTCTTTTCTTTCTCTCTCTCTCTCTCTCTCTCTCTCTCTCTCTCTCTCTCTCTCTCTCTCTCTCTCTCTCTCTCTCTCTCCTTTCTCTCCTTTCTCTCTCTCTCAGTTTAAGTCATCTTCCACACTAGTCAACATCTCTAAAAGAAGTTTTAACTTTTGGGCAGCCAGTGTGTTGTGTAAGTGTCTCCATCTCATTCCCTTTCTCTGCCTCTCTCAGTATGTCTGTCTGCCTCTTTACCCTTGTGTGTGTGTGTGTGTGGTGTGTGTGTGTGTGTGTGGTGTGTGTGAGTATGTGTGTGTGTGTGTGTGAGTGTGTGAGTATGTGTGTGTGTGTGTATGTGCGTGCACACACAACGTGTATGTGGGTAAGTTTGCATGCGTGCATGCATGTGAATGTGTATGTGTGCGAGGGGTACTTTTGTGCCGCTTGCTTGCATGTGTGCGTGCGTGGCTGTCTATTTAACTGTTTGTCTGTGTCTATGTCTGTCTGTCTTCTCTCTCTCTCTCTCTCTCTCCCCTCCTCCCTCTCCCTTTCTCCCCATCTCTCCCTCTCTCTCTCCCTCACCCCCTCTCACTTTCTATGCCTTCCAAGAAGCAATACTCTTTCTACAACCACCACCACCGACAGGGTAACAAAAACATAACAGAAAGAAAAGATCTTCGCTTTAGGAATGCATCAGTCCAGACATGCTTCTTGAAACTTCTTCCACCTAGTTAGTCTTCCTGCAAAATGTTCCGTTAACAGCATCACACACACACACACACACACACACACACACACACACACACACACACACACACACACACACACACACACACACACACACACACACACACACACACACACACACACACACACACACGCGCACACACACACCACACACACATACACACACACTGACGCTGGCTGCATTCAGACTTATAGCAGATAGGA
>CM054142.1:19202932-19222932 GCA_028751875.1 Rapana venosa | reverse complement strand
CGTGTACCCAAGATGTCCTGCCTGCTTCGCACACAGGTCTCGGTTATCAGTTACATCCCAAAGACTTTCGGAGAGAGTGGACTCAACACTGATGTTAACTTCAGGATGAAAAAATCCAGTGAAAATGTCAGTGAAAAGAATTTTTTTAAAGCAATTGTATTACAGCGGACATCAAGAGCATTAGACCTGCCTTAACAGTTCTATTTGATTTCTGACCACCATTCCTGCTCTAATACCAGGAGCATTCACTCCCTTGTCGAAAAAACACTCTTTTTTGTTAGTAGAGTTACAGAAACAGTTCTTTTTTTTTCTCTGAAGAACACTTTTCCGGAGTCGTCAGGTTTGAAGAATAAATCAATGGTAGAAGTCAATGTGATTTGTCTCCACGAGGCAAGATCCATGAATCCTCACTGGCCTGCATCTGAGTGCAGTCAGGGTGCCGCCTGCGTGAGGCAGGTTGTTGGTTTTTTAAGGCAATAATTGTATTACAGCGGACATGTGTCATGCAAGTCACGCTTCCTGGCTGTTAGCGATGGAATTTTAAAGACAGGACAGTGCGGAGAAAGGGAACTGGTACACACATGGGGACGGGGGATATTCTAGGTGGGTTAAGGCATTAACTGTTGTGATCGTGATTTGGTGGCCCGGGTTCGAGCCCATGTCCAAACCACTACCTGGCCCCAGGCCAAAAGGTGTGTCAGTTATCGATGTCAGCTAATTGTCAAGGCCTACATTACAATGTTGTTATGTTGTAAAATGGTATGTTGAGATTGCCTTCATCCATGAAAAGCTCTTAACATAACAACCTGCTCTCTCCATTACGAAAAAACCCAAAACGTCTGAAATCTGAGTATGGCTGTATATATAGCGAGGTGCTTGAAACGAGTCGTACACGCAAACTTCTCATCCAGTGTACTTCTTATCTCACAGAGATTCCCAGGTGGGATGAGGTAGTGAGTCAGAGTGCATGTTCTGGGTGACCCCCAGGGTGTTCAGCTGGGGATCGCACAACAACAAACACACCACTACCGTAATGCCCGCTCAGGAAGATTTTCCCTCTGGAGTCAACGTCAGTGTGGAATCCACTCTCTCCGGAAGTCATTCGCATGAGAGTATAAACCGATGCCCCGTGTGTGCAAGGGACGCAGAACATCTCTTACACAAGTTAAAGCTTGTTCCGCCTTTCGGAAGATTAGGTCCTATTTTGTTATGGCGGGAAAGGATGACAAAACTTACACAACTGAATGCACACGGGAACTGGATGTAAAAACAAAGCACACCAGATCCTACTCTATCATCTTTGAATACAAAAGAATACAAATAAAATTTTAAAAAACCCACAATAGACGTGCATGATTTTCTATTCTCTTTCTCTCTGTCTGTCTGTTGATCTCCTTCTGTCTGCTTTTTGTCTCTGTGTTTCTCACCGTTTTTCTGTTTGTCCCTGTCAATCTGTTTCCCATTACCTGTCTCCTTATTCAGACAAATACGGACACACAACATGTGGTGGACCGGTGCCCCTCGAGGCAACCTGTCCATCAGAAAAGCAAAAAGTCGAGGATTCGATCCCTGTTTGAACCCCAACCTTTTCCTTAGGGGACGGGATAGCTCAGTGGTCAGAGCACTCGCTTTCCCCCAAGCTAATGTTACGCAGCATCGAGCGTGGTTACCAAGTAGGTGGGTGACCGTTAGCGCGCCTTGGCTTTTTCAATGGAATCCCCCAGTTCACCCAGCTGTAAATTGGTACCTGTCCTCTTAAGGCTCAGGGAAGGTAAAGCAGCGAGGAGAGGAGATGGGCGCTGCCATGCCTTCAATATGCTAACCCCTGGAGAAGTGAGGTCTCTGACGCCTCGTTCCCCTACGACCACATAGGTTATGGGACACCTTTACCTTTTCCCTCTCTACCCCACCGTAAGTGGTGAAAACCGAGGTACCGTGTGCAACCCCCCTCCCATATTTTAGAGCATGTAAAAGAACCTAGAGACAAAAAGAGATTTGTCCTTGAGGAAAAAGCCATTCTCATACTAAGACAAATAAATTTTGCAAGCAGACCAGAAAAAAAATCACTCCTAAAGGGAGACAAATAATAGACCAGGAAAAAAAGCCATTCTCAAAGGGAGATGAACACGCAAGGAGACCAGACAAATCACTCTTAAAGGGTGAAGAATAGGCACGCAAGCTGCCCATAAAAAAATCCACTTTCAAAGGGAGACAATGACGCCAGAAGACACCCCCCCAAAAAAAACAACACAAAAAAACAACAACAACAAACCAAAAACAACCCCCCAACCCCACACTCAAGGGAAAACAAAATTAATGCACGGGCAGACTGGAAAGAAATGGGTGGCGCTGCATTTGTGGCAACACACACACACTCTCTCTCTCTCTCTCTCTCTATCTCTCTCTCTCTCTCTCTCTCTCTCTCGCTCTCTCAGTCGCTCTCTTCAGGGAGAGCAGTCTAAAGATCACGCAGACGAATCTGCCGTAACTAAAATTAAATAGGAATACATTACAATACAACGCTTTCCTGTAGGGATGCCCGGGATGCCTGTCAGTATAAACAGCATTCATTCCCACCTTCCGGAAATTCTGTGCTAGGAATTCCCTCTTTTCTATCCCTCTCTAGTGTTCGCCTTGCTCGTATTTCTTCCTGCTACCCCCTTCTTGTCTATTTTCTGCCTTCATAGTACATTCTCTTCCTGCCTTTATTCCAGAAAGACTTCAACAACAAAAAAACAAAAATAGCAGGTTTTTTTTCCAATGCCGAGGTTGGATGCGCTGGGCCAGACTTGTCAGGCGCTTAACGGCGGCGCAAGGGAATTTTGGGCTTATATGGCAGACATTTGTAGTCGCTGTGTGAGCGTTCGACAAAGAAGAATACAGCATGAAAAAAATACAACATGAGATAAGAAAAATGCAACAAAGGCAAAGTAAAATAATGCATTAACACACACACACACACACACACGCACACACACACACACACACACACACACACACACAACACACACACACACACAACACACACACACACACACACACACACACAAACAAACCACAACGCAACCACACACATAAAAACACAAAACTAAACCACAACGCACACACACACACACACCACACACACCACCACCACCACCACCACCACCCCTCCCCCCACACCAAACCCGCCCCTCCCCGCACCACACACACACACACACACCACAACACACACACGCGACCCTCCCCCTCCCCCCACACACACCAACCACACACGCAAACCCCCAATCCCCACCCACCTACACACACCACTCTCCCCTCCACCCCCATACACACACTCCACCACCACCACCACCCAACACACACACACACACACACACACACACACACACACACACACACACACACACACACACACACACACACACACACACACACACACACACACACACACACACACACACACACACACACACACACACCACGACCTAAATATAGGCCAGACCTGAATAATAACTGGCAAACTTGAGGAGAAAGACCAAAACACTGCAGAAAGGTGGTCAGTCATAATGACAAAGAGTGTGGGTGGGTGTGCAATTTCTTCAAGAAAACAGACAGATGATGTCTCTCTCTCTCTCTCTCTCTCCCCATCTCTCTCTCTCTCTCTCCTCTCTCTCTCTCTCTCTCTCTCTCTCTCACCAAGTGGTCTACAGAATCAGTTGAATATTTTACAAACATGTTGTGATAATATAAAATTAACTGTAAACATTGAAAAAACAAAGGTCATGGTATTTAGAAAGGGGGGATTTTTAGGGAAACATGAGAGGTGGTTCTACAATAGTAATAGATTGGAAGTAGTTAATAGCTATTGTTATTTAGGATTTAAATTTACAACATGATCAGTGCAAAAATGGTAAAACTGCATTTAACAACAAAAGGCAAAAAGGCAATAGTTCAGCTTAATAGAGTATTTAAAAAATATAAAGAAATGACAGCAAAAACTTACTTTAAAATCTTTGATACAAAAATACAACCAATGTTGCTATATGCTGCAGAAATATGGGGAATAAACAGGTTAGAACACATAGAAAAAGTGCACATGTGTGCATGTAAAAGGTTTTTAGGAGTGCCAACCAAGACACCAAATAAAATGGTATATGGGGATTTGGGTAGGTATCCACTCTATGTGAATTCATACGTTACCTGCCTAAGATATTGGTTTAGATTATTAGAAATGAATACAGAACGATTACCATATAAGGCCTATCAAATGTTACTACATTTAGACAGTATTGGGAAGCAGTGCTGGGTATCAAAAATAAGAGAAATATTATGTATGACTGGTTTTAATATTGTTTGGTTACAGCAAGGTGTTGGGAACGTGAAAACATTTCTGCATATTTTTAAACAGAGGATTGTGGATATGTTTATTCAGGAATGGACAGGTACTCTCAGAGAACGTGACAGACATCAACCTTACACGTCATTCAAGACCGTTTTTGAAAGAGAGCCATACATTCTAGATATTGATGTATATTGTTTCCGTGTTGCCATTTCTCATGTTCGATTTAATGTTCTCCCCCTACATAACAATGTACATCGCTATAAGGATTCTAACCATGAAAAAGCTTGTCCATTTTGTAAAAATCATATTGAAAATGAACAGCACTTTTTGTTTGCCTGTCCTATGTATGATGACTTAAGACGTAAATTTCTAAAGGAATCGAAAGGACTTCCTCTGCACGTTTTGCTAAGAGCCACAAACCCTATCCACACACATAATTTATCAAAGTATGTGTTCCATGCAATCAACAGACGGAAGAAAATACTTTAAACATTGAGCTTATCATGATCTGCACTTCTATGTGGGTGTGCTTACCTACTGATTGGGGGTATCCACTTTTTTGTCATTGTTATGCAAAATCAGCAAACATCTCGAATAGAAAATTGCAGGGCTAATGTGATTGTGTAGTAGTGGTTTTCACATCAATATCTGTGTCATGATAACTATTCAATACTAGCTATAAATGTACTTTACACATGTTTTCTCATAGTCTAGTAGATGTATTTGGTTTGCTATGACTTTAAAGTACTCTGTGTGTGTGTGTGTGTGTGTGTGTGTGTGTGTGTGTGTGTGTGTGTGTGGGTGTTTCTCAACTTTCTTTATTTGAACAAAAGCTTGATGCTCCAGTATGCAGCAAACTGCAGGGAATAGTATGCATTATAGAATATTAAACAAAAAAATGACAAAGAGAGACAAAACTATTTGCAAATGTTGTGTTATAATATATAAACCAAAGAAAAGTATAATTACTTAAGTGTGAGATTTAAGTCTAATATCAACGAATGAAAACAAAAAAACTTTCATTGTAATAGAAGTAACCATAACGTATGGAGCAATGTTCTACTCATTTGTATATGTACAGTAATCTTGTTTCCGATAAAGCTAGCTAAGCAAAATTAAGCAAAACTAAATTTAATCTGCACCCTTTGAAGTGTTTCCGTATACTGAAAACGCTTATGAATTTTGAATTGAATGTTTATTACTGTGTGTTATATAAATGCGTTATATCGTGATGCTTTCCCCAAAACAACTTTGCATTGTATTGTGGCCCCAAGGCCGATGTGCAATTAAACCAGTTCAGAGTTCAGAGTTCTCCCCTCTCTCTCTCTCTCTCCTCTCTCTCTCTCTCTCTCTCTTCTCTCTCTCTCTTTTCTCTCTCTCTCTCTCTCTCTCTCTTCTCTCTCTCTCTCTCTACTCTCTCTCTCTCTCTCTCTTCTCTCTCTCTCTCTCTCTCTCTCTGAGACACACACAAAACATCGATCGGAAAACAAAAATAATTTAAAAACAATAATAATTATAATAATAATTATAATGTTCAGACACAGTCAGAGACTGATAGGAAAGGACCCCCCCCCCTACCCCCCCACAACAACAAAGTTTTGATAGTTGTGGGTTTTTCTCTCTCCTTATGTTCCTCAGCTAGAGTTCTGAGTTGGAAAGGTTTTTTTTTTGTTTTTTTGGGTTTTTTTGGGAGTGTTTTTATTTTTTTGATTTTTACCAATGGTGAGCTTTTGCGTGTGTGTTCGTTTTATTAGCCATTGCCGGAATTGCATTCCGACATCGTGGTGTTTTTTTTATAATGAAAAAAGGTTTTATTTCTATCTGTGTGTTTGTCTGTTTGTTTTGCTTGTTTGTTTGTTTGTTTGTTTTCTTTCTTTCTTTGTTTCTTTGTTTCTTGAGTGTTCTTTCTTGCTTTCTTTTCTTGTCTGTCTTTGTTTGGTTGTTTGTTTCTGCCTTTGTCTTTCTTTCGTTCTTTCTTTCTGTTCTTTTTTCTTTGTTTCTTTGTTTGTTTCTTTAGTTTTCTTTCGTTCTTTCTTTCTGTTTTTTTTCTCTTTATTTGTTTGTTTTATTTTCTTTAGTTTTCTTCCTTCTTTCCTTCCTTCGTTTCTTTCTTTCTTTCTTTCTTTCTTTCTTTCTTTCTTTCTTTCTTTCTTTCTTTCTTTCCTTCCTTCTTTCTTTCTTTCTCTTTTTCATGTGATGTTTTAAAGATTTTTTGTTCGTGTATACGTTTTGTTATTGTTCTGTCAAAGTTATTTTATTTTTTCGATATCCTTTTTGTTCTTATGATACCAACTATCATTTTTTTTAAATATGTTTCGTCTCGAACTTTTGTTTAACGTTTATATCTTTTTTTTAAACTTCGTGCGACAAAGTTCAACATTTTCTGAACAATCATTAAGCAAAGCTTCCAAGCTGGTGATTGACTTTTGTGTTAAAAAAGAGAGAGAATAAAGAGAGTGGTTGAGAGAGAGAGGAGAGAGAGAGAGAGAGAGAGAGAGAGAGAGAGAGAGAGAGAGAGAGAGGAGAGAGAGAGAGAGAGAGAGAGAGAGAGGAAGAAAAGGTCAAGGAGAAAGTGTATAGAATGCTGACATAAAGCTACAGCAGCAGCAGCAGCAACAGCATCAATAGCAGCAGCAGTAATAGAAGGACAAACGACAGTAGCAGCAATAACTGTAAAACACAAGAGCAATAATAGGAACAATAGCCATAGGGAAAACATTTGGTAAATTTCGTACAAGTTGCCATGATTCGATGATAGAGGAAAAAGAACATGTAAGAACATACCTAGAGAGAGAATAGAACTTTGACGTCAGTACTGCAACAAAATCGATGAGTTTCATTTACTGGATGAGTGCATTTAATATAGGCCTACCGAATAAAGAAAAAAAGCCATACTGATACCTCTAAATGCTGGAGTCAAAGAAAATATGAATAATATAGAACAAATTTGTAACTGTTTCCCAAAGTCCAACCCCTCGTCCACGTCGTGGGAAACGGAAACAGGTCAAGCTGGCTAACGGGGCTCTGGTGAAGCTGTGACTGGCCTAGCAAGCCGACAGTGGATTTATCAACTGCTAAGAAAACTGAAAAGAGACACAAACGGACGGATACCAACGGAAAACGACCTCGCAATGGAAACGGACATCGATGATAGGACCAGTGATACATTGAACATGGAACATCTGCGGCCTAAACAACAGGAACAGAAATTGTGGAATTATGACCAAAAGAAAGATTCTCATCATGGGCATTTCAGACACTAGGAAGAAAGGAGAGGATCGAAAGAAATCCATTCAAACTTAGTTTCATCTGGAGGTGGAGTCAGAAAGACCAGAAGAGCAGCATGGTGTGGTGATTCCATCCTACACCCGACATAGCAAGAATCTCATGAGTACAGGAACACATATCAGAAGATGATTAAAATCGAGTGTAAGAAAGTCCAACAAAATCGTTCTCCATACTATCCAAGCATATGCACATGTAACGATTCGTACTTCAGAAGAAGGAGGAAAGGATATTCTTCAAGGAGCTCTCCCGTCTCTCATCAACAGACCCTGACAAAGAGGACCTGTATGTCATGGGTGAATTTCAACGGCAGAGTGGTGAGAGAAGAAACCCGTGGACAAAAACATCTTGTACCCCACAGTGACCTCAGAACACTTGCAATTACACCGGAAACCACGTGCTGAACTTATGTGCAGAGCATGATCTGTTCATCGCCAAACACCTTTTTTCCAACACCGAGCCTCCACATCTTATCTGGTACAAAGGGACCGATCTCAACATCTCGTCTCAAATCGACTTTATATTGCAAGATCTAGAAACACGTTACGCCATTCAAAGACTCAAAAGCCATCCCAATGCCACCTTGACTTGACCACAGGCCTGTCATTCTAGCCACCAGTATCATAAGAAGAAAATAACAAACTTGCTAGGAAGAACCAGGCCTGAAAAAGATACCTCTCAAACTGGAAGAGATAAGATGTGCAACGAACAGATTCATAGTGCTTTAAGGTTGAAACTTGGACTCCATTGATACAAACACCTCTCAACATGGAGCAAGTCTGGGACACCTTCAAAGCCAGCTCTCTTGAACACCTTAGGGAAGTTTGCGGGCCAAAGAAAGGTGGAGGTAAAAAACAGGAAAGCTACAGCTTGGTGGAACCAAGAGTGAAGGAAGGCCATCAAAGAAAAAAGCATACTTATAAAGTTTGGGCCAAGGAACCAAGACAGATGAGTACTACGCCAAGTACAGAATCGCAAGAAGACATAGTTATCGTGTTGTGAAAGCCTCCAAAGAAAAATCTTGGGCGATTATGGAGAGAAGTTAAGTGAATTTGCAAGAACTCCCCAAGAGACTTTTTCAAAAGTGTTGAAGACGATGAGAGTAGAGATGAGCCATTCAATCAACAACAGTAGTGAAATGATGCAAATGGAGCAGGCACTGCACAAAGAAGAGGAAATTCTGAAACGATGGAAGATTTATTTACTTTAAGATTCTTTTTAAAACCATCTGGAGGACAAGCTTCCAGCTCTCGAATTCTCTCCACGCTATAAGGACCAGTTCGAGCCCAAATCCTTGAAGCTGAACAAGAAAAAAAGCAATTAGACCAGCCCTAAGGGCAAAGCGAGGTGATGACGGCATAACAACTGAAGCCATCCTTGCTTGTGGAGAAACGGGAGTTAAGTGGATCACATCTTCTCCAGAAAGCATGGGAAGAAGGAGGAAAGTACCAATGGACTGGCAAAAAACGTCAATATGTGGTGCCATTTGGAGAAGTAGGCAGCAGAAGAGCGACTGCAGCAGCACCTACAGAGGCATTTCACTTCTCGCCATGTAGGGAAAATGTATGCAAAGATTTGGAAAGCGACACGAGCAAGCAGATACACCTACTGAGCTCAATGCCCCGTTTTGGCTTTCGGAAAGGAGAGGCGTGCACAGATGCCTTTTTCGCACTCCGACAGCTGTGTGAAAGAGCCATCGAATACAAACCAAGACTGATACTGTATTCGTTGACCAAGAAAAAGGCTTTCGAACCGAGTTCAACAGAGACAAGCATCCGGAAGATCCTTGGAGCAGTACGAGTGAAGGGGCAGTTGCTTGATTACATCAGAGCAATCTATGAACCGTTATGCGCGCAGTCCGAACAGCGTGGAACATCCGACTGGTTCCTGTTACATCAGGGGTCAGGCAAGGCTGCATACTCTCTCCCCTTCTACTATCGTGATTGATCTACTTGGACCAGTCACAAAGAAAGCAACCCAGATTTGAGGCCCACTGACACGGAAATATTATTTGTGGACGACCAGGCCCTGATGGAATCAGAACAAAGCAGTCTTCAAGATCAACGACCAACTCAACACAAGCTGGAGAGGTATGACATGAAGTTCAGTATCACCAAACAGAAGTTATGTCTTTCAGCAGGAAATCCAGGAAAGTGGACATCAACATCACCGGCACCCAGCTGAAAACAGACAAAGAATTTAAATACCTTGGCAGCCCTCTTCAGATGAGATGGAAAATTGGACAGAGAGATAGAAACACGAAGCCGAATGCGAACGCAGTCGTTACCAACTCGCCCCCCTTCTTAAAACATTCCAGCATCCTAATGAGCACCAAGGCAACTCATCAAAACGCCATCTTCGTTCCAACACTCACATACCTCAGTGTTCAGGGACTCATGAGCCTAACAAAAGCCTTGGAGAGAAAATGGTCACATGTGAAATGCGCTGCTGAGAAAGCTTTCAACATGACCGACGCGACAAGATCAAGAATGAGGTCGGATCAGAGACATAATCGAGATAACACCAATTTCACCATATCGAACAACAAAGGATTCAGGTGGTTTGTCACTCATAGAATGCCGCCCACCCAACCAGCCTACGGGCCATACACCACCAAATACAATGGCTGGAAAGACGGAGGGTAGACCAAGGAGACGATGGAGCGACTCCGTGGCTGACACCCTGCGAGCCCATGACCTGTCACTACATTAAGCCTCCCACCTTGCTGCAGACAGACGTCTGTGTCTCCCCGCGACGCCGAAGGGCACCAGCGGCAGATGAAAGAAGAAGAAGAAAAGAAGAAATTTGTAACTGATAATCATTCTTTTTTTTCTTTTCTCTCTCTTTTCATCCCTTGGTCGGGACAACCGTTGGGGTACCCGCACGGACGCTGCAAGTGGACCGCCAAATGGTTCTGTCCTGGGCTGTTTTCAGGAGGCTTGGTACAGTGAGGCCGGTCCACTCCTTGATGTTGGATATCCAGCTTTTGCGTGGTCGTCCCTGCCTTCTGCTCCTTCACCATTCCTGCGGGACTGTCTTTGCAGGTGTTATTCCTTGTTAGTGTGGCCAATCCACTCCAGTTTCCTCCGATTTGACTGTATTAGCCAATGGTTCTTGCGTTTCCAGCCATTGCCCTCGATCTGCTGCAGACGTAGTCATTGGTTTTGCGGTTTCTCTGTAGGTGATGTTCAGGATCGCCTGCTGAGCACTTTCATTCAAAGGGCTTGAATTGCGGACGTTCTAAATCGGCAGTAAGTGTCCATTGCTTACTAAGTGTACAAGGAATGGATGTGACGAGTGCCTTGTAGAGTCTGGCCCTTAGTGTGGGTTCTGATGTCGTGATTTCTCCACACTTTCGCCAGCTTAGTCAGGGAGGGAGAGGTGCAACAGCAGTCTGATCTTCACATCTTGGTGATCGTGCCTTCTTTGGTGATGACTGCTCCAAGGTACTTGAAAGTTCCACTCCTCTACGTGTCTCGCCATCATCTTGATGCTGGTGGGAGTGGTCGGTGTGGTACTGTTCCTGGATCTTGCTCTTTCGTGCTGATCTCATACCGTGGGAATTGATGATGTTTCAGTCTGGTGGTGAGATCCTGGAGTTCTCTTCTTCACTGCGGCCCATGGAGTCAATATCGTCTGCGATCGAAGATGTGCAGATGGCTTCCTCTATAGTGATGTGTGGTCTTGAAGCAAGGAAGGGCCTCCTGCGATGATGTTCTCAGGAACACGTTGAAAAGAAGGGGGATAGCGGGCATGCCTTGTCGAACTCCAACTGAAGTCCGGATGAACTCCCCGATTTCTCCACCATGAGGGACTCACTGTGGGAAGGTCATACCCAGCGGGATGACTTTGAATCAGGTCTCGTCGAAAGCTACAGTCTCTCATGACTTCACAGAGCTTCTTGCCGCGACACTCGATCGAGGCTCTTCTTGAAGTCAATGAAGTTGTGTAGACCTGTAGCTGATGTTGGAGATGCTTCTTATGAGGCATTCTTGATGTTGAAGATCTGTTCGACAGTGCTTCGGACCTGGTATGACTCCTGCCTGTTCTTCTGATAGGATTTCTTCTGTTGTGGGTTGTCAGTCTGTTCCAAGGCAATGCGTATCATAACTTTGCTTGGATGGCTTGATCAGATGATTGTTCTGTATTTTTGGCAACTTCTTCAGGTCTCTTCTATGGAAGGTGGCAACTATGATGGATTGGGTCACTGGTCAGGCCCACTCTTTGCTGGTCCAAGATGCGGTTGGCAGATGATTGTTAATGCCTCTGATCATCTCTGGGCCTCCGTTCTTGATGAGCTCAGCGGGTGTTGTCAATTCCTCCGGTGACTTGCTCCTTTCAGGGATCTTACTGCTTCTTCTACCTCTTCCTCAGCACCTGTGTGCTTTCTGGATTGATGGTCTGGGATTCCTGCTCGTGAAGTTTGTTCGGATCAGCCTTAGCTTGTTAGTTGTTACAGGTCTCTGCAATATTCTGTCCACTCTTCATGATAGTGCGCTCTCTGTAGACTGACCCTCTTTGTCTTCAATAAACGGAGGTCTTTGGCTGCTGGGCTTGGTTACGTACCTTGATGTTGGTACGCATCTTTGCTGTTCTCCTTTCGCCATTGCTTCTCAAACTTGGAGCAATGTTCTGACTTCAGTTTACCCATAGGCCTCAGTTCATCTCTTCTGATTGACTGTTGACTGTTCTTACTCTTTCGGCCGGTTCTGGGTTTTGTGTTCTTCACTGGCTCTTTAGCTCCCTAGTGGTCGCACAGGTCAGGATTCGGTGGTAACCCACGGTTGGTTCTTTTTCCTCTCTTTCCCAAGGATCTCCAGCGCTGTCTCCTGAATTGGTCTTGCTGAAGGTCTCAGTGAGGTTGTTGATGTCATTTGGAGGAAATTCAGTGCAGCAATCTGCCCCTATCTCTGCTTTAAAGATTTCAGCGCTTCGGGGTCCTTCTGCTTTTCACATGTGAACGCAGACGGGGTTTTCTTTTCTGGTTCTGGTCTTCAGAGCTTGATTGTAGGGTATGGGTTCCATGTCGTGGTCACTACCTATATCAGCGCCAGGGGGAAACTCCTTGTCTGGGGTTTGTTGGTGCTCGACTTAAATCGTTGGGGGCCAAGGATGTAGTCAATCTGGTTATGTGTCTTTCCATTTGGTGAGTGCCCGTGTTCTTCTTGATGTCTTGTGGGGTTTATAAGGTGTTGGCGAAGTAAGATTGTGGCTGCTTGCGAATTCCAAAAGTCTGAGACCTATTCATTAGTTTTCGTCCACGCCAAAACGGCCTACTGTCCCTGGGCCATTGGTCATAAGCGTTTCCCCCAAAAAAAGGGGGGGGTCCGATCTTGGCATTCCATCGCCTGGATCACGAGAAAGTCCTTCTTTGGAGTGATTTGATTGGCGCTCTCCAAATCTTCGTAGAAAAACTCGATTGCTTCATCATCGTATTCTGATGTTGGTGCATAGGATTGTATGTATGGTCATGTGTGTGTGGTTTTGCTGCGACACGCATGGAGATCAGTCTGCTTGAAATTGGGGGTTCAGTGATGACACTGTGAGTCCTCTTCTTGTGACAGAAATTCCTACTCGTGTTGGTGTTTGGAGTCGTCGCCACTATACATAGTTTGTGATCCTCTCTGTAGTTGCTTCGCCGAATCCGACCCAACGGGGACTTCGGCCATAGTCCCAGTATGTCCCATTCGTATCTTCGAAGTGCGTTGGTTAGCTCTTGGGAGGCTTCCCACATGCGTGTAAGGTACGGATGTTCATGTACCATTGAGTGGACCTTTCAGCCTGGAGTTTGATAGGCTGTAGTTGCGTCCCAGTCGCATATTTATCCACCTCCAGCCGTGGAACGCTCCAATTGGAGGGCGCGGTTGTTGGTATTCCGGGCTCAAACCGATCCGGCATGTCTTTCCTTGCAGTGTTGTCCATGTAGGTATTTCTGTGGGCGTGGATTGCTTGGCGGCGCCCATCTCCTCTCCAAGCTGTTATTTTCCCATAGCTGGGGATTTTTGGGTCGGGTTACCTCCCCACTGAGACAGGTAGTACTGGGTTACAGGTTACCAGTAGCAGAGGAACACCTCTGACTCTGACTCTGATAATCATTAAGCTGAAATAATTATTTAGGCTTGCACGTTTTGAGAAAAAAAGAGAACTATAGTTCTGATAGAATACAACATGGTTTTTCCTTTGGGTTTGTTGTTATGTTTTTCGAGCACATCATTTCAGTCACGCTGACCAGTGATTTATATGTTGTATTTATTGAATTATGAAGAATTGATTTTGCTGTGTCAAATAAAGCCCATGCTACTTTTACGGTAATAAATAATTTCCTATTCTGATTCTGATTCTGGTTCTGTGCCACTTGAGTATGAGGCCCATGAGTATAATGGAGCAACTGGTTACGCACAACAGAAATAATAATAATAATAATAATAATAATAATAATAAATGGAACTTATATAGCGCTATATCTTGCAAAGACAAATCAAAGCGCTTGCATTCAACCTAATCTTACACAGTCATACAACCAATGACAAATAAATCATAGTTTTAAACAAATAGATATTACAAACATGGTAGGGCTGCAACCAAATCTATGAAATAAATTGCAATTGTCAATGTTTTTTCAAAGGCACACACACACACACACACACCACCCCACCAACACACACACACACACACCACACACACAAAACACACACACCACACACACCACACAACACACACACACACACACCCCACACACACACACACACACACAAAAAACACAACCAAACACACACACACACCACACCACACACACACACACACACACCACACACCACACACAGGTCATATACTTTAGCAGGGTGAAAGGACATGGGTTAGTGAAGGTGGGATGGTTCTGATATGAAACAGGGAAGGGGGGAAATCTTAGGTTTGAGATAAATATGTCTCGAGGCTGGATTTAAAAGTGTCATAACTAGGCTTCTGGCGAAGAGATAGGGAGGGAGGTCATTCCAGGTCGATGGACCAAAATAGAGAAAGAGCGGCGGCCAACGGTGGATTAGTTGAATCTAGGTATTCTTAAGCACAATATACCTGCAGCAGAGCGGAGGGAAGAGTGTACAGGTGAAGACATTCACAGAGGTAGGAGGGTGCAGTTTTGTGGAGACATTTGTAACAGAGGGTACTGATCTTATAATCTACTCTCTGTGGCACAGGCAGCCAGTGGAGAGATCGCAAGAGAGGGGTAATAATGTGCTCAGATTTTTTTCTTTCTGAGAACCAGTCGAGCTGCGGAGTTTTGTATACGTAGCTAGAAGGGAGTGGATAGATAATCGGATAAATAGCCGATCAACTAACCAACCATCTCAAAAACTAAGTGTCACAGACACAACTAAAGACACAGGTACATGCTGAAAGAGGTTTGTAACTTTTTGTTTGTCAAACAACAGGTTTTTAAAAGAAAGAAATATAAGGCCGAGACGTGGGAAATTTGGGGGCTTAAAAAATGGGGGGGGTTTTTGGGCCTTTGCAAAAATGTTTTAAAATTCCCCCGGGCACACAGTTTTTAAAACCAACGGGGGAAAAATTCCGGGAATTTTTTTTTTTAAAAGCAGTTTTTATGTATTGGGGGTTTTTAAAATAAAATGGTTTTTGGGGGCCGCAACAAAGAACCTTTTAAAACAATGTAAAGAAAACCCCGGACTGCAAAAGGGTTGTTTTTTTTTGTTAAAAAACCGGTTTTTTTAAAATGGAAAAAAGCCGGGCAAAAATTTGTTAATGGGGGTTTGAACAAATTTATTAAAAAAATCCCCCCGGCAACCTACAGATTAAAAAGCCCCCCAAATTTAAATTTTTTGCTTTTTTGTTTGGGAAAATCCCTTTTCTTCAAAAACCTCTTATTTGTTTCCCCTTTGGTTTTTCCTTTTTCCCCTTTTTTTTAAAATTTTCTGTTTTGGGGTTCCTTTATGCCCTTTTTCAAAAAATTTTAAAAAGTTTAAAAAAATTTTCTCCCTTACCCAAAACCCTCCCTTAGGGCCTTAAAAAAAACTAATTAAAATTTTTGGTGCTTTCCTTTTCCAACTTTTTGTTTCTCCCTTTTTTTCCTGCAACCCATTTTTTTGTTTTTAAAACCCTTCGGTTTTTTGAAGAAAAAAAAAGAAAAAAAAGAAAGAAGGATGTGGGGAAAAAAGGAAAGTGAATTAAAAGGAAAAGAAGTTAGAAGAAGAGTAGGGGTGAAAAGGGAAAAAAAAAGAAGAAGAAGGAAAAAAAAAAGAGAAGGAAAAAGAAGAAGAAAAGGAAAAAGAACCCAGAAGAAGGAAGAAGAAGGAAAAAAAAGGGAAGAAAAAAAAAGGGGAAAAAAATTTAAAAGGAAGAATTGCAAAAAGGAAAAAAATTTGCGAAGAAGAAGTAGAAGAAGAAAAGGAAAGAAGGAAAAGAAAAATTGGGAAAAAAGGAAAAAAAGAAAGAAGAAGAAAAGTTAAAAGAAGAAAAATTGCAAAAAACGAAAAAAATTCCAAAAAGGAAAAAAAGAAAAAGAAGAAGAAGGAAGAAAAATTTTGGGAAGAGAAGAAAAAGAAGAAGAAGACAAGAAGAAACCGAATTTTAAAAAGGAAAGAAGAAGAAAGAACGAAAAAAGGAAAAAAAAAGAAAGAAAAAAGAAAAATTTCAAAGAAAGAAAAAAGGGGGAAAAAGGGGGAAAAATTCCCAAAAAGAAAAAGAAAAAAGAAGAAGAAAGGGGAAGAAAAAGAAAAGGGAAGAAAAAAAAAAAAGAAAAGAAGAAGAAAAAGCAGAAGAATGCAAAGGAAAAAAGGGAAGACGAAAAATTTCCGAAGAAAAAAAGGCAGACGAAGAATTTCCCGAAGAAGAAAGCGGGAAAAAAAATTTCCGAAGAAGAGGGGAGGAAAGAAGAAAAAAGTAAAAATTGCAAAAGAAGAAGAAAAAAAGAAGAAGAAAAAAATGCAAAAAAGGGAAGAATCAAAGAAAAGAAAAATTTTCCGAAGAATTCCAAATAATTTCGAAAAAAAATAATTCTAAGAAAAGAAAACCCCCAAAAAGAAGAAAAGCAAAAACGAAAAAATTCCGAAGATTGAAAAAGAAAAAGAAGAAAAAGAAGAATTGAAAAGAAGAAGAAGAAGAAGAATGCAAAAGAAAAAGAAAAATTTGAAACCAGAAAAATTCTGAAAAATTTTTTTAAAAAGGGAAGAAAAAAGGGAAGAAGCAGAAGAAAAGTCGGGTTACGAGTTCTCCGTTTTTCCAAAAGGTTTGCTTTTCTACGGAAACGGGAGCATTAAAACCCATTCGAAAGCATAACGGCCCCTTAGTTTTTTGGCATTATGTCCTTTTTTTTTCTTTTTTCCGCGCCCGGCACCAAAAAGTTCACGTTGGTTTATTGTTGAAAAAAAAAAATGGGCTTGCCCCGAAAAACCCCCCCCCCCCCCACCCCCCCACTAAAAAAAAAAAAAGGGAAAAAAAACCCAAAAAAACAAAACAAACTTGTACTTTTCCACCCTTTAAAAAAAAAGGGCATTATCCCCAGACTGATTTTGTAGGGGAAAATTCCATTTCAGTTCAAACGGAGAAAAGGGTGGAGGAGGGAAAGGGGAAGGAGGGGAGAAAAGTGCGGTTTTTAAATTTAGGGGTTCCCCAAATTTTCCCCATTACGTTGACCCAAAAAAGGTCAGAGAAAGTTTGTTGACTGAAAAAAAAAGTTCCCCCCCCCCACTCCCTGTTTCTCTGGCTTTTTTTTGGGGGGTGGGGTGGTGGTGGAGGTGGTGGGAGATTTTATTAATGGGGGATTTATTATTTTTTTTATTTGCTTGTTTATTTATTTATCAAATTGTTTTACCCTTCCAAAGGGGAAAGGACAGCTCGGGGGTTGGAGCAAATCCGGGTTTCCCCCCCCAAAGGTTTAAACAATCTAGCGTGGTTTCCCCAAATGGATTGGGGGGACCCTTTTAACGCTTTTGGCCCTTTGATGCAGTCCCCAGTTCACCCAGCGGGAAAGGGTACCTTCCCTCTTTTTGGGGCAGGGAAAGGCAAGCAGCAGGGAGGGGGAGAGGGGCCCACCCTCAATAAAGCTGGCCCCCGGAGAAGTGAGGCCCCCCTGACCTTTTGCCCCCTAACCCATAGGGTTTTAAAAACAAATTTTTTTCCTTTTTTCTTTTTTCCTCTTTAAAATTACTTAAGGATTTCATTGGGGGGTTTTTCGATATTGCTAAATGCAAACTTGAACTAAATAAGTATTTTGCGCGGGGAAAGGGTTTTTTTTTTATTTTTTGTGAAAGGGGGGGTTTTGGTTCTGTTTTTTTGTCACACAAAACACCGCACACAGAAACAAAATACAGGGGCTCACACACACGCGCGCGCCCGCCCCTAGCACCACATGCGTTTTACTTGTAAAACACAAAACCCCACGCACGTGGCGCAACCAAACCACACACGCAGACCCCACATACAAACCAAAGCAAAACACACAAAAGCCCACGGGCACGCTCACAAAACATACACACAAAGCTCCCCGCGCGCGGCACGCTCAAACACCACACACACACACACCACACAGAGAAATGTGTTATCCCCAGTACAGAATTTACACTAAAAAATCTTTCAGGACAAAATAATTGTGAAAGTATAAACTTTATTTTTTGGGGGAAAAAGATTTTCCCTTTTAGGCATGTTAAACTTTCTTTTTGTGGACATTTTTTTAAAAACATTTTTACCTGCGTAGCATTTTTGTCACTTGGAAAAAGATTTTGGCAAACCCGAAAAAAGGGGGTTGGAAATTTGAAAAAAGGGGGAAAAAGGGGGAAATCGAAATCAGTTTTGGAGGCAGAAAGGTTTTTTTTCTTTTAGGGAAAACTACAAATTTTTTGTTATTGGGGTTTGTTTTTTGGGGTTTTTTTAAAATTTTTTTTTTGTTGGGGGACTTTTAAAATCAAATAAAAAGTAAAAAATTAAAAACTTTTGGAATATTATCAAAACCGCGCTCGGGCGGGCGCATCCAAAGTTTATGATGGAAAATTTTTTGTTTTCCCTGGTCTGAAGTTGAGGGGGAAAAGAATTTTGTCTGTCTGTTATGGGGGCATTTTTAAGGGGTTTTAAGAATCCCTTTCTTTTTTAATTTAAAAAAAGTTTTAAAGTATTTTTTTCAAAACTTACAATTTTTTGATTTTTGCCTTTTTTTAAAAAAATTTTAATTTTTGGGGGAAAAAAAATTTACTAAGGAAAAGTTAAACAATAAATTCCAAATTCCCCGGCCTTTCTGAGGGAGTTTAAAAGGAGGAAAAGGATGAGAGATGATGGAAGAGACAGGGGAGGATGAGATGAAGATTTTTTTAAAAAATAAAAAAAAAAGTATAAAAAAAAAATTTTTAAGGAAAGGCCTTTTCCAAAAAACTTAAAGGGGCTTTTAAATCCTCCCAAAAAAAAGTAAATTTTTTTCCCCTTTTCCCGCAAAAAAGGAGAGAAGAAAAAAAAGGGGAGAAAAATAGGAGGGAAAAAAAGGAAATTAGAAAAAAAAAAAGGGGTTCTTTTCCCTAAAAAAAGGTTTTTAAAAATCCAAAAAAACATTTTTTCCCCCGCAAAACCACCCGCAGAAGCACAAAAATCAAGGCAAAAGAGCCCCCGGCACAAAAAACAACCAACAACACACCACACCCCAAAGAAGTAAACCCCAAAAAAAGCTAGGAAAAAAAACACGGAAAGACATCAAAACCAAAAAACCAAAGAAAAGGGGCCCAAAAATCCCATTTTTTTGGCCGTTAAAAGGGGGCACCTTTCAAGAAAAAAAAAAATTTCCAAAATTTCCTCCCCCACCCTTGGCCAGCATATTGAGGGCGGTGGCGCCCATCTCCTCTCCCTCGCTGCTTTACCTTCCCTGACCCTTAAAGAGGCAGGTACTCATTTACAGCTGGGTGAACTGGGAGACTATACTGAAACCAAGGCGTGCAAACGGTCACCCATCCAAATGGTAACCACGCTCGATGCTGCTTAATCTTGGCTGGGGGAAAGCGAGTGCTCCGACCACTGAGCTATTCCATGCCCGATAAACGGATATTTCGCCAATAATATTGCTGTTTTGCTTTTTCAGCCTTCTTTCTTCTTTATCCAGAATTTGATATTTTCTACAGTTTCCCATCCATTAAGCTACTTACACATGCAGCATTGGGGGATCGGTGGTCTAGAGGTTTTATTCATTTTATTAATTCATTCATTCATTTATTTTGAGGATAATAGAGTAAACACTCATGTGGTTTTTTTACATCAGTCCCCGTGTTTATACAGTTTTTGTCAACTTTGTCATCTGGTTCCACCGGCACACTCACTATGGCCTACTTATCCGAATAGCTTAAAAGGTTTTAACGTGTGCGCAAGATGTTCTGCATGAGTTTGCACACGGGACCACAGTTTA
>CM054142.1:19187932-19197932 GCA_028751875.1 Rapana venosa | reverse complement strand
TGTTTCGACAGTCCGACGCCAAGTGTTCTTGGGTCGTCCTCGTTTGCGTTTTCCCTCTGGTGTCCAGTGGAGGGCTGTTCGGGCGATTTATACTGACTATTTATACTGACAGCGCCCCAGGCATGGCATCCCCACGGGGGAGTGCAGAACTGAGTCTCAAGTGACAGTTTGTGATGCACTGCACAGAAAAAAGAAACTTACTGTATACGTGCAGCATCAAACATATCACTGCTCTGAAGATGGAATGCGTCGGCCACGTCCAGTGGGTGGGCAGAGAGAGAGAGAAAGAGAGAGAGAGTGAGGAGGGAGAGAGAGAGAGAGTGAGGGAGGGAGAGGGAGAGGGAGGGAGAGGGAGGGAGGAGGGAGGGAGAGGGAGGGAGGGAGAGAGAGAGAGGAGAGAGAGGGAGAGAGGGAGGGAGAGACAGAGATACAGAGAGAGAAAGACAGAGATAGAGAGACATAGAGAGACAGAGATACAGAGAGAGAGGGCTCTGCAGAGTTACCAGCAAAAGAGAAGACCCAACGAAGAAGGCAGTAGGCGTCACAACCCGTAAGGGAATGCAGAGAGAGAGAAAATTATGTCACGGACAGACAGACAGACAGACAGACAGACAGACAGACTAGCAGACAGACAGACAGACAAGCAGACAGACAGAAAGACAGACAGACAGACAGAGAGAGAAAGATATTTTATTTTTTATTTCTTCTTTTTTAATTTCTTTTATTTTGAGGATAATGCAATAAGCACTCGTGTGCCTTTTTTACATCCATTCCCCGTGTGTCTGCAGTTTTGTCAATTTTGTCATCCGTTCCCACCACCGGCACACAATAGTCTACTCTTCCGAAAAGCGGAACGGGTTTTAACGTATGCGCAAGATGTTCTGCGTTGCGTTCGCACACGGGACCTCGGTTTATAGTCTCATCCGAAGGACGATTGGTGGGGAAGTGAAGTCGGCACTGATGTTAACTCCAGAGGAAAAATCCTCTTGAACGGGATTTGAACTCGGGTCAGCAGATCACGAGCGCATCACGCTAACCACTAGGCTATCCCGTCCCTGGGAGAGAGAGAGAGAGAGAGAGAGAGAGAGAGAGAGAGAGAGAGAGAGAGAGAGAGAGAGAGAGAGAGAGAGAGAGAGAGAGAGAGAGAGAGAGAGAGAGAAGAGAGACTAGATAGACAGACTAGATAGACAGACAGGCAAAGACAGAGAGAGATTCTTTTTATTCAAATTCTTTTTATTTTTCCTCTCGAGGATAATGAATAAGCACTCATAAGCTTTTTCTTTTACATCCAGTCTCGAGAGAGAGAGACAGAGAGACAGGGAGAGACAGAGAGAGAGAGAGAGAGGGAGAGAGAGACAGACAGAGAGAGGTAGTGAGAGAGAGAGACAGAGAGAGAGAGACACACGCACACACACGCACATCCCAAACAGTCTCTACATGTTTTTGTGGGTGAAATTGTCTTGGTGTTTTTAGCCATTTTCTTTTTAACCTTTTCAAGCGCTGTTCTCTCTCTCTCTCTCTCTCTCTCTCTCTCTCTCTCTCTCCTCTCTCTCTCTCTCTCCTCTCTCTCTCTCTCTCTCTCTCTCTCTCTCTCTCTCTTCATCCCTCTCCCTCTCTCTCTCCCCCCCTCTCTTTTATGTCTCAGTATTTTTTTTCTCTACTTTACGTGACAAGCCTCGACTTCTTTTTTCATCAATCAATAAGCACCAATCTTTTTTTAATTTTTTATTCTGGTGCGTAACTTTCTTCTTGAAAGCAAAGTAGAAAAAGAACACCAATCAATCACAAAATAAAGAAAACAAAAGGCCCAGGAAGACTTTTACATAAGAGGGCAACAAAATAAGAACAAACCTTCGCAGCAGTAGCAGCAACAATAGCACCTAAAAATGCTGATAAAGAAGATGCCTTGTTTTTTTTGGGTAGAACTAATAGGTTAGGGATAAAAGAAAGTCCACAAAGGTTGTTTTTTTTAAGGGTTTAAGTTAACAGTTGAACATGGTTAAATATTTTTTTTAATGTGCATTCCTAATTTTCTCTACAGTTTAACTTCAAATTCAAATTCGAACTCTTTTGTTTTGTAGTTTTTTTTTAAATCTCAAAAGAGAGAAATTCGCTTAGGTTTATGAAGAAAGGATCAAAGCATAAAAGAATTTTAAAAATAAAATAGCAAGTTGTAATATGTATATTATTACTACACGATTTCGGCGCTATATAAATTCCATATTCTTCTTTTACTTCCCATCCTCATTACTATTATTATTGTTATTATTATTTTTATTACTATTACTATCATTAATATCAATACCATTACTCTTATTATTATTCTTATTACTCTTATTATTATTATTATTATTATTATTATTACTACTACTACTACTACTACTACTACTACTACTACTACTACTACTACTACTACTACTACTACTACTACTACTACTACTGCTGCTGCTGCTGCTGCTGCTGCTGCTGCTGTTGCTGCTACTGCTGCTGCTGCTGCTGCTGCTGCTGCTGCTGCTATTATTATAATATTATCATTATGATTATTATTTAAAGAGCAAAGGCTTTGGAGCTACGCTGAAACAGCTGATTTGGAAATCATACAAATATTCAGCTAAAACCCTCCAGCCACAAAGCCTTGTCACGATTTGAACTCTCGACTTAAGATGACGACAGTCGAACGAGGCTCTTTGTAGAACAAGAGGGCTGCCAGTCAACATTCGCCCATGCCGTTCACCTGACTGAAAAAATGGCCCATTCCATTCCACCTGACTGAAAAAATGGCCCATGCCAAAAGCTGCGTCAGTCATTGATGTCAGCTACGTGCCAAGTCCTACACAAAATGTTGTTATGTTGTAAAATGTCGTGTTGAGATTGCCTTCAGCCATGACAAGCTCTTAACATAACAACCGGCACTCTCCTTTAAAGAAGATAAAGATCCCATGTGAAGTCGGAGTATAGCTGCCTATATGGCGAGGTACTTTAAAAACGGTCACGCTCGCAAACGTCTCATTCAGTGTGCCATTTCAATCTCACAGTGATTCCCAGGTGGGATGATTGTCAGAGGGCACATTCTGGGTGAACTCTAGAGTGTTAACCCGAGGAACGCACAACAACAACAACAACAACAACAACAACAAAAACAACAGCAACAACAGCAACACCAGCATCTGAATGGAAAAACCAAACACATGATGTTTACTATGATTGCACACAGGGCAGTTCTCGTTTTCACTTTGGAATAGCAGGAAGAAAAGGGAAAGAGATTTTAACAAATCCTGGTGATTATCGATCCCTCATTAGTGTTCGAAATAAACATTTCGAACAAAGCAAAAAACAATCTGGCTGGAAATGGGGATTGATTCACGGTCTCCTCGCTTTCTTGACAAAATGTGTTATGAGGTGAACCGTGGTCTAGAGGTAACGCGCCTGCCTAGAAAGCCCTAAAAGTCCGGGTTCGAAGTGTGTGGTTGTTCGATCCCCGTTTAGGCCCGAAACTTTTTCATCATCCATACCATCATGAGTGGTGGTCAGGGTGCTAGTGTTTGATGAAACGATAAACCGAGGTCCCGTGTGTTGTACATATTTGAGCGCACGTAAAAGAACCCACGGCAACAAGAAGAGAGTTGTTCCTGGCAAAATTATGTAGCGCTGCTCTTGACTCGACGAGCTCTCCCCAGGGGGGGTGAACAACCCGAATTTCACGTAGAAAAATGTACCGTGACCTTGAAAGGGATATACAATACAATTTTTTTACTTAAGACCATCTGCATGGAGAGATCTACCGGATTTATAGATGGATGTGTGTTTGATCTGTTGTTGTTGTTGTTGGTGTTGTTGCTGTTGTTGTGCGTTCCCCGGATTAACGCTCTGGGGGTCACCCAGTATGTGCACTCTGACTCACTCACTCACCCCACCTGGGAATCCACTGTAAGATTGAATTTGTACGCTGAATGAGAAATTTTGCATGCATGACTATTTTTAAGCACCTCGCCATATAGGCAGCCATACCCCGACTTCAGAGGATTTTCCCCCCCTTCTTTTAAAGGAGTGTGCAGGTTTTTTATGTGAAGAGCTTGTCATGGCTGAAGGCAATCGCAACACACCATTTTCCCAACATAACAACATTTTAGTGTAGGCCTTGGCAATTAGTTGACATCGCTAACTGACACAGCTTTTGGCTGGGCGTTTGATTTGTAGACCCCATAAACATCTCAACACTCACAGATATGATTTTGCCTTCTACTCATCCCCATCACACCCTTCCCCCTACCCCCGATCAGGAAAATTCTTCTTCTTCTTTTTCTTCTTCTTTGAACGCTCAGACAGCAACTGTTGTTGTCTGTGATAGGAGCGAAAATGCGTCACGCTGCCGTTAAGCGCCTGACAAGTCAGGCCCAGCGCAACTGACTTCGGCATAAGAGAGAATTGTTATTTGTTAAGTCTTTCTGAAAAAAAAAGGCAATAGAATGGACCTAAAAGGCAGGAAAAAGACACGAAGGAGGTGACGGGAAGAAAAAGGAAAAGGCAGAAACAAAGAGAGGGATAGAAAAGAGGAAACTTCCAGCACAGAATTTCCAGATTGTGGGGATGCTATTTATACTGATAGGCCCCCGGCATCCCCACGCGGGAAGGAAATTCTAATCAAATGTGATTGTCTAAATGGTCCACGGGTAAACAGAAAAGCTCTAGCACAAAAAACTGTGTGATTAAAGCTTCGATTCTGAAAAGAAACAGAAAAAATGAAGTAAAAATAGAAGGCCCAGGAGATACCGAATATCCCTTATAATCCTCGAAAACCAAATAGCTTAAAAACGCTCAATGGCCTAGAAACATGCATTATTTTCGCACCAAATATTTTTCTGTGTTTCTTCTGATCTTTTTCCAATTTGCTTTGAAATTGGTGATATGTTTCGTTTTAAAAAATATTTTAAAAGTTCATTTCATTAACATCTTCTAATATTTTCAATTTGATTTGAAATTATTGATATGCTTTGTTTTTAAAAGTATTTTAAAAGTTAATTTTATTAACATATATGTACCTATCTACTTATCTATCTATCTATCTATCTATCTATCTATCTATCTATCTATCTATCTATCTATCTATCTATCTATCTATCTATCTATCTATCTATCTATCTATCTATCTATCTATCTATCTATCTGTCTGTCTGTCTGTCTGTCTGTCTGTCTGTTTATCTATCTACTTTTTAGCAGTACTAATTATTTTGATTACGCCAGTGCAGATGAGTAACACGCTATTCTGACGTAGAGTTGCTCTATATTTTCTCAGCAGCAGTTAAAAAGCCCAACACATCCCAGACTATCATTTTCATCACCTCAGAGTTTCAGTCTACCAGCATGCTTGCTAGTATTTATTTATTTATTATTTTATTTCGAGGATAATGGAATAAGCACTTATATGATTTTTTATATCTAGTCCCTGTGTGTATGCAGTTTTGTCAAATTTGTCATCCGTTCCCACCGGCACACAATGGCCTAATCTTACGAAAAGCGGAACTTTAACGTGTGCGCAATATGTTCTGCGTGCGTACGCACACGGGACCTCGGTTTTATAGTCTCATCTGAAGAACTTTTTTTGGGAGTAGAGTCTGCTCTGATGTTAACTCCGGAGGAAAAATCCTCTTGAACGAGATTCGAACCCGGGTCAGCAGATCACGAATGCATCACTCTGACCACAAAAAACAACAACTGTTAATTGTGCGCGTGTGTGTGTTTACATTTGAATTTGTAAAAATCTATTAATTGTAACTGGCTGCATGTGAAAGACTAGGATGAATGAGAGCACTTTGATTTGTTTTTTTGCAAGATATAGCGCTGTATAAATTCCATGTATTATTATTATTATTATTATTATTATTATTATTATTATTATTATTATTATTATTATTATTATTATTATTATTATTATTATTGTTATTATTATTATTATTATTATTATTATTATTATTACCACCAGGCTATCCCGGCCCGTTCGTCTCGTGTGAGTAGCCATGCAGACCCTTCCACAAAGATACTGTCAGATGAATACAGGAGCGCGCGCGCACACACGCGTACTCACACACACACACACACATTCACACACACACACACACACACACAACACACACACACACACATCCCGGGGGACAGGATGGCCTAGTGGTTAGAACATTGCGCTCCCAATCTGACGACCCGGGTTCGATTCCCGTTCAAGGGGATATTTTCCCCCTGGAGTTAACATCGGTGCCGACTCCACTCTCTCGAAAAGTTCTTCCGATGAGACTATAAACCGAGGCCTCGTGTGCAAACGCCCGCAGAACATCTTGCGCACACGTTAAATCCTGTTCCGGTTTTTGTAAGAGTAGGCCATTGTATGCCGGTGGGAACAGATGACAACATTTACAAAACCGCATACACACGGGGACTGGTTGTAAAAAAAGCACACGGGAGCTTATTTCATTATCCTCGATATAAAAGAATAAAAAAAAAATAAAACACACAAAAACACATTACACCACACTACACTACACTGCGCTACACTACACTACTCTACGCTTCACCACACATGCATTGCACTACACAACACTACACTACACTACACTACACTACACTGCACTGCACTGCACTACACTACACTACACTGCACTGAACTGCACTACACTGCACTGCACTGCACTACACTACACTACACTACACTGCACTACACTACACTACACTGCACTGCACTACACTACACTACACTACACTGCACTACACTACACTACACTACATTGCACTGCACTACACTACAATACACTACACTGAACTATACTACATTTCATTACACTGCATACCTACACTTGCACTGCAATGCACTATACTACACTCCACACCACACTCACACCACACCTAACCACACAACACTGCACAACACTACACTACACTACATTACACTACACTACACTACACTGCACTACACTACACTACACTGCAATACACTGGCACTACACTACACTACACTGCACTGCACTACACTACACTACACTACATTACACTGCACTACACTACACTTGCACTGGAATGCACTCCACCCCACTCCCACACCACACCACACCACACCACTCCACACCACACCACACACACCACACCACACCACACCACACACTCTCACACCACACCACACCACTCCACACGACACCACACCACACCACTCCACACCACATCCATACCACACCACACACACTCCACACACACCACACCACACACACACACACACCACACCTAACCACACAGCACTGCACACACTACACTACACTACACTACCACCACACAGCAATGCACTACACTACACTTCATATACACTACACTACCACTACACTGCACTACACTGCACTACACTGCACTACACTACACAATACTCACACTATACTACACTACACTACACTACACTACACTACATATACACTACACCACACACCACACTACACGCCACTCTACACTACACTACACTACAATACAATACAATACATTACACAAACCCCCACCAGCAATGCACTACACTACACTACACTACACTGCACTACAACGCACTCTACACTGCAACTAACACTACACTACACTGCACTAAAACTGCACTACACTACACTACACTACACTGCACTCACACTGCACTACACCACTTCACACCACACCACATCACACCTAACCACAACAGCACTTACACTACACTACACTACACTACACCGCACCACATCACACTACACTCCACTACACTACACTACACTGCTCTACACTACACTACACTAAACACCACACCACACCACACAGCACAGCACTGCACTGCCACTAAACACTACACTACACTACACTGCACTACACTACACTAACACTACACAGCACTACACTGCACTACACTACACTACTACTACACTACACAACACTACACTACACCACACCACACCACACTACACCACCACAGCACTACACTACACTACACTACACCACACCAAACCACACAGCACAGCACTGCCACTGCACTGCACTACACTACACACTACACTGTACTACACTACACACTACACTACACTGCACTACACTACACAAACAACTACACTACACTAACACTAAACACTACACTGCACACTACAACACACACACATCCCACTGCACTACACTACACTACACTACACTACACTACAACAGCACTACAACTACACTACACTACACTCACTACACTACACAACACTACACACTACACACTACAACACTTACACCACACTACACCACACAGCACTACACTAACACTACACAGCACTACACTGCCACTACACACACTACACTACACTTGCACTACACACTACACTACACTACACTACACTACACTACACTACACCTACACTACAACTACACTACAACTACATTACACTACACTAAACCACACAGCACTGCACTGCACTACACTACACTACACTACACTACACTACACTACACTGCACTACACTACACTACACTACACTACACTACACTACACTACACTACACTACACTGCACTGCACTACACTACACTACACTACACTACACTACACTGCACTGCACTACTCTACACTACACTACACTACACTACACTACACCACACCACACTACACCACACAGCACTGCACTACACTACACTACACTACACTACACTACACTACACTACACTACACTACACAGCACTACACTGCACTACACTACACTCTACTACACTACACAACACTACACTACACCACACCACACCACACTACATCACACAGCACTACACTACACTACCTACGCAACACTACACTGCACTACACTGCACTACACCACTCTACACCACACCACACCTAACCACACCGCACCTAACCACACAGCACTGCACTACACTACACTACACTACACTACACTACACTACACTACACTGCACTACACTACACTACACTACACTACACTACACTACACTACACTGCACTGCACTACACTACACTACACTGCACTACACTACACTACACTACACTACACTACACTGCACTGCACTACACTACACTGCACTTCACTACACTACACTACACTACACTACACTACACCGCACTACACTACACTACACTGCACCACACTACACTACACTACACTACACTACACTGCACCACACTACACTACACTGCACTACACTACACTACACTACACTACACTACACTACACTACACTACACTACACTACACTACACTACACTACACTACACTACACTAGTTCATGAAAGGGGGCAAGAACGGTATAAGGAAAAAGCATCACAGACGGCGACACTGTAGTCACAGAGAGAGAGAACTGCTCGATGGTTTTTTGGCTAATACTCGTACAGTCCCTAAATCGGATAACTCCACTGGGACACTACTATAATTCAAGGAGAAGAAGAAGAACCAGGTACCACTTGAGTTGAAACCACCAAGAAAGTAACATGGACTGTACACTGTGAAATAACAAGAGATTTCTGGCACCTACCGGAAAGCGCAAGACTCGTAATTTGTCGCAGATTCAAAATCACAACCACTGCTCTTTACTCTGTTATTATAGTCTTTTACATGAAAGAAAGAACCTGTTGGTGTTTATTAAACAAAAGAAAATTCAAAATGAACGAGCAGAGATGGAGCTCCCGCCACAAAACTGACAGGTCACGTGCGCAAAAGGCTACATACTTTGTATTCCTTATATAATAAAAAAAAAAGAGGTGGAGCTACTCCTGTGGCGACGCGCTCTCCACGGGGAGAGCAGACCGAATTTCACGCAGAGATATCTGCTGTAAGTTAAAGTGGTATGGAAATGAACATGAAAACATAAGCCACGCCGGCACTAACAACTGCCCGATCCCCGATCCCTGAAGGTTTTCCCTATTGTCCTGTTCTACAGGCAGACAAATTTAAAACAAAATGTATATAATAAACAAACAAACAGATAAAACCACTTACCAAAACACCAACTGACTTGGTAGCCAATCAGCAAACCA
>CM054142.1:19170432-19180432 GCA_028751875.1 Rapana venosa | reverse complement strand
CCCCCTCAACTCCCAACTCCTCCATCCCTCCCATCTCTACAGCTTCCTTCCTTCCCTTTACCACAAACATTGCTTTTAGGGTCAGAGCCTGACCACTGTTTATTGACGTTTCCACTGAGATCTAGGCCAGGCTAGCTCACCAACATCAATTTAAAGGGGAGCGAATCCCGATAGACTGTATGTAGTAGAAGGCACGGGAAGGGTCAGAAATAGAACGAAAAAAAACACAAGACAAACGACAAGCAAACGAGAACGAAAAGGGCAAAGCAGTAGAGTAGATTAGACAGACAGACAAGGGACCAAACAGGGCAGTGACACAAGGAAGAAACGTTTCGTACAGATGAAAAGAAAAGGAGAAAAAGATTTTTTTTTAAAAAGAAAAGAAAAGAAAGAAAGGATAGTTTTTAAAAAGAAAACTGAAAAGGGCAAGCAAAAAGGTAGGAGGACAAGGTGGGGTGGGGTGGGGGTGGGGGGGGGGGGGGGGGGGGGGGGGAGAAGTACTAAAATCAAAATGAAACAAAAATAGATATAAAAAAGAAACAAACAAAAGGAAAAAGAGAAGACATACCCGGAAGAGAAAGGGTGAAAGAGCCTACACAGACACACATACTGACACGCACGCACGCATTTACGCACACAAATACACGCGCAAACACACACGCAAACACACACAGATCTACACACAGTCAGACACATTTTAAAACGCAAACGCACACGCACGCACGCATCCCCCCCCACACCCACTTTACACGCACACACACACAACACACACACACACACACACACACACACACACACACACATACACACACTCACACCAACAGCTACAAACGCACCCGCACGGTGCACGCAACCGCCACCCCCCCCCCCTCCCTCTCACACTCAAGCACACACAGACATACACACACCCCTACTCACCCACCTATTCACACACACATACCCACACCCCCACCTCCCTCCCAACCCCCCACCCCTCCCCCGCCCGCCCGCCGCCCAACCCAACACACCACACGCCACACACCAAAACGCACACACACACACACACACACACACACACACACACACACCACACACACAAAACACGCACGCAAAGAACACAATGAGGGAAAAACCAACAAGCCCAACCAACAAACACGGAATCTCCAAACGAATACTGAAGCCTATTTCAACAACAGCTATTCATGGTATTGATAGCAGATTGATGACGGATTAAAGGGCAGATTAATGACAGACTGAGCCACAATCTCCTCAAGATTGTCGCGTGCGTAACAAGCGTGAAAAAAAACCCAACCCTGGAGTTCAAAATAGCAGTTGTTGACGAATGTACTGTTTTCCTTCATGGCTTTTGTTGTTGTGCTGTTGGTATGAACAAGTATTGCTGGATATTTTGTTGTTGTTGTTGTTGTTGTTGTTGTTGTCATTGTTGTGTTTGGTTAAGGTTTGTTGGATTTCTTTGGATTTGTTGTTGTTGTTGTTATTGGTGTTGTTGTTGTTGTTCTTCCTTCTTGATCTTGTTGTTGTTGTTCTTGTTGTTGTTCTTGTTGTTGTTCTTGTTGTTCTTGTTCTTGTTCTTGTTCTTGTTCTTCTTCTTCTTCTTCTTCTTCTTCTTCTTCTTCTTCTTCTTCTTCTTCTTTTTCTTCTTCTTCTTCTTCTTCTATGCATTCTGCACATTCTTCTTCGCATTCTTCTTCGCATTCTTTACATTCTTTGGATACTATTTTTTCTTCTTCGTAGCATTCGTCTTCTTCTTCGTAGCATTTTTTTCTTTTTCTTCTTTCTTTGTATTCTTCGCATCCTTCTTTGCATTTTTCTTTGCATTCTTCTTCGTATTCTTCGCATTCTGTTTCTTCTTTACACTCTTCTTACTCTTCTCAGTCTTCTTCGCATTCTTCTTCTGTCAATTCTTTTTTGGAATTCTTCTTTTTCGAAGTTTGTTTTTGCCTTACTCTTTTGTCACATCTACCTTCTATTGCTTTGAGCATTATGTATATCGATATCTTCGTTTGTACAATATATGCTTTGCACAAGTCCTTAAATTTCTTTTTTAAAATTTTTTATTCTTTTATATCGAGGACAATGGAATAAGCACTTATGTACTTTTTACATCCAGTTCTCGTGTGTATGCGGTTTTTGTAAATTCTGTCATCGGTTCCCACCGGCACACAATGGCCTACTCTTACGAAAAGCGGAACAGGATTGAACGTGTGCGCAAGATGTTCTGCGTGCGTTCGCACACAGGTAAGGTAAAGGTAAAGGAGTCCCATAACCTATAAGGTCGTAGGGGAGCGAGGCGTCAGAGACCTCACTTTTCTAGGGCCAGCATATTGAGGGCGGCGCCCATCTCCTCTCCCTCGCTGCTTTACCTTCCCTGACCCTAAAGAGGGCAGGTACCCATTTACAGCTGGGTGAACTGGAGGAACTGTACTGAAGCCAAGGCGCGCAAACGGTCACCCATCCAACTGGTAACCACGCTCGACGCTGCTTAACTTGGCTGGGGGAAAGCGAGTGCTCCGACCACTGAGCTATCCCGTCCCCAGGGCACACGGGGCCTCGGTTTATAGTCTCATCCGAAGGACTTTTGGGGAGAGTGGAGTCTACACTGATGTGAACTCCAGGGGAAAATATCCCTTTGAACGGGAATCGAACCCGGGTCGTCAGATTGCGAACGCAATGTTCTAAACCACTAGGCTATCCCGTTCCCCTCATTATGTACATCAAGCATCTGCTAGAACAATCTTTGCTAGAAAAGTAATTAAGATGTGATTATAAATTTCTTACGAGAAGTTTTCTTCCTTTTGATATGCTCTTGCAAATGTCTGCAGAATAAACGAACTTAATCCTTGCAGGAAATTGATGCTAAAATTTCTCTTCGTATAAAACACACAAACAAAAACATCATTAGAATAGTTATAACGAGTTTATGCTTTTGATGCTAATTCACTTTTTTTTTTAAAATAAAGAAAACAAGGACGTTTAACAAGGCAAAAATCAGAACTGAAATCCAAAGGAAATTCAAACAAATAAGTTTGTTTATCTGAAACTGTTTATTCGAGCAATTTAACACACTATATATTTTTTAAATTTAAACTTTTTTCTTATATTTCTAATACATTTATTTGTTTTGAAATGCATTCTTTTCCTTCAGGAAGTGTTTAGGTTTCTGTTGTTCCTGCCAATGTTGTTGTTGTTGTTGTTGTTAGAGGGGTGAGCTTTTTTTTTTTTGTTTCGCTGTCTCATCTTCTATAAAGTTACTGCTCTGCTGTTCCCACGCCACTCATTTCAAATTTTCCGATGCAGCCATACCCAGATTCGTGATGCGTGTCATCCTCAGGGTCAGATGTCCACAAGGAACCAGCCTATCAATGTCAGGCCTCTGTGGGGCCACCAGCTGTGTCGTCTTGTTGTTTATACAGTTCTATATCGTTCTCTGTGTGACATCCAGGCTTCCTTTCCTAGATAAACAGTGTGTTGCTATGCTACAGGGTCATCTGTCTTGAGGTAACGCGCCTGCCTAGAAAGCGAAAAGTCCGGGTCGGAAGTGTTGCGGTGGTTTGATCCTCGTTTGGGCCTGAAACTTTCCCCCCCTATCCTATCCATGAGTGGTGGTCTGGGTGCTAGTCTTTCGGATGAGACGATAAACAGAGAGGTTCCGTGTATTACACATGATTATTTAGCACACGTAACCCCAACCCCCCCCCCCCCCCCCCCCGAAAAAAAAAGAAAAAAAAGAAAAAGAAAAACAACAATAACAAAAAACCACGGCAACAAGACAGTTATCCTTGGCAAAAGTTTTGTAGAAACAAGTCACTCTGAAAGGGAAACAAATACAGTTGCAGACAGGAAAAGAAAACAAAAAAATAATGGGTGGCGCTGCTCTTGTGGCGGCTCGCTCTCCCCGAGGAGAGCAGCCCGAGTTTCACGTAGAGAAATCTACCGTGACTTAAAGTGGTATAAAATAAAATAAATAAAAATGAGTGTATTGTGATTTAGGTATAACAAACCTGTCTAAACAGTAAGAAGACTACTGATATGAATTTTACCATATTAAACCGAGATTTTCTTCCCCACCCCCACCCCCTTCCCCTGGATCAGGAGTTATTGTCCTTCATCTTTCTTCTTCGTCGAACGCTCAGATAGCAACTATATTGCCATCCGTTATAGGGGCGAAAATGCGTCACGCTGCCGTTAAGCGCCTGACAAGTCAGACCCAGCACATCCGACTGCGGCATAAGAGAGAATTGTTACATTTTTAGTCTTTCTGGGGGAAAGAAAAGGCAGGAGAATGGACCTGGAAGGCAGAAAATAGACAAGAAAGAGGTGACAGGAAGAAAAGGAACACGATGACAGAATGAGAGAGAGAGGGAGAGAGAGAGAGAGGAGAGAGAGAGAGAAGAGGAGAGAGAGAGAGAGAGAGAGAGAGAGAGAGGAGAGAGAGAGGAGAGAGAAGAGAAGAGAGGAGGAGGTGAGAGAGAGGAGAGAGAAGAGAGGAGATGGAGAAGAGAGGAGAGAGAGAGAGAGAGAGAGAGAGAGAGAGAGAGAGAGAGAGGAGGAGAGAGAGAGAGAGAGAGAGAGAAGAGGAAAGAGAGAGAGAGAGGGAGAGGGAGAGAGAGAGAGGGAGAGAGAGAGAGAGGAAATAGAGAGGAAGAGAGAGAAGAGGAGAGAGAGGAGAGAGATAGAGAGAGAGAAGAGAGAGAGAGAGAGAGAGGAGAGAGAGGAGAGAAGAGAGGCGAGAGAGAGAGAGAGGAGAGGAGATGGAGAGAGAGAGGGAGAGAGAGAGAGAGAGAGAGGAAATTTGTAGCAGAGAATTTCCAGAAGGTGAGGATGCTGTTTATACTGATAGGCCCCCCTCGAGGATCCTTTCTGGGGAGAGTGATTGTCCGGGACTATCTTTTTGTCGGAAACAATAATCATGCTTGTCTCAGGTCATGGGCAACGTCCATTTTATGTATCGAAGATAAGTTACAGAAATGAAACTTGTCTCTGCAAAAGTACCTGTGTAGAATATCGTTCATGCTGTATGTGCCCCTTGAAGAACACGTTGAATTGATTTTGCATTTACATAGCATTCGTTATCACAGTTAGAATTTTACTGATTAGATCAGGGTTCCTGTCCTTGCATCAACTCGGGGACGGGATGGCCTGGTGGTTAGGGAGATGCATTCGTGATCTGCTGACCCGGGTTCAAATCTCGTTAAAGAGGATTTTTTCCTCTGGAGTTAACATCAGTTCCGAATCCGCTCTCCCCAAAAGTCCTTCCGATGAGACTATAAACCGAGATCCCGTGTCCGAACGCTCGCGGAACATCTTGTGCACACGTTAAAACCCGTTCCGCTTTTCGGAAGAGTAGGCCATTGTGTGTCGGTGGGAACGGATGACAAAATTGACAAAACTGCATACATACAAAGACTGAATGTAAAAAAAATCCCATGAGTGCTTATTCCATTATCCTCGAAATACAATAATAAATCCTCGAAATAAAAGAACAAAACTCCTTATGCCAAAGAGCTTCTACTGTCTAGGCGCTGAAGGCAGATGTAGAACGATAAAATCGCCACGAAAGTTTCAAATCATGCTGACAACTGCAATTTTCTACGTAGGCAGAATGTCTTCACTTGTACACTCCTCGTTCCCTCCTCTCTGCTGCAGATACCCTTTGCTTACGAATACCTAGATTCAACCAATCCACCGTCGGCCGTCGCTCTTTCTCCATTTCTGGTCCATCAATCTGGAACGATCTCCCTCTCTCCCTTCTCGAAAAGCCTACTAAGGACACTTTTAAATCCATCCTCAAGACATACCTATTTCAAACCTAAGATTTTCCCCTATTGTTTCATCTCATAATTATCTGTCCCTGCTTTCAATGGCCAAAATTCCCTTCACTCTGCCGAAGTGTATAACCTGAGTGTGTGTGTGTGTGTGTGTGTGTGTGTGTGTGTGTGTGTGCACGCGCACGCGCGCGAGCATTTGAATTTGTTAAAACTGTCACTCATTGTTGGTTGTATGTGTAGGAGTGGGTTGAATGCAAGCGCTTTGATTTTTTTAACAAGATATGGCGCGATATAAATTCCATTTACTATTATTATAATTTTTATTATTATTGTTACTATTATATCATCATCATCATCATCATCATCATCATCATCATCATCATCATCATCATCGTCGTCGTCGTCGTCGTCTTGTCGTCGTCGTCGTTTTCTTCTTCTTCTTCTTCTTCTTCTTCTTCTTCTTCTTTTACTTCTTACTATTACTATTATTATTATTATTATTATATTATTATTATTATTATTATTATTATTATTATTATTATTATTATTATTTTTATTATTATTATTATTATTTCCTATTCTTATGATTACGTCTACTCAGCCCAAACTTCCTGGTATCAACATTACAATCTGAGGTATCGGGTTTGGACTGGGATAAAAACAGATTTAATATTAAAATGGTGAATAACTTCAGTCAGCATCTTTTGAGGAGGAGGAGGAGGAGAAGGAGGAGGAGGAGGAGGAGGAAGTTGTCAGTGTTTGATTTGCACTCGAAACCGGTACAGGTATGGTATTTTTCTGGTGCAAGCTGACCTAAATCAGATTTTGCATTGTTAATTCAGCCTCTGTCTGTCTGTCTGTCTGTCTGTACTTTCTCTGTCTCTGACTCCGTCTGTCTGTTTGTCTCAATCTCTGTCTTTCACTTGTCTTTGACTCTGACTCTGTCTGTTTGTATGTCTCTGTCTCTCTCTCTCACTCTCTGTCACTGTCTTTGTCTCTGTCTCTCACTCTCTTTCTTTGTCTCTGTCTCTCAGTCTCTGTCTTTGTCTCTGTCTCTCAGTCTCTGTCTTTGTCTCTGTTTCAGTCTGTGTGTGTATCTGTGTGTTGTGTTGTGTTCAACTTCAATAGAACTTGGCAATACATCAGTCCCTCTATCCACTGCTGTGTATTAGCGCAATTCGAAAGTACCCGTCCACCTATGTAACATCCAAACTTGTCACTTCTCTCATTCTTTCACGTCTGGACTATTGCATTTCTCTTTTGTGTGGTCTGCCAGCATCATCCATCCACTCCCTTCAACGTATACAAAACTCCGCAGCTCGACTAGTTCTCAGAAAGAAAAAAATCTGAGCACATTAACCCTCTCTTGCGATCTCTCCACTGGCTGCCTGTGCCACAGAGAGTAGATTACAAGATCAGTACCCTCTGTCACAAATGTATCCATAAAACTGCACCCTCCTACCTCTGGGAATGTTTTAACCTGTACACTCCTTCACGTTCCCTCCGCTCTACTGCAGATACCTTTTGCCTACGAATACCTAGATTCAACCAGTCCACCGTTGGCCGTCGCTCTTTCTCTATTTCGGGTCCATCGATATGGAATGAGCTCCCTCTCTCTCTTCGCCAGGAGCAAAGTTATGACACTTTTAAATCCAGCCTCAAGACATTTATTTCAACCTAAGATTTCCCCCCTCCTGTTTCATATCAGAACTATCCCACCTTCACTAACCCATGTCCTATCACCCTGCTAAAGTATATGACCTGTGTGTGTGTGTGTGTGTGTGTGTGTGTGTGTGTGTGTGTGAGAGAGAGAAGAGAGAGAGAGAGAGAGAGAGAGATGAGAGAGAGAGAGAGAAGAGAGAGAGAGAGAGAGAGAGAGAGAGAGAGAGAGAGAGAGAGAGAGAGAGAGAGAGAGAGAGAGAGAGAGAGAGAGAGAGAGAGAGAGAGAGAGAGAGAGTGTGTGTGTGTGTGAGCTTTTGAAAAAGATTTTACTATTGCAATTTTATTTCATAGATTTGGTCTGCAGCGCATCATGTTTGTAATATCTCTTTGTTTAAACTATTGATTATTTGTCATTGGTTGCATGATTGTGTAAGATTAGGTTGAATGCATGCGCTTTGATTTGTCTTTGCAAGATATAGCGCTATATAAGTTTCATTTATAATTATTATTATTATTGTTATTGTTATTATTATCATTGTGTTGCATTGTGTTGTGTTATGTTGTGTGTGTGCGTATGTGTGTGTGTGCGTGCGCGCGCGCGCGCGTGTGTGTATGTACGCGCACGCGAATGTCTGTATGTGTTTTAAAATTTTAAATTTATTTTTAGTTTATTCTTTTATATCGAGGATAATGGAATAAGCACTTATGTGCTTTTTTACATCCAGTCCCCGTGTGTATATGGTTTTGTAAATTCTTTCATCTGTTCCCACCGGCACACAATGGCCTACTCTTACGAAAAGCGGAACAGGATTGAACGTGTGCGCAAGATGTTCTGCGTGCGTTTACACACGGGGCCTCAGTTTATAGTCTCATCCGAAGGACTTCGGGGGAGAGTGGAGTTGGCACTGATGTGAAGTCCAGGGGAAAATATCCCCCTTGAACGGGAATCGAACCCGGGTCGTCAGATTGCGAGCGCAATGTTCTAACCACTAGGCTATCCTGTCCCCCGTGCGTGCGTGCGGTCGTGCGGGCGTGCGTGTCTGTGTGTGTGTGTGTTGTGTGTGTTGTGCGCACGCGCGCGCGCGTGTGTGTATGTATGTAAGTACGAGTGTGTGTATGTGTTTTCACTCCTCTCTCTCTATATTTCTCCACCCTTCCTTCTCCCCTCCCTTCCTCTCTCCAGTCCATCCCTCTCTCTCTCTCTCCCTCTCTCTCTCCCTCTTCTCTCCATCTCTGTCTCACTCTCCCTCAACACTCCACCACCCTCTCTCTCTCTCTCTGTCTCTCTCTCGTTGCTATTTCTATTTGTGGGTCACTGCACTGCAGACAGGCAAGAAAAAAAAAATCTGACCAAAATGGACCTCATGATATCTCTAGAAATGACGTCAATCTACCACCACCACCACCCTTCTCTTCCCTCTGCACCCTCCGCAGCCACCCCCCCCTCCCTACCCCGACACCCTCCCCTCTCCTCCCCCACCTTTCTCTGTCTTCTGTGTCCCCTTCTCCCTATAACCCCTCTTCTTCCTTTACACTGACACGACTTCATGTAAGAGTCTAAAGGGAGACGACGGGATGGCCTTGTTGGTTAGAGCGTTGCAATTTGCGCTCGTGATCTGCTGCCTCGGATTCGAATCTCGCTCATGAGGGTTTTTCTTTCCTCTGGAGTTAACAACACCAGTGCCGACTCCACTCCCCCCCCCTTCCTCCCCCTCCCCCCCAAAAAAACCAAAGTCATATGTGCGAACGCACGCAGAACATCTTGCGCACATATTCAAACCTGTTTCACCTTTTCGGAAGAGTTGTAGACCATTGTATGCAGATGGGGATGGATAACATTTAAAAAATATTGTATACACAGGGGGGACTGAATGTAAAAAAAAAAGCACATGAGCGCTTATTCCAATATCCACTCTCCCCAAAAGTCCTTCGAATGAGACTAGAAACCGAGGTCATGTGTGCTAAAGCTCGCAGCTAGCAGCAGAACATCTTGCGCACACGTTAAAACCCGTTCAGCTTTTCGGAAGAGTAGTAGGCTTTTGTGTGCAGGTGGGAATGGATGAAAACATTAAAAATGCATACATACGGGAACTGGATGTTAGAAAAGCACATGTGTGCATATTCCATTATCCTCGAAATAACAAAAAAATATTCTACCCAAAGTTCGATGACGTTTAACTGGATCAAATACACGCGCGTCAAGTAAAGAAACAATAAACGGAAAAGGTAAAAAGGTAAAGGTGTCCCATAACCTATGTGGTCATAGGGAAGCGAGACGTCAGAGACCTCACTTCTCTAGGGCCAGCATATTGAGGGCGGCGCCCATCTCTTCTCCCTCGCTGCTTTACCTTCCCTGACCCTAAAGAGGGCAGGTACCCATTTACTGCTGGGTGAACTGGGGAACAGGACTGAAGCCAAGGCACGGCAAACGGTCACCCACCCAAGTGGTAACCATGCTCGATACTGCTTAACATTGGCTTGGGAATAGCGAGTGCTATGGCCACTGAGCTATCCCGTCCCCTATGTACGGTGGAGACATACACAAATAGAAACCAAGCAAAGAATAAAAA
>CM054142.1:19150432-19157932 GCA_028751875.1 Rapana venosa | reverse complement strand
TGATGCTAGGGGACAATTCTCCACAAAATACACAACATTTGATGCTAGGGGACAATTCTCCACAAAATACACAACATTTGATGCTAGGGGACAATCTCCACAAATGGAGATACATGAATTGACAATGGGACAGTTCACCACAAATAGATAAAAAATGAATTGACGCTGGGAACATTTCTCCACAAGTTTCGACAAACGAATTGACATTGGGGGCAATTATCGAAAAAAATACTAAGGAATTGACGATTGGGACAAATATACATGAAATACAAATGAATTGAGGATGCGGACATTTCTCCAGAAAACAAACTACAGACAAACGAATTGAAGATGGAAACATTTATCCATAAAATTACAGATAAAGGAATTGACAATGGGGACATTTCGACACAAAGTACAAACGAATTGACAATGGGGACAATTCTCCACAAACAGACAAGAAAATGAATTAACGGGAGGGACATTTCTGCAAAAAATACAAACGAATTGACAATGGAAACAATTCTCCACAAAATACAGACGAAGAAATTGACGATGGGGACAAATCTCTACAAAATACAAACGACTTGACGATAGAGACAATTCTCTACAAAAGACAAACAAACAAATTGAAGGTAGAGACAATTATCCACAAAATACAAACCAACAAATTGACGATAGAGACAATTCTCCACAAAATGCAAACAAACGATTTGACGATAGAGACAATTTTCCACAAAATACAGACAAACGATTTGACGATAGACACAATTCTCCACAAAAATACAAACAAACGATTTGACGATAGAGACAATTCTCCACAAAATACAGACAAACGATTTGACGATAGAGACAATTCTCCACAAAATACAAACAAACGAATTGACGATAGGGACGATTCTCCACAAAATACAAACAATTTGACGATGGGGGACAATTCTCCACAAAATACAAACAAACAAATTGACGATAGGGACAATTCTCCACAAAATACAAACAAATGATTTGACGATAGAGACAATTCTCCACAAAAATACAAACAAACGAATTGACGATAGAGACAATTCTCCACAAAAATGCAAACAAACGAATTGACGATAGAGACAATTCTCCACAAAAATACAAACAAACGATTTGACGATAGAGACAATTCTCCATAAAATACAAACGAATTGACGATAGAGACAATTCTCCATAAAAATACAAACAAACGATTTGACGATAGAGACAATTCTCCACAAAATACAAACGAATTGAAGATGGAGGATGCTGAATTTTGTAACGCAAACAAAATTCCAACGACGGATTTTGGGGTGGTTGGGGCATTAGTTTTTTTTCCCCTCCAGTTCCTCGTATAGAGTCCTTCGGATGAGACTATAAACCGAGGCCCCGTGTGCGAACGCATGCAGAACATCTTGCGCACACGTTAAATCCTGTTCCGCTTTTCGAAAGAGTAGGCCATTGTGTGCCGGTGGGAACAGATGACAAAATTTACAAAACCGCATACACACGGGGACTGGATGTAAAAAAGCACATGAGTGCTTATTCCATTATCCTCGATAAAAAAAGTCATCTGAGCGCTTTGATTTGTTGCTTTACAAGATTCAGCGCTATATAAATTCTATACATTATTATTATTATTATTATTATTATTATTATTATTATTATTATTATTATTATTATATATTATTATATTCATTATTATATATTATTATTATATTATATATCATCATTCATAATCATATCATTATTAATTATTATATATTATTATTATTATTATTATCATCATCATCATATTATTATTATTATTATTATTATTATTATATTATTATTATTATATTATTATTATTTATTATTATTATTATTATTATTATTATTATTATAGAGTTCTGAGGTTCACCAATGGCAATGTTTTGCGTATGCGACCGTTTGCAGACCATTAAGGTAGCCGCATTCCGAGTTCGGGGATCTACTGTTCATATAAAAGCTGACACTGCCTGTGCTATCTATTTTCTCTAAGATGCAATTTTTGTTGTTGCATTTTTTCTCCTTCGCATTTTAAGCAAAACAAAACAAAACAAAACAAAAGCTCCAAGTTTAGGTTACAAATAATTCGGCAGTTACCCAAACTTCAAGACTGCAAGATTTCAAAGAAGTTTATATATTTCAACACACACACACACACACACACACACACACACACACACACACACACACACACACACACACACACACACACACACACACACACACCACACACACAACACACACACACACACACACACACACAACACACACAACACACACACACACACACACACACACACACACACACACCAATTAAAAGAGGATTAGGGCTCGCCTACTAAATGGGCTGGGAGTGATAAAGGGGGGGGGGGGGGGGGGGGGGATAGGAAGAGGACAGAAGAAAAATAGAAAACTGTAGAGAGTCCTAAGCAGGAATTCTCTAGGTCGCCACTCCGATTCCTGGCACCACCTGATCCGGCACCAGAAATGGAATCCTAGACCTATTCCCATTGTCTTTAGTATCCCTAAAGAGGACTAGGGCTCGCCTACTAAATGATCTGGGAGTGATAAAGGGGGGATGGGAAGAGGATAGACGAAAAATAGAAACGAAATATAAAAGGAAGAAATTAAGTAGTAGTAGAAAATTAATCCCCTCAACTCACTCAGCAATCACACTGAATACACCGTGCATGTGACGAACAACAACATTCATTCAATGCAATTCTCCAGGCCAAGCAAGTTGGGTTCACAGCTATATTCTGCTACTACTACCGACAACTACTACTAAACTACAACCACACACATCACCAATTGTACTACTAATTATACAATTCAAAACACAAACTATTCTGTTATTTTGTCCAGTTACTGAAAACATGGGGGGTACATGAACTTTAACGCTGCTACAATCTGCGGGTGTGGGGGAGTGAAAGTAGTTCACCAACAAGAAAGCTAGACTCCTCACTGCAATGCCACTACCCACTTAACACCTGGAGCAAACATGTAAACAGCGATCTTGGATAAGAGTTGGTTTGAAGAAGTGCTTATTCCATTAACCGATAAATCGGCAACCCACACACAATGTTAACAAAGGGACACGATTCCCTGGTTGGTTAGAGCGTTGCGCATTGCATTTTGTGATCTGCTGACCCTGTGGTTCCAATCCCGTTCAAGGGGGAATATTTTCCCCTGGACTTAACATCAGTGCCGACTCCACTCTCCCCAAAAGTTCTTCAGATGAGACTAGAAACCGAGGCCCCGTGTGCAAACGCACGCAGAACATCTTGCGCACACGTTAAAACCTGTTCCACCTTTTGGGAAGAGTAGGCCACTGCATGTGCCGGTGGGAACGGATGACAAAATTTACAAAATGCAAACACACAGGGACTGGATGTAAAATAAGGCTACAAGTGCTTATTCCATTATCTTCGAAAATAAAACAATAACATAAAATGAATAAATAAATAAATGAATGAAATAGCACTGCTACAACCTGCAGGTGTGGGTAATTCACAAGCACAAAGCTAAGCTCCTCATTGCAGTCCAACAAGTAAACAGCACTCTTGGATGAAGCGATAAATCGACAACCCGCGCACAGTGGAAGTTACAGGCACATTGTCGTATCCCCTGGCAAAAAAAAAGTTAAAAGAAAACCTGGCAGGAAGAAAGATATATTTCAGCGATTCTTTATAAACAACAACAACAACAACACAATCTCCTCAAAGATTTATTGGCTAATTTATAGTAATAAATCACCACCACCACCACCACCACCACCACACCACCACCACCACAAACAAAAACCGGACAGCAAGAAAGATGTATTTCAATAAATCTTTATAAAAACACAAACAAAATAAAAAAAACCAGCAACAAAATCCCCTCAAAGACTTATTGGCAAGTTCATAATAATAAATCACCACCCCATCCCCCCCCCCAAATCGACAGCAAGAAAGATGTATTTCAACAACTTTAAAAAAAAGTAAACAACTCCCCCCACCCGCCACAACACAATTTTATTGGCAGGTTGATATTAAGAAATCACCTCCACCACCACCAATTCGGGACGGGGTAGCTCAGTGGTCAGAGCACTCGCTTTCCGCCAGCCAATGTTAAGCAGCATCGAGCGTGGTTACCAGTTGGATGGGTGACCGTTTGCGCGCCTTGGCTTCAGTACAGTCCCCCAGTTCACCCAGCTGTAAATGGGAACCTGCCCTCTTTAGGGTCAGGGAAAGTAAAGCAGCGAGGGAGAGGAGATGGGCGCCGCCCTTAACATGCTGGCCCCTGGAGAAGTTGAGGTCTCTGATGCCTCGCTCCTCTACGACCACATAAGTTATGGGACACCATTACCTTTACTACTACCACCACCACCACCACCACCACCCACCACCACCACCACCACCACCAAGACCAACAGCAACAACAACAAAAGCTCTGGTATACGTTGCTTGCTTGGCATGGGAAGAATAACCTACACTTTAGGTACAGAAAGAAATCTGCCTTGCTTGTCTTCTGCTATCATAGAACATGCAATGCAATTATTAAAAAAACAAAAAAACATTTTTCTGTAAAAAAATTTGAAAGCAAAGTTGAATATTGATCTTTTTCTTTTTGTGGTTCCATTACCCGTGATATATCATGAACCTAGGTTGACTTCAAGAAAAACCTCTCTCTCTCACATACACCCCCCCCCCCCTACACACACACAGACACACACACACACACACACACACACACACAACACACACACACACACACACACACACACACACACACACACACACACACACGCTTATTCTAAAATAAATTACCAGCTTTTCCAGATTAGAGTGCACCAAATTATTTCAAAATTATACACTACCCTCCACACCCACACTAACCTTGGCACATGACTTCACCAACTCTACTCATCCGGTCAGTCGTGCCTCGACTATATTCTGGGTATTTTGGAATTTATTTTCTGTAAAGCTAAAAGGTAAAGGAGTCCCATAACCTATAAGGTCGTAGGGGAGCGAGGCGTCAGAGACCTCACTTCTCTAGGGCCAGCATATTGAGGGCGGCGCCCATCTCCTCTCCCTCGCTGCTTTACTTTCCCTGACCCTAAAGAGGGCAGGTACCCATTTACAGCTGGGTGAACTGGGGGAACTGTACTGAAGCCAAGGCGCGCAAACGGTCACCCATCCAACTGGTAACCACCCTCGACGCTGCTTAACTTGGCTGGGGGAAAGCGAGCGCTCCGACCACTGAGCTATACCGTCCCCTCCTCCCGTCTATTTTCTGTAACCCACAGTTTATCTAACACCAGCCTGTATAATAACATCTTCCAGGGGCATACTGCCCTCTTTAGGATCAGGGAAGGTAAAAGCAGCGAGGGAGAGGAGATGGGCGCCACCGCCCTCAATATGCTGGGCCCTTTAGAGAAGTTGAGGTTTCTGATGCCTCGCTGCCCTACGACCACATAGGTTACGGGACACCTTTACCGTAACCTTACGCATGCATACACAGAGGGGAATAAGGCAAAGGCAGGTCAGCAGTTGTTTTGTTTTTCGTTCCTCGGCTAGAGCTCCGAGGTTCACCAATGGTGAAACTTTTTCCTGTATGCGACCGTTAGCTCTCCCCCACCCCGCTCCCACCTTCCCCAAAACCATTTAGGTAGCCGCATTCCGACATCAGAGATGGCGTTTAAACCTGACACCTGCGTGTATGCGGTAGTTTTTTTTTTTTAAATAAAAAAGTGATGTCATCTGTTCCTACCGGCACACAACGACATTTCTGTTGACCTAAGATAAATTATATGTAGAACAGTTTTCTTTCGTGTCTCGGCTAGATTTTCCCCCCTGTGGTGAGGTTTTGTGTGTGGAACGGTTTTTGCCCACCATAAAGATAGCGGCATTCCGACTTCAGGGAAGAGTAGACCATTTCTACTATAATCCAACCAGCCACTGTCGAGATAAAAATCCTTCATGGAAAGCTTTACAGACTTTGCGGACTAACAGGATACCTTTAGTCATTCGAATAAGACTCTAAGCCGAGGTACCGTGTGCGAACGCACGCAGAACATCTTGCCCGCACGTTAAAACCCGTTCCGCTTTTCGGAAGAGTAGGCCATTGTGTGCTGGTGGGAACGGATGACAGATTTACAAAACTGCCTGCACACGGGGACTGGATGTAAAAAAAAGCACACGAGTGCGTATTCCATTATCCTCGAAATGGCAGAATAAAAAATAAAATACAATAAAATCATCTCGGCTTTTGAGCCTATTCTCAGACTATTTTACTTTAGATCTTATTTCCTCCACTAATGGTTATGAAGGCAATGGCAATTCACATACATTAAGAATCATCTTAATATAAATTTATATCCGGGATCTGGCTCCAGTATAATAGAGTGAGAGAAAAATATCAGTTACATCTGTAATCGTAAAGTCAGGTTAATATCATCTTACCATAAGACTCACACTTTTTCTCGATTTAAAAAAACAAACCACATTGAAACACAATCCCAGTTTTACGCTTGTTTTTCAACAATGTCTTAATCAATCTAAAACTGATACGTTCTGAAAATCAGAAAGGCCAAAGAAACAAAGAAGTCAGGCTCTATCTTAATTTTGTTGCCCTCTCAATGCAAACCTTAAATTCGACCTTTATAACTAGTGATCAAGAAGGTTAAAGAAAAAAAACAACAACCTGCCTCTACAAACTGTTTCGAAGTTATCCAGCTATAAATCCTATTCTTTCTGTTAAAGAAATAGAAAATTCTCGAGGACGGTATGCAGCTGCCTTATTGGTGGGAGAAAAAGACGGTCATAAAATATTATACGCAAACCTTCACCATTGGTGAGCTCTAGCCGAGGAGCGAAAAAAGAAAACCAACCTCAAACGAAAGCACAATATTCGTATTCTAAAACAAATATTGCACAGTTTCCAAAATGTTTGCCTTAGTATTCTTTTATTCTTTTATTTCGAGGATAATGGAATAAAAAAAATCATTGTGTTTTTCTCATCCAGACTCCATGTGTATATGCAGTTGTGTCAATTTTGACATCCGTCCCCACCGGCACACAATGCCCTACTCTTCCGAAAAGCGGAACGGGTTTTACCCTGTGCGCAAGATGTTCTGCGTGCGTTCGCACACGGGATATCGGTTTTTAGTCTAATCCGAAGGACTTTTCAGGGGAGTGGAATCAGCACTGATGTAAACTTCAGAAGAAAAAAGTCCCCTCGAACAGAGATTCGAATCCAGGTCAGCAGAGCACCAGCGCATCGCTCTAACCACTAGGCTATCCCAGCCCCCATCGTTAATCAACAAAGCTTACTCGGATTTTTGCCATCTACGGGATTTCTCCGCCGTCTTACAGAAATATAAAGAGAAAATCCATAGCAAAAATGTCTATACCCATCCCCCCTCTCCCAACAACCAACTAAACAACAACATGCACACACGCAGGCTTATCCGGAATTCAGGAGTGGGGAACGTTCATTAGTAGAATGACA
>CM054142.1:19145432-19147932 GCA_028751875.1 Rapana venosa | reverse complement strand
AAACCTCGGGTGGGCGACTCACACAGTCTCGCTCCGCGACTGAGCTAATACTGTCGTTAGTAGGGGGAGAGGAGATGGGCGCCGCCCTCAATATGCTGGCCCTATAGAAGTGAGGTCTCTGACGCCTCGCTCCCCTACGACCTTATAGGTTATGGGACTCCTTTACCTTTACCTTAGTAGGGGGCTTATAGTAGATGTTCTTGATTAAACCATTGACGCTGGGGGCAACAGCAAAATGAGAGGCTGTATGACCTGTGGCTTTCCCACTCATGGAATTCCACTTTACAGCTTAGTCTTTAGTGATCGACTATGACTCTCTGACTATGAGGCTGAACTCGCACAGTCCTTATGTGCTGCAGCCCTAGGGGCTGGTTGGCCTTTGGAGAACATCTCCAACGCTGACTGTCCTTATGCCCACTTGGCCGAGAGAGTGGGGATGTACTGTGGGCAAGGCATCTCCACTATAATCAAATTTCTGCCCAGTTTCCAAAACAGCAACTGCCTCTTCTGCTGTTTTTGAGGTGATCGTCGGACACGACGGACAAACATACAATGTAGTAGATGGTGTCCTGTGTATGTTAGCTCAGAACAGGTGCAAAGGTTCTACAGGCCACAATTCTACAAATAAGGTTCTTTAGCCGACGTCAAGGAGTCCAAATGTTCATGGTCAGACAGAAGAACAAAATAATGAAAGCATTCTTGATGAACTCTCAAGTCAAATCAAGTCGAGTCAAGTCAAGTCAAATCTTTATTTCCAGATGGTGCATTGAATAAGCAATGCATGTGATTTTTTCATCAAGCCATCTATCTAAGAACAAATTTCTTAATGATAATACTAATAGACTACATTATTGCAACCTTTACCAATAAATATTTTACCAGTAAAAAGAGGAAAACCAATAAAATAATACACTGGAAAATACAAATTACACACACATACATACACACGCACGCTCACACATATACATAAGCACACACACACACACTCATACACACATGCGCGCGTGCGTGCGCGCGCACACACGCACACACTTAGGTAAAGAATGTTTTAAGCATTATAAAAAATCATAAAACGTCAAACAAACAAATTACTTCGCCTACTACATCATCCATTCTTTCACGTTCATACTTTAGAAAATAAAAAGGTACAGGAACAAAACGTTAGAAAATATTAGGCATTCATTGCATCAATACTGACAATATTGCCTACAATGACATCCCTCCTCTCCTCCTCCACCCACGCAAACGTGTGCTCATATTCGCTCATACTCTCCAAGTAGCGCTTTTTAAATATGATATATGCACACAGTAACTATCAAACAAGCAAAATCAGTCAAATAAGCCAATGATAGTGATAATTATAATAGAGATATAATAATAATGATAATCACCCATCACCTCGAAACAACAATATAATAAATAATCCCCATCACCATGAGACAACGACATAACAATAACAAAAAAGCATTGGAAAGGATGGGGGGTGAGGATGAAGTATCAATGGGGAAGGGGAAAACACATTCAATCAACAAGAAAATAATAATAAAGAGACAATTATTCAAACAAATAAAACCCCTACACAATATAAAAATCAAAAGCCCATAATCAACTGGACTCTCAAACCAAAACAACAACACTTATAACAGAGTCAAATGTTAGCTGAAATTGATAAAAGCGCAGACTGAGACCTGTTGGTCATGCAAACAGAACCACACAGACAAATCTGATGACGACGACAGTTCTCCGAGGTAAGGTTGAGGACCAGAAGAGAAAGAGGCAGACTACCACCACATCATCCTACATTACCAACATCACTGCATGAGGTGACTGGTTTGGAAGGGCTACAGGAAGAGATTGTAGAACTCAGCAGAGACAGGGAAAGATGACAAACCCTCGTAGTGGCATCATGTAGGATGAGACTATAAACCGGGGCCCCGTGTGCGAACGCACGCAGAACATCTTGCGCACATGTTAAAACCCGTTCCGCTTTTCGGAAGAGTATGCCATTGTGTGCCGGAGGGAACGGATGACAAAACTTACAAAAAAACTGCATATACACGGGGACTGAATGAAAAAAGCACATGAATGCTTATTCCATTATCCTCGAAATAAAAGAGTTTTTTTTAAAGTAGAATTAAAAAAACTATATTATTCAAGGTTTCGCATATAAGGCTTAAACACAACACGCATAATAGATTAAACATCCCCAAAATATCCTATTTAGCTCGCGTCCTCACCGTATTAAAGCATAAATGCACTTGAGCATACTGTTACTAGATAGGTACACACATTTTCAAGCTTGCTACAGTAATATATTTTGCACATTTGCTAATGAGATCTAAATATACCTAAGTAGACTCGAGATGATCTCCCGTAAACTCCCCGAAAGTCATGGCGGTACTACTTTGAGACTTTTTCCGCACTGTGTGTCTTAGGCATTTTGTACCTAGCGGACGGGATAGCTCAGTGGTCGGAGCACTCGCTTTCCCCCAGCCAAGTT
>CM054142.1:19140432-19142932 GCA_028751875.1 Rapana venosa | reverse complement strand
TATTGCGAAAGGTCTCTGGCACAGTCCTATAGGACATTTGTTATAACTTCATTAAGTTTAATGGTTTTTTAGGGTTTTTTAACTGGTTCTTCTCGCTTTGTGAAGTTTCTTTTTTGCCTATGTAAACTATTTTCCCCTTGTACACATTTCAGTAGGACTTCTACCACCACCTCAACTTCCACGCATTTTTTTCCGTCTAATATCACTGAGAGTGAACAGACGTAAAATCGAAGACAACAACAACAACAACAAAGACAAAGCCATGTGTCACGTCACCTCAGTTGTGTAGTAAAAACTAAGCAGAAGGAAAACAAAGGTACGAACGAACTCCTTTGTCTGTCTGTGTGATAGACCTGTCTGTCTGTCTATCTGTCTCTGTCTGTTTGTCTGTCTGTCTCTCACGGATTGAACCTCACGCCCACATCAGCAAGTTGTGGTTTTGTTAAAATTCATGTACCCCTTGGGGGTTTTCTTGAAATAAAATCAGTTGTGGTTTTGTTAAAATTCATGTGCCCCTTGGGGTTTTCTTGAAATAAAATCTTGAATCTTGAACTTTGTTGTCGTTGTGGTAGCTTTCTTCTTGTTTTTGTTAATAGTCGTTAATTAGGGCAAGGGCTGGATAAAAAAAAAGTATGTGAATGCTTATTCTGTAACCCTTGGAAGATAAAGAACATTCATTCTCTGTCTGTCTGTCTGTCTCTGTCTGTCTGTCTATCTGTCTCTCTCTGTCTCTTTCTCCTCTCTCTCCTTCTCTCTATCTCCCTGTCTCCCTGTCTGTCTGTCTCTGTCTTTCTCTGTCTCTCTGTCTGTCTCTCTGTGTCTCTGTCTCTGTCTTCTCTCTCTCTCCCTCTCTCTCTCCCCGTCTGTCTGTCTCTGTTTCTTTGTCTGTCTCTCTCTGTCTCTCTGTCTCCTTTCTCTCCCTCTCTCTCTCCCTCTCTCTCTCTCCCCCTCTCTCTCCCTGTCTCTGTCTCTCTCTCTCTCTCTCTCTCTCTCTCTCTCTCCCCCCCCCCCTCTCTCTCTCTCCCTCTATGATAATCTAGGAATAAATGCATGAGGCGTTAAGTTGACGTAATATATTTGACAACACTTAAATACGTTTAGCTATTGCTGACGTCAAGATGAGTTGTCTTTTTTATTTACTCTGGTAAGTTTTGACGTTAACTGAGCACAACGTTCCTCAAACGTGCCTGTAATTTATTATTGGTTTTTGTCTCTGATGTTCATGATCACCCTCGTTTAGTTAGGGGCAGTGGTTTAACCTGACCTCTCCCCCCCTCTCTCCCTCTCTCTCTCCCTCTCTCTCCCTCTCTCTCTCCCTCTCTCTCCCTCTCTCTCTCCCTTTCTCTCCCTCTCTCTCCCTTTCTCTCTCTCCCTCTCCCTCTCTCTCACTCTCTCTCCCTTTCTCTCTCCCCATCTCCCTCTCTCTCCCTCCCTCTCTCTCTCTCTCCCTCTCTCTCCCTCCTTATCTCCCTCTCTCTACGTCTATCTCTTTATATTACTGTCTGTTTTTTCACCCACCTCCCTCTGTCTGTCTGTCTGTCTGTCTGTATGCCTGTCTGCCTGTCTGTCTCCTGTCTCTCTCTCCCTCTTTCTCTCCTAACTCTCTTTGCCTCCCTCCCAACCTAACTCCCCCACCCACCACCCCACTCTCTCTCTCTCTCTCTCTCTCTCTCCTCTCTCTCTCTCTCTCTCTCTCTCTTTCCTGCTTCCCCTTTTGTCTAACAATTGATACCAGCCGTTTTGGGGGACTTAATTATATTTTTGGGCAGGGGGGTGGGAGTGGGGGGGGGGGGGGGGCTCAAAGGATGTCATGGACAGCTTGTGTGAGCAAAGCCTGCCATACCCGAAGTAAGTGAAGACAGCAGCACTTGATTCTTCCTTTACACCACCAATGACAGCAAAGCTTGACACTTTCCAGATTTAAACGCTGGACACTTTGACATTTTCCCCTTTTAGATGGGGGAAAAAACCTCCCAACACCACCTTGACATTTAGCTAGATGTAAGGCAAGGAAAGGGGAAGCCGAGTGAAGAAACTTTGGCTTACATGTTGTCCGGCCAACAGTACCCGTAACCCAGACCACGAGGAAATCGATGAGTGAATGAATAGGTAGGGAAAGAAAGAGTAATATATATATATATATATAATATATATATGTATATATATATACATATATATATATCGAGACACACACACACACACACACACACACACACACACACACACAACACACACACACACACAGATAGCTAGCTGGCTAGCTAGATAGATAAACGGATAGACAGACAGACAAACTGACAGAGAGACTGACTGAAAGACAGATAGATAATGATGATAATAATAATAATAATAATAATAATAATAATAATAATAATAATAATAATAATAATACATGGAATTTATATAGCGCTATATCTTGCAACAACAAAAACCCCAAACGCTTTCATTCATCCTATACTCATTCACATGCAGCCAGTTGCAATTAAAAGGTTTTTTGTGT
>CM054142.1:19127932-19135432 GCA_028751875.1 Rapana venosa | reverse complement strand
GTGTGTGTGTGTGTGTGTTGTGTGTGTGTGTGTGTGTGCGAGCGAGCGCGCGCGCGTGTGTGTAGGTGTGTGTGTGTGTGAACAAAAAGAAAAATCACAAAGTTTTAGTTCACGCAACTCTCTTCTTGCTCTCTTGAAATAATCCAAGTTTCACAACTTTTTTCTTTCCGTATTCTTTGCTCTGTCTTTTTTATGGAAGAAGACAAAAAAGGTCTTCTCTAAAGCTATCACCACAGAGTTTTGTAACTCATAAAAGTGCGTCTGTTTGTCTGTCTGTCTGTCTGTCTGTTTGACGAGGTTTTGTTCGTCTGTTTGTCCGTTTCTTGTCTGTTTGTTGGTCAAGTCTGCCGAACCCTCTGTCTGTGTTCTGTCTGTCTCCCTGTTGGTCTGTTTGTCTGTTTGTCTGTCTGTCTTTCTGTCTGATGGTCTGTCTGTTTTCCTGTTGGTCTGTCTGTCTGTCTGTCTGTCAGGTGGTCTGTCTGTCTCCCTGTCTGTCTGTCTGATGGTCTGTATGTGTCTTGTCTTTCCTTCTCCTCTTTATTCCCTGTTGCTGCCTTATCTTCTGTGAAGCTCCTCTCTTGCTGCTACCACGCCTTCATCTCAGTCTCTCCGCCCGGCTACAGCCATACCCAGATTCCTGATGTCGCATGCTCAGGGCTAGGAGTCGTATCGGGAGCTTAACAGTGTCAGACCGCCGCGGGGTCACCCGCAAGAGAGGCCCTGCAGTGCTGCTGGGTCATTTCGGTGGTGTTCAGTGATGCTCTCTTCTGAGCTAACAGAAGCAGGACCCCACACCACCTACTAAGCCTATTACCGGCCGAGGGCAGTAATAGCTGGGTCTTGAAGCCAGACTGAGTGAGACGTCCACCCGGGAAGGTGACTTCTTTAAAGTCTTTCTAGCAACCTTCTCTTGTGAACCTTAAAATCCTTACGGTCAAATTTGAAACAGACTTCCGACCCTGGGGATGAGACATAACGAATCTGGGTATGGTATGGCTGTGGCGGGGAGATTGAGATGAGCAGCGTGGGAACAGCAGGACGGGGGACCTCACAGAAGATGAGGCAGAAAAACAAAAACAAAAATTGACGCAAACTCACCTCAATTACAGAAGTGTATGGAAAACCGAAAACTGGAGTCACCATCAGACTAGATCAACTGGGGTCACCGAATCAGAGATAATTTATTTTTTTATCGCGTGATGATCAAGGGTGGTGATGAGGATGGTGTAACGGTGGTGGTATGGAAGTGCTTTGAGATTATTTGACAGGGCTGAACTTCTACGCTCCCTATCACAATAATAATGCTCTGGCATCAACCAGGCCCGAGAAAAACAAACACCTGCAGGGTTAGTGGGGGTAATTTGTGAAATATTTCAAATTTGCATCCAAAATGTGGATGGAGCTTGACTGTGAAATTGCACTTTTTTCTCTCTCCCTAATTCGCCCATAGCAAACGCATTATTTTTTGGGTCGGAGTCGCCTGGAGTCAGATGAATTCCTATAATCATCTAAGGGATTAGAAACCACGACCTCCCATCCCACCTGCCTCCAGTCTATAGCACCGTTTGCCTGTTTGGTCGTCTGCATCTGTCTGGTGTGGGGACGGGATAGCTCAGTGGTCGGAGCACTCGCTTACCCCCAGCCAAAGTTAAGCAGCATCGAGCGTGGTTACCACTTGGATGGGTGACCGTTTACGCGCCTCGGCTTCAGTACAGTCCCTCAGTTCACTCAGCTGTAAATGGGTACTTGCCCTCTTTAGGGTCAGGGAAGGTAAATCAGCGAAGGAGAGGAGATGGGCGCCGCTCTCAATATGCTGGTCCCTGGAGAAGTTGAGGTCTCTGATGCCTTGCTGCCTTGCGACCACGTAGGCTATGGCATACCTCCACCTTCTTCATCTGTCCGGTCTATAGCTTTGCTTGTCTGTCTAATCATCTGTGTCCTATCTCTGTTTTTGTCTGTATGTTTATCTGTCCCACAGTGTGGTATTTTTTCAGAAAGAAAATATATGACGATGCCTACACGTGCGTGCCACACTGTACTTATGACCCTCCACCACGAAATACTACTACTGTTCTGCTACTACTACAACTGCTACTTCTACTACTGCTACTACTACTACTACTACTACTACTACTGCTGCTGCTGCTGCTGCTGCTGCTGCTGCTGCTACTACTACTACTACTACTACTGCTACTACTGCTACTACTGCTCCTACTTACTACTACTACTACTATACTACTACTACTACTACTACTATATGCTACTACTACTACTGACTCTACTACTACTACTACTACTAACTACTACTACTGTTCTGTACTACTACTACTACTACTGCTCTGCTGTACTACTACTACTACTACTGCTACTACTACTACTGCTACTACTACTACTACTGCTACTGCTACTGCTACTACTACTACTACTACTACTACTGCTACTACTGCTACTGCTACTACTACTACTACTGCTACTGCTACTGCTACTACTACTACTACTGCTACTACTACTACTACTACTACTACTACTACTACTACTACTATACTCCCTACTACAAAGTACTGCTGCTGCTGCTTCTGCTATACTACTACTACTACTACTACTACTACTACTACTGCTGCTACTGTTTACTACTGTACTACTACTACTATACTACTATACTACTACTATGCTGCTGCTGCTGCTAACTACCACTACTGCTACTATACTACTACTACTACTATACTACTTACTACTAAACTCTGCTGCTGCTACTACTACTACTACTACTCTAAAACCTTCTACTGCTACTACTGCTACTACTTGCTGCTGCTTCTACTACTACTACTACTACTACTACTACTACTACTACTGACTGCTGCTGCTATACTACTATACTACTACTACTACTACTAACTACTAACTGCGTGCGTAATACTACTTACTTACTACTATACTTACTACTATATCTTTACTAAATTTTGCTGCTGCTGCTGCTACTACTACACTACTTTTCTGCACTCTACTACTATACTACTTTTATTTTATTTTTATTTTATACCACTTTAAGTCACGAGATTTCTCTGCGTGAAATTCGGGCTGCTCTCCCCGGGGAGAGCGCGTCGCCACAAGAGCAGCGCCACTCTTTTTTTTTTTTTTTTTTTGGTCTACTACTACTACTGCTACTACTACTACTACTACTACTGCTACTACTACTACTGCTACTACTACTACTGCTACTACTACTACTACTACTACTACTACTACTACTACTACTACTATTTATCTGCTGCTACTACTACTACTGCTATGCTATTTACTACTACTGCTACTACTACTACTTACTGCTACTGTACTGCTACTACTGCTACTACTACTGCTACTGCTACTACTGCTGCTGCTGCTACTACTATACTCTACTGCTACTGCTATTTTACTGCTACTACTACTACTACTGCTATTTGCTACTACTACTACTATACTTTACTACTACTACTCTATTAATTACTACTACTAATGCTACTGCTACTCTGCTTCTGCTACTACTACTACTACTACTACTGCTACTACTGCTACTATCTACTATCTACTACTACTACTACTACTGCTAATACTGTCTGCTGCTGCTACTACTACTACTACTACTACTTACTACTGCTACTACTACTACTACTACTACTACTACTACTACTACTACTACTACTGTACTACTGCTACTACTGCTACTACAAATTTACTTCTGCTGCTGCTACTACTACTACTACTACTATACTACTAACTACTATGCTACTGCTACTACTGCTACTACTATGCTGCTACTACTACTACTACTACTACTGCTGTCCTACTACTACTACTACTACTACTACTACTGCTTACTGCTACTACTACTTACTACTGCTACTATTTACTACTACTACAAAGCTGCTGCTCTCTACTACCACTACTGCTACTACTATACTACTGTACTGCTACTATGCTACTACTGCTACTACTATACTTCTGCTACTGCTGCTACTACTACTACTACTATTTATACTGCTATGCTACTACTGCTAACAAAACTACTGCTTGCTACTACTACTACTACTATTACTACTATTATTACTACTACTACTGCCTCTGCTGCCTGCTACTACTACTACTACTACTACTACTGCTACTATGCTAACTGCTACTGCTACTACTACTACTACTTTTCTGCTCTGTTTATACTACTGACTACTACTTTTACTTTATTTTTATTTTATACACTTGTCACTAGCACTTCTCTCTAAATTCGGCTGCTCTCCCCGATTGAGGGCTTCGCTACAATGCTGCACTACTCTATATTTGTGCTACTACTACTACTACTATACTACTGTTTATGTACTACTACTACTACTGCTACTACTTACTACTACTACTACTAATCTGACTCCCTGCTACTTACTACTACTGACTACTTACTACTACTACTACTATACTACTACTACTACTATACTACTACTAGCTACTACTGCTACTCTGCTACTTATACTTTGCTCTGCTACTACTACTACTGCTACTACTACTACTGCTACTACTAATACTACTGCTGCTGCTACATACTACTACTGCTACTACTACTGCTACTATGGCTACTACTACTACTGCTACTACTACTACTACTACTACTGCTTCTACTGCTACTACTAATACTACTGTTTTACTGCTACTACTACTACTACTACTATTTTATTTTTTTTATTACTACTTAATACTAGTTTCTGCTGCTGCTGCTTCGGGACGCGTCGCACAAACGACTTGGTCTACTAGCTACTACTGCTACTACTACTACGACTACTACTATTTTACTACTACTACTGCTACTACTACTGCTGCTACTACACTACTGCTACTATTACTACTACTACTACTTTCTACTACTACTATACTATACTACTGTCTGCTAATACTACTACTACTACAACTGCTACTACTACTACTGCACTACTAATACTACTGCTATTTACTACTACTACTACTACTGCTACTTACTAACTGCTGCTGCTAATACTACTACTATGCTACTGTTACTACTGACTACTACTATACTACTGCTGCTGCTACTCTACTACTACTATTATACTACTACTACTGTACTGCTGCTGCTGCTCTGCTACTACTACTACTACTACTGCTATTTATACTGTACTACTACTACTACTATACTGCTAATGCTTGCTGCTGCTCTGCTACTACTACTACTACTACTACTACTTACTACTTCTACTACTACTACACTACTGTTACTACTGCTTCTGCTACTACTACTACTACTACTACTGCTGCTACTAATTTTGCTACTACTTACTACTGCTACTTACTGCTACTACTGCTACTACTACTACTACTAGTACTGCTGCTGGCTTCCTGTACTACTACTACTATATTTACTCACTACTGCTCTCTACACTCTATCTACTACTACTATTACTACTACTACTAGTATGCTGCTGCTGCTGCTACTACTACTCTAACTACTGCTACTTACTACTACTACTACGTTACTATTTCTACTACTACTACTACTATTTACTAATGCTTGCTGCGGGCTGTTTACTACACTACTGCTTACTACTACTCTACTGCTACTACTAATACTACTGTTCTACTACTACTACTACTACTCTACTCTACTACTGCTATACTACTACTGCTACTGCTGCTGCTGCTGCTACTACTACTATACTACTGCTGTACTTACTACTACTACTACTACTATCTGCTGCTGTTTACTACTACTGTCTACAAACTGCTGCTTACTACTTCTACTACTACTGTTACTACTACTGCTACTACTACTGCTACTACTTACTATTTTTACTACTATACTACTCCTACTCTACTACTAACTACTACTACTGCTACTGCTGCTGCTACTACTACTACTACTACTTACTACTACTACTACTACTACTACTACTGCTACTGCTGCTGCTACTACTACTACTACTACTACTACTACTACTACTACCAGTACTACCAGTGTGGATCGGTGGTCTAGAGGTAACGCGCCTGTCTAGAAAGCGAAAAGTCCGGGTCTGAAGTGTGCGGCGGTTCGTACCCCGTTTGGACCGGAAACTTTTCCCCCATCCATTAGACCATGAGTGGTGGTCTGGGCGCTAGTCTTTCGGATGAGACGATAAACCGAGGTCCCGTGTGTTACACGTAATTATTTAGCGCACGTAAAAGAACCCACGGCAACAAGAGAGTTGTCCCTGGCAAAATTCTTAGAAAAAAACCACTCTGATAGGGAAACAAATACAGTTGCAGACATGAAAAAAAAAGGGTGTCGCAGCGCTTGTGGCGACGCGCTCTCCCGCTCTCCCCGGGGAGAGCAGCCCGAATTTCACGGAGAGAAATCTGCCGTGACTTAAAGTGGTATGAAATGAAATCTGAGCGCTTTGATTTGTTGCTTTACAAGATTCAGCGCTATATAAATTCCATACATTATTATTATTATTACTAATGATAATGTATGGTACTCATGCAGCGCTGAATCTTGTAAAGCAAACAAATCGAAGCGCCTAGCACCTGACCCACTTTTCTGGTTGAAGTCATTTTAGGCAGGTGGGGGTCATGTTGACGATATTGAGATTTTATTGACTATAAAGCTATTAATTTTTTTCTACCTCGTACTAAAGTATCAAGGCATAATTACTTTCCTTTTACTGAAAAAGCGCGTTAAAAAAACAACAAACCCAACTCCTTGTCCTGACCATCTCTTACGATGCAACAATCGTCTATTTCTCATTTTGTCACTTTAGATGAGACTATAAACCGAGGATCCGTGTGTGGATGCACGTAGAACATCTTGCGCACACGTTAATTTCCGTTCCGCTTTTTGGAAGTATAGGCCATTTTGTAACGGTGGGAATGGATGACAAAATCTACAAAACTGCATTCACACGGGGACTGGATATAAGAAAAGCACATGAGTGCTTATTCCATTATTCTCGAAATAAAAGAATTTTTTTTTAAATGAATAAAACTTCCTTGTATGTAGCATTGCAATTATGTAAAAAAATTTCTTAGAGAATAATCCGATTATCAATCTTTTTTTCTCTGCATTATATAGATTAGATTTGAATTGCATATGAATAACATAATAACAATAACACACTTTTCCTCCGATACAATACGACTCATAATAAGGAATTACAAGAGTCACATATAGACCAACGCTATAGCATAACTTCCTGCCTTCCACAAACACAAAATACAATATTTTTGAAGTTGCGAAATCTTTTATAGCGAGGGCTGTGCAGACAAAAACAAAACGACTTGAACTGGAAATCCCACTTGTAGCTGAACTTCCATTATTGGCCTGTCGACGACTAACATAAGCTATTACATTCCTTCAACGAGTTGGACTTGTCTCTGCAATATGTGATTTTTTGGTATCGATTATTATCTTTTTTCAGATTCCCGATTAGATTATATTCTGCCGTTATTGTTGTTTTGTGTGTGTGGAAGCTAGTGTGCACGTGTGCCTAT
>CM054142.1:19110432-19122932 GCA_028751875.1 Rapana venosa | reverse complement strand
TTGTTGATTTTGACATTTTGATTGTTTCACACACTATAGCCATTCTTCTATATTGTACTACATTTATCAAGGCGCAATCTTGCTTCCTATTGCTTTAAAAAAACACAGCATTAATTTAAAAACACCCAAGTCCTTATTCTGACCACCTACTAGGGCGCAAAAAATTTGTCAACTTCTCCTTTTTTGGTCACTTTCTGCAGTCTACTCATTTCAATTTTCAATAACTTTTCGTGAAAATTGTCTGATTTTCAATGTGTTTTCTGTATTAAATAGTCTAATTTTTTTTCTCTATTGCAGATTGGTTTAAATAAGGTTTTATTCATTAATAAACACGAAACAAGCATACCATGATACACATAATCAGCATAGCAGCAACAAGCAAGTAGCAGATGAACAACATGTTAACAACTAAAACACTTGACCTCCCATGCACTGCGCCTCATTGTGTTGCGGAGCGTCAGATCTCAGCTTTTTTAACATTTATTTATTTTATTCTTTTATATCGAGGATAATGGAATCAGCTCTTATGTTCTTTTTCTACACCCAGTCCCCGTGTGCTTGCGGTTTTTGTAAATTGTCATCTGTTCCCACCGGCACACAATGGCCTACTCTTACGAAAAGCGGAACAGGATTTAACGTGTGCGCAAGATGTTCTGCGTGTGTTCGAACACGGCAACCTCGGTTTATAGTCTCATCCGAAGGACTTTTGGGGAGAGTAAAGTCTACACTGATGTGAACTCCAGAGGAAAATATCCCCTTGAACGGGAATGGAACCCGGGTCGTCAGATTGCGAGCCTAATGTTCTGACCACTAGGCTATCCCGTCCCCCAACAGATCTCAGCTTGCAGACAGATCTCACTTTTTCCCCAAAGAGTGAACCACAGCGAACATGCAACCTGTTTCATATCAAGGCTTCTTGGCCCAGACCCAAAAGTTGTCTCAGTTATTGATGTCAGCTAAGGCCTATACTAAAATGATTGTGATGTTGTAAAATGTTGTATTGAGATTGCCTTCAGTCGTAACAAGCTCTTAACATAACAAACCCGCGCTCTCATTTAAAGGTGGAACCAAAAAAAATCCTCTGAAGTCGGAGTATGGCTGCCTATATGGTGATGTACTTGAAAACATTCCTACGCGCAAACTGTTCATTCAGTGTGTGCAATTCTAATCTCACAGTGATTCCCAGGTGGGATAATGAGTGAGTCAAGAGTGCACGTTCTGGGGGACCCCCCAAGAGTGTTAAGCTGTGGAACGGGCAACAACAACAACAACAACAACAACAACAACATAGCAATGCTACGCTGTATCCGCTGTATTCTGTTCAAGAGGCTTTTTCCCTCTGGAGTTAACATCAGTGCCGACTCTACCCACCCACCCCCCTCCCCCACCCCAAAGTCCTTCGGATGAGACTATAAACCGCGGTCCCCATGTGCGAACGCACGCAGAACATCTTGCGCACACGTTAAAACCCGTTCCGCTTTTCGGAAGAGTAGACCATGGTGTGCCTGTGGGAACGGATGACAGAGTTGACAAAATTTGCACACCACACACACGGGGACTGGATGAAAACCCCCCACACATGAGTGCTTATTCCATTATCCTCGAAATACACAAAAATAAATGAATAAAAAACCCAAAATAAATAAATAAACAAAATAAATAAATAAATAAAAGAAATAAATGAAAAGATAAAGAAATGAAAATGTTCTTTACAGATGGATCCCCCCTCTCCCCCCGACCCCCCACCCCCACCTCTGTTCTTCAGTTACAATTCCAAGGTTGTTCAAAGATGAGATTTTTGCATATACCACCATTTTGGTTTGTTGTTGTTGTTTTTTGGGGGGGCCCACCATGAACATAGCGGTATTCCGACTTCAGAGATGAGAAGATGTTTAACCTCGGGTGTATGGCTCTGTTGTAGAATATTTTCTGCAGTCGTTGATCAACATTTACAGAGGCGCCGTGGTCATTTTTTACAATAGGATGTAGTGGAGCTTAAGTGAGATATTACCTTTGAAGTTTATTATTCGTTTCTTGCTTCAACTAACTTGATTTTGAACGCCATTGTTTGTATTTTTACGTGTGTGTTTTTTCTCTCTTTGTGTAGCATTATTGCAACGCAAGACTACAGATTTCTAAATCAAATTCTTTCTTTTCTTCTTTTTTTGGTGGTTTATTCCTTTTTCTTTCTTTTTCATGATTTTTTTCCCCTCAAAATTTTGCTTGTTTTTCTAGCTTATGTTTTCTTTTCTCATCTTTTTTTTGATCATTTTTCTGTCCCTCCTTCTTTCCTTCCTTTCTTCCTTCCTCCCTCCTTTCCTTCCAACCCTCTCCTTCCCTCCCTCCCTTCCTTCTCCCCTTTCTTCCTTCCTCTCTCTTTCCTTCTCTCCTCCCTCCCTCCCTTCTTTCCTTCTTCCCTTCCTTCCTCTCTCTCTTCCTTTCTCCCTTCCTCCCTCCCTCCCTCCCTTCCTTCCTCTCTCCCTTCCTCCCTCCCTTCCTTTCTCCCTTTCGTCCTTCCTTCCTTCCTTTCCTTCCTACCTTCCTCCTTTCCTTCCTCCCTCCCTTCCTTCCTCCCTCCCTTCCACCCTCTCTCATTTCCTTCCTCCCTTCCTTTCTTCCTCCCTTCTTTCCGTTCTTCCTTCCCTTCCTCCCTTCCTTCCTTCCGTCCTTCCTCCCTTCCTTCCTCCCTTCCTCTCTCCCTTCCTCCCTCCCTCCCTTCCTTTCCTTCCTCCCTCCTTTCCTTCCTTCCTTCCTTCTCTCCGCAATTTCCTTTCGCTCTTCATTCTTAATCTTGACTGTAAAGATTTCTTCTCCTTCTCGCTCCCTACCTTGACACTTGTTTCCTCAAGTTAACTTAATGTCGGTGTGTTCGATCCGTTAAAACGTCAATAAATTTTCACCCAACTCCGGGTATGAGGGTGATATAAATGTAAACTGAGAAGACAGGACGAAGGTGAGGGATGTGGGGGGGGGGGATTGGGATGAGGAGTAGGGAGGAGGGGAGGAGGGGGGGGGGGGAAGCAGAGGAAATCATCTTAGAAAGAGGGACAGGATAAATCTGTTAAGGTGCAGCTTGCAAAAGAATAAAAAAAGAAAGAAAAAGAAGAAGAGAAGAGACAGTGTAAAGAGCAATTTCCTTAGGCTCTCGAGCATCAATCTTGTTTTATGGCTTTTCTAGAAAGCTTTACAACACAGGACAAGTCGGAAGGACTATTAAATCACTCCTCACATTTCATCTCCTACATAAACAAAAAGATAGAGAGAGAGAGAGGGAGAGGGAGAGAGAGAGAGAGAGAGAGAGAGAGAGAGAGAGAGAGAGAGAGGGAGAGAGAGAGAGAGTGGGAGAGAGAGAGAGAGAGAGAGAGAGGAGGTAGAGAGAAAGAGAGAGAGAGAGAGAGAGAGAGAGAGAGAGAGAGAGAGAGAGAGAGAGAGAGAGAGAGAAGAGAGAGAGAGAGAGAGAGAGAGAGAGAGAGAGAGAATTATTACGCTCGGTAAATTCTTCATCAATCTTGCTTCGGAGATACATCCTGTTTGGGACATTATTATGTCCTTTCGAAGGATATATACACTGAACGCCATGTTTAGTCTAAAAAATACTACCGTTTTCTTTGTTTAAAATACACTCCCATGCATTTTATAATCAAAGACTGTCTTTATAATTCTATGTGCATCGTAGACTTTTTAAAAAAAAACAACCTCTGATCAACTGTAACAGTCACAGTCTTTAAAAAAAAAGTAAAGGTAAATGTGTTCCCCTAACCTATGTGGTCGTAGAGGAGCGAGGCGTCAGAGACCTCAACTTCTCAAGAGGCCAGCATATTGAGGGTGGTGGCGCCCATCTCATCTTCCTCGCTGCTTTACCTTCCCTGACGCTAAAGAGGGCAGGTAGCTCAGTGGTCGGAGCACTCGCTTTCCCCCAGCCAAGTTAAGCAGCGTCGAGCGTGGTTACCAGTTGGATGGGTGACCGTTTGCGCGCCTTGGCTTCAGTACAGTTCCCCCAGTTCACCCAGCTGTAAATGGGTACCTGCCCTCTTTAGGGTCAGGGAAGGTAAAGCAGCGAGGGAGAGGAGATGGGCGCTGCCCTCAATATGCTGGCCCTAGAGAAGTGAGGTCTCTGACGCCTCGCTCCCCTACGACCTTATAGGTTATGGGACTCCTTTACCTTTACCCATTTAACAGCTGGGTGAACTGGGGGGACTGATACTGAAGCCAATGCGCGCAAACAGTCACCCATCCAAGCGGTAACCAGCTTAATGCTGCTTTAACTAAGGCTTTGGGGGAAAGCCAGTACTCTGACCACTGAGCTATTCCCTTCCCTCGTGGACCACAACGTTGATAAGAGATGGATCAGAGCTAAGCGTACTTCATGTTTTGACATTAAGAAGGTTATGTCTCAGGTCTCAGGTCTAAGTTCTTCCCAAGACTGTGTCGCAGGGTGCCAACTGAGTTACATCACTGCAAGGCCTTGCTTGTAAAAGACTCGGTCTTCTCGGCATATGTTTTATTTATTTTATTTCTTCTATTTTAATTTTATTCTTTTATATCGAGGATAATGGAATAAGCACTTATGTGCTTTTTTTTTTACATCTAGTCCCCGTGAGTATGCGGTTTTGTCAATTCTGTCATCTGTTCCCACCGGCACACAATGGCCTACTCTTACGAAAAGCGGAACAGGATTTAACGTGTGCGCAAGATGTTCTGCGTGCGTTCGAACACGACGACCTCGGTTTATAGTCTCATCCGAAGGACTTTGGGGAGAGTGGAGTCTGCATTGATGTTAACTCCCGGAAAAAATATCCCCTTGAATGGGAATCGAACCCGGGTCGTCAGATTGCGAGCGCAATGTTCTGACCACTAGGCTAGGCTGTTTAAGCTTGGGTGTGCGTGTGCTAAAATGCAGAGTTCTCTTGAGTTGCTGAACACCTTTTTATAGAAGCAATGATTAATATATATTTTTTTTAATCACAGTGTCATGTCACTTGAACAGAATCGAACGATTAGTCTTACTTTAAATTACTAGGTGAGCATTATTATCGTCGTCATCACCGTCATCGTCGTCGTCGTCGTCGTCGTCTTCATCCTCCTCCTCCTCCTTTCTTTCTTTTCCCCCTCCTCTTTGCTATTGTTGCTCATCATCATCATCATCATCATCATCATCATCATCATCATCATCATCATCATCATCATCATCATCATCACCTTCTCCTCCTCCTCCTCCTCCTCATCTCCTCCTCCTCCATTACTTTCCCCCTTTATTAGCAATCTCCGCAGCACTGCACTGAATATTTGTTTATCGAATTCTTCTAATTTGCTTGCTGTCTTTTCTTCCAATAATTATTTCCTTTGATTTTAAAAAAAATTCTTTTTTGTGTGTGTGTGTGTATCGAATTCGGTTAATTTGCTTTCTTTCTTTTGTTATTTTTTATGATCATGATTTCCTCTGATTTTTTTTCTCCTTCTTCTTTTTTTTGTATTGCTTCCGTCCAATTCTCTTTTCTTGATTATTTCCTGTCTCTTCTTCCGTCCTGTTTCCCACATTCCGCTTTCTTTCTTTCTTTCTATCTTTCTTTCTTTCTTTCTTTCTTTCTTCTTGATAGTAGTGACTGTCCGAAATCTCTTCCGTACATTGACACTGTTTCCTTTAGGTAAGGGTCGTGCTTTCGATCCTTTGACACGTCAATACACTCAAGTCTTTGACCTGACTGTGGTTATCAAAATAATGATGCTAGTGTGTATCAAGGGAATGGAAAGATTGATGTGTGTGTGTGTGTGTGTGTGTGTGTGTGTGGTGTGTGTGCGTGTGTGTGTGTGTGTGTGTGTGTGTGTTGGGGATGGGCGTAGGTTAGTGTGTATGCTTGTGTGTGTATGTGTGTGTAGGTGTGTGTATGTTTGTGTGTGTAGGTGTGTGTATGTTTGTGTGTGTATGTGTGTGTGTGTGTGTGTGTGTGTGTGTGTTTGTCTGCGTGCATCTGTGTCTGTGTCTGTAATTGTTTACGTGTAAAACCCTATCTTTTCTATCGTTGTCCCTTAATCCACCACCTCTCTTTATTTATTCATGTATGCGTGTGTATTGTGTGTGTGTGTGTGTGTGTGTGTGTATGAGTGTGCGTAGGTGTGTTTGTGTGTGGAGTGTGTGAGTGTGTGTGTGTAAGTGTTATGTGTGTGTATATGTTTACGGCGCGCGCGCTGTGTGTGTGTGTGTGTATTTGTGTGCGCGTGCGTGCGTGTCTGTGCATGCGTTTTTGTAAGTGTGCATGCGGGTGTGTGTGTGTACACGCGTGCATGTCTGTGTGCGTGCACGCGCCCGCACGCGTACGCGTGTGTGTATGTTGGGTGCACATTCTGGGAAACCCCCAGAGTGTTAAGCTGGGGAACGCACAACAACAACAACAGCAACAACAAAAACAACGAACAACAACATCCTGTACAAATAAACATTTCCTAAAATCATGTATTCAAATAATATTTTCGTTTGTTTTTATTTTGAAAAAGTGTAAAACGAAGGATTGCTGAGTGTAAAAGTTACCAAGTTTTATGTAGTTGGTAGACATTTTGCTCTTTATAATATTTTTTGCTATTTTTATCTCAAACCAAAGTTAAACAAAGTTTAACAATAATGTTAAAGATTCATGTATAACCACCTTGCAATGTGTGAGATTATTTAAAAAAAAAATCTGAAACCAAAGTTGGACAAGTTTAACATTAATGTTAAAGATTCATTTATATAAACCAAAATTAAACAAGTTTAACAAAAATGTTAAAGATTCATTTATATTCAACTTGCAAGTGTGTGAAATTTAGTTCTTCAACCCCAAAAAAGGTGTTGTGTGTGTGGGGGGGGGGGGGGGGGGGGGGGGGGGGGGGGGGGGGGGGGGGGGGGGGGGGGGGGGGGGCGGGGGTTTGGAATCGTCCTTTGTTAACAAAAGAGTCTGTTTCCTTTCTGCTGCAGTTGCACAAGTTGGTAGAATACTGTAGCACTTGTCAAATATAGTGAGACAGTTGAAAAGCTAGACAAATTTAAAAAAAGACACAGGACTCCAGTACTTCAACATCAAAAAAGTGTGTCTAATACAGAGTGAAAGGTAAAGGTGTTCCCATAACCTATTTATTCGTTGGGGAGCGAAGTGTCAGAGACCTCGCTACTCTAGGGGCCAGCATATTGAGGGCGGTGGCACCCATCTCCTCTTCTTCTCTCGCTGCTTTACTTTCCCTGACCCTAAAGAGGGCAGATATCCATTTACAGCTAGGTAAAAGTGGGGGACTGTACTGAAGCCAAGACAAACGAACGGTCACCCATCCACTGGGTAACCATGCTCAACGCTGCTTTACCTTAGCTTGGAGATAGTGAGTGCTCTGACCACTGAGCTATCCCGTCTCATACATAACAACACGAACTTTTGCGAAATATGTCATACACGAGTTTACTGTAGTACACAGATCTGAGTCATTTTGTGATTTGTACACACACACACACACACACACACACACACACACACACACACACACACACACACACACACACACACACACACACACACACACACACACACACTATCTCTCTCTCTCTCTCTCTCTCTCTTTCTCTCTTTCTCTAGAGCTCTGTATGTATGTATACCCACAGATATATATAATTATATATATATATGTATGTATGTATGTTTTGTCCGTCGTGTCCGACGATGACCTCCAAAACAGCAGAGGAGGCAGCTGCTGTTTTGGAAACTGGGCAGAAATGTGATTATAGTGGAGATGCCTTGCCCACAGTACATCCCCACTCTCTCGGCCAAGTGGGCATAAGGACAGTCAGCGTTGGAGATGCTCTCCAAAGATATATGTATACCTACATGCATATATATATATATATATATATATATATATATATATATACTTTTTCTTCTTTATTAAAAAAAAGCCATTTTAATATTTCGTTCATATCCAATTTCTTTTCTTATCCTATAGCTTTATATGAGCTTTTTTCCCAATTTACTACCCCCCTCCCCCCACCTTTCCGCAGAAAGACAAAAACAACCAGTGAGATTCATTCCTGGCTCAGAGAGCACATGGGCTTAGGTAACACAATTCCAATCACCTCTGGGGTACATACAGACCATGCTGATAGCTCCAATGCTAATCAAGACTTACATATGCATGGTGTTCTATTTTCAAGCTTGCCGGCACAACGTCAGTCAATTAGGGAGAAATCGTGACTAGGATAGTCCGTCCATTTAATCTACAGAAGTTAATCTCAGCTCTCTCAGTTCTCCCTAAAAAATGGCGTCACAGGATGTAGACTGGTATAATACGTTTTATTATAGAAAGGAAACGCCAACGCACGCAGAACAAGATTCAGAGCTATATAAATTATATACATTATTATTATTATTATTATTATTATTATTATTATTATTATCATCTTGCCCACACGTTAAAACCCGTACCGCTTTTCGGAAGAGTAGGCCATTGTGTGCGGGTTTGGAACGGATGACAAAATTTATGAAACAGCCTACACACGAGGACTGGTTCAAACAAGCACATGAGTGCTTATTCCATTATCCTCGATAGAAAATAATTTTAAAAAAACAACACCATCATCGTTAAAAACAAAAAGATGATAAAAATCCTTTAAAAAGCAGGTGGTTTTTATTAACCAGCTTCATAATGCAACGCCTTAATGGAGCTTTAGCGTAGATTGCAAAGATTTCACAGATGTGCAAGGTTGATGAACACACAATCTTTACCTGCCAGACGTGGTGAAAGGAAAACAGATGTCAGGATGTAAGGTATCTGAAACAGTGTGATCAATTAGCCGCCGGCCTCATTACATGCTGAGCAGCTCATGTCTTGTTGTTGTTGTCGTTGTTGTTGTTGTTGTTGTTGTTGTATCCTCCTCCTCCTCCTCCTCCTTCTCCTCCTCTTTACTTTCTTCTTTGCATTCTTTTCCTTCTTTGCCTTTTCTTGTTTTCATTCAACCTCTCTATTCTTCTTCTTCTTCTTCCTCTTCTTGTTTTTGTTGTTGTTGTTGTTGTTGTTGTGTTGTTGTTGTTGTTGTTGTTGTTGTTGTTGTTGTTTTGTGTGTTTTCTTCTTCTTCTTCTTCTTCTTCTTCTTCTTCTTCTTCTTCACAATTCTTCTTCTTCTTCTTTCTTCTTCTTCTTCTTCTTCTTCTTCTTCTTCTTCTTCTTCTTCTTCTTCTTCGCAATTCTTCTTCGCAATTCTTCTTCTTCTTCGCAATTCTTCTTCTTCGCAATTCTTCTTCTTCTTCGCAATTCTTCTTCTCGCAATTCTTCTTCGCAATTCTTCTTCTTCTTCTTCTTCTTCTTCTTCTTCTTCTTCTTCTTCTTCTTCTTCTTCTTCTTCTCCTTCTTCTACTCTGTTTGGGGTCATTGGAGAACTGCACTATAAAACTGTTTATCAGATTTGTCTATACTGATTACGGTTTACTGTTGTGACTCTTTTCTTTTTCTTGTTTTCTCGACCAGATCACCGAGGTTCAGTATTGGGGAGATTTAGCCTATACGACAATTTTTTTTAACCCATCATTAAGGTAGCCACATTCCGACTACAGAGATTGTGACTCATTTAATTGCTGGTTACTTCTTATTTCTTTTCTCTACTTCTTTTACGTTATCTCTTCGAACATTTATTGTATCTTTTCTTTCGTTCCACCCCCTCTTTAAATCGTACCTTCCTACCTCTGTCAATGTCTTCACCTGTACACTCCTTACCTCTTTCCCTCCGCTCTGCTGCAGACACCTTGCGCTTAAGATACCTAGATTCAACCAGTCCACCGTTGGCCGTCGCTCTTTCTCTGTTTCTGGTCCATCGATCTGGAATGACCTCCCTCCCTCTCTCAGCCGAAGGCCTACTTATGATGCTTTTAAATTCAGCCTCAAGACACATTTATATCTCGTTTCTGTCCCTGCCCTCAACAATCAAATCCCCCATCACCTTGCCGGAGTGTACAACTTTGTCTGTGTGTGGTGTGTGTGTGTGTGTGTTTGTGTGTGTGTGTGTGTGTGTGTGTGTGTGTGTGTGTGTGTGTGTGTGTGTGTGTTTACATTTGAATTTGTAAAAGCTATTAATTGTGACTGCTGCATGTGAAAGACTAGGATGAATGAAAGCGCTTTGATTTAATTTTTGCAAGATATAGCGCTGTATAAATACCTATATTATTATTATTATTATTATTATTATTATTATTATTATTATTATTATTATTATTATTATTATTATTATTGTTATTATTATTATTATTATTATTATTATTATTATTTCTTGACTATTCGATTTCTCTGGTGTACATTGAATGTTTCATCAGCAAAAGTTCCTGTGTTTAATCCACTGAAGCGCCAATAAACCCTGGCTTGATGCTGGCACGATGTGTTATTAGTATACAGTGGAAAGAAGGAAGAGCAGCACAGAGAGAGAGTTAGCTGGCAGTTCATGAAATGAAAGGAAAAGGGCTGGAAGCGATTGCAGAGAAACGAGAAAGATCGTGTAGACATCAGTTATTGTGTGGTCTGATTGTGTGTCAGATTGTGTAGACATCAGTTATTGTGTGTCGGAATGTGCAGACATCAGTTATTGTGTGGTCTGATTGTGTGTCAGATTGTGTAGACATCAGTTATTGTGTGTCGGAATGTGTAGACATCAGTTATTGTGTGTCGGATTGTGTAGACATCAGTTTTTGTGTGGTCTGATAGTGAGTCGGATTATGTAGACATCAGTTATTGTGTGGTATGATTGTGTGTCGGGTTGTGTAGACATCAGTTATTGTGTGGTCTGATCGTGAGTCGGATTATGTAGACATCAGTTATTGTGTGGTATGATTGTGTGTCGGATTGTGTAGACATCAGTTATTGTGCGGTCTGATTGTGAGTCGGATTATGTAGACATCAGTTATTGTGTGGTCTGATTGTGAGTTGGATTGTGTAGACATCAGTTATTGTGTGGTCTGATTGTGAGTCGGATTATGTAGACATTTTATTTATTTTTTATTTATTTTTTATTTTATTCTTTTATATTTTATTCTTTTATATCGAGGATAATGGAATAAGCACTTATGTGCTTTTTTACATCTAGTCCCCGTGTGTAGGCGGTTTTGTAAATTCTGTCATCTGTTCCCACCGGCACACAATGGCCTACTCTTACGAAAAGAAGAACAGGATTTTAACGTGTGCGCAAGATGTTCTGCGTGTTATTGTGTGGTCAGATTTGGGTCGGATTGTGTAGACATCAGTTATTGTGTGGTCTGATTGTGTGTCAGATTGTGTAGACATCAGTTATTGTGTGGTCTGATTGCGTAGACATTTTTTGTGGGGTCTGATTGTGAGTCAGATTGCGTGTCAGATCTTGTTTGCGTGACATTTCATTTCAAAGCTTAAAAGTGCAGGGCACTCAACAATGACTGTTTAGAATGCCCACTCCCTTTCATTTTTCTCCCACCACAAAGAGAAAAAAAGACAAATGAAGTGCTTTTGCAAGTTTATAGTTCCATCCTGTGCCAACGCTCTATTCATTACATTATTTGACAATTATTACCATGTTGCCGTCAAATCTCCAAGAAAAGAAAAGAATTTACAGATGAAATCAACAGACGGACGTGTATTGGGAAATCAAGACACTACAATTGAGGAAAACAGCTATGGAGAAAGGGAGGGAATTTAAAAAAAAAAGGGGGGGGAGCAATATAAGGGGAGATAATAGGAAGTACAGAAAGAGAAAGGGAGACGCGAGAGAGAGAGGAGAGAGGGAGAGAGAGAGAGAGAGAGAGAGAGAGAGAGAGAGAGAGAGAGAGAGAGAGAGAGAGAGAGAGAGAGAGAGAGAGAGAGAGAGAGAATGAATGGATGATGTGTGAATGATTGAATGATCTTTATTTTCAAGAGAGAGAGAGAGAGAGAGAGAGAGAGAGAGAGAGAGAGAGAGAGAAGAGAGAGAGAGAGAGAGAGAGAGAGAGAGAAAGAACAGACACAGACACACACAGACACACACAGACACACACACACACACACACACACACACACAGACAGACACTGAGAAATAAAGAGTGAGATAGACAAGACAGACATATCATACACAGAGACAGGCAGAGACACAGAGGTAACTTCACAGTTAATTCATCAGCCAATGCTATTTTGAAGCAAACAGTTTAAACGATCGCTCGTTCAGACGCACTGAGCTCAGCATCTGTTCAATAGCTTAGGATCTTCCATTCTGCCAGTTCTTCATTAGCTTAGTTTAGAGAGAGGGAAGGGGGAGGCTTGTATCTGGTTACTTTTGAAGGATGTAAACAGTTAACGACAAGTTTCCACCCCCCACGCCCCCCCCCCCCCCCCAAAAAAAAAAAAAAAAAGAAGAAAAAAATTATTTCCCATGAAATAAAACTTCCATCCTTTATGACTGTAACCCTCCCCCCCCACCCCCCCCCGCCTCTCAACTGTCTTTGTTGCAAGGACATTTATTTTGAATGTACACAGTTGTTGACAGTAATCAAATATTCGAA
>CM054142.1:19097932-19102932 GCA_028751875.1 Rapana venosa | reverse complement strand
TAAAATACAATGCAATACAATACAATACCGACAATACCGATTTCAATATGATCTGGAAGATCATTCCATAAAGCAGAATTGAAAAAGATAAATAAAGAAAGAAAAAGAGTGTAGGTCTCTGCAAGCTCTGACTTGCTTGAAAAACACAGGGCATGAAATATCCAGTATCGCGTTTGCACCTAGGGAATAAAACAAAGTAAAAGACAACTCGAATAAAACAGATTGATAAAAGAACGAGAAATATTGCGCAAACATATTCAGTAAGTAAGCCGTGATACAAGAAATAGGCTTAAGTTAAGCCCACGCTCATTTCAGGTATATAAATACTGGGTAAAAGAGCCGTGGATTAAAAGGGTAGACTTACCAGGTCTGCTTGCTATAAAACAACAAACAACAGCAAAAAAACAGGCATAAAACCCTAAAAACCCACCAACTAAATAAACAAAGGAGATAACTAACAAATACACAGCTCAACAAACTTGCATATATATATATATATATAAATATATATATAATATATATATATATATATATTATATCTATATAAAGTTTACGAAAATCAGACAAAATGGAGTTACATGTCATAGACAGGGAGTTTGTGAGAGTTGTTTCCGTTCTTCGGGGATATCGATTCAAATATGCTGAGGTAAGAGAGGTATGTGTGTGTGTGTTAGATAGATAGATAGATAGATAGATAGATAGATGGATATATATATAGAGAGAGAGATAGATAGATAGATAGATAGATAGATAGATAGATAGATAGATAGATAGATAGATAGATAGATAGATATGTGTGTATGTGTATGTTTGTCCGTCGTGTCCGACGATGACCTCCAAAACAGCAGAGGAGGCTGTTTCGGAAATTGGGCAGAAATTTGATTATAGGGAGATGGCTTGACCACAACAGTACATCCCCACTCCCTCGGCCAAGTGGGCATAAGGACAGTCAGCGTTGGAGATGTTCTCCAAAGGCCAACCAGCCCCCAGGGCTGCAGCACATAAGAACTGTGCGAGTCAAGCCTCCTAGTCAGAGAGTCATAGTCGATCACTAAAGACTAAGCTGTAAAGTGGAATTCCATGAGTGGGAAAGCCACTGATCATACAGCCTCTCACTTTGCTGTTGCCCCCAGCGTCAATGGTTTAATCAAGAACTGTGATAAAGCCCAGGCGCTGACGGCAGATATAGATATATAGATAGATATTAGATAGATGGATATAGATATATAGATAGATGGAGAAAGAGAGAGAGAGAGAGAGAGAGAGAGAGAGAGAGATAGCTAGATAGATAGACAACTGACAGATGAGAGAGAGAGAGAGAGAGAGAGAGAGAGAGAGAGAGAGAGAGAGAGAGAGAGAGAGAGAGAGAGAGAGAGAGAGAGAGAGAGAGAGAGAGAGAGAGAGAGAGAGAGAGAGAGAGAGAGAGAGAGAGAGAGAGAGAGATACAGAACAGATACAGATACAGATACATAGATGCATAGATTTTTAGCAGACTTTGCTCATTGCATATGTCTGCTACACGTGTCTAATGGGAATGTGAGTAAAGGGTATTTTCTGTCCATGGACATTTGATGTCGTATGTTTGTGTGTTGTGTGTGGCGTGCGTATGTACTGTGTGTGTGTGTGTGTGTGTGTGTGTGTGTGAGAGAGAGAGAGAGAGAGAGAGAGAGAGAGAGAGAGAGAGTGAGAGTATGTGTGTGTGTGTGCGTGCGTGCGCGCGCACGTGTGTGTGTGTGTGTGTTGTGTGTGGCGTGTCAGTGTGTGTATTTGTGAGTGAGAGAGAGAGAGAGAGAGAGAGAGAGAGAGAGAGAGAGAGAGAGAGAGAGAGAGTCTGTGTTTGTATGGCTGTATGAGTGTGAGCGTGTGTTGTCTTCATTTGAAAGTCTATTCACTCTCAGTGACTTCAGACGAAGACAGTAGAAGTGGACTACAAGCTAAACGCTGGAAGGGGAAGAAAGGCAGAGATCATGAGAGAAGACTACTGAAGAGATGGCATGCTTGTTGATGTGTAACACCCGAAGCCGGAGTGTGGATACCTTAGGGTCGTATACACAAAATCTGGTACCATTGGTTAAACCTCGGTAGTTCTAGCCGAGGAACGAAAAAATGCTGAGAGTTCGTTGATTTAAAAAGACAATTTAAAAAAAACAACCTCACTTAAACAAACATATTTATTTCAAACCTAAGATTTCCCCCTTCCTGTTTCATATCAGAGCTATCCCACCTTCACTAACCCATGTCCTATCACCCTGCTAAAGTATACGACCTGTGTGAGTGTGTGTGTACTTTTGAAAAACATTTGACATTTGAAATTTTATTTCATAGATTTTGTTGTTGTCTTCAATTTAACGTCTGTTCACTCTAAGTGATATTAGACGAATTTTGTCTGCAGATTTGTCATAGATATTGTCTGCAGCGGATCATGCTTGTAAATATCTGTTTGTTTAAACTATTGATTATTCATCATTGATTGCATGGCTGTGTAAGATTAGGTTGAATGCATGCGCTTTGATTTGTCTTTGCAAGATATAGAGCTATATAAGTTCCATTTATTATTTATTTTTTATTTTTTTTAAACAGGAGCAAAATTGAAACCCAACAAAAGTGTTAAAACGAAACAACAATAATGCAACCACATTAACTGTTCTACTGAACTGTGAAATAATATACATTCAGCGATGTAAAAAAAAAACCCACCAAAACGAACTCGTAGGCAATAATACATTTTCAACAAGTAATCTAGTGGACTATGCCATACACATTTTAGCGATGTCAAAATCGAATTTTGAATTGTCAAATACACTTTCCTGGGGCTGCAGCTGGGCAATCAGATATGTCGTAAGCTTTCTGACTATGTTCTCCACATATGTACCTGACATTTTGTAAAATGTCAAAGTGTGTGTGTGTGTGTGTATGTGTGTGTGTATGTGTGTTTGTGTAGTAGTAGTAGTAGTAGCAGCAGCAGCAGCAGCAGCAACAGCAGCAGCAGCAGCAGCAGCAATAGTATAGTAGTAGTAGTAGTCTTCAAATTGACGTCATTCGATGTAAGATGATACCCGACAAAGAGAGAGAGAGAGAGAGAAGAGAGAGAGAGAGAGAGAGAGAGAGAGAGAGAAGAGAGAGAGAGAGAGAGAGAGAGAGAACTCTGAACTCTAAAATGATTTAATGTACATTGGCCTTGGACCACAATACATTTGTTGGGCTTGGGATGGAACAATGGGTTCATTCATATCACTGGCAAAGCAACGGCACAAACAAATAATGATTTATGACTGATTAAAGAAGAAAAACACAAAAATATACATAACCAAACCATACAAAAAGAGGATGCCAGTAACAATTTATGACTGAATAAAGAAGAAAAACACCAATTATTCTATTTCTTTATTATAAACCTTAAATCAACCATAACCCAATCATAGAATGAAGATGCTATCTAAGAAAAAAATCCATATTGAGTTTATCAACTCGAAGAAGTTTTTCAATAAAGTATTTGAGCCAATATTGTTTTCCTTTTGTTAATAGATTGAAAAATGTATCTAGACAAACTATTTTTGTACTCATTATTTCTTACTTTGAACATATCAGGCAATGGTACATTGATACATTTGCTTAAAAACTTTTCTCTCAAGTTTGATTACACGTAACATTGCAATAGAAAGTGGGTTTCATTTTCAATTTTCGTTTTACAAAATGGACATCATTTATCTCGAATATTATCACTATATCTATAAACATTATTGTTAAGAGGTAAAACATTAAATCAGATTGCTTCACGAAAGCAGTAGACAGCTATAGAGTTTAAATACTGCTCTTTTACAAAAATACTTTTAAACGATCTATACACATCATACCTCTCTTTATCTCGTATAGTCCCATCCCATTCTTGAATAAACATATCCACTAATCTTTGTTTTAACATACCTAATAAATCTTTTACATCCCCGACACTTTGCTGCATCCAAACAATGTTAAAACCTGTTTCACACAAAATTTCTCTTATTCTTGAAATCCAGCAGTATTTACCACTGCTATCCAACTCTAAGTGCATGCAGTAAGCATAATATGGTATTCTACTTTGATCCTTTTGAAATAGTTTGATGGTGCTTGTACAGGAGTTGACATAAAATGGATATCTGCCTAAATTGCCGTAAACCATCTTATTGGGTGTTCTTACAGGTACTCCTAAACATCTTCTGCATGTCATCAGATGCATTTTCTCAATATGGTCTAGTCTGTTTGTTCCCCATATTTCCGATGAATACAACAATATTGGATGAATCTTAGAGTCAAAAATCTTGATAAAACGTACTAACGTTCATTTCTTTATACCTATGAAAGACTTTGTTCAACTGAACCACTGCCTTCTTTCCTTTAGTGACTAAATGTTCTGTACTCAACTTACAGCTCATCTTTGGGGTAAAACTAAAACCTAGATGGCAATACTGATTCACAACTTCTAACCGAATACCATTGTAATACCACTGTTCTTGTTTTGAAAGAAATCCCCCTTTCCTAAATACCATTACTTTAGTTTTATTTTATTAACACTTAACTGAAGATCATTACAGCAGTCTTTCAAAATGTTTTATTGATGTTGCAAACCTCCAGGGGTTGCTGAGAATAGTGCAACATTATCTGCAAACAGCAGAAAAGAATATCCATAATATTAGGTAATAGCTGAATTCCATGTTTGCCTTTTTCGTTCATACCCTTTGCTAACTGGTTAATGAATATTGAAAACAATGTAGGACTTAGAACACAACCTTGTCTGACTCCTAATGGACATTCAAAAAACTCTGATAATTGACTATCTATTCGTATACATGAAAGTAATGACTTATACATAGCTGATAATGAACAAAGAATTTTCCTTTTACCCCCTGGCTTTTGATACAGTTCAAAAGTTGCTCATGTCTAACCGAGTCAAAGGCTTTTTTGAAGTCCACAAAAGCAACATACAGTTTTTTGCCCTTCTTGGACATGCACTTTTGGACAAT
>CM054142.1:19080432-19090432 GCA_028751875.1 Rapana venosa | reverse complement strand
ATGAAGAGGAACTGGCCAACCTAGTGAAGCAACTGGACGAAATATCCTCACGATACGGCATGGAAATCAGCGCCGAGAAAACCAAGCTCATGTCAAACAGTGCCCAGCCAATCACCACCAAGATCACTCTCAGCGGAAAAGAACTGGAGACAGTTGACCATTTCAAGTACCTTGGAGCCATCATAAGTGAGGAGGGATCGAAGACCGAAATCCTAGCAAGAGCGGCACAAACAGCAGCAGCAATGGCAAGACTGAAGACCATAATGGAGAGACAGAAACATCCCTCTCGGAACCAAGGTAAAGTTACTAAACGCGCTAGTCACCTCAATCATGCTTTACGCATGTGAGGCATGGACACTGAACGCAGACCTACAAGGAGGATCCAGGCAGTAGAAATGAGATGCCTCAGAAGGCTCCTTGGCATCTCATACAAGGACCATGTCACCAACAATGAAGTCCGCAGAATGATCACTCAACAGGTGCGGGACTATGAAGACCTACTGACCACGGCGAAAAAGAGGAAACTCAGATGGTACGGGCACGTAACACGCTCAGAAGGACTTGCAAAGACCATCCTGCAATGAACAGTCCAGGGGAAGAGAAGACGGGGCAGACAGAGGAGAAAGTGGGCCGACGACATCCGTGATTGGACAGGGGAGGACTTCAGTGTCACCCAGGCACTCGCCCACGACCATGCTAAGTGGAGCCAGCTGGTCCACCGTTCGTCCACCATGCAGCGCCCCTACGACCCTGGCGGGTTACGGGACCAGTGAACAGTAAACAGTGAACAGTGTTTTCTTGTTTATTCTTTTCTTTTGAAGATAATAGAATAAGCACTCATGTGTTTTCTTTACATCCAGTATCCGTAAATACGCAGTTCTGCACATTTTGTCATCTATTCCCACCGGCACACAGTGGCCTACTTTTTCTGAACAGCGGAGCGGGTTTAAACGAGTGCGCAAAATGTTCTGAGTGCGTTCGTACAGGGGACCTCGGTCTAAAGTTTCATCCGAAGGACTTTTTGAGGGGGGGGGCGGGCGGGGGGGGGGGGGGAGGTCGAGTCAGCATTGAGGTTAACACCAGGGGAAAATATTCCCTTGATCGAGTATAATAATAATAAATAGAATTTATATATCGCTATATCTTGCAAAAAGAAATCAAAGCCCTTGCATTCAACACACCTATACATACAATCAATAAAAATTAACAGAGTTAACAAATTCAAATGTACGTACACGCGCGCGCACACACACACACACACACACACACACACACACACACACATATATATATATATATATATATATATATATATACACACACACCAAGATTACACACTTTGGCAGGGTGATGGGGTTTTGGCTGTTTTAGGCAGGGATAGATTTGAGATTGAACAAGAGGGGCACAATCAGATTTGGAATAAATATCTCTTGAGGCTGGATTTAAAAGTGTCATGAGTAGGCTTTTGGCGAAGGGAGAGAGGGAGGTCATTCCAGATCAATGGACCAGAAACAGAGAAAGAGCGATGGCCAAAAGTGGATTGGTTGAATCTCGGTATTCGTAAGCACAAGGTATCTGCAGCAGAGCGGAGGGAACGAGAAGGAGTGTATTGGTGAAGACATTCACAGAGGTAGGAGGGAGCTGTTTTGTGGATACATTTGTAACAGAGGGTACAGATCTTCTAGTTAACTCTCTGTGGCTCAGGCAGCCAGTGGAGAGATTACAAGAGAGGACTTATGTGCTCAGATTTTCTCTTTCTGAGGACAAGTCGAGCTGCAGAGTTTTATACGTTGAAGGGAGTAGATTGCTGATGCTGGCAGACCAGCCAGAAGAGAATTGCAATAGTCCAGACGTGAAAGAATGAGAGATACGACTAGTTTGGATGTTGCATCAGTGGACAGGTACTTTCGAATTGCACTTATACGCCGTAATTGATAGTAGCATAATTGGCTGGTCTGGGTGATGAATTTTTGCATGGAGAGTGTGTTGTTGATAATAACCCCAAGATACTTCACAGCAGTGGATAGAGGAATTGACGTATTGCCGAATTCTATTGAAGCTGTTGTGATGGGAGAGAGTTTGTGTTTGGTCCCTATAAGCATGGCTGTTGGTTTTGTCTGGAATTAGCTCTAACTTGTTCTGTATCATCCAGTTTTGGATATCTTGAAGGCAGTAGTCCATATTTGTCAAGAGAGAAGGCAGATTATCAGGTGTATCACTGTTTAGAATCTGAGAGTCATCGGCATAGAAACGATGGTTGATCTGATGACGGTTTATTATATGTGAAAGTGGAGCAGTACATAGAGTGAAAAGAACAGGGCCGAGAACTAATCCCTGTGGGACTCCACATTCCAGTTTGGTAGGTGATGATTAAATCTTGTCTATTGAAACTATGTAGAATCGGCCTGTAAGGTATGAGCTAAACCAGGTGAGGGTTGTGCCTGTAATACTAAACGTGTTTTTGAGACTTGACAGAAGAATTGAATAATCTATAGTGTCAAAGGATGCAGATAAGTAAAGAAGAGTGAGAATGGAGATTTTCCCTAAGTCAGAGGCATGTAGAAGCGTGTTTAAGGTGTGGGCTAGGGTGGTCTCAGTGCTGTGATTGGCGCGACAGGCAGACTGGAATGGGGGAAGAAGACTATTGGAATGAAGATGGCTGTTGAGTTGTTTCAGAACAACTTTTTCAAGGACTTTAGAGATAAAAGGTAGGTAAGAAACACGTCTGTAATTTTTCAGAATGTTAGGGTCGAGGTCGTGTATTTTACGTAGAGGTGTAACTATTGCAGTTTTGAGATCTGATGGAAAAATGTCCTGAAAGAAGAGACAAGCTTACTATTTTCGTGATAGTGGGTAAAAGCAGTGGAATGCACTGAGTGAGAAGAGAAGTAGGTACAGGATCGAGATCGCATGAATTTATTGTCATTTCTTTCAGAATTGTCTTGATTTCTTTCTCGCTTGTTGGATGAAAGAAATGGAGAGGAATGCCAGTGAATAGGAGATCAGGAGGCACAGGTTGGAAAGAAGTCTGATCCAGTTTAGAGCGAATGTTTTGGAATTTGTCAGAGAAGAATGAAGAAAATATAGCAGGAAGTTCATAGTGGCTGTGGACAGTCGGCAGAGGGATTGCCTTTGCAGATCACAGAAGAGTTGAGGTGAGAGAAAAAAGAGATTTCATGGACGAAGCATCAAGAACTTGAGCAGAGTAATACTTTGTCTTTGCTGAATGGATTAAGGTTTTAACTTTGTTGATTTGTTTTCGAAAGAGCTGTTTATTTATTACAGGTTTTGTTTTTCTCCAATGTCGCTCGAGTTGTCGGCGTTTGCGCTTTGCGACAAGGATATCATGAGTTTACCATGGGGCACAGGGCCTATCAGGCAGAATGAGGTCAGTGGGAGGTGCATACTCGTCGAGCAGTTGGCTAAGAACAGTGTTGTAGTATTTGGAAGGGTCAGTGTGATCAGAGATTTGTGATAGGCGTTCAGTAGCTCGGGTAGAGAAAGTTTGAATATCTATGTCCTTGAGATTGCGACGGGTGACGCACTTGTTTTTTTTGATAGGCCTTGCAATGTTGAGAAAGAAAAGAATAGCAGAATGATGAGAAAGTAGTTCATTAGTGACGGATACGGACGTGACGAGATCTGGTGAAATATCAGTGATGAGACAATCTAAAATATGACCCGATCTGTGTGTAGCTTCATTTACCAGCTGGGACAGACAGTGGTTAGACAAATAAAGAGAAAGACGCTTGACATCAGGAGAACACTGGTTGTCAAAGTGGAAGTTAAAGTCGCCAATAATAATAAGCTTCTTGGGAGAGAGGCTGTAGTGATCAAGGAGTGACTGGAATTCTTGATGAAAAAGGGAAGATGTCAGATTGTTCTTACGGCTAGGAGGTGGGCGGTAAATGCAGCATAAAGTAATAGAATGGCCGGGTAGGTTGAGGTTGAGTTCACAGACTTCGAAAGATTCCGGTGAGAGAGGGAGGGAGTGGCAGAATGAAAGAGCGGGATGCAGTGTGTCCTTGTAAACGACAGCAATGCCACCTCCACGGGAGAGTCGGGGGAAGGAAAGAGTCTTATAGCCAGGTGGTGTTAGCTGTTTTATCCTAGGCTCGTGGCCTTATTGCTTTAACCATGTTTCTGTGAGAAAAGTTAAATCTAGGTTTTGTTCAGAGATAAAATCGGAAAGAAAATCAGTCTTCCCATCTGGGCAGACAGATTGTACATTGTGCAGACAGATGTGAAGAAGATTTGAAGGAGGTGGAGAGGTTGAAAAAGAAATTGGTGAGTTAGGACAACCATCATCAGAGGAAGAAGATGAAGGCGATGGTAGAGATGTGGACAGTGGGAGAACAGGCAAGAGTTGGGATGGTGAGTCAGGTGTGGAGGGTGGTAAACAAACTGAGTCAGGCAGGGGATTTGAATATTTTACGCACAGCATGAAACACATTATGATCAGGGAAAGTATTGTCAGAGTCACACATAGAGGAGAAATCAATAACAGGGGGAAGCTTGTCAGGGGGAGATGAGGCAGCGTGGTCAGTGGTTGGAGAAGTGACGTCAGAGGTGAGGGGGGGAGAGACGTGCAGGCCTGGCACACCACAGGCGATGACGTCTGCCTGCACGTGTTTCTCTGCTGGTTTTGCCACATTGATGCCAAGGTTTGAAATATGTTGTTTTACTTCTTCGTCAGTACTGGTCTGTTTGCGGCCAATTTCACGTAACAATACTCTCATGTTTCGAACCTGGGTCAGCAGATCACGAAAGCAATGCGCAACGCTCTAACCGTTATCCCGTTCTCTCTCTGTGTGTGTGTGTGTGTTGTGTGTGTGTGTGTGTGTGTGTGTGTGTGTGTGTGTGTGTGTGTGTAGAGTCTCTGTGTGTATGGAGGTGTTGGAGTGCTGGTGTGTGTATGTGTGTTAAGTGCGTGCTTGCGTGTGTTGTATGTGTGTGTTCTCTCTCTCTCTCTCTCTCTCTCTCTCTCTCTTCTCTCCCCTCTCTCTCTCTCTTATCTCCTCTCTCCTCTCTCTCTCTCTCTCTTCCCTCCTCTCGCCCCTCCTCCTCCTCCTTCTCCTCCTTCGTCTCCTCCTCTTTCTCCTTCTTCTCTTCCTCATAGTCTCCTTCCCTTTCATCTTTGTAGTTGTTAACTTCTTGTTTCAAAATTTGCTTTTCTTGAGAAAAAAAATCAATGAATGTGTGTGTGCGGAGTGAAATGCAAGGACAACGATTGTCATCTTATCTTATACCTTGTCATCTTATAATCCAGTTTCTGTCGAGGCAAAAGTCGGTGGGTTTTTTGTTGTTGTTCTAGCAGATTATAAATTATTAGCTTGTTGTTGTTAATACTACGCTGTCAATGTTGACATCTTAAGCTACATCACCTTGTTATTACCATGCCGTCAACTTGTCTGGTTTTTGATATACGTGTAATCTTTCGTACATAACACACACACAAAAATCACAAACAATTTAATCAAAACAAAAGGCAAGAAAACAAAACGAAGGTGACAAAATCAAAAACAAAACAAAAAATACAAAGCAGCAAAGACAAGACATAATTTAGAAACAAAAATCTAAACAAAATTCCGGTAAAAATACAGGAAGATAAAACAATAGGCTTCTTTCACCCCCACCCACCCGAAAAAAAAGCCCCAAACAAACAAACAAACAAAAAACCAAACCAAACAAAACAAGAAAAAACCAAACTCAAAAAGAATAGAGCAAAGAGGAGGGAGAGAGAGAGAGAGAGAGAGAGAGAGAGAGAGAGAGGAGAGAGAGAGAGAGAGAGAGTTATTCATTTATTTTATCTATCTATTTATTCTTTTATATCGAGGATAATGAAATAAACACTCACGTGCTTTTTTACATCCAGTCCCCGTGTGTATGCAGTTTTGTCAATTTTGTCATCCGTTCCCACCAACACACACAATGGCCTACTCTTTCGAAAAGCGGAACAGAATTTAACGTATGCGCAAAATGTTCTGCGTGCTTTCGCACACGGGACCTCGGTTTATAGTCTCATCCGAAGGACTTTTGGGGGAGAGTGGAATCGACACTGATGTTAACTCCAGAAGAAAAATCCTCTTGAACGAGATTTGAACTCGGGTCAGCAGATCATGAATACATCACTCTAATCACTAGGCTATCTCTTTTCATCATTAATGTGATGATATCCTTTGTGTTCTTTTTTATTTTTTAAAGACCTTTCAAGATTTTCAGTACATTCCATTTTTTAGTATGTGTTACTGGGGACGGGATGGCTCAGTGGTCGGAGCACTGCTTTTCCCCAGCCAGTTACAGCGTCGAGTGGTACGTTGATGGGTGACGTTTTGCGCCTTGGTTCGTCAGTTCCCAGTACCCAGCTGTAAATGGGTACTGTCCTCTTTAGGGTCGGGAAGGTTAAGCAGCGAGGGAGAGGAGATGGCGCCGCCCTCATATGCTGGCCTAGTGAAGTGAGGTCTCGGCCTCGTTCCCCTAGACCTTAAGGTTATGGGACTCTTACCTTTTTTTACTGGCTTGATAAGTCTGAACATTTACGGGATACTAGTGTATTTTTAAGTCACATTAAAGAATGTGGATTTTATTCACCTGGTGAGAAATTTGCGGAACGTTGTTTTCAAGAAACTTTACGATACAATCGTAGCTACGCATCGGTACAATACATCCAGTCCTACATACATATAATGCGGTACAATACAATGATACAATAAATACCAATACAAGTGTGGTTCGGTGGTCTAGACGTGAAACGCACTGCTAGAAAGCGAAAGTCGGGTCAGAAGTGTGTGTGGTTTCGATCTACGTTAAAGCCCGAACTTTTTCCACCATCCATTAGACCATGAATGTGTATGGTGGGAGGGGGGGTCGCTAGTCTTTCGGTTGAGACGATAAACCGAGGTCCCATGTGTTACACACAATTATTTAGTGCACGTAAATGAACCCACGACAACAAGACAGTTGTCCCTGGAAAAATTTTGTTAAAAAAGCCAATCTGATAGGGAAACAAATACAGTTGCAGACAGGAAAAAGAAAAAAAAAGTGGCGCTGCTCTTGTGGCAACATGATTTCCCCGGGGGAGAGCATCCCGAATTTCACGCAGAGAAATCTGCCGTGGCTTAATGTGGTATACATAAACAAAATAAATAGATAGATATATCAATAATTAAATAAATAAACAACGAAATCTCTGAGCAAAAGAAAAAATCAGCTCCCCCCCCAAAAAAAAAAATTAGAGATTGATGCTCTGAAACTACAAGCTGCTCTGATTTCATTGTCAGAACAAAGATGGAACAGAAGTAAACTACAGAAACAAAGAGAGAACTTCAGAATGGAAAGAACCCAAGAAAGAAAAAGAAAAAAGCAAAGTGGGTTTTGATGTGATTGTGAGTATAAATTGATGAAGCTTCTTCTTTCTTTCTTTCATCTGCCGCTGGTGCCCTTCGGCGTCGCGGGGAGACACAGATGTCTGTCTGCAGCAAGGCGGGAGGCTTGATGTAGTGACAGGTCATGGGCTCGCAGGGTGTCAGCCACGGAGTCGCTCCATCGTCTCCTTGGTCTACCTCTGGCTTTCCAGCCATTGTATTTGGTGGTGTATGCCCGTAGGGATGGTTGGTTGGGCGGCATTCTAGTGAGGTGACCAAACCACCTGATCCTTTGTTGTTCGATATGGTGGAGAATTGGTGTTAGTCCGACCATGTCTCTGATCACCTCATTCTTGATCTTGTCGCGTCTGGTCTTGTTGACAGCTTTTCTCAGGCAGCGCATTTCACATGTGACCAGTTTCTCTCTAAGGCTTTTGTTAGGGCCATGTCTGACACTGGTATGTGAGTGTTGGAACGAAGATGGCGTTGATGAGTTTTGCCTTGGTGCTCATTGGGATGCTGGGATGTTTTAGAAGGGGGGCGAGTTGTACTGACTGCGTTCGCTTTCTGGCATCTTGTTTCTATCTCTCTGTCCAATTTTCCATCTTCAGTGAAGAGGCTGCCAAGGTATTTAAATTCTTTGGTGTGTTTCAGCTGGGTGCCATTGATGTTGATGTCGAGCTTTCCTGGATTTCTGCTGACAGACATAACTTCTGTTTTGGTGATACTGATCTTCATGTCATACCTCTCGCAGCTTGTGTTGAGTTGGTCTGTGTGTTCTTGAAGAGCTGCTTTGTTTTGATTCATCAGGGACTGGTCGTCAGCAAATAATAGTTCGTTCAGGGCCTCAAGATCTGGGTTGGCTTCCTTTGTAATCTGGTCCATGTAGATCACAAAGAGAAGGGGAGAGAGTACGCAGCCTTGCCTGACCCCTGATGTAACCGGGAACCAGTCGGATGTTCCACTGGCTGTTCGGACTGCGCTCATACTGTTGGCATAGATTGCTCTGATGTTATCAAGCAACTGCCCCTTCACGTCGTACTGCTCCAGGATCTTCCAGAGCATGTCTCTGTTGACTCGGTCGAAAGCTTTTTCTTGATCAACGAATACTGTATGCAGGTCTTGGTTGTATTCGATGGCTCTTTCACACAGCTGTCGGAGTGCAAAAATGGCATCTTTGCACCCTCTTCCTTTCCGAAAGCCAAACTGGGCATTGCTCAGTAGGTGTTCTGCTTTGGCTCTTTTTTCGCTGTTCCAGAATCTTTGCATACATTTTCCCTACATGGCTGAGAAGTGAAATGCCTCTGTAGGTGCTGCAGTCTCTCTTGCTGCCCTTCTTCTTCCAAATTGGCACCACTATTGCATTTTGCCAGTCCATTGGTACTTTCCTCTCTTCCCATGCTTTCTGGAAGATGATGGTGAGCCACTTAACTCCCGTTTTCTCGCATGCAAGGATGGCTTCAGTTGTTATGCGTTATCACCTGCCGCTTTGCCCTTTGGGCTGGTTTAATTTCTTTTCTTGTTTCAGCTTCAAGGATTTTGGGGCTCTAATGGTCTTTATAGCGTGGTGAGAACTGAGAGCTGGAAGCTTGTACTCCAGATGGGTTTTAAAAGATCTTTAAAATAGTCTTTCCATCGTTTCAGAATTTCCTCTCTTCTTGTGCAGTGCCTCTCCATTGCATCATTCACTACTGTTGTTGGATTGAATGGCTCATCTCTTACTCTCATCGTTTCACACTTTTGAAAAATTCTCTGGGGAGTTCTTGCAAATTTCACTTAACTTCTCTCCATAAGTCCCAGGATTTTTTCTTTGGGGGCTTTCAACACGATTACTATGTCTTCTTGCGATTCTGTACTTGACGTAGTCCTCTTCTGTCTTGGTCTTGACCCAAGCTTTATATTAGCTGCTTTTTTTTTGATGGCTTCCTTCCTTTCACCTCTTGGTTCACCAGCTGTAGTTTTCCTGTTTTTCCTCCAATTTCTTGTCGCAACTTCCTTAAGGTGTTCAAGGAGTTGCTCTGAAGGTTGTCCAGACTTGTCCATGTGAGAGTGTTGTATCAATGGAGTCATAGTTGCACTTGTAGCCTGTGAATCTGTCTTTGCACTTCTTCTCTTCCAGTTTGGAGGTTGATTTTTTCATGCTGGTTTTCCTAGCAGTTATTTCCTTTTCTGAGTATGGAGGCTAGAATGACAGGCTGTTGGTCAGTGTCAAGTTTGCATTGGGATCGGCTTTGAGTTCTTTGATGGGTAACGTGTTCTGAGTCTGCAAGTATAAAGTCGATTTGAGCGAGATGTGAGATCGTTCCTTTGTACCGGTTGGTAAATTTTGGACCGAGTATTGGAAAAAGGTGTGGTGTGATCAGATGTCTGCACTAGTTCCAGCACGTGGTTACGTGAATTACAAGGTTCTGTGGTCCTGGGGACCAAGATGTTTTGTCCCCGGTTTTCTCTCTCACCAAATCTGCCGTTGAAATTACCATAAACAGGTCTCTTTGTCAGGGGGAAGATAGAGTCGAGAGCTCTTGAAATAAATGAAATCATTGCTCCTCTGCGGGTAGCGAATCGTTTCCCGGTGCTATGCTGGATAAGTAGAGATTTTGTTGGAACTTCTTAAACATTTTACATCAAAGTACTTT